>JAQFVV010000025.1:8212684-8857950 GCA_028023455.1 Epiperipatus broadwayi | reverse complement strand
CAGAAAAGTCTAGAGCACCTTTCCTTTAGCTTTTCTCAAAGGTTTTCTTGTGACAGTAACACACAACAGGACTCAATGAGTGGAGAAAAAGCTGACACTCCACACTTTTGTTGAGCGCACTATTTATACTGTTTTCTCCCTTGTTGAATTCATTGACAAATTCCTATCATTCCAATGTAAAAGTAAATCCATTTGTGTATTTTTACACGATGATATGATACGGCTTCTAATTATATCCGTTCACATTCCTTAGTAATTAGCTTGAAATATTTATTCCATTTGCTTCTACTAAAATAGTTTAATAGTTCGATTTTAATAATACACAGTTTTTTTGGTATTTTAAATCCATGAGTTATATCCGGCCTTGAAAATAATCACTTGCACAATATATTTCAGCAGTCTTTTATAGAATGCTTCTAACTTAGAATTCTTATCTGTTTAAGTCTAATTTATCTGCAAACCAATCTTTCTTTGTTGAATTAGACTTAAACTCAAATTATCAAAATAAAGTTTCCTTTATTTTACAAAATTTATTTTTCATTATTTTTTAAAAACTTAATTATCTATTTAATTTACATTTCCATTAATTATTAGCAATCTTTTTATAGCTTTTAAAACTAGATATATATATATATTTACATTTTATTACTATTTTTTTCTCTGAAATTAAAACTTAGCTTTATAACTTATAACTCTCAAGTTACTAAAGCTTAATATATTTTCTACAAAATATAGCACTATAATATTTTAAATTATATTTATATAATTTTTGCAAATAACAGGTTGGCGAAAACTAATGATAAATTATATACAAAATTAATATTGATTATTATAATTTCAAGCAAAGATGGGATCTTGAATTAGAAAATGCAATTGTATTTTCTTTACTGTAGGAGATAAGTAAAATAGTGCATGCAGCTGCTTCATTGTAATGTGTTTTGGCTTATAGTTTGTAAGAACTTTTTTATTGATGATTTTGTTAACCTCTAAACAAAGTTTTTCCATTTGAAATAACAGTTAAAATAGCTTTAAGATAACACAATTGTCATGTAAACATATTTGATTAAATTCAGTAGTTTAGGGTAGTAAATTTATATTTAAATATTCGAAATTTAAATTTACTTATGCTTTGATATTTGAATACAAGTACAATTTATATACTTGGAGTTTAGATGTAATAATAGGGGATTTGAACACAGACTTTCAATCTGGCTTTAGCTATCTGCGCTATCTCATACAACCTGATACACATGACCACACACATATGAAAAAGATAAATGATCTCCAATATATATATATTGCATGTTGAACCAGCACTCATCAGTATGGTTCATATCATCATTTCTCACACATATATGTATAATCAGTGCTCGGTTTATATTGAGATAACAAATCTTCAATCTTTAATGGATAGGCTTCAATCTATTTTACCCTCCAACTCTTCAGCCATCCATACCATTGAAAATCTGAAGATTGAATGCCCAAATCCCTTGTTGGTGCCACTATTATTGTCATGCCCATTCTGGCTTTAAGTCTCTCTGATCCCTCATGTATGGGACCATGTCCATTTAAATATATAGAAGAGGGATGGGCAGGATACAGGCTGAATCTGTAATATTTGAATACAAATATACTTTTATATACTTGGGAGTTTAGATGTAATTATAGTTCATTTGAACAGACTTTTGAGCTCCCTGCTTTGATATAGAAATATATTTGATCATTTCTCATTCTGAAAATATCAAATTTTATTTATACTCTTTTGTAACATATTATATTTTAAAAATATAGATTTTATTTATTTATTTTATGATTTAAATTTTTTTTGGACACTAAAATTATCAAATTTAGTGCAGATAAAAGTTTTATAGTAAGTAAAACTTTTTTTAATTGTTATTTTTTTTATTTTAGATAATGATGGTGTCTATTTCATTCCAGCTTTTAGTGGGATTCAGGTAATTAAATAGTCATTTATTTATTTATTTTCAAAATACATATAGAAGTGCTTATAAATATATTAAAAACTTAGATTATAATTTAAATAATATTTAAAAGATACATATTGATCATTGTAAGAAACTCGGTCTTTAAATAAGATGTAATATGTTAGACTATTTCCATCATTTATGAGTGAATGTTGAATGTATAGAAAATTTTAAACTTTATTTAAACTTTTTAAATACAAACAACTTGTTAGTAATAACACACAAATAGACAATACAGGTTAGTAATTACCCAACGTTTCGAGTAGTATTATTCTCCACTCTTCTTCAGGTGTTGCTGGCCTATATGCACAGTGACAATATTCGCTTAGAAGTTGAACTCGCACCTTTAGATTCTTGAATATCGAATTCATGGCAAATGCTCTACCAACTGAGCTATTCTGTCAAACATATTACATCTTATAATATACCATCATTACAAACCTTCAGACAAATACGGTCTTTAAATATTTGAGTTATTTATATAATAATAAATACATTTGAGATTCAAAATCTCAACTTAATAACAATGCTTGTTATTTTCATTTTTTTCCATACCTCTACTATGTTTTTATGTAAAATATGTTTAATGTATTAAAATATATCTTTTGCAATTCCCATGACATCTTAGTAGTCCCTTATTCTAAAACTTCTCACATTTGATAGCATTAGATCATTTCTCAAGAGAAATTATGTTAAATAGTAATCAATTGGTTATTTTTCTGAATGATAAAATGCATTATGACTAATAATTAATTCTCTTTAATCATTTATTTTCCTTACTTTCAGTAATTTATCAGGAATCACTTTTCATGCTTTACCATTCTTCATTTCATAAATCTCTGTTTCTAACCTGCACTCCCTCCCTCTCCACCCTGAAAACTGATGTTTTTTGTCAGTTGTTTTTTTTGATCGGTTCATTTTTGTGACTTCATTTGGTCCTATTTAAATTAAATTATTTTATTTTACATTCGATTAAATTTATCTTTATATATTATCTACTTTAAATATTTTTCTTCTAACCACTTTTGTCTAATGTGACTTGATTTATGTCTCAATTTATAGTTAAGCTTTCTATATGTAATCCTTTAGACTCTTCCTCCTCTTCTTCTTCCTTAGTTTTGCTTTCTTTATACAGTATATAACATCAAACCTCCACTCTTTTACACTTTTAGCAAAATATATTTATTAATTTGATAACAGTTTCGACTGTTCCCAGCAGTCTTTGTCAGATCTATAAATTTAAACATTACATAAATACAATCATATTTTATAAATTTATACATATAATTTTACAATTTAACTATTTTTACATTATATTATATTCAATAATTTAATCCTTATATTCAATAATATTAATTTATTTTACCATTATTTTTACTTCTTATTATTTATTAGTATTACTAGTATATTTATTTTTATACCCTTTCTATTATATTTTATTATATTAATAAATCACTTTTTATCCTTTACTATTATATTAACTCCTATCCAATATATATATTTTTATTTTATAATCTTACAATTTAATCCACTAATTATTTTACCTTACCCAACCCATTAAATATTTCTTTTCTACATAATCTTACTGTAACATTTTTTAACTTTTATGAATAAAAACATAATTAAATATAATAAAATATAATAGAAAGGGTATAAAAATAAATATACTAGTAATAATAATAAATAAGAAATAAAAATAAAAAATATAAAAATAAAATAATATTAAGGTTAAAAGGATTAAATTATTGAATATAATATAATGTAAAAATAGTTAAATTGTAAAATTATATGTATAAATTTATAAAATATGATTGTATTTATGTAATGTTTAAATTTGTAGATCTGATGAAGACTGCTGGGAACAGTTGAAACTGTTATCAGATTAATAAATATATTTTGCTAAAAGTGTAAAAGAGTGGAGGTTTGATGTTATATACTTTGTATATGTATATATACTTCTAATATCTGCTGTACTTATTTATATTTTTCCATTGTCTTTTCTCTTTCTTTTTGTTTATTTATTCTTTTGGTGATCTTTTTAAAATTTTTCTGAGTCACCCTCATTTCTAGTTTTCCTTCTATTACTAATAAATTAACATCTGAATTTTTATTGACTCCAGGGTCATGTTTCTAAACCTACTTTGAATCGATACATAATATTAAATTTTTTTTTAATTATCATTGGGCATTTTTCACAAGAAATCATTCTTATATATATATATATTTTGAACTTTGTATTCATTATCATGTTATTTTTTTCATATTATATACCTGTCATATACTTCTTTCACTTTTTTCTTTTAATTAACATCTTAAAAATTTACTAATTTTTTTCTGTCCTGTTTAGACATTCTAATTCTACATTATTATATAAAAATATATGTAATCCTATCTAGATATTCCAATTCTTCATTATTGTATATAAGTACATAATAGTCTTTATATATTTCATCATTATGTTCACGAATTTAGTACATACTCTTAAACAACTGAGAGATTGTTTTGAAGGAGCTTTCACCCTAATTCATCAACATTCTTTTATCACTAAGTTTTTTTTTAAAAAGTTCTTAATCTTGAGCTTTATTTATGTACTTCCTTATTTCCAGAACATAGTTTTCCCCCATATTCCTTTGAGGCTTTATAAGTATCTTTTTTATTTCTGACAATAAATTCTTTATCTTTCCTGGAAATTTTATAAAGATTATTAAAAAGGTTACTTATATTGATTTCTTTCATTTTGAAGGGTATATTAGATTACTGATTACAAATAGAGAATTTTAATTCAACAGGATGTTGAAAGTCTATAAAGAAAGATATATTGTAGAAAAGATTAAAGCAATGTTTCTTTGGCTTTTTTGTGTTTTTTTTTTCATCATATTATTTTCATGTGGTATTTTTTTAAATGTTTTATAACGTATGATTATGATTTAGGTATATATTCAGGGGGTTGTATTGGGCTATTGCAGCTGTAGTCCCAGGCATCTAATTTAGAGAAGATGTTAAAATTTGTTTGTTATTAATGGGAAAAGACAATTTTTATACAATCTATAAAAATTAAAATTTTAGCTAGAATTTCTCTTTCATTTATTTTTCATTAATTTAATTTTTCTATTTTAATTTTAAAAGATTACAATATTTAGTCAAGCTTTTGTGGAATACCTTATGGGGAAATCTTGATACTTTTTATTAAAACTACTGGATTAAAAGATAGCATTTCAAGATTTTAAATAAACAGAGTATAGATTTCAGAATGTTTATTTGAGATTCATCATCATAAACCATTATAAATCCACTGCAGAATGAAGGTTTCTCCAAGTTCAATTAATCTTCTCTGATCTCTAGCCTCCCTTCTCCACATCATCCTTGCACATTTTTTTTTATTTCATCCATTCACCTCATATGGGGTTTCTTTCTGGATCTTTTACAATCTCTTGGAATCCAGTTTAAGATTTCAATTATCAATCTATTATCATGTCTTTCTAGCAATATGTCCATCCCAACTACACTCCAATCTTTTAATTCTTTCAATGATGTCAGCAACACCTTTTTTTCTCTTACTCATGTATTGCATTTTCAATCTCTTCTTGTTATTTCTAATGTGCATCTCTCCATACTTCTTTGAGTTGTCTAAAATCTCTATATTGCTCTTCAATTAAGTATCCAAAATTCAGATCCATAAGTAAGAATTGATAAAACACATTTATTAAAAACTTTCCTCTTCAAACACATAGGGATATTTCCTTTTAATATTAAGTTATTTCTACCAAAAGCACTACAATGAAGTTTAATTCTTATGATTAATTTCAACTATTGTGTTTTCATTTGTAGTAATAATATGACCAAGGTATTTGTAGTTGTTAATTTTTTTAACTCCTCATAATTAATCTTTATTTTCATCTTTTTGAATATTACTGTAGTCTTTTTAACATTTATCTTTAATCCTACTTTCTTACTTTCATCTGATAACTCTTGCAACATTTCCTGAAGCTCTAAAGCATTATTTGCAAAAACAACTACATCATCTGCAAAATCTAAATGACTTAAATAATCTCCATTTATTTTTATTCTTTTAGCTTCCCATTTTAATCCACAAAATATTTCTTGCAGCACTTCTGTAAAAAGTTTTGGAGATATGGAGTCACACTGTCTTACACCCTTCTCAATAAACATCACATGACCACCACCTTGCTGTGTGTGGCAATACATATAGTGAGTTTTGCCTGTTTTAACCCTTCTCAATGTTAACCTTCCTAGTATCATGTAATCTAATTGTTGCATTTTTATAAATATTCTTCAGAATATGATAATATCCTGGATTTATACATTGATGATTCAATGCTTATAAAATCAAATGCCTTTTCATAATCTATAAATCCAAAGAATAATTGTAACTCATATTCATTGGTCTTTTATATAATTTCCCTCAATACTTGGATATGATCTAATGTACTAAAACTACTTTTAAATCCAGCTTGTTCTTTTGGTTGGTTGAAATCCAATGTTCTCAGTAGATGAATTGTATCTTGGTAAAAATTTTGTATAAAACTAATAAAAGATTGATAGGTCTATAATTTCTAATATCTTCTTGATCACCTTTTTAAAATATTAATATCAATACTGTATTCTTCCAATCATCTGGTGCACCTTGGTCATTCAGATATAGGTACATAAATACATATTAATTTGTCATACAGAACAATTCTCCAAAATGCATTGAGAAATAAGATCTTGCAGCTAATATATGGAAAAGTAAATTATAGAAAATAAGGATATGACAGCTGTAACTACATGATTGCTAAATTTATTGGTTTGTATAATAAATAGAAGATGCACACACATCCTCAGGGCAGAACAGAATTTATTTACTTTTCATAATTTAGTTTTCAGTTAAAATGTGGTCTAATGATAATTTTCATATTAAATGTGATATGTATTTTCACTTAAAATATGATTTTTACCTTTATCCTGAAATTGTATACATACATCTCACAGAGGGCATAGCATTTTTCCTGTTGACCAATAATTAAAAAAAGCATTCTGTATCCAAGTTAGATAAAAATTTTGATTTGGATAAGAGTTATTTTTGGTATTGTTTAAATGTAAAAGCTTAAATCCAACTTTATGTCAACTAATTGTAGTATTTTAATTCTTGATTATTTCTGGGAGCAGTTTTCAGAATAGAATGTCTTTAGATATGTATTTGTTAATTCCCTGAAAAGACTGATTTGTATATACTGACATAATATTGTCACTCGCAGAGTCCTTCAATGATGCTTCATGAAGTAGAAGCATCATTGAGAGATGTCAGACTAGGGAACAGCAGCACCACTATTATTAACCCGAGGATGAAAATGATTGTTAGCTTAGTCAGAAGGGCCATAGTACCATGAAGAAGAAATCAATGGCAAGATATTGCTTCATACAAAAAATTAGCTCCAAATCATGGTGGATGTAGGATTCACCATCAGAACTCCATGTTATGAGATGCAGGTTCAACATTAACCAATGTTATAAATGCAGTAGAGTTCCTGTTAATTGGAAATGACAGTAAGAAGTAGCAAGATGAAGCAAAAATATCGAAATAATAGGAAAGGGATGAAAAAAAGCCAACTGAATGAAATCTGGCATAAGTTTGAAATGTTTATTATGACAGACCAAGATAATGCTGTAGTAATTGAACTTCAATTATTTAAAGAAGATTCATGAACTGTTCTGTTAACTGAACAATGCATATTATTAAATTGTATGTGAATAATTGTTATTGTTGATGATTGAAACTTCTGTAGATGGCAGATGGGAGATGAATTGAAGGTAGCAGTTAAATGATAGAAGTGTCTGCATGTTACTTTGTTTGGTATATTGAAATGTTTTCTGAATTTATTATGTCCATAAAGAAGAGAGAATAAAATAGTTTCTATGTGATATGATGAGAAATGGTGATATGCAAGGAATGGCAAATGTTGACTATTTTCGATGTCTTATGAGATTTAAACTAGTGGTAGGATGGTGGGCTCAGGAATTAAAGGTTCTTGAGTCAATTATCACCAAATAAAAATGAAAAATTCATTTTGGTTATTTGACCAGAACTGTTGTTCTTAAAACTGTTATTTGGTACTTAAACATCTCATAGCTGCACATCTTTATTTTCGACTTACAATCATTATTACTCATTATCAATGAGGAGTACATAGCTGTGGCAGAAATATTCCTATTTACACAATGTGTGTGGATTTAAATACGAATACTCATTAATTTTAAATAAAAATTTATGTTTAAATAGTTAAAAAAAATGAATTTTTAAATTGAAATGCACGTCATATAATTTTTAGAATTTTTTTGTTAAAGTACATTTCTGCAAATATATGTGTGTGCTTCCATGCCTTCTGTTTCATTTATTTATTGCCAATCATTATCTTTAAATAATAATTTAAATTTGGCACTTTTTTATTTCGCTGATCTCGTTGACTTTTATCTAATTCTACTTAAATATTTTTTGTTCGAGATGCTTATCAATTCTATTAACACTTCGCTGTTTGACTATTTCTTTAAAACCGACCATCTGCATGAGTATGCAATACTTTTTAACTAACTTTTGTTTTCTTATTCATTTGCAAAACTGCTTACTTGTCACTGAGATTAATTGATTAATTATTATCTTTATGTACTAATTGGTATTGTAAATTCTTAGTACCAATCTTCTGATCACCAGGCACCCATTGATGATAACAGAGCATGTGCAACGTTTTTTGGTCTCAAGCCTTCTACCACCAAGGAACATATGGTTCGAGCTGTCTTAGAATCTGTCGCATATCGGGTGAAACAACTTTATGAAGCAATTTTGTCAGAGGCAAATTACAAACTGAGCTATATAAGGTAGGAATTTTTTGCCATTAGATATGCTTTTTTAAAATTAATCATTGTTTCTTAACAAATTCCTTTATTATAATTATATATTGTTATTTGAATTATTGAAAGGATGTAGAAATAGAATTATTAAATTTTACTTGACCAAGACTAGAAAGTCTATAGTCTTACAATTAATCAAAAAAATGAGGATATTTTTATACATCTATTTACCATATGTGCAGTGAATTCTTAAATTAATTGTTTCAAAAAAACTCATTCTTATATTATCTGTTTACTGTAGCTTCCATTGAAATGTATGTACTTAGGTATATATTTGAAACAATAGTTTAGATCCAAGTTACCATCCAATACCATCTTTTAAGCGGGAAAAATCCAAAGTTTAAATATAAAAATACATGTAAAATTAATCATTGTACATATTAAAACCTTCAAAACATCACTTGATCACCATTTCATATGCTTACACCTGCTCTTAATAAAAGTACCAAACTCTCCATACAGTAGTGCCACCAATTGCAAGCCTTCATAATCAATAAATGCAGAAAGGTTTGTGTATAAAATCTCCATCTAGTTCCTACTCAGTCCAATATCCTCAGACTAGTTTCTAGCTTGTGGCTTTCTTCAGTGAGGAATCTTGGATTTGAGAGCACTGCGCTTAGATCTTGGGATTTAATTCAACTCTCCAGCAGCCACCTTTTACCTATTTGGTTAACTATAAAGTTATGAGCCCAAGATGAAAACACCATAATGTTTCCAATCCAACTTCTTTCGCTTGTATAATCTATACATTTTGGGGTCTTTGGTTTTTCAAAAATCAGTCACCATAATTGTAATGTCTTCGCCCTTAAGCTTTTACAGAGGGGTAGAAAAACACTTACAATCCGATCGAACTCGGCTGAACAACTCTTAAAACCGTTGTGCCGCAAATAGCTCTTAATAGCTTTACGTATTCACTTCTGTTAACAAGACTGTAACAAGTGCGCGATGTTTTCCTCTAGCAGTTTATATATCTCTCTGAGTTCTTTTGTTAAGTCTTATCTGCTACATTCCAAAAACTTAATCGCGTGTTTTCTAAATCCGTTTTATTAGATATTTTTATCTCTGATAAAAATAATCCCACAACTTGTTTTTAATTATAATTATTTTCCATAATAATTATTTTTACTTTCAATAAAATAAATCGAAAACTTCTGGAGTAAATTGTCTCTAGTAAATTCGCTGTTTATTTCTCACACTGAATACAACAATATCCTCCCCTCACTCCAGAAGTTAGAGTTTATTTACGTTACACATAATCATCCAATATGCGCGGTTTCCTTTTTCAGCTTGGAGAAAACTTGATTTTTCCTATTAATCGATATAACCTTGAAAATTGTGTGAACTCTTCTTTTTTCTCACCGCCTTGAGTGCTTTTTTCTCTCACTTGGAGAGACTCTGGGTTTTTTCCTGTTCTGCGGTTTTTGTCTCTGACCGCTCACTGTCTAAAGATTTCCGTTCTAAAAAATCTTCGAACGTGTCAATTTCATTTTCACTTTCGGCCATCTTTTCCTGTAGTTCCATTTCATACTGCTGCCAACTCTCTACCTGTTCGGATAATTGTGACATTGCGAGTTCGCTTTTTAAATCTTCGTTCGATCTTTCAAAACTCTGACATTCTGAAAATTTGCTTTGTAATTTTTTACTAAATTCTGAATTTTGTTGTTCCAGTTCTTCTTTTAGTTTATTTAATTCATAAACGTCCAGTTTTAATTTGTGCACTTCTTTTGATAGTTCTTTAAATTGCAAGTTGAATTGTAGCTCCGATTGCGTCTTTCTCTCAAGCATTGCAGCTAATTTTTGGTTACGTGACTCCAATTCTTGTAGTTTAGTGATCTGTTTTTGTCTTTGCGAAAAAGTCCTATCTCTCATGGCCATGCTTTGTCCCTTAGTTGATACATAGCCAATGATATACGTTGTATCATCTGTGCCTGGATTACATTTTGTTTGTCGTGGTTTTTTGTATACAGCTGCTAAATGTCCTTTAAATCCGCAGTTATAACAGTTTTCTTTTCTCCATTTACAATTTTTAGATACATGGCCAGTTTTACCACAGCAGAAACATTTCACTGTTAATATTTTCCCTCTGTTAAGATTTTCATTCTTCGGCTGCTGACTTCGATCTGTTTTGTAAACTGCCATCTTTCTGGTCTTCTGAGTTGTTTCTAAAAGCTATGTCTTGCTCAATTACTGCTTCATATGCTATTCCTTTTTTAATAGCAACTTCGTATGATAAGTCACTTTCCGTTAACAATATCTGTCGCAATCTTTCGTCGTACATTCCCCACAATAATTGATCCAGCAAAGCTTGTTCTAAAAATTTGCCATAATCACAGTTTTTTGACAGCTGTTTTAATGCTATATCATAGTCTTTAATTTTTTCCTCCCTGGCTTCCTTTCTTTTTCTCAGAGTTAATCTAGCTACGTGTCTAGACAGCTTTGGGCTAAAATAGTCCGTTAATTTTTTAACTATATCTTCAAAATGTACTCCATCAGTTATCGGTCCGTCCCATAATTTATTAATAATTTCTATGAGTTTGCGTCCTCCTAAACATAAAAGTGCGGCCACTTTTTTTTCATTATTTTTTATCCCATTTAACTTGAAAAAATTTTCTAATTGAATTATATAGAGAGGCCATTCCTCGGCATTTTCAATGCTAAATTCAGGAATACTGCTTTGTCCTAATGACATTTTACTTGTTTTCGAATGTAACGATTGATTTTCTCGTCTGGCTTATTCCTTCAAGTTTTACTAGGTTCGAAACTTAGACTGCGCCAATATTGTAATGTCTTCGCCCCTAAGCTTTTACAGAGGGGTAGAAAAACACTTACAATCTGATCGAACTCGGCTGAACAACTCTTAAAACCGTTGTGCCGCAAATAGCTCTTAATAGCTTTACGTATTCACTTCTGTTAACAAGACTGTAACAAGTGTGCGATGTTTTCCTCTAGCAGTTTATATATCTCTCTGAGTTCTTTTGTTAAGTCTTATCTGCTACATTCCAAAAACTTAATCGCGTGTTTTCCAGATCCGTTTTATTGTTCTTACTTTAATTAGATATTTTTATCTCTGATAAAAATAATCCCACAACTTGTTTTTAATTATAATTATTTTCCATTATAATTATTTTTACTTTCAATAAAATAAATTGAAAACTTCTGGAGTAAATTGTCTCTAGTAAACTCGCTGTTTATTTCTCACACCGAATACAACAATAATCCTATGGTATGATAGGTATAAAACCATCACAACATCACATGATCATCATTTCATATGCTTGCACATGCTGTTAATACCACCAAGTGCAAGTCGTCATAATCAATGGATACAGGAAGGTTTGTGCATAAAAAATCCTTCACTGATGAAAGCCAAAAGCTAGAAACTAGTCTGGGAATGTTGGATGAGTAGGCACTAGATAGGAATTTTATGCACAAATCTTTCTGCATCCATTGATTATGAAGGCTTTGGCACTCATTGTACATATTGTACAGTTATATTTTAATGGAAATTAAAATTCAACTTTTAAAAGCATAAAATAAAAATGTTATACCTTCTAATAAAAATTCACTGGTCATGCATTTCAGAAGTTCAATCAGTCACAAAACAATGTTTAGTAGTGGTTCCCTCTCTCTGCTAGCAACCTCATCGTACTTGAAAACACTATGTATTTCAACTTTTTTTTATGAATCCAGTGAACCATACTTTTCTAGCAGAAAAATCCTTTGCAAGGACAACATTTGATTAGGAATCAAAATTTTTCAATCTGGTATTTTCACTGTATGCCATACAGTATTGAGAACTTAAATTGCAAATCATTTTTCAGTTTTCTCTTTTAGAAGTGATTTTTTTTTTCATTTTAATCCAGTCAGTTTTTTGACTTTATTTTCTGACTCTTGTTTAAAATTAATATTTGCAAATATACTGAAATTATTAAAAAAAAAATATTAGTAAAGATGAATGAATTGTAGAAGAAAATTAAATGCAAGATCACAAAATGTGACAAAAATGTCTGTTTCTTCATTCAAAGTTGAAATACTTAGAAAAGTCTTATTCATACAATTTCTATATCAGCTAGTAGAACTTTGTTATAATATTTATTACTTTAATTAATAGTGTTTGTTAGTTTAGCAATTTCACATAATGGAAATTCTTGTTTTGAAATTATTTATTTTTTTGACATCAACCTTAAATCAGATTTTAAATTTTGCTTTTACAGTTCATGGCTTAACATTGATATTGAGATATATGTACACAAAATTAAGATATAGTATAACTGAAAATAATTCTTAGATCACATTGAATGTTCTTATATATAAAACAGCATGATAATTGTCACATATATGGAGAAAACCTTAACTATGACTAAAATGCATCCTCAATGCTGATTACTTTTGAGAAAAATAACCATTACATTTGAAAAATAAGTAAACATTAGAACTTATGATGAACTAAATAAAATATTCACATATGTTTGTTGTAAAATAAATTAACTACTGTCTTTAAATAATAATAAAAAGAAGAAATACCCTACTTTAATTTAAGTATGTTTACTGCAATTAAGAGCCATTGCTTTGCACGTTAAAATATCTAAAACATTTAAGTGAATCTATAAATAATTTTATATATACATGAAAATAAGTATTAGTTCACATAAAATGATCGTATAGTGAAAGTTCATAAATGTTGATATCCAAATCGTTATATATTAGTTAATCCATACTGCGGCTCCAATTTTGAACTTTACGTTATCATAATTACTTTGGCTCGCTCTTTTTCTTTCTACTTTTTGTGCCAATGCTATTTTCCTGGCTTTACAGATAATAGGCTTTGCTTTTCCACCAACTCAATATGGACAGGGTTTGCTGCTATTAGCCCTAATTCATTTGCAAATAATCCTGAGACTTGACACATTGTTCGCAGCATTCACATTAATAGTTATTCCTAACTTTTTAAGCCACCTTTTTAACGGACTCATTTTTCCCATCATTATATGTATAGGTAGTTTTACTCTTTTATTTCTGTAATTTATAGGCACTATTGCAAAACCCAGTGATGACAAACCTTTTTACATGTGCGTGCCAAAATTTTCCAAAAAATATTGATTGAATGATTGGGCATGCCACACAGTTATTAAATCAAAATATAAACAACTTAATTATTGCAGTTTTTTAAAAGTTTATAAAACAATAATAATAATAGCAATAATAATTAAACCAAAATTTCTAAATATAAGTGAACAGTATTTATTTAGAAGAGCAAAAGTTGAATAAAATGTAATAATAAAAAATAATAGTAATTAAAACAAAATTTTGAAAATAAACATAATAAATCAACATAAATAGATATTATTTAATGAGATTTTTGTCGTTGTACATTGGTTGACAAATGTTTTATATCTAGTTCTTATTTTCTCGCTTTTAATATACTTGCTGACTAAATTCACCTGTTATTCTATTTCTTGAACTGTTTTTAATTAAATTCATTTCTGAAAATAATGATTCACATGCATATGTAGAGGAGAAAATTGATAATATAATGGTCGCTAATTTTTTTAAATAATTAAATGTTTCAGGAATAGCATTCCAGGAAATCAATAGTTCCTCTTCGACCTTCTTTTTACATATGACCAATAATGGATCATTTTTCATTGTTTCTAACTCATTTTTCATGTCAACAAATTTCTGTTTTCATATAGAACTGGATTGAAAATCAACTGATTACATTTCCATATCTTCCAAATTAACCCACTCAAAAATTTTTAACTTAAGACTATCCATTGATATTATGTCTGAGTCTAAAATAAATTTTGATGTTTCTGAAAATTGTCTGAACTTTGCAAATCTTAAAGAAAATTAATCAATTATCGATTGAATAACAGCACAAAACTCTTGGATCAATTTTACTTCATCTGGCTTCTCATGAGATTCTAAATCAGTCAAGAATTTTTTTATATTTGGAAAATATTTGAAGGTGTAAGAAATAACATCACAGTTGAAAATTCGTAATTTAACTTCAAATGCTTTGATCAAATCAAACATGACAATAATTGTCTTATTAAAACCTTGCAGTTTCATATTTAATTCATGTAGATGTTGTTCTGTATTCTACTATGAAGCTGATATGCCAACAAATAACAAAAACTATAGATTATAAGTTGAAATAAAAATCATTAAATAAAGATGTAAATTATATTTATTTATATTATAGTACATCACACATTATATACAATTTGACAAACCTAGTTCTCAATAACTGCTAATACTTCTCACTGTTAAAAATTAAACAATGTCTTAACTATTCTCAGACCTGAGTGAATATTACAAAAATTGTCTATACTCGCGATAGTTCTCCTGAAAGCTTTATTAGGCACACACAAATAAAAATAAGACCGGTGTGATCTGTTTAAGATCCCTATTTAACTGTTTACACCTACAGAGGCTCGGTCTCTGGGATGATGTTCCTCATAGCAGAAAAGTCACTACAACTTTTCCAACAGCTTTTTCTCTGGGTCCTCTCTCCTGATGTCCAGCAACGAAACAGCATCTGCATCATCATATGTAGAGTAAGAAAAACTTCTCGTTCTTCTTAGCATACACTATTTATACTTTTTCACAGTTTAATAGCCAGTATTAATTATTTTAAAGATAATAGCTATTTACATTAAGCTATCTCCTCCAGAAAAACATCTTTTTTCAAATTATCGTCAAGCATTGAATTGTGTATGTGCACAGTTCTTTTTTCTGCAGTTAGTCCTTCAAATATTTAGTCTTTCGTTTGATTAGTTTTAAATAGCTTAATATTCTAAACTAAACAATACTAGCCGTCTCTATATTTAAATCGATTAGACCTTTCCTGCATTATTATTCGCATTTCTTTTTATCTTACAGAAATCTTTTTTCATTGGTTTAATTCACAGTATCTTTCTATTTACATTTCTAATCTTTTTTCTGGAATCAAAATCCTAGCTTTATAACTTATTCAAATTATGGTTACTGAAGCAATATTTCTTACAAAATATAATAGATATGAACACATATCAGTAAGAAACATTAATTTCGAAAGTCATTTAACATCCATTAATTCATTATATTTTTCAATGATGTTCTCATTATGTAAAAACAATCTAATTTCATATAAACACTCAACGGATCTTTGAAGAACTTTTCCTCAACTTAACCATCAAATATTGTTGTACATAAGTAAACCATTGTATACTGAATTCACCTCACTCAATAAATTCAAAAATTTTCGTTTATTTAGAGCGTGTGTAGATATAAAATTGATTAACTTAGTCACAACATTTCATAACATCATCTAGTGGCATAAAGCAATGAAAACCCAAAATTGAATGTCCAATATGGTTGGTAAATAAACTGAGAAAACCATTTTTTTTCCCAATCATACTTTGAAACCCATTTGTAATTCCTGATAAAATTTTGGCACCATCTCTATTTTTTTTTCAGCGAGTACATTTGAAACTTTGTTGCAAATATCTACTGATAAATTCTTCTTTGATATTATTCCCAACACAATAGTGAATAAAAATAGCCAAATGAGCTGATCCATTTATATCTGTACTTTCATCAAAGCATAAAGAAATTAAACTAGAAGATTTTATATATTTTTTGTTAGTAAGTTATGTTGGTGGCCATTTGCAGGATTCTTTCTTTAACTCTTTATTTCTAGCCAATAGTAAATCTTTTATTCTCTGAATAATTTTTGATTATTTTCAAAATCTTCAAAAAGAACTGGTGCACATTTCATCCAAGCTTCTTTCATATATTCTTCATCATTAAAAAGTTTCCCATATTTGGCAATTACATTTGAAATAAAAAAATTAGCAGCAGTTATATTCGAATGATTTTTGATAAATTATAGATGTTGATTGAATATTTATATTTGTAAATTCTTGGGCAATATATTCTTTTTGTTCATCTTTACTTTTTATACAGAGCAATTTATGATTGGTCTCTTAATGCCATTTTACCGATGATGTTCTCAATACAACTGTTCCAGAACATAAAACACATATTGCCTTGATGCCTTTGTTAATAATTCCATACTCATCAATCCATCAATTTTGAAATTCTTTACTTAACAATTTTTGTTTTTTATTTTGTGCTTTAATAATTTTATAAATCAAAGATTTATTATATGTTAAAATATATTATTATCCTTACATTTCACTTTTATAGCAAAACTTCAAGCATAAAAAAAATAAAGCAGTGTTTGATAGCATTGATTATGCATTTCGTTCCTTTGTTCGCAATTTTGATTACGTTAAAAAAGTGAATGGTGTCAATACGTTTAGATCAAAAAAGATTAGAACAGAAAATCATTTTATTACTTTTACTTTAGATTTGAAAAAATTGATTTCAAAGAGTTATAAAATATTTTACTAGGTTTACTTTCTAGTTTTTTTGGAATCATTTGACAGGTTTATAGCATATGTTACCACAGTATACTAATACAAATTTTATTTGACTTAAAATATCATTCCCATCTACATATGTATAAAAAATTTTTCTTTCAGTTTTTATAATTTATTGCTTCTAATCAGAGTTCAAATGTAAATTGAATTCTAATATAATATTATATTTATTTATTCTACTAAACATCACATGATCACAATCTCTTATGCTAGCACATAACTGTTATTAAACAGGCAAAACTCTCCATACAGTAGTACCACCCTGTGCTAACCAGAGCAATCAATGGATATCAGAAGGCTTGTGCATAAAATCCCCATCTAGGGCCTACTCATCCAATATCCCCAGACTAGTTTTTGGCTTGTGGCCTTCGTCTTTGAGGAGTCTTGGATCTGAGAGCACTGCACCTAGATCTTAGGATCTAATGCAACCCTCCATTGATTACTCTGGTTAGCAACAGGGTGGCACTACTGTATGGAGAGTTTTGCCTGTTTAATAACAGTTATGTGTTAGCGTAAGAGATTGTGATCATGTAATGCTTAATGGTTTAACACCAAACCTGCCTAATAGGATAGTGATGGCTATGGTTGTTAAAGAGCCAAAGATGGGTGCTGAACTGAGTTCAGACCCATATGACTATATAAGCTATTAAGTTTAGATTGAAAATATTATTGTGTTTTCAAATTTCATTCTCATAGTTTTGTAGTTAATTAGAGATAAAAGGTGGCTGTTGGAGGATTGCATTGGGTCCTAAGATCTAGGTGCAGTGCTCTCAGATCCAAGGTTCCTCACTGACGAAGGCCACAAGCAAGAAACTAGTCTAGGGATATTGGATGAGTAGGCACTAGATGGAAATTTTATGCACAAGCCTTCTGGCATCCATTGATTACTCTGGTTAGCACAGGGTGGAACTACTGTATGGAGAGTTTTGACTGTTTATTTATTCTACCTTTAGTTTACATTAAATTTTTATTAGTACAAATTTTAGTAACAAAAAAAGGATTGAATAATTTAAAGCATAGAAAATTATGATATGTAAATAGTTTGTGTTCCAGTAAAAAATTCGAACTTGCCATTTCTGGCATGTGAGCCATAGATTCGCCATCAGTGACATAACCTATCATTCCTAATTCATTTCCACTTACATCTACAGCCTTGGTAGATGTCTTTATTTTCTCCCCTAAGCTGTTTCCGTAGCTTCTCTCTCAGATCAACAAAATTCCAGACCCACTATCAATTTCCATTTCTAATTTTTTTATTACAGATGTCTACTTATTCTCATATTATTAAATCTAACAATATTTTCTGATACAAGTCCGTTCGTTTTTATTTTTCATTGCCACTGCTGACTAGCTGTTTTTTTTTCGCTTTCCCTACACATTTTTTCCAAAATGCTCATTGGTTTAATTCGCAATATCTTTCTATTTACATTTCTAATCTTTTCTCTTTTTTCTGGAATCAAAATCCTAGCTTTATAACTTATTCAAATTACGGTTACTAAAGCAATATTTCTTCCAAAATATAACAGATGTGAACACATATCAGTAAGAAACATTAATTTCGAAAGTCATTTAACATCCACTAATTCATTATAGTTTTCAACGATTTTCTGGTTATGTAAAAACAGTCTAATTACATCTAAACACTCAAGGGATCTTTGAAGAACTTTTCCTCGATTTACCCATCGGATATTGTTGTACATAAGTAACCATTGTATACTGAATTTACCTCACTCAATAAATTTAAATTTTTTTATTTATTTAGAGCTTGTGTAGATATAAAATTGTCTAACTTAGTCACAAGTCATAACATCATACAGTGGCATAAAGCTGGCCTTCGTATATAAACCTGTTGCTATATAATGCAATGAAAACCCAAAATTGAATATCCAATATGGTTGGTAAATAAACTGAGAAAACCATTTTTTTTTTCAGTCATACTTTGAACTGAACACCATTTGTGATATAATTTTGGTACTATCTTTTTCAGCAAGTATATTTGAAACTTTGTTGCAAATATCTACTGATAAATTCTTCTTTGATATTATTCCCAACCCAATAGCGAATAAAAATAGCCAAATGAGCTGATCCATTTATGTCTGTACTTTCATCAAGGCAGAAAGAAATTAAACTAGAAGATTTTATATCTTTTTTGTTGGTAAGTTATGTTGTTAACTATTTGCAGGATTCTTTCTTTCACTCTTATTTCTAGCCAATGGTAAATCTTTTATTCTCTGAATAATTTTTGCTTGTTTTCAAAATCTTCAAAAAGAACTGGTGCACATTTCATCCAAGCTTTTTTCATATATTCTTCATCTTTAAAAAGTTTCCTGTATTTGGCAATTCCATTTGTATTTATATTAACACAAATATAGATTTTACAGATATTCAAACTAATGCATAGTTGAACATTAAATATTATAAAACAATTAGCAGCAATTATATTCGAATGATTTTCGATAAATTATAGATGTTGATTAAATATTTATATATTTAAATTCTTGGGCAATATATATTTTTTGTTCATCTTTACTTTTTTCACAGAGCAATTTATGATTGGTCTCATAATGCCATTTTACCAATGATGTTCTCAATACAATTGTTCCGGAACATAAAACACATACTACCTTGGTGCCTTTGTTAATAATTCCGTACTCATCAGTCCATCAATTTTGAAATTCTTTCTTAACAATTTTTGTTTTTTGTTTTGAGCTTTAATAATTTTATAAATCCAAGATTTATTATATGTTAAAATATTATAACGTTTTCCATTTTGCTAGGCCTCTACACGCTAATATAAACTGCGTGTGAGTTGATCAAGCTATGTCAAAAAAGAAGAGTTATATTTCTATTCTAAAAATATAGCTATATTTCCTGATCAACTCGGCCTATTAATTGTTGAGAATTGTGCTATTGATGAAATCAGCTTTTAATTTATTTAATCTGGGCGCCAGAATTCCTAAGAATTCGCTGAAATCGTCATATAACATCTCACAAATAAAAAAAAATAATCGGTATTACATCATACCGTAACGAGAATTATTTTTTTAAAATTATTATTCCTGGGCTTATTCAAACATATTGGCAAAGGTAAATTACATTTTTAAATCTTATTAAACTACTAATAGATTTAATAATAAAAAATAATAACTATTATTAATAACGCACAAATGAAAATTGGTATTAGAAATATTTTTATTTTAATAGACAAAAAAAAATATTTGAAATAAATTACTTATCAAGTAAATTAGAGAGAACACAACTCAGACATGAATCAATTAATAAAAAACAATTTTACAATTACTGTTCATATCTAAATTTCTTCTAGAAATTTCCTTAAAAAAATGAATGTTTCTTGTACAAGAAAATTAATGTCTCTATCGGGATTGTTTAAACATACTTTTAGAAATTGTTTGAAAACGTTTAATTTGGTCACAATCAGGAGTAATGAAGTATAACTTACCGGTAAGTTTTGGGAATTCAGTAATAGATAACTATGCATAGTTTTTTGGGTAGAATGAGCTCAGCCTTTTGGTTATTATTTGATCTTGTGGTCCATTCTCCTAGTCGGTCACGAAAGTTTTTCTGGTATACATCTTCAGGCACGATGTCTTCAGAAGCTCCGGTTCACTCCGACATGCCGAATTACTTCAGCGTAGAGCGATCTTGGATATATGATTGTTATCCAAGACCAACTAGAGAAACCAACGAACAAGATGTTCTTCAAACTGATCTCTGCCTTTTATACTCTCTAGAGGCCCAGTTTTCCGACTTTTCTGCGCATATCTTTTGTTTGTCAAAATATCCGTTGATAATCTTATATATTCTTTACAAAATTTATGTTACAAAGTCTCTATTTTTTTCAGCATAATTCTGCCATCTTTAATTAGTTGAAATATTTTTACTTTCTCTTATCTAGATTGGTAATTTGTGTCTTTTGTTCTCTCCATTTCTAACTTTTATTTCTAATTACATAAAAAAAAAACCGAAAGAATAATTTAACTTTCATTGTACGTTATTTTTTTTTAAAAAAAAATTAGTCAAAAAAAAATCTAAATTTACTTTTATTTTTTAGCTTTTACCAAATGCCAATATATTTGCAACGTATATAAATAAACGTTACAATATATTATTATCCTTAAATTTCACTTTTAGAGCAAAACTTCAAGCAAAAAAAAATAAAACATTGTTTGATAGCATTGATTATGCATTTCGTTACTTTGTTCACAATTTTGATTATGTTAAAAAAATGGTGTTGACACGTTTAGACCAAAAAACATTAAGACAGAAAAACTTTTTATTACTTTTACTTTAGATTTGAAAAAATTGACTTCAATGAGTTATAAAATATTTTACTAAATTTACTTTCTAGTTTTTTTGTAATCATTTGTGGTTTGATCATTTGACAGAGTTTATAGAATATGTTACCACAGTATATTGGTACGGATTTTTCCTATCTACATATGTATAAATTTTTTTTCTTTGAAATTTTATAATTTATTGCTTCTAATCAGAGTTCAAATGTAAATTGAATTCTAATATAATATTATATTTATTTATTCTACCTTTAGTTTACAGTAAATTTTTACTAGTACAGATTTTAGCAACAAAAAAAGTATTGAATAATTTAAGCAGAGAAAATTATGATATGTAAATAGTTTGTGTTCCAGCAAAAAATTAGAATGTGCCATTTCTGGCACGTGAGCTATAGATTTGCCATCAATGGCATAACCTATCATTCCTAGTTCATTTCCACTTACATCTACAGCTTTGGTAGATGTCTTTTTAGTTGACGTCTTTATGTTCTCTCCTAAGCTGTTTCCATAGCTTCTCTCAGATCAATGAAATTCCAGACTCGCTATCAATTTCCATTTCTAATTTTTTATTACAGATTTCTAGCTAGAACATAAACTTATTTTGCCCATTTATTCTCGTATTATTAATACTAATAATATTTTCTGTTACAAGTCCGTTCGTTTTTATTTTTCACTGCCACTGCTGACTAGCTTTTTTTTTTTTTGCTTTCCCTACACATTTTTTCCAAATGCCCTTTCTGCTTACAGTTATGGCACCTTTCATTTCACAATTTGCACTCTTTTTTTCATGTAATGAGCTTTGCAACAGTAAAAATAATTCATTCTTTTGCTTGTGCTATTGCTTTTATCCCATTCCTTTTGATCAGTTTTTTCAACTGCAATTTTACACTCATTTTCAATTTCATTTTTAAAAAATGCTGCTTGCTCTATTATCAGCTCGTAAGCCATTCCCTTTTTAATAGCTGGCTCGAAATTTAAATCTGTTTCTGTCAGCAAGTTTTGTCTGAGTCTATCATCTAACAGACCCCAAAATAACTGATCTAGAAGTATCTCTTTTATATAATCTCTATATAAGCAATCTTTTGCTAATTCTTTTAATGCCATGCTTTATTTTTTTACTGTTTCACCCATAATTTGTCTTCTATTTTTTAAAAGACAATCTGGCGATATATTTAGACTGTCTGGGGCTAAAATGATTACTTAATTTTCTGACTATCTCTTCATATAACACAGTTTCCTTTAAGGCTATCTCATAATACTTATTTACTTTATATATTACCCTTGTCATTAAATAAAGATGAAAATTATATTTATTTACATTATAGTACATCACATTATATACAATTTGATGAACCTATTCCTCAACAAATGCTAATACTTCCCCCACTGTAAAGACTAAACAATGTCTCAACTATTCTCAGACCTGAGTCAATACTACAAAAATTGACCATACTCATGGCCTGATTCTGCACAGTTCTCCTGAGAACTTTATTAGGCATACACAAATAAAAACAAGACCGGTGAGGTCTGTTTAAGACCCCTATCCATTTGTTTACACCTATAGTGGGGATGAAATCCTTTGTAGCAGAAATGTCGATGCATCTTTTCCAACAGCTTTTTCTCTTTGATTTCCAGTGACACAACAGCACCATCATATGAAGAGTAAGAAAAAGCTTCTCTTTTTAGCACACATTATTTATACTTTTTCGCAGTTTAATATCCAGTATTTAATTATTATAAAAGGTAATAGCTATTTACATTAAGCTATCTCCTCAAGTTATCGCCAAGCGTTGAATTGGATATATGCACATTCCTTTCCTCAGCAATTAGTCCTTAAAATACTTATTCTTTTGTTTGATTAGTCTTAAATAGCTTAATGTTCTAATCTAAACAATACTAGCCTTTTCTGTATTTAAATCCATTATACCTTTCCTGAATTCCTTTTTATCTTACAACAATCTTTTTTCACTGCTTTTAATTCACAATATTTTTCTATTTACGTTTCTAATCTTTTTTCTGGAGTCATAAATCCTAGCTTTACAACTTATGCAAAATATAGTTACTAAAGCAATATTTTTTCCAAATTATGACAATTATATTATAGTACAATTTTATAAAAAAAATTCAAAAAGTATCATCTAAATTTTTTAGTAAAAATAATAATTTTAAAATAGTAAGTTGGAATTATTATTATGATATGCTATCAAATTAATGTTCATTCTTGTTTGTAATGCTATCAAATTAATGTTCATTTTTGTTTGTAATGTGAACGTATCCTGCCTATTCATAAAACTGTCATTGTAGAATGTAGGGGATTTATAATCATGCTTTTGTGTAGTTTGAAATATTTCATTACTGATATGACTCCAATCAGCTATCGCAAGTACCATCATTTATCTCCATTGCTTACTGAAGATATTAGCAATAAGACTGAAAACAATTAATTAATTAAATGTAGTAACTTCAAATTTGTAAAAACTTTTCTCGGAAAATTGTAATTTAAAATAAATACATACAAAATGCATACGAAGAAAAGCTTGGTTTAATACTTTAACAACATAGTATGCTGTGCATGCTTTCAAGTAAGTGGTGGTCATATTCATAACAATCGTTATCCAAAAAACTTGTGACATTCTTTTTCTTGGATAAGGATTACTATGACTACCAGTTAATTGAAAGCAGGCTCAGCATATTCATTACTTTTTTGTAATTAAATATAGGAAAACAAGATAAAATATAAGAAAAGTAATATCCATTTTATAGAGAAGTTAGTATAAATTTCAGTTTGACTTGAAAAATTTAATTAATTACAGGTAGGCAATCATTAGGCTGAAATTCTCCGCTTTAGGGCTTTTTTTGGATTCACGAATTTCTGCCGTAAATCCCTTCTTAATTATAAATTTAAACTTTGTTGAAAATTTAAATAAACATTAATTTTACTATCTGTAGTTTTGTGTATAAATAAATATTTTATGTACTGTGTAAATTTATTAATAACAATATAATATTTGAAAATACAAAAGTATGTATATAAATTTGTATCAGCACAAATTTTTCTTTGTAATAGGGTTTAAAACAGTAAATTAAAGTTACATTTTGTAGTTTTTGTTCAGAAAGAAATTTTTAAATTGAAAGTGTTTGGGTTAACGGCAGTCTATCTGTATGTGTACTTTGACAAATATTATTCGTAGTACTTGTTCCTATCATCACAATATTTACCGAACTTAATTACAATATTAGTTTATTGTCTGTGCTTGTAAATATTAACTATATAATGATACATGATTTTCTGTTAAATAGAAAGTGCAACAAATGAATTACTATTACTAGTAGTGTCTTTATAGCATCAGGATTACTAGCATTGCTATTTATTTTATTTTTCAGAGTTGACGGTGGTCAAGCAAAAAATGATTTTATTGTACAACTCATTAGTAATATCATTCGACAGCCATTAGATCGGCCTAAAGAATTGGATATGACCAGCATTGGGGCTGCTTATTTAGCCGGTTTATCTGTAGGTAAGAAAATAATAATAATAAAAACAAGATTAAAAATCATTTATCTCATATATATATACATTAGTGATTATGTGATGTTATACGTTAGTATACATGTTTGTCATGTTTATAGCCTGAGGAGCTAATCTATACATAACTGAAAAAACAAGTTTTTTTTCTTTTTCCTTATGTCATAGCATCGGCCGGGAGGTGAACCTGCAACAACCGTCTGCAACCAACTGTTTGCTTGCAAGGCAGCTGCGCTGACCTCTTGGCTAACAACGCTTGACAAAAACAAGATGATTGGCTTATAACTGACTTAGCAAGATATCTGATTATCAATAGTAAATTGAATAATCTGGCTAATTTTATTAAGTCTAGTTACGTATTCGATGTACTTTCAGTCACTTTTCAATCATCTCCTCTATTATTATTATTATTACTTGATTATAGTACTGAATTAATATTTTCACATTCAGAGAATTACTTTCTGAGGATATTTCTGGAAAAAAAAGCAATTATAATGTAAAAAATATATATTACAAATAACTTATCTGATAGCACTTAAATAAATCATATTATACTAATTTTTATTTTTTATTTTAGGAATGTGGCAAGATAAGGATGAACTTAAAAAGTTCCGCATTTCAGACAGCATATTTAAACCTAAAAATACATGGAACGTGTATAAGCCTATTTTTGATGATTGGGAAAAAGCTATGAAGCGTTCATTAAATTGGTATGATAATAAATGAGTATTATTAATACTAATTATGAATTAGTCATACTATTTCCTGATATTTCATATAGATACTGTACTGAAGCCTTTCAATGTATAGTCACTTGTGAACCAAAAGATTATTCATACAAAACAGTTCCTGAATCATCCTGCATCATTGCTTTTAAACGTACATCATCCAAAAAATCATGTTAGAATCAATGTTTTGGTTAAAAAAAAAACAACTCTGGAGGACAAATAATGTGTATAAAACTTATTAAAATAAATATATATAGTATTTTTTGATCAAGCTTATTTCTGTTGATTAACAATTAAGTAATTGATAATACTTTAAAATATATAAATATTACTCTCGGTTAAATTAATTAATTTTTCTCAAGTAATTGAATAATAGTTCTAAATTTTCATTCAATTATATTTCGAGTCCTTAATCTTTATTTACATTTCTTTTAAGTATTCTTTTCATCTGGAGATCAAATTGATTACTGTATTTGCTATTATTTATGTATATATATGAATGTTGATGTTTGAATTTATTATATTTAACATCTAATGACTAAAAAACAATATATCTTTTGTTGGATAATAAATAATGATTTGGATGTTATCACTTATAAGTTTTTATTATGCCAATTGTTACATAAAAATCTGATTATTATTTTATACTGTGTTTATTTATATACGTATATCGATTTGTTAAAGGCAAAGATCTTATCACCTGGCACCATCTAAATAATGTTAAAATCTTGCTTAAATTCATATATTTAAGATGTCATTTGAATAAATAAGTTGACTGACAGAAATACAAATTTAACATTGTTTACGCCACAGGTAGAAAGATTTTTGCCTTCAATGAATTTACATATTTCACACTACATATTACTAATATAATATATATATATATATATGGTTTATATCAATATTATTCTTAAATTAGGTAAAAATATTTGCCATGGGTTTGCAAAATAGACTTAAAAAAATCACAGCAAAATAGATTAAAATACTATTCAATAAATTTACAAACCCAATATACTAAAATTATGTCTTTATTGATATGACAAACAAACAATATGTCCCCCAATGATGCAAAACTCTAATTAAAAATGAAATCTCCAATGCCTTTTTTATGAAATATAGTCATCCTTAACTAGAGACAGCCTTTATTTGCTATGTTCCATAAATTTATAATGATCAAACATTATATATTTCTACTTTATCATTTGGTAGTAAATCTTCGGAGAACTTTGTCAGGCATATATGAAATAATAATAAGATTAGGACAATCTGTATAAAGTTCTAACCAGTTCATTAACCTTCAGGTAACTGATGTCTGGGACTGGTATCTCCATGATATCTTGCTGTGCCAACTCTCCACTATATATCTTTTCTGCTAACTGGTTGATAATGGAGGAAACAAAATTTGTCCTCCACAACTAAAAACAGAAATTCTGCTGCTCCTATTTCTTTTTCACTCTTTATATATCTCTGAATTTCTCTTTATCTTCTCACTAATTAGATTCTGCATTTACAGATTCAATTAATGTATTTTAATTTATTCAAAGAGCCTGTCTTATTAATTCAAGTTATTTTCCCACAACTTCTTATTTCGTTAATTACAGATTTAATCTGTTCATTTTCTTTTCCTTAATTAAACTAACATATCTTTCATATTTTCCCATAATCATTTCGAAAGAAAAAAAAAACTCTATAATTAATTATTTCTATTTATCAAAGACCAC
Organism: Epiperipatus broadwayi; assembly: GCA_028023455.1. Classification (NCBI taxonomy): domain Eukaryota; kingdom Metazoa; phylum Onychophora; class Udeonychophora; order Euonychophora; family Peripatidae; genus Epiperipatus; species Epiperipatus broadwayi. The sequence continues at coordinate 8,830,342 of JAQFVV010000025.1, read as the reverse complement.
TATACGTTTATTCTCTGTTCTTAAGTCATTCTTTTCCTCAAATTCTTATTTTTTATCTTTTTTCTGGTGTGGTTTTTTTCTTTTAAAATTCAATGTGCCTTTTAAAATTCCAACTTTCTCATTTCCAGTACATCAAATTATATTGTAACATTTCTTTTTTTTACTCACCCTTTTATATAAATATAATAAAAATATAGCACTAAATCATTGTTTAAGTAAATTTTTTTTTCTCATGTGTCAGCATTAGCCGGGAAGCAAACCCTCTAACCCGGGACAACTACTTGTAAAACAGCTATCGCTGACCTCTTGACCACCAATGCTTGACGTTGTTTAAGTAAATTGTTAATGCAGGAATTACATTTTCTCAACTTCATGCATGAGAACTATTATTTACTTAGGTGGAGATGAATTGTGGGTGTGTACTTGAAAGGGTGTATATAAAATAGAATAGACATTTAACACCCAGTTTTGTCTTGGCTAACCAAAATGTTATGGTTGACTTAGTTTAAACTTCTTTCATCATTTACTCAAGGAGTGATCATCAGTGTGAAACAGATTACCGTTAAGTTGAGATTTTTCAGTGCTAATATTGATTGTTTATTTATACTCCTTCCAGTTTTATGTATAAAAGATTATTAGTATGTACATAAATTGTTGATATTATATAATTAAAATGGCTTATCCTAGACAAAGCTAGAAGTTTCATTACCCAGGCTATATAAGCAAAAATCTTACTAGCTAAATAATCATTGATTTCTTATGAAAGTTACATGCTACAATAATTTCATTTACTTCTTATTCATTATTAAATCATTCTTCCAGGTTTGATTCAATTTTTTTTCTATTCCTTTCATTAATCCTACTATCCTATCCTTTTATTTTCTATTTCATTTTTAAAAATCTAAATACATTTTTTTCATTCATATTTAATTTCTATAACAAATTCTTTTTCTCTAATTAACTTTTTTTTCCTGCTCATCATATTTACATAACTGTAATACATTTTTTACAAATTTATATCATTTTTCAGGTGAATACGAAGAAATAATAGTTTGTGATAATATGTTGGACTATTTTCATCTATCATTAAATGTTATATACAGAGCTCACAAAATAACCACTTATCAAGCTATGAGAATATCCTCAACCCCAGACCAGTTTCTGCTACTGGTGTCATCAGTGAGTCTGGGATTGGGAATATTCTCAAAGCTTGTTAAGAGCTTATTTTGCAGCTCTATATATAACATTTGTAAATGCAAACTTTTCAAATACAAACAATTTTTCAGAAATAACACACGAATAGACAACACAGATTAGTAATTATATAATGTTTTGAGTAGTAGTATTCTCCATTCTTTTTCAGATTTGGAGAATAATAATATTAAAATATTGTGTAATTACTAACCTGTTTTGTCTATTTGTGTGTTATTACTGTCAAGTTGTTTATATTTGAAAAGTTTAAATAAAATTTAACATTTTCTATCATTCAACATTTAATAATAGACGATCGAAATAGTTCAATATATTATCATACCTAATGTACCATCATCACAAACTTTCAGACAAATAAATAGTCTGTTATTAAGTTCTTTTGTTTTTTTTAAATTTTTTTATCAATGCATCATTGATAAATCTTTCTTATCCAAAAGTTTATTATCTTTTCCACAAAAGTTGGTTAAATATTTTTATTAATCTATTTTAATTCACATATTATAATCTTTCAAACATTTAAAATTTACTTTTAATAGCCCATTGTTCTTTGAATAACCTCATATGATGCCTAAAATTCACCACCTAACGTATATTTACCTACTTTCTTACATCTAAAAATTTCTGAATTCCCTTTTTAATATAAAGAGCGTCACTTCTAAATGTTAAATCAGGAACCAATGTCATCATCTTTTTAAAAATTATTCCATATATCTCAAAATTATATGATAAACATGGCAGATTTTTTTAGCAATCCAATTTTTTTTTTCCAACTCTAATTTTCAGTGTGTATATGATTTCTTTCTCGATTTATCAACTTACTAATAATCCCCCATTCTTCAAAACAAATATCCCAATTTTAATTTTTCAGTTTTACCCTTCCCATTAAATTCTATTATTTTAGATTTCTTTCCCATTGGTTACATCTTCATATCTTCTTAATTCTGATAATAGCTCCATATTTTTTACACTTTTATAAAAAGTACCATATTTTCTGCAAAAAAAAGAACTGCAATATTATATATTCTATTAATTCCAGCTGTGGGTACTCATCTCTATCTCTAATCTTTTATCTCAATCTCCATTTCTCTTAATCTGTTGATTACTGAAGATACCATATTTACTTTTTTTATGTATTTGAGCAAAGATATAATTTTTATAAGAAGATTAAATTACATAATAATAAATATAAAGAAAATATTTCGTAAAATTAACCTATCATAAAAAACAACAAAACTAAGAAAATATAAGAATTATCATAAAATGAAAATAATGAATTTAAACATTTTTACAGTTATTAATTTAAAATTATTCTATATAAAGTTTCAAATAAAATGACATATAAGATTACTTATCGGTCATTATTAATAAAAAAAATTTTTTTTTAAAAAACTAGAATGTTTTATAATTTTAGTATCATCAAAATCATAGGTAGAAGACATCTATTTAGGGCCTCTTTATTTCCTAACAAAATAAATATATTATATAAGAATTTGTTAAATTATTTATTTAAGAATAATATTTGTAAAGATGGTTAAGAAGAAAATATTTCTATCTCAATTTGATCAATTTTTACTCGTGTACATAGATGTATATTTCTTGCACAAATGTATGCAGAGTATATATAATTATACGGCCAATTTCTTACAAACTACAAAAATATAATTAATATTCTACTGATAAATGTAATTTTTCTTTTAAAATTGCAAGTAGTTGTTGTTCATTTTACCCAAAAGTATCTATTAATTTGTTTTAAAATCTTCATATATGACTTATTTTCTATTAAAAAAAAATTAAAATATTACTTGTACAAAAAATTTCTAAAACAAAAACTATATTATCATTTTAAAAATTTCATTGGGAAGAGGGATAAATTATTTATAATCTGATTATCATATACATGACTGGTATGTCATTTTTTCTATACTTTATCAAAATCACTGCTGAATTTTGACTTTCAAATATTGACAAAGAGTAACTGACAATGGAGTTATTGTAAATAAATGATAATGGACATCTTTCTATTCTGACGCGTTTTCTCATTTAACTTTCATTAATTCTATATACTCCAATGGGTATTTATAAAAATTACCAAAGTAATGTCTTGTTCCATCATATAAGAAGCCTTTCTCATCTCTACAAATGCAGTAAAATCTTTATAAGATATTTCAACAACCGATTAACCACGAATAATTTATCCCCTATCTGTCTTTCTTTAACAAAATCTATTTTAATCCTCTCAATTTTTTTTCTTCTATGTAAGACCTAAGCATATTCATTAATGTATGTATTTTATACACTATAGAAATTATTGCTACTGATTTATAATTGATTAACATTCTAAAATCTTTTCCTTTATATATATTAGGTTAATTCTTACACCCTTTTATCTGAAAACTTGTTATCAACTATAATTTTATCAAAACCACCCATATCTGTTATTAGGATAAATAAAAGAATTTGGTTCTTTTTTAAAAAAATATTTATTTATTACTTTATTCAATTCTGTATCTATCACTATATCAACCTCCCCTTCAATTTAGCTCTCTAGTGAATTATATTCATTTTTCAACTTCCCTTCACCCAAAAATTTTACTACAAGTTCATGATATATTTTTTTTCAAACTGTTTCCCATCATATTTTCTTCCCTCTGCATTTAACAATGAAACATTCTTTTTTATTTCTCTTATATTCAAAATTTTTCACAACTTTGTCTTCCTATATAATTCAGTTAAATTTTTTATTAAACTTATTCCATTCTTATCTCAATTTTAACCTGGTTTTTTTTCTTGAATAGTTATTTCATCTAACTTTTTTCTTCCTCTTCTCCCAAATGCTTTTTAAAATTTTACATGCTTCCCTTCTTGCCTCCATTTTTTTTATATATTTAATTCCATTAGCTTTAAATAAATGCAACCTTCTTCACCGTATTTATTCAGTCTTCATCAATTTTAAATTTACCATCTTTCATAATTCTTTCCAAGATATTATTAGACATTTTCAGGTTAACATCCATTTCCCATCCACCCTTGTCAAATGCTTTTATTTCAATTTTTTTCCACATCCTTGATATTTCCATTAGTTTAAATATACTTTACACATTCATTTTTGTACCTAGTTTTCATATAACCCACATATTTTTTACAATTTATTTCTAAAATATCATTAATAATAATTCTTATATCTGCCTTTCTTATTCTTATCACATCTATTTATTCTCATCCATTTACATATATTCATGCTACCGCTAACACATCTAATTTTTCTCTCTTTATCTTCATCCCTCTCCATTAAATCATTTTTGCAATCTCTTTGCATAAATATATATTTTTATAATTATTTCCAGATATTCTTTGTTAAAAACAACTTGTCACACTTTCCTTTATTTTATTGGAATTTATAAAATATAAATATATCTTTTTCTATTTCTATCTCCAATATTGCATTTTTATTCTTATCTATATATATGTCCTCCCGCATCCCTATTTAATGGATAAAATTTATTGTAAATTAATTTAAGTAGTATTTTATCCTTTTTGCAGCTCTTTTAAGTAAATCCTAAATTTTAATGCATGTATTTGATATCCTCAAATCATTAACCCCCACTATGTTAACATAAACATTTTAGCTAAATTATACCTATAAACCTTATTTAAATTTATTTCACTGTCAAACTTTAATAATAAACCCTCCATCTTTATGTGCCCCCCCCCCCCAAACATATGATCCTATCTTCAAAATATATTATTGCTTTTTTAGTACCCATAGCAACAATGTCATTTGCCTCTACCAACATTACATTATTTATTTGATTTTCTAATATCTAAAAATCCCAACAACTGGCAGACACATTCATATTTTTCTTTATGATTTCCAGCTATAACATTACTACATCCATTAATCATTGAATCATTCATTAATATATATTTTTAGTCTTAATTACTTTGCACTCCTTTCTTCCAGTTTTGTGGAAAATATAATTTTTTTGCGAACCATTGTTGTATACACATTCAAATTAGTCCTAATTATATAGGAATGATGTTTAATCATTGATTGTCACTTTGTATTGTAAGCTTACAAAAAAAGTATCCTAACGTAACAAAGTATAATTCTGATCTTTATAAATATTAAAACAGACTAAGAGAGTTAGAACTAGTATTGTGAAGCCAACATATTTGAAGTTTTTAAATAAATTTTACTAATTTATAGCCTTTATTAGCTTCCTTGTAGCTTTTCCCAATTTACTCAACATCTCAATATGAATTGTTATGAAAAGTCTTAATTAAAATTTGTAATCATGTGTATATAATTTAAAATTTTGAGATCTGCGACCAAAGTATATACTGTACCACCAATGAATATATGGTTAAAAACACATATAAATTCTGCGTTACACATGAAATCATTTATTAATGAATGATCAAATTAATTTTACAAGGAAAGAAAAGTGATAATAATGAAATATAAATTATAATACGTTTTTAAAGTTTTTTTTTTTTTTTTTGAAACACAAACTTGCGAAAATGAAGTATTGTGTCATTTGTTTATGCTAAAAATAAAGGAAAGTTTTAATATTAAAGAGTGAGTAGAGGGGGAGGATTAATTCTAAGTAAAAAGTTGAAATAAATAATAAAAAAGAAATAATAAAGAATGAATGTAAAAATGAAATTAACCTAAAAATATAATCTATAACAAGAAAATGGTACTAATCGGTACATTAGGCCAGACGGCTGGTGGCATTGTCTCTCTGCTAAAATCACAGAAATATGCCATTTCCAGGGCCCAATATTTCTGTGCTTTTGCAAAGAAACTTATGGCCTATAGAACAATACTGCTCATATTAGCTGCTTACAGGTGTATATGGCGTTGCACACCAATATTATGGCCTGCTAATGTGCTTTGACATTGTACAAATATGCACGCTTAACAGATCGCTATCATATAATGTGAGGATGGAAGCAATTCAAATGGCCATAGCTGTTGTAATATGCATTCGAATTAAAGATCTTACCCCCTACCTGACATATTATTTGATACTAATACTTGTAAGACCGTCGCCGTGCTTCCCTACAAATTTTGGAAGGTGGTCAAGCACTTTTTCCTAGAACTCGCGTGAATAGTTACGTAAATTACGAGATAAATGCCTGAGGTTGCATGTAATTTTGGAATTCATTAGCTCTGTTTGATCAGTGACGACAAATTATTTGTCAACCACCCACCCCCCAAAAAAACATTAAAATAAGATTAAAACTGTTGACTTTTTCAACTTTGGTTTATTTTTTTTTGTTTATTTTAAAAAAATACGGTGACTTTTTTTTTTTGTCTGGCTGTACAGCGATTTTTGTTTCAGCTTTATTTGTATATCGCTGATATACTACAACTTTTCTTTTTAAAACTAATTTTTATTAACCTTTTTTTAAAAATAAAAAAAAAAACCAAAAATAACTTTTGTCTCAGTGATGACAAATTATTTCTCACCATCTCCCCCCAAAAAAGTTAAACTGAAATCAAAACTTTTGACTTTTTTAACTTTGGTTTTCCTTTTTAAAAGTTTTTCAAATACGGCGATTTTTGTTTTGGCTTGATTTGTATTACGCAATGTTTTTAATTTTGCCATTTTTGAAAACGAAAATGTACAAATATTTGAATCAAATCTTGTATCATAAATTATTTACAAGAATGTCAAAATATTGGTTTAAAAAAAGGACTTATCAAATATCAAAATATGAGTAAAAAAGTCGTATCAAATGTCCAAATCTTTTTAAAAAAGGTGGAGAAAATGTAAAAATATTTTAAAATAAAAGTTGGACAAATTGGGCAAAAAAAAATATTTTAATAAAAGTTGGAGAAAATGTAAAAATAGTCGGGCCTGGATCAATATAATTGTGTGTTTTTAGCAGAGAAGCAATGTCACCCAGTGGCTGGCCTAGCATACTGATTAGTACCAAGAAAACTTTTGAAATTTGCAATTCATTAAAGATTACTAAAAAGAAAAAAAAGAACTAATAATTCCCATTTGTATTAAAGAAACAAAGGAAAGGACTACAGACATTATCTTATCAAAACATTAAATTAATCTAAGTAAGAAATTAGATTAGAACAATACAAAATTAATTAAGGAAATATAAAATTAATTAAACTAGATCGAATGATGATAAATAGAACAATGAGAAAGAAGCATATAAAAGGATTGAGCAATTCATTCATACATTATTATTAAGAAATTGTTATCATTTCCAGTTAAATTATTTCAGATGCAGCAAAAATATCATTCAATATTGCTGTCTTATAAAAACTTAATGAAGAGAAGATGGTGAAAGGCCATCAAATGTTTCCAGTTTATGGGTGCATCTACCTATATTCACTGAAGGGCAACTTAGCAGCATGAAGTGCTAAACAACAATCAAAGTGTGCTGTTAGCCTTCGATCCCAGTCCTTAATATCATCAGATATTTTCCACCTGGAACTTATGCCTGCCTCATGATCTATGAACTATTGAAACCTCTCTCCATTGTAAACTGGAAAATCAAGAAGACAAACCATCAGTGGAAAGAAAGGCCAACAAATTGGTAATTGACAAGTTAGGAAATAAGCAAAGGACAGTATCCATGAAAGGATGACATAATATCTGAAAAATCCTAGGTAAATATAATCCTTATTATTCCATTATAAAACTTGATCATTTATTTGAATGAAAGACTTTAATGAACTTTAATAACTACAGCCAAAGTAATCTTTAATATTGCATCTATAAATTCTTATTATATTGTAACTGTGTGTGCATAAATATAAATTTTATTATTATGTGTTTTAATTATGAGTGTGGGTTAATAAGATATTTGTTATCAGATCGATTTTCTCTTATAAGTGCATTACTAAAAGGTTATGTTATAGTTAATTAGAAGTATTGGGCAAGTATGTTAAAGATCCCCTCACAATTGAGAAAAGGAGCTAGCTTGGGATATATCAAGCACTAGATTGTATACCTGTCATCCGGGCATCCTGACTATATAACCTGTGGTTAGATGGTGCCTGAGGTTATGCCTCAAAACAAATAAAATGCTTTGGATGGCAGGGGGTTGAACCTAGCAGCCGAAAAGGGCTATAGCCTGGAAATGTGACCGTAGGTTATACCTTGTATAGCCTCGGTTTGGTTATAGGTACTGCTGGTGTTTTATCGATCTGTGGTATTGTACTTCTCCACTTGAAGACCCACTCTGCTGCAATAGTGAGAGAGCAGCCGGAGTAAAAATCGAAATTCTTAAATATATAATCAGAATGATTTTCTCCCATCCAGTTCAATACTTTTCATATTTTTCGATCCTAGAAATATTAGTTTCAAGATCAGTGATGGGTTCAGAGGCAGTTGATGTGCTTGACCAATGTTAACTGTTCTGTTGAATATATTTATATATTCTAATAAACTAACAAATGTAAGCATTAGTAAATGATGAAATAACCTTACCTCAGTAGTGGGAATGGTTAATATTATCGATCAAATCAACAGCCATTTGAACAAAAGAGTAATTGTTTGCTCTCATGCTGAGTTCAGATTTCTACCTGAAAATTTGTTCTTCCTATTAAGTTAATGGTATTTTATCATCATTTTTACTTGTATAATATGATATATACATATGTATATATGAACTTGATTTTGTATAAAGTTAGATGATTCAACAATTGTAAATCACTTGATAATAGTCCACACTTAACACCAGGAGAGATTGCCTTGACACCAGATTGAAGATTCTTGATATTGATAAGTAAAGTGCTGCATTCGTGGGTTTAAATGAGAATACGAACAAACAAATTAAATTAAACAAAGAGACCACTAGAGCAAAAATAATTTAAACAACTTTAATATAAATAATTAATATATTCTATATATTATTGGCAGAATTTTACAAAATATACATATAATTTATTTACAGTTTAGCACGTATTACTTACACTAAGGGTTTTACCTGAAAGCTTACTTTTAAAAATAATTTAGACTAAGGCTGCCTTCTACAAGTCCTAAGACCCTTATTTTACTTTCAGCCAGGATATAGCTGGGTATGGAGGCTTGTCCATGTTGTGTTCCTGGGTTGTTTTTACACTTTCGAATTAGTCTCTACTCCTCCAATAAAAAAACCCATCATTTATAAGTTTTAAAATCTTTGGATTATGATCCAGGAAATAATATTACATATTACTGAATTTTCCTGCATTATCCCAGAAGACTTCAATTATCTATTTTTAGATTATTGTCTAGGTGATAAATGGTTTGGAGGTAACTGCCTTTTTCTTATGTTAGAAAAGTTTGCAACACTTATATAATAATTGTAAATTTTATTTAAATAATACTTTTTTTTTCTTTTTATAACATTTAACATACTTATATTTAAACACACATATACACAATGTTTAATTTTTTTTATTAATGTGACCATGGCAATAAGTATATACTATTATCACATAATTGATGGATATGTAGATTATAATGCAAAAGAGTAATGCAGCAGATATGTAAAATTGAGCAAAAGCGATATCTGAAAAGGAAGAATAAAAACTTCTGCATCAATAATTAAATGAAGATTTAACTTTTGGGTGATGATATATTCATTTGTGCATAATTGCAAATTGAATCTGAAGAAATGCAGACCACTGTTAATTCAATTTTTATACTATGTATCATGACCTAAAACTATATTAAGATTTTCTCCACACAATAGTGCCAACTAGTGTAACTATAGTAATCAATAGGTAATAGAAAGTTATGTATTGTAATCCTCTTCCAGTGCTTTCCTATCCAATATCACCAGACTAGTTTCTAGCTTATAACTTTTATCAGTGAGGAGCCTTGGATCTGGTGGCAGTATATCTGGATAGGAAAGCATCGATAAGAATTATGGTTCACAATCATTTAGCATCTATTCATTACTAAAGCATTCCCTAGATGGCACTATTGTGTGCAAAGAAATAGAAAAGAAAAAAGAGGAGTGGTGATATAGGAGTTATGTCAAAAAAATATTTAAATACTGTTAAATGTCAAGAACATTTGTGGTTTGAGATAAGGTTAGGAAGACAAGAATGGATGGTGGCTATATTGTATTTAGCCACTGGAGATAGTCAAACTATAATGGAGTGGAACAGTAACATATATGAATGCGTAGTTAAGGATATACAGAGTTTCAAAGAAAAGGGAAAGAGAATAATAGTTATAGAGAATATGAATGGGCATATTGAGAAATTGATGATGTAAGTAATAAGAATGGACAGCTTTTGAAGAGTTTTTGTCAGAGACTGAATTTGAACATTGGAAATTTATCGAATATTTATGAGGGACAATACACATGGTCCAGAAGAGAATATGTAATTGTGGTCATAACTTCTTTATAATAGAAATGGTTAGTAATGTGATGAAAAATAGTAATAAAAGTAGAAAGGATAGTGAAAGATGTGGATGGAGAGTGAATGACAAGAATAAGTTAGAAGACTATAAAATAAAAAGTTGAAAAAACCTTGGAAGAGTTGGTTGGGGATGAATATAAGGACTGGTGTGGTGAAATTGAAAAAGTGGCAAATAGGGTTTTAGGTGAGAATATTCAGAAGAATAAAAATAATAGGAAAGTGAGAATTAGTAAAAGTGTAAAAGAGAGGAAAAAAGCATGCAGAGAATATAAATGTGCTATTAAGAACAAAGAAAGTGAAAAAGATGTTAATACTAAATGGGAAAAGTACTTAGAAAAAAAGTTGGCTAAAATAGATAATTATAGAGAGAGAATGAAATTGAATAATAAACTGTTGGAAGATATTAATAAAAGTGGAAGGGGTGAGAGTAAAAAATTTTGGAAATACATTAAAAAAAGGAATGTAGGGGAGATAATTAGTATTGCTAGATGATGAGGGAATAGGGTGTAGCTCTAGAGAAGAATTAGAGATAGTCTTAAACAAATATGTAATGGATATAGAAAAGATGTTAAATATGAAGGACAGAGTGGTAGCAAACATAATAGCATATAGTAATGGGGAATATACGATTTACAGAAAATGAACTGAATGAGGCAAGTAAGAAATTGAAAGGTGGAAATGCAAGAGGTTTGGATGGATGGGCAACAGAGATGGTAATGAATTTAGGGCAGAAGGCTAAATTAAAACTATTATTATGTTTTAATAAGAATGCACAGAAGAGAGATTTTCCATGTAGTTGGAGTAATACAAGAGTAAGGCTATTATTTAAAGGGAAGGGTAAAGATCATAGAAAGTTAAACAATTATAGACCGATAGTGGTAACGTCAGTGTTATATAAAGTTTTCTCATATATGGTGACTGGAAGGGTTGCAAAATGGATGGAAGAAAATAATATAGTGGTAGAAATGCAAGGAGGTTTTTAATGAGATAGGCATGTAGGAGATAGTTTATTTGTAGTTACACAACTTATGGATATGAGTAGGAATACAGGTAGACAGATATTTATGGTTTTTATAGATATAGAGAAGGCATATGATAGAATAAACAGAAATAGATTATGGGTAAGTTTAGTAAATTTGGAATGGATGTGAAGCTTTAGTGGATATTATTAAGAAATTATATGAAAATAATTACTCTATATATCAATTAAGGAATATAGAATCAGTTAAAGTTAAAAATGGGGTGGAACTAAGGTAAGGATATCCTCTGACACCTATTTTGTTTTTGTTGTATTTGAGAGAAATGGAGAGAGCAATAGAAAGATTAGGAAAGAGTTGTAGAGATACCATAGGTGGCAAGGGAGTATATATATTATCGGGTCTTTTATTTGCGGATGATGTTTTTTTGTGTGCAGAAAGAAGGGAAGATATGGAAGTTATGTTGAGAATACGCGCAAAGGTGGGTAAAAAGATGGGGATTAAATTTAGTGAAGAAAAATCAAAAGTAATGATGATTAATATTGGGGAAAGAGAAGACAAAGAATTTTTACTGGGGGATATAAAGTTAAGTGTGGTAAATATATAAAGTTAAGTGTGGTAAATAGATATAACTATTTGGGAATCATCTTAAGTAATCAGAGAAATTGCTTGAAAGAATGGGGGAAAAATTTGATAAATGAAGCAAAGAAAATCTCGTATAATAAATATAATGTAGCTAGAATTATATGGGAGGGCAGTAGCAGGGTAGTAAAGGGGTATTAGATTACTTAGAAAAAGTATAAAGAGAAGGAAGACATGCATTAAATGCAGAAAGGTGGATGGCAAAGGAGGCAATTCAAGGAGAAATGGGATGGTCAAGTTTGTATATGAGAGATGCAAAAAGCAAAATGAAAATGTTCGGTAGATTGCAGTTTATGGATAATAAAAGAATAGCCAAAATAGTATTTAATTGGCTATGAATAAAGGGCAGGCAACAAGATGGGTGCGAAAGGTAATGCGATATGCAGAAGATTTAGATAAAGAATTTATGTCAGTATACTTATACAAAAGGTGGGATGATTTTTTTAGAATTGTTGAATGTTATAGTGTTAAAGAATGGGATAGAAAAATAGATGCATTAATAAAGGATAGGGCATTGGAGAACTAGTATGGAGAGTAAAAAAAGTTTAAATATTTATAGAAATAAACAGTATATTGGGTGTGAGTTAATTTATGATAATAGCAAGGAAGGTAGTTTACTGTTTAAGGCTTGAGTGGGATCTTTAGCAACAACAGAATATACCCATAAATAGAAAAATGTGAGTGATTTAGTCTGTAAGGATGACAGAAAATATTAGGCATCTGTTAATTGAATGTAAATGTCTGAAAGCAGAAAGGGTACAAATAAGGAAGTTGTGGAAGAATAAATATACACAAAGTGGATTATTAGTTTTTATGCTGGGTTTGAGAAAAGATAAGGGGGTTTTAGATATAAAGGCCATGGAGTTGACAAAGATTATGTTGTGGAAATGGGATGGAGAAGAATATGGGAAAAATTTGGATGGGGAATGGAAAGGGAAGTCAAAGTGGCTAACAGGTTTCTCTTGATATTGTTGCTGAGAGATTCCTGACTCCGTATAAGGAGAAGTCACAGTGCATCACATCACATGTTACTGTTTTAACAATTTTTGTAAATAAAAAGAAAAGATGATCATGTGATGTTTTTAATGGTTGTTATCGTGATCTCTTGGAAAGTACATTTTATAATTATTCTTTTGTAGAAGTTTGCAATAAAGAAGCACTAGAAAATACTTATCATTGATGGCTTCCTCTCAAGTCTCTACTAATCTATATATAAATATTAAAGAAAGTATATCTGAATTGAATATATCGACACACATAAAGCCTGACATATGTTAAAATAAAAGAGAGATGCAAGCAGGTATAGAAACATCAGTGCTTATCTGTATTTTTTAAAAAAAAAAAACTATCGTAAGATAATTAATATAAAGAGTTTTTCAAAGTAATCATTAATTTTTGGCATAGTAATAATGATAAATTGTCTTACTTGCAGTTATTAAAATTATTAAAGAGAAGACTAGTCGCCCAATAGTTGTATCCATCAAAGATGTTCCATAATTGTGTAGATCATCTTGAAGATAATTTCAAAATAAAGAATGGATAGATAAAATTTGGGGCATTCGTGAAGTTTTTGCAGATTACTTGCTGAGCTATTTGTTTTAAAACTTTTTCGTAATATGTAAAGATTGAAGTCCGGTCATGCAGTTGTTAGTGCACATTCAACTGTCACACTCATAATCTGAGATAGGTGAAACTTGGAAAGTTTTTCAGCTTCCAAGCAGGACTTTTTTTCAGATAGCTAGCCCATAGATGACCTAATTAGCCATGTAGTTATAGGGCGGTAAATGGGTGTCTAGCTCTTAGTAGCTAGAGGCAAAAGGAAAGAAAACTTACCAGTCTATGAGTTATTTATTTTTTCATTTTTTTTTTTGTTTTTTTTTGAAGGACTATTGAGTAGATTTCTGCCCTGCAGTGGACTTAATATTTAAAGCTTGTTTTAATTTATATGCTGTACTCAGATTAAAAATATACTCATTCACACATTCATTTTTCATATTAAAGCACACAATTAAACTTCATATTGTAAACTAGATTTTATTACAAAGTTTGTTTTTTTAAAAGTAATAATAAATATGAAATAAGCAATAGTTTGCATTGAGAAAATAGAGGTGTGGGTGTGCACGCGCGGGGATTAAGTTAAATTTAAAAGTAACCTTATGTTTGAGTTATGTTAATTGTATATTACTGAAAAGTAATTTGTTGGATACACACATGTTATTTGTTCTTGAATTGTGTCTTCCAAAATTATATTGTCAAAAGAAATTGAAAGAGAGTATATGCTTTGAATATTAACCTTCTAAATACTATAGTCATAAAAAATGTCTAAATACAGTTTATAAAAATATTTATAATTTAATTGCCTTTGTTTCACAATTGTATTGATCCACAATACAATTTTAAATAATACATATTAAGTTATAGCTTTTAAAATATAAAAATTACTAATATTAAAACAAATTATGTAATATAAGAAATGTTTTCAACATGTGTAATGATTTTGTTTTGGTAAATTCTAAATAGGAAATATATATACTGGATTTACTGTTGCAGGATGCATTTCCTTTTTTATAGACATTTTTAAGAAAAAAAAATTTCTACATTTTTTTATGAATTTTTGTAATGATTTACTATATTAATTTTATAGTTATTTATATCATTGTAACTAGGAAATGCTTTAATTAGGTATATTTTAATTTTATTCTCAAAATCCAGAAATTCAACTCTAGAGCTCTTTTTGTTTTGGTTTGCATCTTCATAATCTAGAATACCATGATGTTGATCCTGTAAAATCAGTGATGTCTCCGTTGTAGCTATCTGTTGAATAATCATTTTTGTGGTAACTGAAAATCCCGATCTTCTGTATATCCAAAAGTTCTTCTAGTTCTGGCTATTTTGCAATTTCATGTCACAGATTGTGTTTACTATGCATAGTGTTTTGTAGATCTTCTTCCTGTCTTCTCCAAGCTCTTCTCTTTTCAGGTGATGGTGACCTGAAATTCCTCTATGCTGCTCTGTTTCCATGTTCTTTAGCATATGCCATCACTTGCAGCTTGAATGCAATAGCATACCAGAATCTGCTTGTTTTTGAGCCATGTTTTGCCAAGACATATTAAACATAAAATGTCATAGAATACTGATAATGTTGTGGATAAATTTACCAAGTTTAAACAGTACTGTGCATTGTCAAAGTGTGATCACACATACATACATTGGATGAATCATAACCTTGAGATATCAGTGGATCTGAACTCTGTTTTATTGTAATGTTCCCTCTTTCAATAATAAAGCATAAAACATATGCAACATTATCTCTACAGAACAGAAAAAAAAAATTATGGAAATTATTTATTCGAATCCACTGTTTCACAAAAGGACAAATTGCAATATATGTATTCATATAAACCAGAAGTTTTAAACTGTGTGAAATTTCAACTCATAATTTTGATTACCAATGCATAAGACACATCCAATATTTTAGGCATATATACGCTGGCAAATACGGTATATAATAAAAAATAGAACCAACTGCATATGTATGTACACCAATATATAAACATATGTATCTTTACTAAACACAAATCTTTATATATCCATATCAAGAATTAAAATCGTATGCACTTCTACATTTAAATATATACATCTATGAGCAAGCATATGTATAAATCTATATTGTATATATGTACTATTAATCTGAAATTACTAATTCCCCTTTCTTTACAAAGCCAATTGTGCTAAAAAATTAATTAAACATTAATTTTTGTTATTCATGGTTTTATGTATATTGAACTATTTTTTTATATGTTGTATAAATTTATTGTATTAATAGCATTATATATACTTAAAATACAGAATATGCTTATATTTATATATAGCAATAATTAAAAGAATAAATCAAAACATTGCTTTACAATTTTGTTCAGAATAGAAATTTTTGAATCAGTGGTGTTGAATTAATGGAAGCTACCTATATTACATTTTCTAAAATGTATTATTAAAAAAATATATATATATTAAATATGTTTAACAAACAATTGGATATCTTCTAAACTTGCGATTGTTGAAATGGAAACAAGACTATACAAGATGCACATAACATCTTTATTGTTGAAGAAAAATTTATACAATATTAGGACACTAATGTTTTTCAAACATGTAAAAAAGACTATATTAGTACTACATAAAATTAGAAATATTTTTAAGTATAAAAAATTATATATTTTAATAAGTACATAATTCCAATAAGATACTTCTGCATTGATGAAAGTCGCTGCACAAACAAATATTTATATAAAGACCGAATTAAACATATTTACAACCTTCTAAAAAGGAATGAATTAATTTCTTAAGTGAATATTAATTTGTTGATGAGGAGAAATTAGTCAAAATGTTAGTTTTCTCATTATTTTATAATTTAAACTATGCTGTGATGTCATGAAAAAATGCTGACATGAGTAATCGATAATCTGGTGAAAGTAATGTATACATGAGATTTATTGTCAATCTTTAATTTTTGCAAAGTGAATGTGCATATTTTTTTCCAAAAGAAAATGATTAAAATTTGGGAACTACATACTACTGAGAATGATATCATCATCATCATTATCAATCCACTGCAGGATGAAGGTCTCTCCAAGTTTAATCCATCTTCAGCTTCTCTTCTCCACATCACCCCTGCACACTTTCTTATTTCATTCATCCATCTCACATGTGGTCTCTTTCTGGGTCTTTTACAATCTCTTGGAATCCAGTTTAAAATTTCAATTGTCCATCTAGTATCATCTCTTCTAGCAATATGACCAGCCCAACTCCACTTCAATCTTTTAATTTTTTCAATGAGGTCAGTAGCACCTGTTTGTTCTCTTACCCATACATTACGTTTTCGATCTCTTCATGTTACTCCCAACATACATCTCTCCATACTTCTTTGAGTGGTCTGAAGTCTCTGTATTGCTCTTCTATTAAGTGTCTAAGTCTCAGATCCATAAGTAAGAACTGGTAAAACACATTTGTTAAAAACCTTCCTTTTCAAACACAAAGGCATATTTCCTTTTGGTATCAAGTTATTTCTACCAAAAGCACTCCAAGTTTAATTCTATGATTAATTTCTTCCATTATGTTTCCATCTGTATTAATAATCTGACCAAGATATTTGTAACTGTTAACTTCTTCTAATTCATCATAATCAATCTTTATTTTCATATTTTGAGCAAATCGATTAAACATTACTTTAGTCTTTTGAACATTTATCTTTAGTCCTACTTTCATCTGATAATTCCTGCAACATATCCTGCAGCTCTGAAGCATTATTTGCAAAAACAACTACATCATCTGCGAAATCTAAATGACTTAAATAATCTCCATTTACTTTCACTCCTTTAGCTTCCCATTTTAATCCACAAAATACTTCTTGCAGCACTGCTGTAAAAAGTTTTGGAGACATGGAGTCACCTTGTCTTACACCTTTCTCAATGTTGACTTTCCCAGTATCATTATGTAATCTAATTGTTGCTGTTGCATTTTTATAAATATTCTTCAAAATATGAAGAAATGTTTATAGAATCAAATGCCTTTTCATAATCTACAAATCCAAAACATAATGACAACTCATATTCATTTGTCCTTCCTATAGCTTCTCTCAACACCTGGATATGATCTACTGTACTAAAACCACTTTTAAATCCAGCTTGTTCTCTTGGTTGGTGGAAATCCAATGTTCTCTATAGACGAGTTGTAATTATCTTGGTAAAAATTTTATATAAAAGTGATAAAAGGCTGATAGGTCTGTAATTTCTAATATCTTCTTTATCACCTTTTTTAAATATTAATATTATTACTGCATTCTTCCAATCATCTGGTACATCTTTATCATTTAGACATTTGGTATATAACTTAGCTAAAATTTTTTCTATTTCTTCACCTGCTTCTTTTAATATATCAATTATAATTCCATCATTACCTGGAGCCTTTCCCTTCTTCATACATTTAATTGCATGTCTCACTTCTTCATTTAAAATTCTGGGCAATTCGGAAGATGTAATAGATATAGGAGGTACTTGTTCTTTATTACTATATAATTCTTGATAAAAATCTTCTACCAATTTCATGATGTCATCTCTCTTTTTAGTAACAATTCCATCTTTTTTTCTTATTGCAGATATAAATTTCCTACCAATACCAAAATGTTGTTTTACATTCTTAAGACTTTTATTTTCTTCTACAGCTTTCCTTGCTATTTCACAATTATACTTTCTTATATCATTTTCAACTCTTTTCCGCACCATTTTACAAAATTTGAGATATTCAATTCTTTTTAATGCATCATTTTTGTATATCTTCATATTCCTTCTTTTCTTCATAAATTCTCTAGTCTCAGTAGAAATTTTAGTGGTCAATTGCTGCTTTTTTCTACCAGCTATCTTTGTTGCAGTTTTTAAAAGTGTATCAGTTATTTTCATATTAATTTCATTCAAATCTGAATCATGCTCAAAATCTACTAATACTTGAAACCGATTTCTAAGTTCTAATTTAAATTCATTAGAATGTTTCTGAAGATTAGGAATATCAACTATAAATATTGTTTTTCTTAATAATTTTTGTCTCTCTAGTTTCACATTAACACGTACCTTACACCTTACTAATCGATGATCACTTCCTGTGTTAAATTTATTAAGAACATTACAATCTTGAAATATGTATTTCCTATTAGTCAAAATATAATCCAATTCTGCTGTACCTTCATTTGGATGCTTCCATGTCCATTTCCTTTTAACATTTTTCTCAAAAAAAGAATTCATAATATAAAGTTTTTCTTTTTCTGCAAACTCCACAAGTCTATGTCCTCTCTCATTTCTATTACCATAACCAAAATTACCTACAGCACTTTCATCTTTCATTTGTTTACCAATTCTAGCATTAAAGTCTCCCATAACGATTTTAAAATGTTGTTTACTCTGATTAAAAGCCTTTTGTACATCCATATAAAGATCTTCTACTACTTCATCACTATGAGAACTTATTGGGGCATAAACCTGAATTATCTGCATTTGATATCTGCTATTAAGTTGTATAACTAATCTTGTCACTCTGTCTGATACACCATCAATCTCCACAATATTGTTCTTCCACTTTTTATTTATAATGAATCCTACTCCACTTGTATTTCCAATATTTGTGCCTTTATAATAGAGTATATGTCCACTTTTTAAATCAATTGTCTCTTCACCTTTTCTTCTAACTTCACAAAGTCCAACAATGTCCCATTTAATATAAGAAAATTCTTCTTCTAATTCTTGCAATCTTCCTTCATTTGAAAGTGATCTGCAGTTGTAAGTACCTAAATAAAAAGTCGTCATCAAATGGCAGCCTGGGTCCGCAATCAGGGGATTCTTAGCACCCTCCGCCTTCGGCCACCAACCACTGCCTTGGTTGGTGACTTTATAGCCTCCTGGGAATTAAGGGCCATGCTTTATTTTTGTCTGTCATAATTGTATACATGTATTGGAAAAATATTTATCATTTGCACAAACATTCATTCTGCCTTATCAGGCACTGATAAGAAAGACCATGGTGTTTCTTGATCTTAAACTCAGAGGTAAAAAGCCAATAAACTCACCACACTGGCTAATGCGTGTTGGTGAGCAGCCCATCCATGTTCGTATACTATATGAATAATCACATAGTAATAACAGCTGCAACGACAAGAACGTATGGAGTGGACATTAGGAATTTGCCCTGCTCGGTTCCTTTAAGGCCTCCAAGAGGAATCAAAGGGTCTCGTTTCAGTTAATAGCAAACTCCTTCATCATTTTTAAAATTATGGAATCCGCCCTGCACAAAAAGTCTGTGCAAAGAGCCATTATATAGCTCTTTGTCCACAGTTTGGACAAACAATGGCACTATTTTGTTCAGAATTGTTGAGAGTAGCCATTTGTAATGGAATGTGGTTCGAAGGTTCCTGAGTTATGTTTGTGACTGTACTCATATTTATTTATAGCTAAATAAATTAAATCAATAACCAACAAACACAGTCTTCTATTTTAAAAATAGTCCAAAAACTCAGGTTATTTTTTTATAAATCTTGTTTTATTATATGAACTATTATAAAATAAATAACACTCCAATGTTTCAATAAACCAAAAACTAAAAAATACATAAAAAATAATAAATACAGATATTCCATAATAATCCAAATACAAATAACTTTTGCCTCAAAACTCTTCTAACAAACAATCTTTAAATTTCCATTACATTCTTTCCTTAAATACATTTTTAAAAATAATACCCTATAATTATTCAATTAAATCAACCTATTCTTCTTTTTTCATATATTAACCTATTCATTATAGGTTTCATTTCAGTAATATAAATTCCTTCTTTATAATTCTTAATATGATAATATGATCTAATACATTCTGAAGGTTTTCTTTTAAAATCTTTGTTTAAATTTACTCATATGACCATAAACTGCAGAATTTTTATCATTTAAACAATGTTTTATTCTTGTTAACAATTTATTTTTTGTAGTTCCAGTATATGACATTTCTTTATTATCTTTATAACAATCTAAACATTTTATAATATAAACTGAATTCATAACTTCTAAATTATTATAATCATTATTAATTAACAAATTTAATTTTTTGTTATAAACAGAACAAATAATATATTTTTTACTAATCATATTAATAAAATATAATAAGATTTATAAAGAAGAGTATGTGTTTTATTTATATATAACTAGTTGAGACAATTAACTTTTGTTGAATGGGGCAAAGAACAACTGAATATGGCAGACAAAACGGTAATAGACTGGAATAATTATCTGCAAGAAGTCTGTGCTCTTAGCATTTTAGCATGCAATGATGTTAAAAAACATTTTATAAATGGACAGTGTTGTGTGGTTATATATATATGTTTATTATATGGTTACCACTTGTAATAAATGTGTATATAAAGTTTTTTATTAGAACACCATTTCTTGCAAAAAATGTTGATGCATGTTTATTTCACTTCCACTATATGAAATTATAGGTGACCATTTTTCAGTAAATAAACTTAGAAGTCATAATTTTCCCAAATTAATTGATTGAGTTTGTCAGAAGTTCTCGTGTAGACATTATTTTCCAAGATAGCAAGATTAAAAAATTATTGCTGAACTAATATGTATGTGACATTTCATTGCAAGACTAATACAGTACCTCAAATAAACATCACATGATCGCCATTTCTTATGCTTGTTCTATAACTGTTATCTAGATGCGGTGCTCTCAAATCCAAGACTCCTTACTGATGAAGGCCACAAGCCAGAAACTAGTCTGGGGATATTAGATGGGTAGGCACTAGATGGGAATTTTATGCACAAGCCTTCTGGCATCCATTGGTTATTCTGGCTTGTAATGAGTGGCAATATGTATAGAGAGTTTTGCCTGTTTTAATACCTCAAATAATTATGTCATAATGCACATTAGGAGCCATTAGCATTGTTTCCCAATATCTACAACCATATAGGATTGGTAATTATGATTTCTAGATTTATAAAATTGTGTTTACAAGTACAAAGAGAAATAAATGTTTAAGAAGAAATGCAAATTTGTTAATAGTAGATATATTTGAACATTAATACAATTTAAAGTCTATAAAGAAATATAATAATCATCATTTGTGTACTCATTGAATAATAATTGTTGGGAATAAATACTGATTAAAAAAATATAGCAATGAAAATTAATTTAAGTTTATATAATTCATCTAAATAAATATAATGCAATGATATATAATTATAGATAGAAAAAATGATTTGGCCTAATTTAAAATATCTAGTTAGTTGAAGTGAAACTTCAAAGCTATTAATATAATTTTTTCAGTATCTAAAAATATTGTGTTTGAAATGTTTTCCAGAGTCATAATTTTTAAACTAAATACATTGTGTTTTAAATCATTCAAGACAGACATTTTTTTCTTCTTTATCATATCATTCAAAGTTCAATAACAATTCAGTTTAATTTTTAGCAGCAGATTTTTTTTAAAAATTTTTCTGTTGGACCCCCCCCCCCCTTCAAACAAATTTGTTTTATATATCTATTAAGAAATAAAAAAGTAATAAATTAATGTGTCTAAATAAGAATCTTTCATTGTATTTTCATAAATGTATATGCCCTTTTTAAATGTCAAAAAATAATTTAAAGTGTTACAGATCATTTAAAAAAGTATGAAATAGTTTTCTATGATAAGCATTTATTGGCATTCAAAGAAAAAAAATAATTTATTTAAACATTAAATAATAAATGAGCAATGCTTTCAACTTAGTTCATACTCATAGCCTTCAAACTCAGCATTACTCGCTTATTATTTAAAGTTTGAATAAATTAATCTTTTCTTTGGAAGGAAATAAATGCTTACCATAGAATTATATAATAAAAGTAAAAATTACATGATCACATTTCCTATACTAGCACATTAATTGTTGATAAACAGAGCAAAACTCTCCATATAGTAGTGCCACCTGTGCTAAACAGAGTAATCAATGGATTCCAGAAGGCTTGTGCATAAAATCCCTATCTAATGCCTACTCATCTGTTTAGCACAAGTGGCAATACTGTATGGAGAGTTTTGCTCTGTTTATAAAAAAAGTAAAATTAAAATTAAGTAGTTTTACAGAATTATGACAAAAAAAAAAGAGAATCTTTATGAAATAAATTTAATAAAAGCAATACTATAAAATTGCATGTTTTTCATCTTAAATTATATAAAAATCTAAATGTACAACATGCACACATTAATATATCAAATATTATATTTAAGTATGAAAATTATTTATCTTTTTAATATCCTTGGTAATATATTAGTAAAGCCAGTAATTGCAAACAGTTAGTATTTTCACTCCTATAGCTACCCTGCAAATTTTGGTTTGTTGATTAAATAGAGGCTTTATCTATTAAGAAACTAAGTGAAGTATAATAATTTTATATGAGTATACTATATGAGTTTCAGTTCTAAATGAAAATGATTGGATATCTGAGACACTGCAGATTGCATTTTTTTGGATATATCGGCTCCCTCGTGAAGTAACTCACAAGAAAGAAAAAAAACCCTAGGAAAGATTTCACAGTATGAAAAAAATAAGTAATATATATTTTTTTATTCATTTATTGGATAGCAAACTAAATTTTATTATAAAAATGTTAATTACAAAGCATTATTTTAAATTGTATTAGAAATATGCTGTTTCATATAGTATATACTTTATGAAAATGTTCAAATACAGTAATGTGTTGCAGACATGGTCCATTCACTACATTCATTATTGGTAAAATTTTGAAATTCCCTTGATTGATCCAGCACTATTTCATGGGCTACTCCCATTTTGATTGCTTCATCATATGAGATCTCTTGAGACCAGTAATTGCTGTCTTAGCCTATCATTGCACATCCTCCAAAGTAACTTCCAGTAGAGTGTCTTCTAATGCATCACCATAACTACAATTCTTAGCTAGTTCTCTCAATGATTGATCATAGTCTCATATGCTTTCCCTTTATTTTGCCATCTATTTCTAAAATGTAACCATGCTACATACTTAGAGGGCTTTGGAATAAAATAATTATTTTCAACTACTATTTCGTAAGGCAATTTCTTGGGTTCTTTGTAATTACATAACCTATTTGTGATTTCTATCACTTGTTGCCTTGCATAATATAATGTGGCAACTTTAATGGGGTCGCTGACGGTTCCATTAATAAAAAAAAAGTTTCTCAATCCTTTTGAGATAAATTGGCCAATCAACATTAAACTCGTTTATTGTCACTTGCAGCACAGCCGTTATCTTAACTCTTAATCTGAAAAACTATCAAGTAAAAAAAAAATTCCCTCACAATAAATTATATTACGATACAAAATTACAAGTTAAATTCTATCCTGTTGACTGCGCCAGTTTTCTGCTGTGTACAGCCATCATGAATACTACAATCGGGGGTAAGGTGGTCAGACCAACAGAAATAAAAGCAATTTGGAAATGAGGTTTTATGACTAAATACTGACTTTAATTGCCACAAGTTACTAATACTAAAGATTTACTAACAAGCTTAATATATTTACAATTTATACATATTGCTTACAAATGCCAGTCAGGCATACATAAATTATAATAAGGCTGATGTGTCCTGTTCAGTCCCTAAGTCCACTTTGGTACCTTCCATGGTGGAGTTCACTGGGTTACTCTGTAGTCCTCATTACACTCGGTTACAATTATCTTCTTTAACATGAGCAGCTCTCACGATGTAATATATGTAAAAACTCCTCGATTTTCCTTATCTTAAGAGTTTTTACAATTTCCACGGAATGTTGAATGTTCTGGAATATAACTAATTATAATTGTTCTTTATAATTTAATTAATCACTTTCCAATCCTGTAATGCTTATCATTTATTTTATCTCTAATTAGGCTATTTCTTGAGTTCTAAATATGCACATATAAAGCAGGTATTTATCACAACATTAGAGTGGTGGGTCGTTTGAAAGTCTGTGCTCATATACCATATATATATAGGCACAGGTATATAATAAGCCTGTGTCTTTCAGTTATTAAACTTAGCTGAAATTTGCATTACTTATTAATTGCCTAAGATGTGTATTTATGGGTGTGTCAAATGGTTTTTAAATGATTCAGTTCATGTTTAAATTATAATTGATCTATGCAAAACTTATTTTTGACAATGTATTTCTAAATATCTATGCATAATCTTGCTCCCTGAATTTTCCAGCAAAAAAATATATATATAAAAATAAAATCCACATTTAATATTGATATTTTTGTGTATTTCAACATTTGTATTATTAATATTGCTTTTTGTATTTTAAACATTTTTGAAAATTTTTTTTTCTTCTATGCAACATATTTGTATATATTTTAATGGTTTTAATAAAAAAAAAAAATTGTACAAAATTCATTTAATGGTTTACAGAATTTAATTTTTATATATAATAATTATTTTTAAATTAATTTGATTATACAATAGAATTCTTTTGATTTTTTTTCATTTTATATATATTTTTTGTGTGTTTTATATTAAGAAATGTTATGTAAGTTTTTTCTTATTTAGGAGTTCATACATTTCAAACTACAATGACTGATCATTCATCATCATCAATAGCCAGTCGTCTTCAGGTCAAAGGTTACAAAAAAAGGGAAAATATTTCTTTCATTAAAAAAAAAACCCATTATAATTATTTGTTTGGTCATGTGACATCAAAGCAGCCCATTGTTAAGTTGATCACAATAATTTTATTAAATATAAATTAATTTTATGCATAATTGATGAGAATGATAGAACGTTTAGCAGTTCAGTTAACATTGGTAGAAGTTATTTTTTACATCCATCAGTTGAGAAACCATCCTGGAATTTTTAGCATCACATCCACAATTCTACTGCAGTAAACCACTTAGGGCAACAGTCTAGTCACACTCACACACATAATTGATTTTATTCACTCAAAAAACAATTCAAGAACCATGGTCTCATAATTCCACTATGCCGGGCTGTCTTTCGATCATTGATAGCAAACTAAACTTACTAATTATAAATTGTTAAAATATTATGGTATTCGTTACTTTTATTCTATTAGAAATTCTAGGATTTAGAAAGGAATTTGGTGCCAGATCAGTCAAAAGCGTTGATAATTTAATAAGTATGGCAAGACTTTTTTGATAATGGTTCAGAAAACTTATTGTATATTCCTGCCTTAAAGAATATCTTCTGGTATTACCCAAGGAATTGCTATGTGCCCAACCCATGGCTAGAATTTTTACACTGCTTTTCCCATGTTTTTTCTCTTAGTATTGCGAATACATTTTTCCATGCCTACTTTTTCATTTGTAGCCTTCAATGTTATTTTAGAA
This sequence comes from Epiperipatus broadwayi, assembly GCA_028023455.1. Classification (NCBI taxonomy): domain Eukaryota; kingdom Metazoa; phylum Onychophora; class Udeonychophora; order Euonychophora; family Peripatidae; genus Epiperipatus; species Epiperipatus broadwayi. The sequence continues at coordinate 8,804,228 of JAQFVV010000025.1, read as the reverse complement.
TGTAGTTTAAGGTATATGGATCATAGTCCAGCTGTCATTACTAGTGCTCGAACTTCGTATGACTTCCAAGCAATAAAACAATCAATTATTGATATTACTTAATCATTCAAAACCATAGACTTATTATTGATCTTAACAATTCAGTGCTTGGGTAAATGTTATAAATATATTTTGAATAACTTTTTTAAAAAATATATTATTTGCAGCACACTGTTTTATTTAGTTACAATGTTGTGCGTACATAAGAGTTTATTCTGGATTACAAAATAGACATACCATTCAAAACATAGATGAAATGGGTAGAAGAGTTCTATCAAGAATTATATAGCAATAAAGAACAAGTATCTCATACAACTATTATATCTTCTGAATTGCCCAGAATTTTAAATGAGGAAGTAAGATATGCAATTAAATTTATGAAGAAGGGGAAAACTCTAGGTAATGATGGAATTATAATCATTATCTTCAAAGAAGCAGATAAAGAAATAATATTTTTTTTTAGCAAAGTTATATATCAAATGTCTTAATGATAAAAATGTATCAGATGATTGGAAGAATGTAGTATTAATAATATTTTTAAAAGGTTATAAAGAAGATATTAGAAATTACAGTCATCAATTTTTTATCAGTTTTATACAAAATTTTTACCAAGATAATTACAATTCATCTACAGGGAACTTTGGATTTCAACCAACCAAAAGAACAAGTGGGATTTAAAAATGGTTTTAGTACAGTAGATCATATCCAGGTATTGAGAGATGTTATAGAAAGAACAAATGAATATGAGTTGCCATTATGTTTGGATTTGTAGATTATGAAAAGCCATTCAATTCTATAAGCATTTCTTCAATGATTAAAGCATTGAATCATTAAGGTATAAACCCAGGATATTGTTATATTCTGAAAAATATTTATAAAATGCAACAGCAACAATTAATTACATAATGATACTAGTAAAGTTAACATTGAAAAGGGTGTAAGACAGGGTGACTCTATCTCCAAAATGTTTTACAGTAGTGCTGCAAGAAGTATTTTGTGGATTAAAATGGGAAGCTAAAGGAATAAAAGTAAATGGAGATTATTTAAATCATTTAGATTTTGCAGGTGGTATAATTGTGTTTGCAAATAATGCTTCAGGAAATGTTGCAAGAATTATCAGATGAAAGTAAGAAAGTAGGATTAAAGGTAAACATTAAAAAGACTAAAGTAATGTTCAATGGATTTCTCAAAAGATGAAAATAAAGATTGATAAAGATGAATTAGGAGTTAACAATTACAAATATCATGGTCAGATTATTACTACAGATGGAAACATAATGGATGAAATTAATCAAAGAATTAAACTTGGTTGGAGGGCTTTTGATAGAAATAAAAGGAAATATGCCTATGGGTTTGAAAAGGTTTTTAATAAATGTGTTTTACCAATTCTTATTATGGATCTGAGACTTGGATTCTTAACAGAAGAGCAATACAGAGACTTCAGGCCACTCAAAGAAGTATAGAAAAATGCATGTTAGGAGTAATAAGAAGAGATTGAAAATGCAATACACAGGTAAGAGAACAAACAGGTGTTACTGACATCATTGAAAAGATTAAAAGATTGAAGTGGGCTGGACATATTGCTAGAAGAGATGATAATAGATGGATATTTGAAATCTTAAACCAGATTCTAAGAGATTGTAAAATATCTAGAAAGAGACCACATGTGAGATGGATGAATGAAATAAAGTGTCTAGGGATGATGTGAAGAAGAGAGATTAGAGAAGATAGATTGAACTTGGACAGCCCTTCATCCTGCAATGAATTGATAATGATTGATGATGATGAAATTTAATAATAGTACAGTAGTTGCTATTCTATTCATTATTTGATTGCAAGCTTTCCTTGAATATCCAAAACCACAGATAATAGCAAATGTTATGACAGACAGATTAAACATATATATACATATAATTTAATTTTAAAAATATACATATTAAAATAATGTTATTATAAAAAAATCAAATACTTTATTCCTCAGGAGTTTGAGCACTGAAGGAGTTAGAACTAGACATGATCCATGGATTTCCAATTCCAGACAGCCATTTTATCCCTGTCCAAATCTAATAGGACAGTTTGGTAATAAATCGAGAGAATGGAGTAACTACATAACTGAATAGACAATTGACAGATACTTGATATGCACAAAATTTATGAATTTCTATTTATTTATTTTTTTAATTTTTGAGTTATAATAATATATTCAGAAGTGAATGAATCTTCACACATGCGCTGTTTTAATATAAATTGACACACACTCGTAAGCAAAGATATAATGCATTGTAATCAAAGGTTGGCTTCTATATGGATAAGCTTGAAAACAAGTGAATTCACTTGTTTTTTTAAATCTTTGCTTGCAGTGAAAGAGCGCGTCAATTTGTATTAAAACAGCGCATGTGCGAAGGTTAATTTACATCCGAATATGCTACAATAAATACTGTGCAGTATGAAAATAAAAATATCAGCTTTTGAGTTAGTAAAACTGTATCATAAGTCTATGGATGTGAGAGGGGTATATATTGATTTTTTAAAAAAATTTATAATGTTCAAACAACAATACATTATAAAAATTAAATGAGGCATGAAACAATATATATATTTTTTAACCACACTTCATTTATTTGTGTAATTTTTTGTTTGTTTTTATAACAATTTTTATTCTATTTTTATACATCTACAACTTTTATGAACTTATAATTAATTTCATTTTATTTTTCAACTTTATCATTCAAAAGATATGTACCTGACAATCAAAATGTATAAATATTTTCATTTTGATTTGAATATATTCCAGAAAAAATAATGATAAATATTTTTAAAAGTCCGATAATTAATTTTTTAAAAAAAAAAAATTGTACAACTAGGAACTACTCATAAAAAAAAAAACAATAAAAAAAACATGAAATGTACATTTTCACATAAAATACAAAACAACATTGAACTGGCTTATTCAATTTTTTTTTTGTCTGGCTGTTATGCCGTACTTCTCTTTGCTTATCCGCTAAACATTTTACGGTGAAATATTTTTACAAGTACATTATATTCTTAAAGACAAAAATCTTGTAAATTTATTTTACAATGCGAATAATCAATAATGAATAATCAACTGGCCACTAGATGGCAGTAGTTTGATCATGATTTTTATTCTCCCATTTTTCAAAAGTAAAAAATGTTAAGCAGTTCAAATACAACCCATCTTATATGGAATAATCTTCTGCTTTAGCTTTTCCAGCTCGTAAGGAGAAGCCTCCAGATAGAAACATCAAGCCAGTAGCAGAAAATAGGAGATAATAGGACCATGAAAGTGTACAGTGACCTAAAAAAAAAAGATTAAACACAAATGAAATACATTTTATTGGATGATATTGAAAAAATATAACTATTTCATTAAAATACAAATCAATAAAAAATGTTTTTTTTTAATATAAAGTACTAATATGTCAAATGCGTTGACCGGGAAGCGAATCACTAGGCTACCAATGCTTAACTACTATAAAGTATTGAATAGCTCTGAAACAAATAGTATTATGCTTCTATTTAAACAAAGACAGAATTTTCTGTATAATGCATATGCTCGGAAATTGTTTATTCATATTCAATTTCCATAATGCTACTTCTTTTTTTCTAACCCCCCCCCCCCCCCCATTTTTAATAACTATGTGCCTGTAATTTATCCCCTAAATATTTGTCTCTTTTTTTTTTTTTAAAAAAAAAAAAAAAATTGAAAGAAAGCATTTAAGTACCCACTATTGGCTCATTGTGAAAATTTATTTACATGCAAAAGTCCTATTCAAAGGAGTTGTCTGATAATGGAGTGCATTTAGATAATCTTTGAATTGCAAAACCTATTCCGAATCACTGAACCAATAGCCGGAATAAGTGACCCAGAATTTCAAAATTGTTAATGTCAATTTTTCTTTTTTTTTGTTATAGAAAATTATGCAGATTTTAATTATAATATTATTAGGATTAGGCACATTAATATTGAAGTAATTGTATGAAGCATTTATTTAGAATGGTCTATAATTTGTGCCTGTGAAGCTTGGGCCAATAATAGAGTAATGGATTCTAAAGGTAAAAGGTCCTGGATCAAAGCTTAACATATATTTCAGATGTGCCATGATCTCCCAAAAAATGAATGGTTTAATTTTTTAGTATCTGCTAAATTTATATTTTGAGGTTTCTTAATGGCGCCATGCAATTGTGATAATGGAATTTATTCTAGACTTGAACCATTTAGCACAGTGATAGAGTAGTGGACATTTCCTGAATTGGCTTCCCATTGGATAAAAAAAACACTCATTTTGTTTTAGTGGAGTTGTACACTGTAATGTATCCGCCCCATGAGAGAAAAAAAAAGGGGATTTCCCCTTAATTTTTAAAAGTTTTTTTTTTTTGTAGAAAAAAAAAATTTGTAAAAAAAACTCCTCATAAATTTTTCTCCCCTCCCTCCTTTTCTTTTTTTCTCTTTTTAATTTATTTTTCCCTATAAAATAATTACAAAATTAAAAATTTTAAAATTTTTTTTAAAAGATACACCCCAAAAAAAACTTTTTGGGGAAATAAAAAGTTTTAATCAAAAAAAATTTTTCAAGTATTTTATTTTCCCGTTAACCTTAACTAACTATATAAGAGACATCTATTAATTCACAAATTAATTAATACATCAAATTTCTATTTGTGACTTATGACAATACAAGACCCCTGGGACTAATTTCAAAGTAATCCTCTATCAGTTATGGAGATAACTAGCCATGAATCAAAATTGGCTCAAATCCTCTTTAGATATATTATGAAAGATATATAATATATATTTATAGATATATACAAAGAAAATGTTATTTGTACACACACATATATATATTTACTAATGAAGATGCTTGGCTATTCTGTGAACTGTATATTGTCACAGTTCACATTTGCATTTAGCTATTATGTATCATCTTACATCTTAGTTAAATAATAAGCTAATAGAAAGTATTTAAATACCGTATTTATATAAAATAAGACTCAAAATATATAAAATGCGCTAACACGCACAAGCACACAAAGCTAAAAACAAATAAAGCAAATATATATTATTTTAATATCCATTAAATGGCTAAGCGCTTTCAAGGTTCAAGCCCTCATAATCATAGCCGTATTACAAAATATAACAAATTGACTTGGAGTGATGCAAATTTATGCAAATGAAATAATTATGCATTCCATTTCTTGGATATTTTGTAGCAAGAGTCTTTTCTATTGATGGCATCACCATCTCTAGATATAAAGAAAGCTTCTTTTATCTTTCTTTTTAGATCATGCCGCTCTCTGCATACCACCACTGGATTTCCCGGTTGACAATCATGCCCAGCTGAAGCACTGTGCTGTGCAAAAACTGAACTATGAGCAGTGTCCAACAAAGCTTTATTATAAGAATAAGTGTGTTGCGATAGTCTAGTGGAGAGAGAGGCCCTAGTCTCACCATAATATATTAATTATATTATTGGTTATATATATAATGAAATACAAGCATAATTCACACACTTGGAGTTTTAAATGTAATTATAAAGGATTTGAACACAGACTTTTAAACTCCCTTCAGTTATTCACTCTATCTCATATAACTGATACTCATGACCATACACACGTGAAAAAGATAAATGATCTCCAAAATACTTCTTTTGTGCTGAACCAACACAAATACATATATATTGCAGATTGTCATACATTTCTTTCATCAATAAAGCACTTTTATTATTAGATGTTTCATAATTTAACACAAGTTTTGGTCTATCCAAGTATCCCCTTATTAATTTTTGTTCCTGTTTATGACATTCTCACAAATCTTCCCAACAGTTTAGCTCAGTCAAGATCTTTCAATTGAAACACCAATTCAAGATACAATTGATTATTATTTCCATAAAGAAATCAATTATTTTTGTAATAACAAAAGATCTTGCCTGTAAAGTTTTCTCCCTTAAATCCCATTTTCTTTGTCCACTTTCCAGTATTTAAAAAATGATGGAAAGTAATTGCGGAACTAATATAGGTACAACAGTCCTTCCTCCAACCATTATTGATGGCTACATCATTTTTTTTTATATTATAATCAGCATATTAACATTCATGTGAACAACTTTAATTAACAAGAAATCTTTACCCTCTAGCTAAGAATTGCCAAGCGTCCAATTACTGACTATTTTTAAATTGCCACCAAGTTAGACTGAGTAACAGAAAAGAAAGCCCTAAGCTTGTTTGAGATGTAAACAATTTCTAGGTTTACTCAGTCCAGATTCAGATTTGAATCCATATAATATTCAGCGATGTCCTAACTACTATATAATGTAAGACTTCTTTAAAATTGTTGATTATTATTCTGATTTTCATGAATATTGGATGATAATATTTTACTAAATTGCAGAAGTTTAGCTATCTTCCTATATTATGAAATTGTACGAGATATTTGCTCTGGCCAAATGATTATTTTTTCAATGATTAAAAAAAAAGGGTTAATATGCTAATCAGATGCATCATAAGACCATTATGTATTTTTGACACAATCTTCAGTTTATACTACTACAGTTTTTCTCATTATATATATGATTTACTTAACAGTAGTGCTTATTAAGTTTCTATCCACTGCTGTTTTATCCATCATCTTTTAATTACTCAATTTCACAATAGGGAACAAAATGGGAAAGGTGTATAAATAGCTCACTTTTAAAATCATTAGGTAGTTGAGATCTTTTTTTTTTTAATTTTAAGCTTTCATAGTAAAAAAAAAAGGTAAATTCACCATTACAAATTAAAGATCTTTCTAGCAGACAGGTAATGAGAGTCTAAGGTTTCTCACCTTATTTTATCCCAAAGTTAACAACAGATATGTATTTACTAAATGGATGCTAATAAAATATTTAATAAAATGCATGAAAATTATAAGCAAAAAAAACTCTCCTTTAAAAAAACTGGTGTTTAATCTGCAACGACTACAAAGTGATATTATATACCATTATAAATTTTCAATATCTTAATTTCATATTTTTTTAAATTGAAAAAGTATCTGTCTCAGTACCTTACTAAATGCCTCTATTTGGGGGGGGGGGATGAAATCTAGTTTGAATTTAGCTCATGTAGTATAAATTTTGTGACCCCCCTTCAATTTAGCATGTCTCATACTGCTTGTAGTCTAAATAGTTGTAAATTTTCATCTTTTGCAAATGATCACTATTTTTTTTCTATTTTTTTAAGACAAATATAAAACATATTGTAATTAATGCTATCAATAATAATAATAAAAAGTAATTTTATCATTTTAAAAAAAAAAAAAATGATAAAAAGTAATTTTATTTCTCTATTTTTGCAATTTTGACTATATTTTTTTAAACAAATATTTTAATCTTTATTATTAAAAAGCTATGATTATGGTGAACCTCACCAAAAGTGCTCTCAGCTTTAGGATTATAAAGAAGAAAGAAATCACTTTGTTTGTTAAGATAAACAAATGTGTACTTATAATAAAAAAAATCAAATTTGAATCAATATTTGTAAAAAAACATACTCTTCTTAGGAATAGTATGAGATACCATTAAAATTTTTTACATTAGTAGCCTTTGCAAGTTAAACCTGTTTCAACAATGTATTTGATGAAAATAATTGAATGATTTATTGCTCCAAATGCCATAAGAAGTTCAAGCAGCAAAAGTGGAGCTGGGCTGCATGGACCTTGGGTTCCAAAACTGCCACCTACCATTGTAGTAATTTACATGGAAGAAGTAATTGAGTGGTTTATTGCACAGTAGTGCATAAGAATTCCAAGCGTTGGAAGAGATGGAACTGGGCCATGATTGGAGGACTTGAGATCCAGTGTTCACTTTTCCATCATATTATGTAGATATGCATTTTATGATGTTCATTCCATGTTATTTTTTATAAGACCAAGAAAATAAGAACAGGAATATTTTAATAAGTTGGTCTATAGTAACAATGTAGTTTAATTTTCCATTTTTCATTCTGAAAGTAATGCAAATCAGAACTGATCTTATTTTTCAGATTTAATATTTATTCAGATGTGATGCTAATTCTGTGCTATTTAGATTAGCATTGATAGAGGGGTATTAAATTAGATATTCCAATAGGATACTTATAGATAGTGAGAACTAAAGTAGTAAATAGATTCCCCTGTGGTTCTGTAATACTTATATTACATTTTGTGAGTAGAGTATTTCAATTTGCACTTTAGTGCAAGAAGTAAAAAAAAAAAAAGAAGTAAATTTTATATCTCGTATTTTAAGGAATATACACAATAAATAAACATTATGTTAGAAGCCAATATGTAAAATCTGAGTTAGTAGTAACATTTTTAGATTTAGTTATTGTGTAATTCGATTTATAAAAAAACCATGTAACTGTCAATTTCATATTAGAAGATAGTGGACATTTCATTAATATTATTAATAATATTCATCTGATATAAAGAATAAGCACCACTATTTTACAAAATTCTTCCAATTCAGAACCAATGTTTCAATGATAAAGCCTAGAGTTGTGTTATTTCATAACAAGAATGAAACAGAAAAACTATTTGCTTATAATAGGCCAATTAGTGATAGTATTATTTTTAAAAACGTAAAGGCAGTGCTGATAAATTACACTTCTAGTAAGAAAAAATTGATGACCATATTTTTTTCAGTGGATTTTAAAATTTGGTGAAACAATTTCATTATAATAAAAAAAAGTTTTTGATTATTTGTAGACAAAACTGTGCAACTATTATGCACTTGCCAAAGGATAAAAGTTTCTTTAATTAAAAATGTTTTTGTTAATAATAAATGAGTAGTTTACTGCTTGTGAGCTTATTACGTTTCAGAAGTGACATGGATCTTCAGCTCTATAAAACTATGCAGGGTCATATTTTTAATGACAAGAATAAAAAACACAAATTATTGATTTTTTTCCAAGTCTTGACAGTAAAAAAAAAAAAAGTTCTGGATAGTTTAGTGCAATAGTAAAATGGCGGAGTCGTAGTTATAAGATGAGTAACGGGAAACTCAGTTCAGCCTAACTAATTGGACAGTTAAATGATCAATCTGCCACCAGGATTCGTGAGCATTGGTAGATTCCCATGCAACTAACTATATCAGTGTTTCCCAACCTGTGGTACGCATATCACTGGTGGTACGCGAGTTGTTGGTACACGAAAAATAATCAATAAGGCGGACATAAAAAAAAAAAATCATAAAAAATATAGAAACGATTTTTCCTATAATTCATAAAAAATTATTTTAATTAATAATATTATACAGTAAAGTTGTTAATATGTACAGTCAATAACGATCTTTAATGTTAATGATAAAATTGAAAGTATGATTAAGAAATTAGATTTGTGGAAACAGTAATATATATAAATATCTAAAACAATCAACTGGAAGTATTCGAAACTCTACATATTTTTTTGTTTGAAAATAAGGTTAGTCTGTCTCAAGATATACGAGAAAATATAATAGCACATTTAACAGAATTAAAATTGACTTTCATGGAATATTTTCCAAAACCCGTAAACACAAATGATAATTGGATTTCAAACCCCTTCTATGCAGAAAATTTAGAAAAAGCTACATCATTATTAATAAAGGATAAAGAAAATTTAATAGAATTATCATGTGCCAGAACTTTACAAGTAGAATTCAAACGACACAATCTAATTAATTTTTGGTTAAACATTAAAGAATATGAATAACTTTCTAAGAAAGCTCTTAAATTATTATTACTGTTTACTAGTATGGAATTAGTAGGAAGAGCTTTTTCTTCATATATTTTTTTAAAAAATAAGTATCGAAACAGATTGAGCGCAGCTGTAGACTTAAGGGTATACCTCGCATCTTTTGAACCAAATTTCAAAAAATTATGTTGTTCGAAACAAGCACAAAGATCTCATTAAATTTATTTTATAAAAATATTTGACTATAATAAGAAAATATACTAATTGGTTTTTTATAATTTTGTGTTTTTATTAAAACCATTTATTAGTAAACGAAATATGACAAAATAGTAGATAAATAATGAGTCGGATCAAGGCAAATCAATCTAAATTATTTAATTTGAAAGTATGTATCAGAAAAGGTTCATACCCAGAAATTAGACTCTCATTAATTCTTGATCATCTATTGTGGATTACTAGATGTAAGCTAGTATTTAATCATCAAAATTTTAATCCTATTAACTTCATGCTGAACAATATAAAGAAAACAAGAACAAGAGATAGTCTGATAACCCCTGAGTTTATTTTTACCATGACTTGGGATATACTGGATTTATCCTCTTCATGGCCCAACCAATAGCAAGATGCTCCAAAAAAAGAAAAAACAGTCTCAAATTCGGGAAAACCAAATGAAGGAATGAGAAAACACTTTGAACAAAATATGTACCAAATAACCTTTAATGTAATAATGTAATCTTTAATAAATTATTTTGGAAAAAGTATGAAACTTTGAACAAACACATACATATAAATATGTTACAGTGAGTTTATAATCTGGCGTGACATTTAGGCATGTTTCAATGTAATTTGTCTCATTATGAGATGTGAATACATACCTGGTCACCCTATAATATTTATAATGCAAATAAAATAACACACTCTCAATAACAAATTTCACGAAATACAATCATTTTTATGAAGTGGTACAATTTAGCGTGATGTACTACCAAGTGGTACGCGAGCCAAAAAAGGTTGGGAAACACTATATTATTGCTTATTTAATTTTTCTTTTCAAATAAGATCATTTCTCCTATATACATAATTTTGCCAATTCTATTTTGTGTGGGCAGTAACTGAGTAATTACAGTGGTATTTGAAAACCAAAGCAGTGTGATGGACAAAATTCCATTATTAAATAAAATAACTAAAGTGATTTTTTTTACTTTCTTTAGCTATAATTCAGACCAGAAACATTGGCTTTCATACTCATACCTCTTACCACTTGTACCATCAGTTTATGGCATTTCTATAATTTTTAATATATTTTAAAAGTTTATAAAATTATTTGGGGGGGGGGGAAGAGTATTAAAATGATCGCAGAATTTGCTAATTTATTTTGAAATATTTTAATGTTTTATATATACAGTACACACACATCATTAAAAACCAATCACCATTTACATACATACACAATCATTATTTTCAACTACCACCAATCTGCTGCAGATGAGTATTTGGCTTTCGAAGTGTTCCTTATCCATGTATCTGACCTACGATTTATTTTTAGGTCTCTTACAATCTGTTGGATATCATTTCTTCTAGCAACATATTCAGCACAACTTCATTTCAATCTCTTAATTCTTTCAATGATTTGTATATGCGATTATAGTTTTAGTCTGGACCAACTAAGAATGCAAAAATGCATCTTGGCAAGCATTTGCCCTTTTCATATATCTATTCATATTTTAAAAATGTGTGATGGAAGAGAAGTTTTAAGTATATAAATATATATCCCTTGTTAGTCCTTTATATAAATATGCTTTAATCAAAATGAATACAATAAGATTTGAATGCCTTACCTAAATGATACATGTGTGATGTGCCTCCACAAGCATCCCGGATTTCTTTACTTCCCCATCCTAGAGGGTAAACTGCACAGCCTATCCCAATAAGAACACCTAAAAGAAAAATGAAATGCATTGATGTTGAATATAAGTTAAATTATTTAAGTATTATTAAGATCTAAAAAAATTCCTAATCAAGATATGTTATATAGGGATATAGTTTAGCTATTTACCACAAACATTTTAAGTCATCAGCATGTCTGGATCATGAGTTATGACATGATAATGTGTTTTGTATCTTAACCTACAATGGAATGACATGTTAACATTAAATTTTGTTTAAATTGGAAAAAAACTGTGATTGAAACATTTGAAATGATTCAAACTATGTTTAATAATAAAGCCACGAGTTGTAAAAATGTTTTTAAAGGGAGAGAAAGCATTGAAAATGATTTATGAAATACACATTTCATATAATTCATGATATGGACATGCTAGTATCATAAACCTTTCATGGTGGATAACTAAACTATGTTTATAAAACACATCCCTTGATTTTGGAATGGTATACTGTAGGCTGGTTGGAGAGACAACTAGACATATTTTCATGGGAATATGCTGTGTTTCTGTGATATTTTACATAAGTAGTTAAGGAAATTATTTACAGAGTAACTAAAGACAAATACATTATAAAAATTCACAGCATTTTTTTGTCTTATCAATAGATTGGTACTGATATGAAGTTAAGACTCTGATGTGAATTATTATAGCAATACATTTAGAACTTAATTACAATATTAATAAGTTTATATTTTCATGGCTAGATATTAATAGCTATAATTTATTTACATACTTATTAAAATTATTAACAGTTAAGGAAGCATATCTTATTCTTAAAATATTGAAAAAATGCTAAATATTAGTAAAATAATACACTGAACATTGTAAAGACATTAAAAAAAAAGTACAATTTAAAAGGACTGAGCCCATCATAGTGAATCATATTTAAACTCCTATGTCCTTAGATTTAAAAAATGTAATTAGTGAATGGAATGATAGAACCACTAGTAAAACAGAAGTGATGATGAACTCATTACAGATACTGAGAAAAAGTTTGATGTTATGAAACAATATGGACAATGTGAGATAAGGAAGAGAATGTGAAAATTTATTGTTTTGATAGTAAGAATAATGTTAGAAACAAAAGTAATAGGTTGTTAGTGATGAAATAGAAAACTTGCAAGAAGATAAATGATTACAAAAGGCTTCATTCTAAATAGATAATATTACAATGAAGAGATAGAGATTGCAAATGAATGTAACAAAATATGTAAAAATGAATGTGTAGAAATCATCTACTTATAATGGAGTACAGAAATTATGTTATAATCTTATAGTCAGATGCTGGGGAGTTCAGGTGATGCTTTAGCATTACAAATGATTAATCAGATTGTATTTATATATGTTGCTTAGTTTGGAAATTGATTTTGTAATCTTCAGTTCCATTTACCTAAACTACTCAATACACTGGAATTCTATAGCATATAACAAAAGAAATGTAATTATGATAATGAATTTATTAAGAAATGGGGGAAAGATAAAATAATGAATTTCATGAGGATAACAAGATTAAGATACAATTGAATACTTTTTACAAACCATAAGAGAATGTATAGAAATCTCTACACAATAGAAACAGATTATAGTTAGTTTACATATCAATTCAAACCAGATTTGGAAATAATATTATAATGTCTGTTTGCATCTTGAAGCAAAGATTGAATCATATTTTTATTCTGAGATAAGGAGAAAAAAAAAGTGTCATTAAAAAAGAAGATGCCAAAGGAAATATATAAATATGGTAGTTTATAATAAAAACAGTGCATAGAAATGCTTTTGCAATATTTTTACTTAGTAATATAAATGAAAAATATACAATCACGTAAAAAAAACAACAAATAAAAGTATTAGATAATTAGAAATTGTAAGTCAAGATTAGTCTCTAGTTATTGATATTCTTCATTGAAAAACACTGGATTTGCACTCATACAACTCGGCAGCCATTTTTACTTTTCTATTACCCAAGCTAGTAATTTAAAATTCATACACTCTAAGATTATGAATCCAAGCTATCTACCTTATTAGAAATTACAGAGAACATTAGTTTTGCTGTTTTTACTTCTTTTACACTATACAAAGTTAATAATTTGAGATTAAAACACTTTAAGATTTGAACCCAACACATTTAACATTAGGAATCATACTCAAAGACAAATCACTGGTTAATGACTTTCTTCAGTGAGAAACATTGCATTTGCATTTAACACATCTCAGTAGTCATTTTTACTTCTTTTATATTATACAAGCTAATGATTTGAGATTCAAACATCCTAAGGTTTAGAATTCAAGACATCTAACAATTCTGTACATGTGACATTAAACCAGCAACTACATAATGATTTCAGTTATAAAAATGTAAACACCACCAATTTTTTTGGCAAATAGTGGTATATACCATACAAAACATTACATATCACACTCAAGTCTATTGTCAATATCCACTCTAGAGATATTTGCTGTGTACATGGGTAACCAATAGGACATTAATAATAAAAGTCAACTAAATTTTTAGACTACAGACAGTTTATCAGAATAAGATTAAATGATAATACCTGATTAAGTGATAAAGTAAATCCAAATAAAAATTGAGAAAATGAAATAAGTTACACAGATTAAGAGAAGAGGAAAAGAGCAAAACGGTTTTAATAAAAAAAAATGTTAAAGAAAATAAAATGGAAAAATGTAATTATTGAATTAAGTTTAATTATATCTAGAAAAGAAATGTAATAAAATAAAATTTATAAAAAGGAGGTAGATTGAATTTAATTTTTAATAGCATAAAATGTTTGAACAAAGAAAAGCTATGAAAATTAAGCAATCATTGAAATAAAGAATTGGTAAGTATGAATAATAAAAAAAGAGGTAAGTAATTTGAAAACATAAGAATATGTAAACAATCATATGATAGAAATAAGAAGCATTGTAAAATAATGGATGAAATTGTAAAAGTGATAATAGATGAAGATTAGTAAAGCTAGAAGACTGATGAAATTCCAGTTACATGACTGAGAGCTAAAAGAGAGTAAATGAGAAAATTAGCATTTGTAAAGTAATTCGTAGCAATAACTTTTCTAACAATAATTATATAATAATTGAACAATTTATGTTTGTGAGTTCATAACAAATTTAACATTGGAAATGACACATGGAATTGAAATCCAGTCTACCATTTTACAACTACATCAAACCATGCAAATCCCAATGATTAAGATCCCTTTAATGAAAAGATTTAATTTACTTAAGTGTAAAAATTTTGGTACTGCAAGTTGAACTTTATACACAGTTAACAGTATTAAAAACAGTCTGAATTTAGAAAGAATAAAGATGCAAATAAATTGATAGTTGATATTGCTGAAAAATATATAGAAAGAGAAAAAGAGACATTTGTTTTGTTAACCATGTTGCTAAAAAATATATAGAAAGAGAAAAAGAGACATTTGTTTTGTTAACCATGAAAAGACACCGACTGGGTTAAATGAATTATTTCAAAGAAATGTATACTAAAAGTTAAGATGATAATTATAAATATGCATGTTAATTAAAAGAGGAAGAAATGTGAATCGGGGATCTTGTCTTGATAGATGAAAATTATAAATATGCATGTTAATTAAAAGAGGAAGGAATGTGAACCGGGGATCTTGTGTTGATAAGAATGGAATTAGCATTGGAGGTGAGAAGATTCACTGAATTTATTTTGTTGCTGAAATAATAACGACCGGAGATACTTAGAGTAAGTTCAAATACCTCTCTTTGAAATTATTTATAATTTTCTGAACTAAGTTAATGCTTTTTAAGCTTCCAAGAGCAGTTCTCTTCATCCTACTACAGAGACCTCTATTGTGAGTTGAGTGATCCAGACCAGTTTTTGGATTTTGAGCCCAAGTCAATTTGCATGCATGGTTATATAGACCTGACACCAAGATATTATTATACATTGATTGTAGAGGCCTCAATTCTAGGTCAACTTTAAAAAATCATGTTGCTATTAAACCTTCTGAGTTTAAGAATAAAAGGGGCCTACAATGAGCATAAAACAGATTTGTAAATTTTTTTTTTTTTTTACTATTTATCCAAATACAGAGCAAAGAGTAGCTTTTAGATGTATAAATACAGTAGTTCCAGATTTGTACTCTTTGATGAAAGTAAATGCAAAAAATTTAATTTGAGAATGTAGATATTATATTGTTCTTATCATTTGTTGTCCATTCATTACTCTGATTTACAAAAATATTTCTAGAATAAAGTGAAAAGAATTATTCTTGGAAGCAAATAAAAAAACTTGTGAAAAGTTATGTGACATTGATACACATATAAATCTTTCTACCCAAAGGATGGAAGATACCTATAGTTTTTTTTTTCATGTGTCATAGCATGGGTCAGGAAGCGAACCCACTAACCCGATACAACTGCTTGTAAGGTAGCTGTGCTGACCTCTCGACTACTAATGCTTGACAAGATACCTATAGTTATCATACAAATCTTTAATATATACTTAAATTTTAAGTCAGGCTATTTATTACCTTGAATAACATAAAGGAAATAGAAAATGGCTACTAAATACATATATAAAGGCATTAATTACTGCTCTGAATTGGAAGTTTCTCACACAGCCATATCCAAAAAGTGAATTTTGCATTATTTGATGTCCATTGATTGCTGTGACTTATAATAGATGGTTTTGGAGTAGGGCAAAGAGAACTAACCCTGGAAGCATATTTACACTGTCTCAATGGAAAGGTGACTGGTTCTCCTAACTTTTTGCAACACTGTCTCTGGATCAATGCATGCATTGTGCAGTGACACAGTTTAAGTATTCACCAGAAAAATTTTAGGCTGCTAGTTTGTTTGTCGAGATCCAAGTCATTACATGAAAGACGAGATCCAAGTCATTACATGAAAGACGATTGTGTTTCTTAACATTGCACCATACAACTATGTACTAACATTATATTTTGTTCAAATTGGGCAAAACTGCCACAGAAATATTTGAAATGATTCAAAATGTGGATGGCAGTGAAATCATGGGTTGCAAGAATATTTACAAATAGTTTGCAAGATTTGGTGGTTTCAGAGAGACATTGAAGATGATTCATGAAAGTATAAAACACATCACATTTTATGTCACAGTTTTTTTTAAGGCAAATAGCTAAATTATACCTCTATGTGCCACATATGTTGATTCAAAGCTGGCACTGCACGTTATCATGATTTACAGTCATATAATGTTATTGACATTAGTGTCCCAATTAAAGGACAGAAGGGATCTAAAGTATTTATAAAGTGGATTAATTGATGATGAAAACAGACAAAAATATTAGACTCATCCATTAAAATTAGAATTAATTAAATAAAAATAGACAAATAGTTTTACTGCTCAGAAATTTATAAAAAAATTTGAGCATAAGCAATGATAAAATCATGATCCATATCTTAATTTACTCCAGAGTCTATTCTCTACTATCACACCAAAATATACAGGGCAGAATTAATTTTAAAAAAAAAAGCTTGCTAAATATATTATTTGATGTATAACTTAATATAGAGAAAATATTTGGATGGTTAAATTAATGAGGTCAAAGAGAAAATGAAAAACAATGAAAGATTTCTCTACATGGAAAGTAGATGAAAAAAAAATGCTAACAAAAACGTTTTTTCTTACGATGATGTGCAGATGGGGTAAGGTAGACCTCTACAAGCTCAGCACCCTTCCATAGAGAACTAGTGACGGAGAAAGTAACAACCCCCTCCTCCATCTCTGGCCAGTAGTAAGAGTTAGGCATGTGGGCATTTTTTTCTCTTATTTTACTTTCTAGCTAAAAATAATTAGATTTTTAGCTATCAACTAAATAGCCAGTTGTGTTGGAATCCCAAGATCATAACAAGCAAGCAGACAAGCATTTCAGCACGTGACGAGTGGACGTCCACATTTAGGTACGTTACGAATAAATCTACATAGGTATTATTAACTCGCAATACTTCAATTCCAATGCACTGTCGTAATTTGCTTATTGGACCGTTATTAACAAGATCCTGTGTCCTCGGAATCTTATCTATAAAAAAACAAACAATGGTTTATTTCCCGAAAGTTCATAACATCTGAGCGCGAACAATGAGTTCTAGATTCCGCCACTCTACCGCTGCGCTAAATCACGGAGGGGGTTATCTCAGCTAGTTTTAAATAATTAATTTAGTCGCCTGATCAGATTATAATTTCAGATCTTTCTTACAAAATTATTTTCAACTTACTGCCGGTTTCTATATTTTTTCAGATTTGTGGATTTCAGGAATAGATCCTTTTATCCCTGTATTGCAAATATAAACTATAACAATATACAACTTTAAAATATAATAATTTATTTTAAAAAGTTAAAAATTACTTTTGAAATTTTATTCGAATGATATTCGGATAATAGTATTTTATCTATATGTCGTGATACTTTGACACCGAATGTGTACGCAGTTCAGTTTACATAAGCATAGACAGTAAATGGAGAGTTGTCAGACCGTAAACTATTTTCAAATGTCCGTTTGATCGTGGGAGCAAGTTGACCTACATCTCTCTCTTTTATTTAAAAGATTATTTAAATACGTCTATTATAACTTTCAAAAGCTACAATTTCTAATGTTACAAACTTTGAGAAGAGCAAATATCAGTGATTAAAAGCAGCCATCTCGCTCAATAATAATGTCGGTATATATTTCTACATCAAGATTTGACAACCCTTAATTTTTTCTTCTTTTAAAGAACAACATCAATTTTAACCGTGTCTCAAAACCTAAAGCCTTCAATTTTGAGGTTATTCTTCTATATCTTGTTTCCCCTCCGGATAAAGAGTGTTTGATGAAGTAAAGCATTGTTTATAGAATACTAAAATGGTAAATTTATTCATTACATTTTTTTTTTGTAAAATGTTTGACTAATTATTACCTCAGTTCAACTAGAGGCTAGTTTTCATAATAATAATAAAAAAGTGTTTTTTCTCATCTTACATTTATCAAATATATAACAATAATTTGCAAGGACTCGTAGATTTGGTATCTGCGGAAAAAAATTTAAAAAAAGTAAATGAGATGGTAATATACGTATTAATATTATATACGCTTACAACCTTACAAACGCACATTTTGGACTATTTCCATCATCTAACATATGTATTGAATGTCTTTAGAAAAATTTAACTTTATTTAAATATTCCAAATACATCCAACTGTTAGTAATAGCACATCAAACAGGTTAGTATATGCACAACGTTTCGAGAGGTATTATTCTTCCCTCTTCTTCAGGTGTTGCTGGTTTAACCAATGACAGTAATAGCGTGGGATTAGAATCTGGACCCTTAAATTTGTGAATATTGAATTTTTTTCAAGGTAACCCTCTAACCAACTGAGCCATAAAAATTCAATACTCAAAAATCTAAGAGTCCAAGTTCAAATCCCACGCTAGAACTGTAACTGGTCAGGTCAGCAAACAAAAAAATTCAATACTCAAAAACATTTAATGGTCCAGATTCGAATCCCATGCTAGTACTGTCACTGGTTATTAAATAAAGTTAAATTTTTCTAAAAACATTCAATGCATATATTAGATTATGGAAATAGTCCAATATAAAAATGCAACTAAAACACCATCATCATAAACCTTCAGGAAAACACACACATTGTATTAGATCCAGACATTCAAAGTAAAGAACTTTCTTCGCCTACCTATCTGAATCTTTCAGTTTCTCAAAGACCCATTTATTAAAATGGTAACTGAATGTATTCACTTAGCAACTGGTCGGTCATTCATCAACATTTTAACTGATTTCTCTACTGCAGGATGAAAGATTTTCCAAAAGTGATTAAAATTTTCAGATCGATGGTCTCTCTTCACACCACACTAGTAAACTTCTTTATTTCATCCATCCATCTCACATCCTTGTATTTTTCTAGGTCTTTTACAATCTTCAACTGTCCACCTATCATAGTCTCTTTTAGCAACAATCCAGCACAATTCCAATCCAGTCTCTTAATTCTTTCAATGATGCCAGTGATTGTTCTCTTACCTAAGTATTTCATTTCAATCTCTTAATATACATTTTCCCATATATTGCTGAGTAGTTCAAATACTATGTAGCATTCTTTTGTGATCAAGCATATAAGTCTCAGATTCATAAATAAGAACTAATAAAACACATCAATTACAAATCTTCCTTTTTCAACACTTAGCTATATTTCTTTTTAATAGTAAGTTATTCTACCAAAAGCACTTCATCCAAGTTTAATTCTATTATCAATTTCATCCATTATATCTTCATCTCATTAGTAATTTAACCAAGGTAATTTGTAGGTGCTATTTTCTTCTAATTTATGATTACCAGTTTTATTTTATTTTTTCTGAGAAATTCGTTGAACATTACTTTAGTTTTTTTAAATATGAACTTTTTTTTTTTCTATAGTAACAGACTTTTTCATACCTGGACTTCTATATATAATAAATAGGGGTTTGAACTCAGACTTCCACATGACCCTCAACCATCCATGCTATCTCATACCACTGATACACTTGGATCACACACATGTCGAAAAGATAAATAATCACCAATGTATGTATTTCATGCTAAACCAGCACTTATCTGTTGGTTCAGATTATCATCTCCACACATAAATACAATCAAAGCTCAGATTATATCTTCATACTTTAATGGATAGGTTTTAAACCATTCCACCCCACAACTCTCCAGTCATCCATTTCATTGAAAATCTCATAATGGAATGCTCAAAACTCATCTTAGTGCCAACCTTCTCATCCTATCCATGTTTACCACAAATCACTCTGACCTCTCATGTCTTTTTAGTATTTATCTTAAGTTCTGCTTTCTTATTTTCATCTGATGGAACTCTTGCAACGTTTCCTGATCTTACTGTTTATATTCAATTTCATTAAGCATGATAGTTTTTTAAATACACAAATCTATATATATATCCAATAAGTTATATAAAGTAAATAAACTCTCCAGAAGACATATTTAAAGGTTATTTAAACTAAAGTTCAGCTTTGATTTTCTGAATATTCAAATGATTTATTATTATCATTTATTCTTTAAATATATATAATCAATAGATTGATTTCACTTCGTCATTTAAAATTATGTGAAGAATGAATGCTTAGAGTCAGCTGGTCATTGGAAACTCCAGTTATTTCCTGTTTAGTTAAATTTAATCTGAGTTACTTATTATTTACAGAACACACATGTGATCATCTATAAGATTAATCAGTTTATTTCCCAGTTCCTGAGAAGTTTAGCATGTGACAACTGGGCTATAATCCATGCATCTTGAGCCCCAGAGTCTGCAAACTTTATCATGATACCATATAATGCAGGACTGTACAACCATATGTATGAGTATGGCTTTATGGATTACTGGTAAAACAACAGCAATACATGATCAGGGTCAATACTAGACAAAAACGTTTTTATGATCTGAGTTTTTGCAATGGTGGAGGGTTGTGACAGAGCAGAGGCAAAATGACACAGGTCTAAGGAACTAGCAAAGTGTGATCAAGGAACTCTTGATATTTATTGGTGGTCGCTACTGCTTGCCACAATACAATTTGCTTCCCAATGCTATGCAATAAACTTTAATGAGTCATAAGATGCTACATGAACAATTATTAAATGAAAAAAGAATTCTTCTTGGTTTACATTTTAATAATTTAAAATTTGGCAATAGATTTGAGAACTAAAGATTTGTGAATCATAGTTCAATAATTACTTCAAGTGCTCAGACATCTTATTATCTCCATAGCAATGAACCATTCAATTTGTTCTGTTATTTTAACAGTTTTCTTTACTCTGAAGCAATCAGTGGATACCACATTATATAGCACTTTAAAATCCCCATTACTAGACTATAATTTGTGGCTGTTGTCTTCATCAGTGAAGACTAGGATTCAAAGCTGCATGTAACCTCTTGCACTATTTAAGCTAATTAATAATCTGAGATTTTATAAAAAAAACCCTAATGAGTTAATTTTAAACTAAATCACTTGCATAGCTATGTAGGTCTAAAAGCAAATCTGTTTGCAAAAGCCAGAAACTGATCTTGAGGTAGGAGATTTTATAGCATCGGATATCCACTGATTATTTATGCCCACAATAGATGGCTCTAGAATAGAGTGAAAATAATTGCTCTTGAAAGCATGAGAGAACATGTGATGTTGTTTAATTACTATTATTAATAATAGCAACTTATTTAATTCTCCAGCTAACACAATATGATGAACAAAAACAGCTCTCCAATCAAGCTAACCATAGGTGACACTGGAGTAGATAGCATGTTAGAGTCACTCAGTTTACATGAATGGATAGTTTTTTCATGGTGTTAACTCAAAATGCTGCCTAAAAAGTGGACAGATAACTACAAACAAACAAATTCAAGCCAGTCATGAGTTATTTAACTGATCTTTTGTAAAGCTCATCAAATTTGTAGATTCCCTAAAATTTCACAATTTAATAGGAATTTTTTGAAAGATATCAAGTGAAAAAAATTCATAAAAATGAAAAAAAGAAGAAGATAGATCAGCTTCTTGAAAAAATATCACAACAAAAATATAGATGGATTAAGAGAACTATGTACAAATTATCGCTCAAAGAAGGAATGCAATTTAATCTTCAAGATCTTATAGGGTTCCATTTATCACTTCAGCCATTTAAGTGATGATCTTGGGCTTGACTGGGTTTGAAGTACATTTTGTGAGTTCCAGCTCATGTTAGATGGATAAACATATTTTTACCGGCACACTATATACCACAATCCAAACTGAACTTGGGTCAGTCTGATACATGAAGTTTTATTGAAGCGAATAATTGATATTTTTAATTCTCCCAAGGGAATTAATTTTCTCCATACTCTAAAACCATCTACTATCAGCTAAGCAATAAATAGATATCAGATAAAATTCCCCAACTCCAAACTGATTGGTTTCTTGATTTTGCTTATGTCAGTGAAAACTAGGATTCAAAACTGCATCTAGCAGCCACCATTTATTATGTTATTCACATTAATAACCTGAAAATTTAAAAAAAACCTAATGTTTCAAACCCAGGTTAAATCATTTGCATAGCCATACAGAATAGACACTAAACCAAAATAAGTTGCCAGCCTCTTATAAAACTGAGATCTTAAGTATAAATATGGATTTGGAAACCATAGAATTATTTTAAATTTCATCTTACAAACTTGAACGGTATAGAGGTGAAACATAGTTGCTAGAGGCATAAGAGAATTAGTTCCAGCTTGGAATCCTACTTTTCACAAATGAAAGCAAAAACCAGAAAAATCATCTGGTGATAACGATTTTATAACATCAGATTTTTATTCATTAGTTTTTCAAGCTTCCAGTAGATGGCTCTAGTGTAGGGTGAAAATAAATGCTTTTCAAGTCATGTGAAGTTTTATTGTTGGTATTTTCCATTTTCGACTTTATAGTAATTTTACCAGGGTTTTAATTAAGTGAAAAATTTCATAAACAAGAAAAACAAATACTTGGAATAGAGATCCCCCCCCCGCCGCCGCCCACGTAAAGGAAATAAAATATTTTGATTTCCAATTTAGTTGATTTTTAGCATGTAAGGGTTCATTAGTTTATCAAGAAGCTTTAAAAAATCGAGATGCAAAATAAATTATATTGGGGGGACGGACGGGACACTGGGGTAAAATACCGCTAAATATCAAGTGTTAACACTTATTTAGCCACTCCATTTGGCATTGGGTAGTATGAAATTAATAATCATACATTGCATTAAATAAAGACAGATAGAATTACAAATATTTACATAAAAATAAAACAGCCATTGAATATTCCACAGTAACTCCAATAATCCTTTGTAGAAAAATAGTAAAGGAAACATAGAAGTAATAAGATTTGTCAATCACCATATGCGAAGGATAATTATTTTTTGATTCCTGTTTACATCTAAGATTAGACATCCATTTACTGATCAATTTTTGGCTAGATTGATTACAGTCTGACTATCTGAAGAAAAAAACGCATAAATTTGTTGAAAACTTTTTTTAAATTTGCTTGGTCCATATTCAAATCCAGAACATTTTTTTTTTCATTTCAGCTGGATTATTGTCAAGTTTGAATAGTTACGTAGACAGCGAGAAGTAAACATAATTTTGGATTAAATTATGCAGAGAATGGAATAATGCGATTAGTAAACAGTGGTACTGCAGATATTTTTATATCTAAATATTTCCTTTAATGAAGTTATTATTTTGTTTATTCATACTCGTTAGATATATAATCACCAGAGCTTTGCCTTATGGCGTTTAATGCAATGTAGTAGACTCGCGGCTAAGGGTTCATGGATTGTAGCTTGGCTCTATTTCATTCAGCACTTAAATGTCATATGACCTCCAGCAGGTTTGAAAAATATGCTTATCTTTTTAAAAAGCATCTCATTTCCTTCACTCATTTTAAATTTTAACATTGAAGTATTTTAAACTTCTCAGGAAATCAGATAAACAAAAGATATGGTTCAAATTAAAATTTATCTTAATGAATTCATCGTGTATTTTTTTTCCCCCGCCATAGTACGATGTAGTAACGGTAGAATGTCAAAATCTGGAATTTAAGATCGGTGAATCGCGGTCAGCTATCACTTCCGGCATTTGAACATCTTATGAATTTTTGAGCAATAAAATCATTTGTATTTATTTCAAATTATATAATGAACCGTAACAGAATTTTATTTGTTTTTAAAAATAAATAGGATAGCCTTTTTACTTAATAATAATCTTGCATGATATTTTCACCCTTATTAAAACAGGCAAAATCATGTGATGTTTATATTTTCACCCTTTATAATTTAATGCAGTGATAGTGTCACACTGGAATTTGAGGTTCTAGGATTGATTTCAGTAGTAGCACTCCAGGAACTTCACTTCTTACGAACTCTCAAAGCAATAAAGCTACCCGATTTAATCGATTAACAATATTCTCAAAGTATATGATAATTTGAAATAAATTCCATTTTGATGCCATTCATTTTGTGCTTCAGAGCATATTAAATTCCACGAATTAAACTACACAACAGTGATTTTAGAATTGTTTGTTACAATTGCCAAGTTTTACATCCATAGTTGAAAACAGCAAGCTACATTGGTTAAATATTTTTCTTTTCCAAGCACAGTGATAAGTTTTCTTTGAAAATTGCATTGTTCTTCCAATATTCTGCCATCAGTATTGAAATACACATAACCATTTCGACTTTATCCATGATTTTATTTATACTTTGTACATTTACTTAACAATGAATACATTTATTATTCATGAAATGCATGCATAGTGAGAGAAAGACGCCAGAGATTTTGCTCTGGTAGATTATTGAAGTGGTGAGGACTGATGGTGAATGCCCTGACAAGTGCAATTATTATTTGTCTGCAAGGTGCTAAAAGTATATGAAAACCAGATCTCATTACATGAGAGTGGTGTAATGAAAGGTATTAAATTGTCAATAGTCATGAAGATTTAGATATTTTCTACCTCTAACTCCCATGATGACTGAAAGTTATTCATAAAATGCATGCATAGTGGTAAAGCAGGGTCTGAATGATCTGACTTTCTGCACAGGTGGATAGTTACGATCTAGTGAAAGTTGAGATGAAAAAGGTGATGTGACTTTCTGTGCTGAGGAATGGATGTGATATGATAGAATTGTTAGGGATATGACTTTTTGCAATGGTGGATGAATGTGATATGGTGGAGTTGAGATAAGAGAGGGTGATCATTTTCTGTTCTGGCAGAAGGTTGTGGTATAATGAAATAAACATTAAAGGGAATATCTGACTTTTCTGCACTGGTAAATGGATGCCATATGGTGGAGTTGATGAGCATAATCTGGCTTTCTGCACAGGTAGATAGATGTTCTATGGTGGAATGAGATGAGAAATGCACTGATTTAAAAAAATTTAACCTTTTTGTCCTATAATGATTATTCCTTCTTCCACAAGGTGTTAAAAATGGATAGAAGCCAGTTCTTATCTTCCATGCCAATTGTTTGATATTTCTAGCTTATATGATCAAAAATTGCTTGCAAAGAACATGCATAGTCAAAGAGTCATCTGGCTGTCCTACTGGATGATTGCAAAATGATGAAGTTAATAAGGTATACAGTTATAAAAATACAAAAAGCTTGCAAGTAATTGTTTTAGAATCATTAAAATATAATCATGTAAATGGAAGAGTCTATTATGATGTAAATAGGTCACTGTGGACAAGAACCTCTGCAGAACTCTTCAATAAAATAAGAGTGGAAAAAATATTATTCATCAGTCTAATGAAATCTAGTCAGTGAGAGTTTGTAAAGTTTTCCTTTTTCAAATGAGTGTTTAGATAAGAACAGAAGAATATCCATTTTCCAACCAGTGGCTGGGCTGGCTAAAGAGTAGTTATACAAGAAAGAAATCCTAACTTATGAGAAATTTCTCAATTCTCGGTAAAAAATTTCCAAATTCCACCCAGTTTTAAACCTAGGTTATTTGCAAGGCAAGCAGTTAGGATAACTGCTAATGCATGACTGACTCCTAATGCATGCATATGTAACAATTATTAATTTTTTAACTTTAAAGATATTCATCTCATGACTTAAACTATATCAAAATATTACATTTTGTTTGTTATAAAAAGGTGCTCAAAAATTATGTGACAACTATTCTACTCATATGATCAAGCTTTGATATTTATTTTTTCCAGATGGGACTCAGTCCAGGATACTTAACTGTATGGGGCAGTCTTGTATTTAATGACTACAGAGACCTCTGACCACTCAATGAAGTGCAGAGAGGGGATAGAAAGCGAAATACATGGGTGAGAGAAAAAACAGGTATTAGTAATATTATTGAAGGAATTAAAAAATCGAAATGGACCTGGGTATATAATAAAAGAGATAATAATAGATTGTCAGTTGAAGTCTTAAAGTGGATCCCAAGAGATTGTAAAAGACCTAAAAAGATATCACGTTAGATAGATGGATAAAATAAGGAAGTTTCCTAGCGTAATGTGGAGAAGACTGGAAATCGGAGAAACTGGGTTAAACTTGGAGAGACTATCTTGCAATAGATCGATAATAATTGAAAATGATGATGAATCAATAAATATAGAAAAGAATGCAGTCAATACTAAAATGATTTAGGACTTTGTCCCCCCCAATGATTGTATTGATTGGATTATCTTCTGAAATGGCAAATTTGTTTCAAGATTGCCTGGACTCTATATAAATAATCAAAAGTGACAGAGCCGGATAGCAATCCATGGACCTGCACTCTATCACAGATCGCACCCAGCTCATTTATTGCCGGCGTTGCAACTTATATAAACTTCTGAGCAATAAAACCGTTCGATTATTTCTATATATACGATAAAGTGCGATTGTATATTCTTTATTTAAAAAAACAATAAAATCATAATTTCCTCAGAGACGCAGATAAAAATACGAAAATATATAACTATTTAAATATTTAAATTACAGAACAATTTTTTTTATAATTATTAATAAATAACATTCAATTTTTTTATAACGATCTTTGAGCTACGTGCACGCGGGCGTGTGTTTATACTTATAAATACCAATCTGACATTTAAAAATAAAACAAAACGTTTTTAAAAAATAATTTAAATAGATTTCAGTTTTTTTTAAAAATTAAAAATAAATAAATAAACCAATTACTGCAAAATTAAAATGATCTTTTTTTATTTGTATGTGTGCGAAAATAGTTATTTACCAAACCGATGCCAGTCATATTTTCAGATGTTTGATTCCGAGGCTTAGCTAGTAATTGCATTTACTTTTGGCAAAGATAAGAGAAAGATGTTGACACATGTATTTGAGATCAGTTTTGCCAATTATAAAACTGAAACCAAAGAAGAGCCGTAAGTAAATGATTCATTCTGGATACAATTTGTGGATGTGTATTATATATATATGTGTAATTTCCGGTCTTGACTAGTGAATTAAAGGCTATCAATAAACATTTCAGTACCTTTACTTATTTATTAAATTGCTCAGCCAATGCAAAGTGACTGTTGTCTGAGCAAATCTAATAAATATAAAAAGTGCTGTGATTTTTATTAACAGCGTTTGATTCAAGACCGGAAATTATATACAATGTTGGAAAATAACACTGTAAATATAACCCTTGATTGTTTAATAAAGTTCTTTGAAAAGTAAATATTACATATACGCATGCTCACAAATGCAGAACGACAACGTTCATATCTATGTGTTTATATAAAACTGAGAGTTTGGTTCCTACATTATGCAAAAGAAACTATCCAATTATTTTGGAAAAAATATGTATTTTGGAAGAACATTCTTCATCAACTGCATGGAGTACTTACTGAGAATTTTTCATATAAATATATAAAATGGAGATGATAAACTTCAATTATTTTGATGGAAACATTTACAGTTTGGTCACTATGTTTCAATTTCTTTACATATCTCTATATGTTGTTTATTTAATTATATATTTGGACATAAATTTATTAAGAGAGGTTTGAATAATAAAATGAATTTAATAAGACTTCCTTATTTACTGTGTTGCAAATGTTGATATATGCATTTATATCAAATCAGTTGATGTTATACTGGTAATATAAAGTTGGAATTTATTATATTTAAGTAAAGGATTAGTGAGGGATACTGTCTGAAATACAAGTTATCTGTAGAGTGATTTCTCAACTTTCCAGGTGGTCTACAATTTGAAGTACGAATGTTTCAAGTACTGTCATTGGGGTCTACATTATTTCCATTTCTTTACATATTTTTCTGTGTGCTATTTGTTTGCTTAATTATGTATGTATATCATTAATAATCATTTGGAAAGGAATATAGTAATTCAAGTCTCTGAAGAAGAAAAGAAAAAAATCAAAAATTGAAGATGAATTATGTAATAATTATCAGAAACAATTCTTAGATCATAAATATATCCATATATGTCACATGATCATAAATTTAGTAAGTTTATTTGATATTCTGTGATGTTATTTTTTAACTTATGCACTGAATCATTTAAAAAAAAATTTCAATACCTTATCTAATTATAAACCTTCATTGAATCCTACTGTTAGTTTTGTCCTCTAAATGAAAGCAATAGATATTATTAATAATGTAAACAGGATCTGCCTATCCCATGAAAACCATATTCAAGTTAACTATAATATACATGTTTTATGTATTTGTTTCCCTATGACCAATCAAAAGTGGATACTTAAAATAGTGAAACCATAAACCAAGTTGAAGAGCATTCTCATTATTTTCATGATCTTACTGTTATAAATGAATATTAAAAAAAAATAGATCCATGTTTCACACCCATATAATAAACCTGCAGAATAACAGCTCTATATGTAACTAATTTTGTTGAAAAAATTATATCAATTATCAATTTAACTCATTAAATATAGCAGCAGCCTAGTCTGTATCATCCCTTAACCAATCTTATTTTTCTATCTAAAAAACTATCAAAACATTTAATTTGATTGAACATTTCAACCTGGTAGTTTAGATGTTTTAAAAAATGAGACTTGGTTTTTGTTTTTAATCAATTCAAGTTAAAAAAACTCTGCCATCAAACCTTGGTACCTATTTCATAAAGTTGCTTATAAACTGTTTCAAATACTAATACTGTCAAGAAACTGGAAAACAAAGTGGGAATTACAGGACATCCTTATTTAACCCTTCCTCTTATCCTATCATGTAGAAGCTATAGTAATTTATGAAAAACTAAATGATTAAATATATGTTGGTTCAGAGATAGTGCTGCAAGCAGCTTGGATAGTGAACCAGTTACCAGCTAGAGCACACTGTATGTATATATAAAGTTGTTTTTTTTTTTTCAATTTTAATTCACCAATCACTCTTTTAATCTTTTTTGTCAGTTATTAAACTTTAAATATCTATATTATTTATATAAAGTTCCACATTCATTTTATTACTCTGCCAAGCAGAAAATGTTGTATGTTTTTTTAAAAAATTAAACCCTATATATAGCAAAATACGTATATATGGCAGAATATTACTGCAATGGCCAAATTTCTTTAACTTTTCCATATGGCAACAGTTAATTTAAATAAATGCATTAATGATTATTATTAGTGATTAAATACAATTGTTTGGAGTTCATAGGAAGTTTGAGTACCAAAAGTGACACAACTGAAACTGCTACTCAACCATGGCACTAAACCATGTGGGTAATTACTAATATTGATCAGACCAAAGGTATTATTTTAAGCCAAATATAAAATTTAAACTTAAATAGAGGCTAATGTCTACTAAACACATGAGAGGTAATGATCAATGCCAACTAGATGGGGCTGGTTCATCCAGAAATGCATTTTTTGAGATTATTAGTTGTATTTATATATATATTGGACTATTTTCATCATCTAATATTAACTATTCAGTATCTTTAGACATAATTTAACTTTATTTAAACATTCCAATTACATTCATTGGTTAGCAATAGCACACAGATTAGTATATTGAAAGGTATTACTCTCCTCTCTACTTCAGAGGCAGCTGGCCATGGGAATCAAACATGGACCCTTAGATTCTTGAATATTGAATTTTAAGGTAATACTCTAACCAATTGGGCCATCCTGGTTAGAGTGTTACCTTAAAATTCAATATTCAAGAATCTAAGGGTCCAGGTTCAATTCCCATGCTACTATTGTCACTGATCAGGCCAACAACACCTGAAGAAGAGAGAATAATAATATCTCTCAAAAAGTTGTGCATTTACTGACCTGTGTGCTATTGCAAACAGTTGAATGTGATTGGAAGATTTAAATAAAGTTAATTTTTTTTTAAAGACTTTCAATACTTAATATTAGATCATGGAAATAATTCAATATATAAGTACAACTAAAATACCATCATCACAAACTTTCAGGAAACCACTGAGATTATTAATCTTTTTGATATGTCTTTATATGTATAAAGTATGTATGATGTAATGAAAGTTTGAAGCATGCCGCAATATGAACACTTCATGTGCCAGTAAAAAGGTAGGTAGTAGCCAGTTTTATCTCCAAGCTGTCTGCAGTGCCATCTCTGAATCAATATATGACTTACATAACACATAGTTTACCTTATTCACCATAAAAACATTGAGGCTCTAGTTTCTCTTATCATGAGTTTGCATTATGAAATGTGACAAATCTTATTATGAAATTATGCATTAACATTGATTATTGTTTAAATTGGGGGAAACTGTTGCTGAAACATTTGAAATGATTCCAACTGTATGGCAGTGAAGCCATAAGTTGCAAGAATGATTTCAAATGGTTTGCAAGATTTGGTGATGGCAGGAAGAGCAAAGAAGACAATATATGAAGATAGGAACATACTGTTATATTTCATGTTATACCTCATCCAGAAACTGTTCTGCTTTAAAGTTTTTGGGAATAGCTAAACTAGATGTACTGATTCAGAGATGGCGCTGCAGGCAGCTTGGATAGGGAACCAGTCACTTTTTTACTAGGACATGCTGTTGCATATATAAAAGATTAATGGTCAGCAAATAATTATATTTATTTTCTGATTTAATACTTGTACTTATTTTCTGTTTTACTTCACCAATCATTCTTAAATATTTTTGTCAGTCATTAAACTTTAAATCCCAATATTGTTTTTACACATCAAACTGAAAATGTTTCATTTAATCATATATACATATAGCAATATATATATATGTAGCACAGTATGGCCACAACAATCACTTTAGATAAATATATTAATAGTTATTACTAATTATGAAAAAAATGTTTGGGATTTCATAAGTTTGAGCAATAAAAGTGATTAGCTGATGGCACAATGCTCACCCCTGAATCCACCATTCTACTACTGAAGACCATTAAGAGATAATGACAAATGCCTACTGAAGAATGCTACTTTAGTCAGAAATGCAACTTTGGGGTCATTAATCTTTTTCAAATGATTTTATCTTTATGTGTGACGAATATATGATCAAATAAAAATTTAAAATATATTAGAATACATGTACAATCTGTTTAGAATTTTGGCCTCTGCATCTCAAATTTGAAGTTGCATTATTATTTGATTGTTGTTGGTGATAATTTATCATTGTTCATCTTCATTTTAATCCAAAGTTTTAAACATAACATTTGGAGCTTCTTTATATGAGAAAATAATATCCTGAAAAATAAAACTCTTTACATCTTTAATTAACCCATTCATTCAGTATATTTTACTATAGTAAAATGGGGAATTTGAACTTAGGATTTTCATTCTATATTTATCATTCACTCCATCTCAAACAATCAATGATGAATATAGACTGTAAACCCTAAGTTCAAATCCCTCTATTCACTACAGTAATCATTCAGTATACTAAATGAATAGGTTAATTACATATTGCCTTGGAAATAGGGTAGTAAGTCCAACCCATTCTTCTTCTATTAATATAAATGGATACACAATGGTCCAATAACATGAGGGATTAGATTGATGTAATGTCTACATGGGTGTGACTACGATCTCAAACCACCAAAGGCTTTGAATATTCCATAGTTGGTTTTTCAATGAAATATGGACAGGTCACTTGTTGGAAGGGTAAAAAAATTGAAGTCTGTCCATTAAAGTTTCAGGAATTGCTAACTTAATATAAGCCAAGCATTGATAATTGCTGGTTCAGCAAGAACTATGTATATTGGGGAACATTTATCTTTTACACATGTGTGGTTATGTGTATCAGTTGTATGAGATGGAGTGGATGGATGAATATAGATTGAAAATCCTAAGTTCAAATCCCTCTATTTACATCATTAAGTTGAGATCAGACATTTGTATGTAAACATTTTTTTTTAATTCATGGAGGATCTTAAAAATACATTTTATTTTTAAAAACAATTTTAATTTTTTTTTTATAGTAGGAAGAAATATTATTATTAGTTTCACAAAATATTACAATTCTTTTTTTTCCCTACAAATTATCTAGCTTTGAGAGGAGTGGGCGAGGATAAAACTACTTTCTAAAAAATGTTAAAAATGATTTCAATAACTATTGATTTTTTAATTGCTTTTGTACTTTAAATAAATATTTTAAATATAAAAAAAGAAATAAAACTGGATTTATTATATGTTTAGTTTTAAAAACCGATATTTTAACCTTTAATAGGCTTTAAAATTTTGTATTTGGGCTAGGAATGATATGATAATCTTTAGTCCAATAAATGATTACTAATAACCACTTACCTATTCATCTGAAATGGATGGTGTCAAAGTTGTGAGTGCAGAAATTGCAGTTATTTGGCACGATAAATACTGAACAAATGATGAAGACATGTTAACATATTAATCTTTAGCTGGCTTTAAAATGTATATCTGGGCTAGGAATGGTATAATAATCTCTGCATTATGAGGAATTGGATTTGAGACCTGGTCACTTAACAGGAAAAACAATACAGAAACAGACCCACATGGAAGTATAGGGAGATAGATGTTGGGAGTAAATGAAATCAGAGGGAGAGAAAATAAATGGCTATCACTGATATTATTGACACTGATAACATAAGATGGTTCACCAATATAAAGGCAACTGAAATATTAAACTCAAATGATTATAAAAGACATTGGAAAGAGGTGCTATGAATTAGAAAGTTTGAAAGACTTTTCGTTGCTAAATATTGAAAATAACAATATTAGTTGTGATATAATAATGTTAAACATAACTGTCAGATTTATAATTCTACTGTTTACATTTCAACAAACAATTTAAAATTCAACAAATGCTCAAAATTTAAAATCTTTATCATTAAAAACTACTACATAAGACAGATAGTAAAAAAACAAAAACAAATACAAAATCAAAAAGTCATTATTATACACATATTAGCATAAAACAATGTTTCGAGTTGTATTCTTTTCTCTTCTTCAGATGTTGCTGATCTGACCAGTGATATAGTACTAATATGGAAATCATATCTGGGATCTTTAAAAGTCATGACTTATAGCCTAGTTTGTTTAAAGCATCACTTTAAAAATAACAGTTCTGATCCCCATGCTAATACTGTCATTGATCTGACTGGAAACACCTGAAGAAGAGAGAATAAAACCATTCAAAACCGTATATAGCATTTTAACCCGCATGCTATTAGGAATACTTGAATGTAATCAAAAAAGTTTAAATAAAATTTGAATTTTTTTAAAGACATTTAACAATTAATCCTACATGATGGGAACAGCCTGACATATAATTACAAATAAATTACCATCATCATAAATTTTCAAACAAACAAATTAAGTTTTTTTTTAAAAAAAAAAAAACTTTTAAATTCTGATATTAGTATTTTTAAGACAGTACCAACAAAACATCACATGATCTCTGTCTATCACTATTTTTAAATAACAAATATATTTTTCCTATTTTAATTCGGTCATTTTGTATAACAATCCTAGTCAAAAATATCAACGAATGAATATAATTGTTAAAAAACAGGTCATTGCAAACAATATGTTTAAAGCAGAAATACTTTTCACAACTCTATTATCACTTACTTTGGATTTTACAGTATTTAGGGTACAATTTACTACTGAATGTCATATGGCCGTATGAAATTTATGCCTTAAAATTAAACTAGTGATTTAACATTAATCATGTACCAGCATGGAGCTATGTGATATTGAATTTATGCACTTGATGTATGTAATAATATTTAAAGAATTTGTACCTCTCAGATCAACTGTAATCTTTGCAGGGTTAAATATTTGACTGTCTTTACTAATCAAGGGAGTACATAAAAATACATAATAGTAATGCCAGTTGCTAAGGTGACATTTGAGCCACTTAGTGATGGATTGAATACAATATTTACATTTAACCGATCTTGTCGGATCTTTTTTACTTTATTTCCCAGAGAATCTTCAGCATAAGCTTTTGACTTTTGAGTTCATCACTTTGCCCTCAAAATGAACTATAAATTAGGCCAGGAATCTAAACCTCTTTATCCTCAAGATGAGCTACATGAAACAGGACAGGTACATGAAAAATTATTCAAATTTCCAAAAGCGGTTCTCTCCCTTGATTCCAGAACCATCTATTGTAAGTCCAAGTAATCCATGGATACCAGATAGTAAAGCTACAATATTGCTATCCCCAGACTTATTTAGTTTTGCTTTTATCAGGGAGAACTTATGATTTAAAACTGGAAATAAAACAGCTATTAATGAAACAGAAGTGACTAATTATGTATATAATTATTGAACTTGAGATCAGAGTTATATAATTATGCAAATGAGCTTGTATGGATTGAAAACCTTTTTTTAAATTTTCAACTATTGGATTGAATTCACAATATTAAGGAGTAGCTGAATAAGACATCCAAATGAATAAACAGTTTTGAATTTTAAGTTCTCACTAATAAAGTCTAAACTAGAATTAGTTTGGATGTGCAGAAATTATTTCACTGTCTACTATCCACTGTCTACTATCCATTGAGTCTTAGGCTTCCAATAGATGACACTGTAATGGTTGTAGAGACTTACCCTTGAAAACATATGACTAAACTGAGAAAGTCAAGTGTTATTTTATTGGTAATTAATTATTCAAGCAGAAGATAAAAAAAGGAATTTCAAATTTTCAGTAAGTAAAAGGAAAAAGTTCCTTTTCCATGGAAAATAACAACATGTACTATATTAATAATGTAATGGAGCTAGGCTGGGATTTATTGTTAGAAGAGGCCAATTAAAATCTTAAATTGTATCCCAAGATATTGTAAAAGACCTAAAATCACACTATAATATGAGAAGGATGAATGAAATAAGAAAGTTTACTGGATGTGATATAAAGTAGAGAGATTATGGACTGGAAAAATTGGATTAAACTTGAAGAGATCTTCATCCTGCAATGAATAAATAATAACTGAAAATGTGAATGGTTTACTTTCTTTGTCCCTGGATTTTTAACCACATTATGATTCTAATATCTTTCATTCTGATTCTAATATCTTTCACTATTACCCCTTGGCATTTAATAATTTTATATAATTGCTTTCTAATTAAGTTCCATACTTAACACAATTTGATTGTATGTCATTTGCTTTACCTAATAACTCTAGTTTAACATATTCTGCCATTTTGGTGAAAATCCCCAGAACTTTCTTAACATTATAGTGCTACTTTACTTAGTATCAGGTCAGTCATCATCCATCCATTAAACAACTCTCAGTATCATGAAACTCTATGATAATTTACCGTAAACAGATTAAATGTATCTTTTGATTGCAAAGAACCTGCATAATCTTTTTCAGAACTGTTTTCTATAAATAAAATAAAAATATTACCGTCAAAACATATTATATTAACTTCCGTATAAAGTAAAAAAATATTTATAGGGGATTTGAACATAGACCTTCAAGTTCGTTTCAGCTATTCACACTATATCATTCAATTGATACAAATGTCCACACACATAAGAAAAAGATAAATGACCTCCAATATACATATTTCATACTGATTCAGCCCTCATCAGTTGGTCCAGGTCATCATCTCCCATACATACATACATATATATATATGCAATCAGTGCTCAGTATATAATAAGATAACAAATCTTCAAACTTTAATAGACAGGGCTCAGTATACTCCACCCTCCAACTCTTCAGCCACTCATACCATTGAAAATCTGATGATGGAACACCCAAATCCCTAGTCAACAATAATATTGTCATGCCCATCATCAGATTTTTAATGCTATGGATGGCCGAAGATTGAAGCTTGTCCATTAAATTTTGAAGATTTGTTATCTTAATATAACCAAGCACTGATTGTATATGTGTATGGGAGATGATCGTCTGGACCAACTGATGAGTGCTGGTTCAGCACGAAGTACTTATATTAGAGATCTTTCTTTTTCGCATGTGTGTAGTCATGTGTATCGGTTGCATGAGATAGAGTGGATAGTTGAAAGGAGCTTGAAGGTCCGTGCTCACATCCCCTATAATTACACCTAAACTCCAAGTACATAAAGTAGTCTTGTATTCAAATAAAAAAAAATATTTGTAAATAAGATTCAAATTAGCAATATTTGAAGACAAACATTTAAATGACTAAAAACAGACGTCTAATATATCATATATACACGTACACACAAACACAGATATATTTTTTATATTTGCTTCATTAATATTACGGTTGAAGATTAGCCAAAATTCTAAGACTGTACTTATACAGAAGCTAAATACATGACCCTTAAAACCTTCTTACCATTGACCTGCTTAAATTACCTTCTTTAATAGAAAACAATTCGATTGTTCTTTTATTCTGTTAGCTGAAAGTAAAAGTTAGTTACCGTATATTGTTAAAGAAAAAAGTCTAAGATTATTTTGAGAGAAAAAAGATATTAAATTTATCATTATCATGATGGCTTTACAAGGATGATTGATTGCGCAAAGATTTTTTCTAACAAAGAAGTCTAGGATCCATGTTTCCTTTATACACCCCCCCCCCATCATTTCCGCATGATTTCCGTCAAATATGATATAAATTCAAATTAAAGAATGAAGGTCTCTCCAAAAAGTGTAATGTGCTTTTTTAATTAATAGCTTCCCTCCATCATATCACTATAAAAACTCTTCTTGTTTCATATATTTAACCACCTCACATATGATCTTGTACTGGGTCTTTAACCATCTCTTGGAATGATTTTAATACCCCAACTTCTCATCATCAACTCTTCTAGAAATGTGCCCACTACAATAATAATATCAGAAAAGACCATTAACACCAGGACATATACCAGACTAAATGACTGAAGGTAGTAAGGTATAAAAGAACAAAGGCAGAAAAATGACTGCTTGTAAGTACTATCCAGATTTTGAGAAGCCAACATAATCTACTGCAAGGCAATACAAGAAATGTATTATGGTACTGTTTATGCACTGTTAATTATCACATTTAAAGTTCACTTCATTAACTGCCATTGGTGGATTTTCTTAGTAGTTTGAATTCAGCATTCAGTACACACAATAAAAAAACAATCTGTGTAATAGACTAAACTCAATAAAAGTTCGAAATTTCTTCATGACTTCATCAAATCCTGGCAATGCCATATTCACAACAAATCTGGACTATAAAAGATATTTTTCAGGTTTCAAATAGGCTTTCAATAATGGTTTCCTGCCATATACCATATTAAGCTCATAACTCTAATTAGCTATTCAATTAATGACCAGTAAATGGTTATTTAGTTATTCACACTGGTGGATAAAACAAAAATGGAAAAACCTTAAAACCCTCACCATCCAATATGTGTAAAGTACTCTTTTTTTGCTATTCCTCTTCAGGGTTGTTAAAAAAAATATTTGACAAGCAGTGGATTACTTAAACTGTTTATGTAAACAAAAAACAATTCAAAACAAAGCAAAACTCTCCATATAGTAGTGATGTTTAGTGGTTTAAACAAAAAAAAACACTTATTTATAATTGTTTAATGGAGAAGATATAAATTAATATTAAAGTTTATAGGCTTAACGTTTTCGAGGCTTCATGCCTCATATTCACAGCCCTCATAAAATGTATAGTAAAATATATGCAAATATTTAAATAAGCTCCATTAATGTAAAATGCCTCCTTTATTTTTTTTTTTTTTTTTTGTGATCGTTTGATTCTGTTTATGATTAAACTGTTTATGTAATAAGATGTTTAGAAAATTACAATTTTTTTCTTTAAAATTAGAATTTATTGGCCAATTAGAAATACAATATGAAAACAATATATTTTTATGATTATTAAGTATTGCTATCTATGTTTTATCTTGTGTTTAAATCTCCAGTGATATATGGTTGAGCTTGAGGCTGCAAGGGATTATTCATAATTGAGAGTTATTGGATTTTTTGGGGGTAGAATATTCAAGTTTTAGGCAACTGATAAATTGCCCAGGTATCATTAAATATTCCCATAGGAGCTACTATTCGGTCTCTTATCTTAATTTTCTCTATGATCTTAGTTATTATTTTTGAAAATTAATTGATATCGTAGTAACCAGATGGCAAAAACGAGGAAAATTGCGATCTTGGTTATAGGAAAGTGTCCTTTTTTTTTTTTTTAATAGTGGCTTTGATTGAAAAAAATTCCTTGGGATTAACATTGGTACAAGTTATGATGAATTTTCTAATAGAGTTCAAATATTGATATGTACGAAGAACAATTTTTGTCCTAGTATTTATTATTGTGTTAACTTTCTATTTATTAAAACATTGCCAAAGGTGGGTGAAGTTTGATGTCCCCTGTTTTTAATGATGTAAGTACTGATTTTAACTTAAAAATTGTAAGTGCCCGCACGTTTGTATATCATTTATTTATAAAACTGGATTTATTACACATATATCGGTACAACTAGAATGAGTTAATGATCAAGGTTAAGAACATAATTATTAATATGTGTGTGCTTCATGCACACATGTAATATATATATACACAAATGCATTAATAAAACTAATGATCGGGACTAAACATACACTAACTAAAATGTACATATATACATATAAATACATCTGTGTGCAAATGTCTATGCAGGTTGCTATAAACCAAATAAAGAATCCCATGATTACATAAACTTGTTTTTCCCATTATGGTATATACTATTTCAATCAAAATATCAACAATATGCGCATTTAGCTTAAAAGCTACAGATATCACGTTTATATTCCATTTATTTATAACAGAACTCAATGAGGACTATTATCTAGGATTAGCAAACGATACATGGATGTACCTCTGTGTATATATATACCCCACAGCTGTAAACCAAATAAAGAGTCCTGGGGTGACATGAGTCTTGTTTCTGTATTAAACATAGTATAATCTAGGTCCATCAATGGATCAATGATACAAGCATTTAGTATGAAAGTGAAATAAAAAAATAACCAAAAAGTTTATTGCTTGGGATTCTTAAGAAGTTTGAGCATTAGAAAATGATAGATTGGAACTGCAGTCCATGAATCTTGAGCTTCAGACTTATCCACTCTGCTCTAAACCATACAGGATAATATAAATACTACTACTACTACTACTACTACTACTTCATAAGAAGTCCAATAACTGGCCATAATAGATCAGTGCTAGCCATGGATCTCTGAGTCCATTACTCTACATTATACTACCCTACAAAGGATAATATAAATAATAGCAATAATCTAATGGTTTATTATTCAAGAGTTGAAGCAACAGAAGAGACAAAATGGAGCTATGATCCATGGAATTTAAACTCCTGAATCCACAATTCTACACTGGACTAAACCACACATAGATGAAACTTTATGTTAGCAGTGATATTCATAGAGTCTTAATCAAACAAGCATCACGGTTTCAAACAAGACTTAAAATTCTAATAATTTTAATAATCCTATAAAAAACAGTAGCTTTTAAATATGCATAATCAGTGCTAAATATTTAACAGTCATATATTTATAGCAAGGCTATCAATCTTAAGTAATCCAAGGGTTACATTCAAAAACCATTTATCTGATAGTCACATCCAAAATAAAAACCACAGTTCATAGATCAAATTCTTGGAGAGTCTAAGTTAGGTTTAGCAAACACTTCAAAATATCATTAAAAAAGGGGAAAAATATGGTGCTTATTATTGAAACAGTAGGCAAGTTACAATAATTGTTTATAGTAATATTAGCGATTATGTTTGAAGTGATCGTGTGACACCTTCACGCTCTTATTTCCACACACTTAAGATTTGCCCATACATAAACATTTGGGTCAAAAGTATGGGTGGATTCATTCCATTCTTTCTAAAAATACTATATCTCATGCCTGGAAAAATTGAGCATTTATAATTTATCTTTAAAGTGCATGTGCATTGGCTTAATCGCTAATATTACTATTACATAAAAAACAGCGCTATATAAAATAATATCTCATTAAATAATTGTTTATATTATATTTGGACGTAAATCAATCTGTTTCGATGTAATTAACATGCACTTGCCCATAAGTAAAGATTTCAAAGAACAAGAGAATTTACTCATTCTACAGGCTTATCTAAATATAAGCTAACCTTTGCTTACCATGCATTATTCAACACTTGACTATTTTATTTGCATACGAATGACTGCATGTCAATTATAATAAAACAGTGCATGTGTGAAGATTGGTTTACTTTCGAATATATTACAATAAATATGGCACTGAATAAAAATAAATTTTTATCAATGTAATAATTGTTTATATGATTTAGTGAGTGCTTTGTGATAGTTTAGCTTCATTTACTAAACAGTGCAAGGCCGCTTCTACAACACATCTTATATTTGAAAAATACACGAATACACAGTGATGTAAAAATACCAGATAATAATATTAACATCAAATTTATCATTTAGAGATAGGATTAAAATATCCAATAAACATTCAATTCAAATTATTTTATTTTTTCACTAAACAAATCAAATACCTTAGGAGGGCCATATAAATCCATGCTTTACACAATTCTGGTTCATAGTTATTAAAATTATTAGATTTATAAATTACAAATAGATTTATAGAAATTATAATATTAGTAAAAATCAGTCATATATCACATGACCTATATAGCTTGTATTACCAATATGTAATATATAAAGAGCCTGCTAATAGCTCTAAACAACCTTTTTGTTTATTATTTTTTTTTAATGATAAATGCTACAAGAGAAAATACATGAAGCCTTTATCTATGATGGTCCCCATCCCCAGACCGGTTTCGAGCTATGGCTCTCATCAGCGAGGAGCTTCAAAATATTAACTCAAGCCAAGCATTTATCTAATTCTTAAATATTAAGAAAAAGATTATAAATATATAATAGTAATAATTTAAACATTTACAAATTCATATTATATTTATAATTTATGTTCAAAAACATCTTCATAATTCATTAAA
Source organism: Epiperipatus broadwayi (assembly GCA_028023455.1). Classification (NCBI taxonomy): domain Eukaryota; kingdom Metazoa; phylum Onychophora; class Udeonychophora; order Euonychophora; family Peripatidae; genus Epiperipatus; species Epiperipatus broadwayi. The sequence continues at coordinate 8,762,609 of JAQFVV010000025.1, read as the reverse complement.
TCAATAATAATAATGTAATTCGATCCTACAAATGTAAAATCAAAATAATTTATTTTTTTACATTTAATTTACTTTTATGCAGTTGTTTTCATTACGTTTTTGCAGAGAAGAAAAAAAATTTTTTTTGAAGTTATAAATTTAGAAGATTAAATTGGTTTTTTATTATTGTTGTTGATTTAATTAATTATGAAAATTATTTTTGAAAACATAAATATATCTGGATTTGTAAATGTTTAGAAGATTATTATAATTATATATTTATAGTTTATAAATCTCTATATTATTTCAGATATCAAATTTCAGTCTTAAAAGTTGTCCAAAATATTGTATTCATTATAAAATTTGTAATATTAATCAAACTTAAATTGACAATAATATCTATATTTTACTTTTACTGTTTTTAATGTATTATAGTTTGAATGATGTCCACTGGATAGAGATGCTATAGAATAGTTTGACACGTGATTATTAAAAGAAGACATTTTGATAAGATTCCTATAAGAAATGAAAATGATTTTAGATCAATTTTATTTATTTTTAAGTTATTTATTATTAATTTTGTTTAAGACTAATTAATGTTTTAAATCTATATATATATTTGTAAGAATAATAGAAAGTAGAACCTGAAAATGACCACAGAACATTTGAAACATTGGTAGAATTATAATATGATATACATATATGAAAATGTTAATAAAAGTAGTCCATAAAATAAACAAGATTAATAAAAATAAATAATTATAATGAGTATGTAGATGATATAATGAAATTAATGGACCAATTGAACATACAACATTCTTTCTTAAAGTACTTCTAAATATTTTAATGATTGATGCACCTATTATATATAATTAATACTAATGATATTATGTTATTCTCTTAAGCTTCCAAAACATATCTCTTCATTCTATTCTGAAGCCATCTATAATACCCCTATCCTCAGATTGATTTTTGGCTTTTAGCCTTAGTGAGGACTAGGTTTCAAAGGTAGAATTAATACACTAATGTGTATTAGATGAATAAATACATTAGTTCCAGCTTTGAATTGTGAGTCTTCACTGATTAAGGCAAATATCAAAAACTAATCTGGTGTCCCTTACTTAATCCGATTCACAAATAATTCTAAAGTAAGGTGAAGATAATTGCTTTTAGATACATATAATTATGCTTAAATTATTTTTGAGTAATAAAATCAATTGGTCTTTGAACAAGTAGATTAAAAAACTTAAAAAAAAAAAACCCTTCCGGTTTATCATAATAGAAAGATGGAAAAACAATAACATATATTTTTTACTACACAGAAAAAGAATCAGAATTATAAAACCAATTCTTTTTTTTTTTTTATGTTGCACTTCAAGTATACAATAGTCAAATATGTTTAAAAATACATATATACAAGCAACAAAGATTACAAATTATAAAATTATCATAAAAAAGCCTTTTTCGGCAAATTATGTTTTTTGCCCTTTTCAATATGTCTCCACGATTTAAAGCACATACAGTGACATCTATATCAATACATGAGAGAAGACAGATAAACAAATGGATATCTGACACGATCTATTATGTGATTTTTTCTCAATTCTACTACAAAATTACTCTGTTATATATATTGAATGGATATATATCCACATATATTAATTAATTAACTATCCATTCTTTATCCATTAACCACTTATTATTTAACTTAATGGATGTTTTGTATATATTCATACAGTTGTTTTTATTATACATGATATAGTTTGTTTCATATATTTTGTCTATTAATATTTTTAATATAATCAAGAACACTTATATTATCAATACAATTTATTTTATGTCCGTACTGCAAATAATGAACATATAATGCAGATCTATCATCTTTCCTAGCAATAGCATCATTGTGTTCTTTAGCTCTTTCTTCCAATTGCTTTGACGTCTGGCCATAGTAAACCATATTACAAAATTTACATCTAATTTTATAATCCTCTCTCATATTTTATATCATCTTTCATCCTACAATTAGTTATCAATTTATCTAAATTTTTGCTATTAGCCCATCCCACATTAATGTTTTTATCTATATAATTTTTACTTTTTTTTATTTAATATATTATATACACTAGGCAAATATAAAATTTTTATCCACTTCTTTTGTTTATTAGTCCATCTATTATTATTTGTGCTATTTACCCCATATTGTGAAAATATGTGCTGCATATCCATATCCCATATATGTTTGTTTAAATTTATCCTTCTGTAACATAGCAATATTTTTATCTGTATTAAACCTATCGTTCTTATATTTAAAATTTTTAATTACACTCATCTTTTGTATCCATAGTTGTTTTGAATCAATTGATATAATTTTCCTTAATTTATAATCTTTAATAAAATGCTTAATTATAATATCATTATTTTGATTTAAAATAATTTCAATATCTAAATACCTTATTTCATTATCAATTTCTTTCATAGTAAACCTAATATTATCAACATTATTATTAAATTGTTTATATAATTTATATATTGCCCTCTTATTACCAATTATCAAACAATCATCTACATATCTAAAATAATGTAGTACTTCTTTTTTAATTATACTGCCTTTTATAATATTGATTTCCATGTCATTAATGAACATAGATACCATAAGCCCACTAATCGCTCATCCCATTACCCATCCTTTATTTATACTCCAATATTCGTTATTATATTTAAAATATAAACTATTATTTATTAGGTTAAATGCTTCATTTATAATACTAATTATGTTATCATCATTGATATATAGAGATAAAGCCTTTATGACGATACTAATACTTTTAATTCTAGGGATACTAGGGTACATCGATTCTATGTCCATCACAAAGATACTGTGGTTTCTATTTATATTCATCATATTTAATTTATCAATAATAGCCTCTGTATTTTTTATACAATATTGTCCATAACCAATAATATCAGCTATCCATTTGTTTAAATATTTACAAAATTTATGTAAAATGAAATTGCTAAAATTAAACAATAATCTTAAAGGGTTATCTTCCTTATGCATTTTTACCTTACAAAATATACATGGGTTCTCATATGAATTAGGATATAAAGAATAATATTGATTATCACTTATAATGTTATTAAGCTTCATCTTTTTTAACAATTTTACATATTTATTTTTTATATTATTTACATTGAACTTTCTGTTTATTAATTATGAAGGGGAATTCATGACCCGAGATTTGAATCCAAATGAAATATGAATTTTTTAAAAAAATAATTGATGATTTTCAAGCAAGTTTAGAATTTTTAATTGAATTAACTGGCTCACAGCAAATCAGATTGCAGTTATTGATCAGAATAAAATCTTATTAAGTGGACATGACAAGACTGGTGAGTAATTTTTTACTGCTAGTCAAAGGATTGTTAGAAGAACCTATTATTGCAGGAGATTTTTAACTTTATTTAATGCAATCTTTATAATTATGTGTATGTAAGCATGTATACTACAACATGTGTAAAGTTTTTCATTCCATGAATTATTAGTAGTCTAAGAAATCAATGTAATTTAAACAAGTGATAATATAAGACCATTACTGTTGCCCTGAGGAATTAACGCAGTGATGAGAGTAACAATTATGAGTTAGAAATTCATGGATTGATTTTACCTGGAATATATATTGTTAAAAATTAATAAATATTAAATTCAAATTTAATATTTATTTATTGACTTAATAATAAATTATCAATGTTAAAGATTGTTTAAAGTAAGGCACTTTCTTTATCATCAAAACATCACACGATCACCATTTTATATGCATACACACACTGTTAATAAGAGTTCCATATTCTCCATACAGTAGTGTCACCAAGTGCAAGTCTTTGTCAGTAATCAATGGATGCAGGAAGGTTTGCGAAAAAGTCCCTATTTAGTGCCTACTCATCCAACATCCTGACTAATTTCTAGCTTATGGCTTTCATCAGTGAAGAGCCTTGGATTTGAGAGCACTGCACCTAAATCTTATTATCTACTGTAAACCCTACAGCAGCCATCTTTTACCTATTTGATTAACTATAAAGCTAGGAGTCCAAGATGAAAATACTATAATATTTTTAACTCAAAGTCATTCACTTATATAGTCATATAGATCTGAACTCAGTTCAGCATATATACATTTTGGTTTCTTTGGGTTTTCAAAAATCACTATCATCATTATTCTAGGGGCAGGATAAGTATAAAATCATCAAAACATCACATGATCACCATTTTATATGCTTACTAATGCCACCAAGTGCAATGCTATCAAATTCAAGGCTCCTCACTGAAAGCCACAAGCTAGAAAGTAGCTGGGGATATTGGATGAGTAAGCACTAGATAAAGATTTTATGCACAAACCAATAGGGATTTTATGCATACATTTTCCTGCATCCATTGATTACTTATGAAGGCTTGCACTTGATGGCGCTACTGTATGAGAGTTTGTTGCACTTTCTTTATCTTTTACCTAACTGAATATCATTTCATACTTAATATTGCCAGGTTTATGATATAACTTAATTATCAATTCCACATCTAAATTTTAACATTGTTAGTACACTAAGGCTATATCACTAAAATGCAAAAAATAGATAGCTGCTCCAATCTTTAAGTATATATAGAAATGTTGACTTTGTAAATTTTTTATGCTAGAGATTAATTAACCAGTTCAGTTTATAATAGATATTAATGCTGTAAAAATTTAATATTTATTTATTTAATGACTTATAATGAATTATCAATATAAAGACTATTTAAAATAAAAGTTTTATTCTTTACATAGTTGAATATTATTTCATAATTAATATTGTCATATTATCAATTCCATTCCTAAATTTCAACACTTTTTAGCAAATTATGCTCAATAGAACTAAAATGCAAAGAATGGGCCATCTCTATATTTTCTGTACAGTTTGTTGACTTAGAGGTAGTGAATTTATTACTGTCATAGCTAAAAGATTAGTTAATTTCCAACTTGGTTAACATATTGTTAAAAATATATAGTGTGAAATGTTATGTAAATTTGTTAAAGATGAAGATCTTTCCAACTGTTAGTGTTAAAATCTTGCAGAAATGAATGCTTAATTGCCTTCAAATAAAAGGGATCTCACTTTGCCTGAGCATTGACTAAATTTGTTTCCCATTTTGTTCCCAGAGCCTTGAACAAAATGACTCATTTGGTTTGATTGGCATAGAAGTTTCAGTAAAATTTTAAGGTTCTTTGAAAGGCAGTTGGATAGATTTTTGTCTTCAACAAATTTGTATATATCAGATAAATGATTTGAATGAAACTGCTGTAGTTAACCTGCTGTTTTAATGCTTGAATATCACATGATTTGCTAAGCATGTGGATTTTGTGATCAATAAATATTGTCACAGTTTTCAGATTTCAACTCTAATAAAATTTTTATTGCAGTTTTACAAGTAGTATTTTGTGTACTAAAATTGGAAATTTAAAGAAATCAAAATACATAGAGATTATTTAAGTCATCTAGTAATATTTACTAAGGCAATAAACTTTTAAGCATGTGTGCTTGAAAATGTGAAGGTAGGGACCTCTACCGATCTTTAAACATGTGCGCTTGAAAATGTGAAGGTAGTGACTTCTACAGATCTTAACCACAAGCAAAGCATAAGCTTGTGGTTAAGACTCGTAGAAGTCCCTACCCTTGCATTTTCAAGCTCACATGCTTAAATGTTTATTGCCTTAGTAAATATTACTTACGTAATCAATGTGCGTTAAATAAATTTATAATTAAGACATCTAGACATTGCGAATAAAATTGCAAATAATGCTTCCAAGCTTCAAGAAATTTTACAAGAACTATTAGAAAAAAAAAAAAGAGCAAATAGAAATAAAAATAAAAAGACTATTAGTGTACTGTAAGAATGTTTTTTTTTTTTTAAAATTAAAAATAAAAATTGACAGTAATATATTAAAAGAAATGAAGCATCTTTTTTCACCATATCTATGTCACTTACGATTAAGTTTTAGCAAGTAATAATAAATGTCAGTTGATAGTGCTTAATAAATCCCTATCCTGTGCTGACCTATCAGACTAGTTTCATATTTCATCATTGAGGAGCTTTGGATCTTGGAACAACACATCTGGAACTTTAGGATCAATGTATTTTCCTTCCAGCTGGTATATTTATTTCTCTTTATATTATCAAACTATCACTTCTGAATTGAAAAACATGTAAATGTTTTGAATCTAAGCTAACTAGCTAACATAGTCATATAGATCTAAAACCAATTCAGTATCTATACATTATGGTGCCCTTAGTTTTTTGATAATTATAGGCACCTCTATCTTATATTCAGAATTTGATATAAATCAATAAAATATCATGACTCTATCACGATTTCAGCTTACATATTGTTGTTTTAGGGGCATATTTTTTCACCATCTCTATTTCACTCACTGAAAGTTTTAATAGGTAATAAGAACCAAGATAACCAAATGGCTTTATGGCTTGGGGGTTCATATGAGTGCCAGAAATGACATGGCTGAGTGCAATATGTGAAGCTTAAACATCAGTTTGACATTATACCACTGCACTAATCCATGCAGGACCTACAAAAAATTGTATTGAATATCTTTAGTATATGTGTAAAAGAAAACAGAAGATAATGATATATTTTGATAGCATACATAACTTCAGAAGATTACCATATATAGAAGGAAATGTAATGAATAAAATTAATTACACAATTAAATTTGGATGGAGTATTTTTTGTGTAAATAACTTATATTGAAAAAAAAAGAGTCTATATGTTTGAATATATGGACAGGTAATAGACGAATGATACAAAAACTTCAGCCCATTCAGAAAGGTATAGAGATATATAAGTAGAGATTAAAAATAAAACACACAATGAAAAAATTAAAGGATATTATTAATGTTACTGAAAGAATTAAATGACTACAATAAAAATGGCCTAGATACAGTGCTAAAAAATGACCAAAGCCTTAAATTACATTCCAGAGCTTTAAAAACAAAAAGGGAACATATGAGGATGATATAAGGACGTTTGTTAGAATAATGTTGGAATAAAAAGCTACCAATCAGAGAAATTACATTATCCTAGAAATCTTCATTTTGCAATCAACTGATGATGAATGCAATTTGTACCTGTCATTTCTTTTACTCAATTTATTTCAACAGCTCATATTTAGAGTAAAATGATAAAAAATAATACCTACTTATATTAATGTAATAAAATGCATCACTCTTTTAGATTTTTTAAAGCAATTTTTATTTTACTTTAATTTTCTGTTTCAGCTGAGTTGCAGACTTCATCAGAAATCTTGTTTTCATTAACCATTTTTATTAGTTTTCATCAGATTAGCAATTTTTATTTTATAATTTTCTGTTTCAATTGACTTGCCATTTCACATTTTATTATGTTATATTTCAAAATAACAATCAGATACTTTTTAACTTTTCTTTTATTGTTATATATTTAAAACTATCATAATAGTAATTAATTTTAATGCGCAAATACGCGCACAACAACCGAGCTTCATAAGGATTAAATAATAATATATTATAAACTCAAAATAATTATAATATCTAAAGAATAATGCCCGAGCGCTTTCAAGAGAACTTAGCTCTCATAATCATGGGCAACAAAGAATAAGCAAAGCGTGTTGGTATATGCTAAAATATGCTGATATATGTAAATTAGTTGAAAATAAATGCGTCAGCTCTAAATGATCCATTTCTTAGAGATTTTGTAACACGCATCTTTCCTATTCATAGCCTTATCATCAATAGCAATAAAACATGCTTCTTTAACTTTTCTCTTAATGTCATTTCTCTCCCTGCAAACTATTCTTGCATTTTTAGGTTCACATGCATGACCAGCTGATTTCTGATGTATTGCAAATATTGAGTTGCAATTTGGGTCTACCTGGGCCTTATTGTAAGAATATCTGTGCTGGATAGTCTTGTAGAAAGAGTTGCTTTCGTTTCCCCATAGTATGATGCCATGCAGTTATTTTCTGGACATGAAATATTATATATGGCCTGAGAGGTGTAAACGAAAGCAACTCTTTCTACAAGACTATCCAGCACAGATATTCTTACAATAAGGCCCAGGTAGACCCAAATTGCAACTCAATATTTGCAATACATCAGAAATCAGCTGGTCATGCATGTGAACCTAAAAATGCAAAAATAGTTTGCAGGGAGAGAAATGACATTAAGAGAAAAGTTAAAGAAGCATGTTTTATTGCTATTGATGATAAGGCTATGAATAGGAAAGATGCGTGTTACAAAATCTCTAAGAAATGGATCATTTAGAGCTGACACATTTATTTTCAACTAATTTACATATATCAGCATATTTTAGCATATACCAACACGCTATGCTTATTCTTTGTTGCCCATGATTATGAGAGCTAAGTTCTCTTGAAAGTGCTCGGGCATTATTCTTTAGATATTATAATTATTTTGAGTTTATAATATATTGTTATTTAATCCTTATGAAGCTCGGTTGTTGTGCGCGTATTTGCGCATTAAAATTATATATATGTATAGTAAGCACCTGAGTTTAATAATTTCTTTTTACAATAGTAATTAAATATATTTTTCAACTTACAAATAGATGAATTTCAAACCTTAAATCCTATATGTAATAATTAATTGCAAAAGCATACATTTAAGCAGGTTACATGACCAACAAATCACAGGATCTTAGCTTACACATTGCTATTTATTAGCAAATGCTTATGTGATGTGATGTAGCTTCTCCTTAAACGAAATCAAGAATCTCTCAGCAATTATGCCTAGATAAACCTGTTAGCCACTTTATTTTCCATTCCCCAGTCTAAATTTTCCCATATTCTGCTCCATCCCATTTCCACAACATAATCTTTGTCAACTCTATAGCCTTTATATCTAAATCCTCCCTTATATTTTCCCAAACCCAGCATAAAAATCAATAATCCATTATCTGTATAATCACTTTTTTCATATTTATTCTTCCATAACTTCATTATATGTACCCTTTCTGTTTTCAAGCATTTACATTCAATTAACAGATGCCTAATATTTTCTATTCTTTCCTTATATAATTTATAGACTAAATCACCCATATTTTTCCATTTACATTTATATTCTCACTACATTTATGCCATCTAATGTAAGTTTTAGTAATCAATAATTATGCAAGCAAATAAGCTTGAATGGAAAAAAACTAATATTTTCAATTTGGGCTATTAGCTTGACAATATAACAACAACAAAAAGACTGCTAGAAGAAAGGTGTATTACATCCAAAAGGTTCAAGGCCACTTTTCAAAAACCCAAGCTATAAGCTAGAAATTAGACTGGTGTATTTAGATAGGATAAAACTGAATAAGAATTTATATGGCATCTGTTGATTATTAAAATTTACACTAGATGGCACAACAGTAATAAGAATAGAAGAAATGCCACAGAATAACATTTAAACATAAGTGTTTCTTCAAATTATATTATTTAACTGAGTCTTATATTACCACTAATCATAACTAGCAACTTAATACATTTTCTTATGAAATATCTAAAATTAATATACTTTTAAATAATTAATTTTATTCTTTTTTTAAATAAACAATCAACAAAAACAACAATAAAGGTATTATTATCATATTTCTATCAGCTTACATTATGGAACGTTAAATCGTAAACAAAACTTTAAAAATATATTTAATTCAAATCTAGAATTTTTAATGAAATAAATTGTTAATTCTTTTCTCTGGAGAAGAAAATTTTCATGTTTTGACAGAGTTGGAAGAGTGACCTTTTAGCTTTTCAATGGTGTGAACTTTAATAATTTGAGTTATTTTTTAGACAATATATATTAGTTTTATTATTTCATATAACAATATTACTTACAAACAGAAAAGTATAACAAAGAGAGAAAGCCGATTGTCATTGTTTTTTAAAAGTTGTTGTTTGGGAATAAAAAAAATGATAATATTTGCACGAAGAGAAAAAAAATAAAGCTCTATATAATTTTAATTAATGCCTCTGGTGCACCCTCTGGCGGTAGTTGGTCTAGTTTAATTTCCGGAAACAAAAAGTTCTAAATTTTACTGACATAATTTGAAGACCACACATTCTTTTAAAAACATATGCATAATACTCAAATGACAATTAAAAATAAAAATTATAAAGACATGGAACAAACTTTTAAAATGCTGTACTCATATATATATTTGGATATTCTTAAAATATCTACTCAATCATACATTAATGGAATATTAAAGATATCTGAAATAGACAAATACTTTCATGCTAAACTAGCATTCCTCACGTGACGACTATCACCATCTCTCATACGTCATCATTGAATTAGTATTTATCATTCAAATTATTACTCTTTACATTATACAAGTGGCAAACTTTCAATACTCACAAATTTGATACCATTCTTCACTTAAATAAACACATGACTGATTATTACTAATCATTTATGAAACTAGAGATTATCATATATTCCTAGCCCAGATATGAAGTTGAATTATTTCATGTGATTGTTAAATTTAAAAAAAAAAAAAGGTATATAAATTTTTAACAGAGGATTGAAATGTATGTCTGGGCTAGAGATAATCTCTACTTTAATGAATGATTAGAAATAATAGTTAACGTTTTTATCTGAAATGGATGATATCAAAGTTGTGATGGCAGGAAGTTTGAAACTTGTTGATCAAATTGTAAGAATTTGATATTGATAAATATTGAAGCAAAAAAAAACAAGATCATAAGCCTTTACGCATTTATTTTAAGAAAGTGCAATACAGTACAGTTTTAAATATATCTAAAAAATGAAATTAAGTTACACATAGGAAAAGAGATGAAATTGAGTTATAACTTTAAAATATATTTTTTATTTTTTATTTTAATTTAAAAAAAAAATAATAAATCTTTCCTACAAATTAAAAATTAAATTAAATTTTTTATTTTTTTGTGTAAAAGAGGGGGAGAAAAAGAAAAGAAAAAAAAAAATTTTTTATATAAAAATAATTTTAAATAATTTAAAAAAAAAAATTTATAATATATAAAAAAAAACATATGAAAAGTTGTGATTAGCCAATTGTAGAGAATTGATTCAGCGTGAAAGTTTTAAATATATGTAAAAAAGATGTTACATGGAAAAGGAAAAATTAAATGAAGATTATTTCATATGTTCAATTTAAAAAAAAATAGCTATATTAATCTTAAATTGAAGTTTAGAGTTTGGATCCAAGCAAGGAATGACATGGTAATCTCTAGCCTAATAAATGATTAAAAATTATCATTAATGTATTAATCTCAAGTGATTGATGCCAAAATTATGAATGTAGAAAGTTTGACACTTGTAAATCAAATTGTAAGACTTATATTATTGCTTTTACAATGATTTCTTTAATTGAGCAAAGTAATATAATATTCTTAAAGAGATCATTGCAGAATATTTGGTATCTTCCCTATCTCTGTGCAGAGAAACAATGAAGGTGAATCTGTAACCAAAGTAGTCAAATTCTGGCTTTAAAGATTTTTGATAGATTTTCTTATAAGTTTTGACTTCTTCCTAAGAAGAGTTGAATACTTCTCTATTAATCAATAATTTGGAATTCAGCAGAATTAATTATAAGCAGGTTACTTGAAAAAGTTTTCAGGTTTCATCTGGATTCTTACCCAAGTCTTTGATGTTTATGTACAGGTATATACAAAATAAACTATTTATGAAATAGTTAAAATGAATAAAAAATAGAATGGTATACAAGAATATATATATACAATATGGCCCCAGTGAAAAGATGAATGGTTCTCTTTACAAGCTGTCTGAAATGTGATCTCTAAATCAATGCATGTTACATAGTGACATAATTTCCTTTTCGTCACAGAAATTATATGAATCATAAGTGACAATATGCAATGTGATTACATTTCAGATCTTAATCCATGATAGAACAACACACTAACAATCTATCTTGGTTTTAAATCAGGGAAACTACCTTTGAAATGATTAAAATAGTTTGTACTGTATATGGCGATGAAGCCATGAGTCACAAAGATGTTTCAAATGATTTGGAAGATTTTGTGATGGTGGGCAGAACATTGAAAAAGATTCTCAAACTTATAAACCACTGGCATTTCATATTGTAACTTGGTATTCAGACATGCCTTAAATTTTTTGTGGTGAATAGCTAAACATTGTAACTATGTAAAACATGTATTGATTCAGAGATGGCACTGCAAACAGTTGGGAAAAAAAAACGGTTACCTTTTCACTGGCACACACTGTATGTATTTTTATCTTTTCTAAAAATACAGTCTGATGCTATTAAATTACTTTAAGCAGTATTTATGATATTTCATTACAATAAAAAAGCTATACCAACAACTTTATATATATTGTAACGGGCAAAAATGTACGTTACATTGTTTTTTATTATTAAACATGAAAAAAAATAAAAGTTCGCAAATAAAACTTTTTTTTTTTTAAGAATTAAAAATTGAAAATTAAAATTCTATACTAAACTCGTATATATATAAAATCGCATAGATAAAAAAAAAATTATTAAAATAAAACTTTATTAAAAATAGAAAAACTAAATCTTTCAACAAAAAGATTTAGAGATAAAAATATATCTTTAAATTTGGAAAACACATTAATTAATCAGGAAATGGAAATGATTGTTTTAATTAGTTAAATAGAACTAGCCTTTGGGCATTTAAATGTATAAGCAACAGTGAAATAGGAAAACAATAGAAACTAATAGCAAATGAGAGAAATCCATCAGAAAATAGGACCTCAATGGAAGGATCATCATCATCGATGACATAATGTCCATTGGATCCTAAAGTTACATATAAAAGAAAAAGTTTGATAATAAAATTTTTAGTGAGTGAAGAAAATTGAAGAGAGATGTGACTATATGTTTTAGTGCGGAGTGAAGGAGAAGGGATTGAAAAGACGCACTCTTCAATCCCTTCAATCTTGTTAAAAAATGAAACAGAAATGACACTGTTTTCCTAGATTGAGGACCATAGGACATCAAGGGAATTAACGCTGGCTCCAAATGGCAAGCAACTGCAAGAAATTAGAAACTACGGACTTGTTAAAACCATAAGAACTTTATAAAATCTAATGAACAATATTAATTTGAAAACACTAAGAACTTTAAAATATCAACTTTCCCAGTATTTAATTTATAGAAATAGAATCCTATCTGACCAAACTAAATTCTTTATTAATTCTTTTTATTTGATGTATTTCTTTTTAAAATTATTTCCATTTTTTTTTTTGTTCTTTTAAGTTTTATTTATGATTGTTGTTTGTCGCTAATTTAATATTATGTAAATTTTAAACTTAAGTCGGGTGTGAATGGCTATATAGATTTGTAAAGTTATATTAGGGGAGGGTAATCTTAGGTTATTTGTTTCGTAGTTAAATTGGGTCAATGGATTCGATATATTGGTGTAATTAGTAGATGTAGTACGAGATTCGCTATGGGCAGAATTGCTTTATATGCCGCATACTTCCCTTTTGGCCTATGGAATGTGATTTGTAAGTCGACAAAATGACCGCAGTCCTTTCCTATGGAGTTTTTTTTTATTGCTCTTCTTGTCAGATAGATGTAGTATTCCTATGCGACAAGAGGCAATTTCTTCTCTTAACCTTTTGTGCTGCCATATTCGTATTACATTGAATGCATCAATATATCAGATGAATTGACATTGGTTTGACTGTGAACTTTTGGCCTAATATTAAATAAGGATAGAATATTTTCTTTTCAAATGCAAATCTATGTAATCTATTCATATTCAACACTATAGATAAAAATGCATTAAATTTAAGCTGGGTATAGACGCTTGCATGGATTCGTTATCGGTCAATTATGTTTTTAGTGAGTATCTAAAATGTATTTATTCGGATGTCTTTTAAGTTATTGGTGTCAATGCGGCATCTTACGATGAATGCTATTGGGTTTCTTATAAATTTCCCTCTACAATTCCACAAATGATTTTATATTTTGATTGTTTATGTTTATATTGAAATGTTTTTGACCGTGTAATCTATGTAACCGATCTATACTCAACATTATAAAACAAACTTTTATAAATCCATCTGTCCGAACTTATAATAGTATAAAAATTAAATTGTAAATTAAAATCTAAAAATAAAAGTTAAAAATAATGTTAAATGTTAAAGTAAACATACTAAAATAATAATGTTAAATTTTATATATATATATATATGTGCGCAAATAAATGTTTGTGTGCATAATTACTGGCAGTGGCTTATTTTATTCTTTTTTATATATTCTTAGACAAGAATTTATTATAAAATATAAATCTCTGCTATTCCACTGAGCTAGTGACAATGGGCTAATGACTGGAATCAAAATATATATAAAAAAAAATATTTTTTTTTTGACTTACGTATCTGCCTACTTTATAAATTTTCTAGGTTCAAATGCCTAGTGGCGCCCTGTAGTGTAGATTACGTTAAGTCTAACTTCACCGGATCATTATAATATAGTATTATACATATAATACATTATGAGGCTTGTGTGTGTATCCATCTTCCATTTTTACAACTAGGATTAAAATCAGTTAAAAAAAAACAAAAAACTTTTCAGATTTCATTCAGGTTTATGCCTTTTTTGTGTGTGATGAATTTGGCTAACTATTCAATATTGGTCAGAAAATGAGTATCATGTTATTCTTAGTAAGGTGGGTAAACAAAGATAAGAAACTACTTAAATCATATGGAAATTGACAAACATGGGAAATAATAACTTTTTTAATCACTGTAAAATCAAAGACTATTCCCAAATTCCTTTTTTATTTACATAATATACCAATTAGATTCTTTTCAAGTTCCAAGCAAGCACAGGCATTCTTTTTTCAATTAATAGTAAATGGATATTCAATTATTAATTTTGCCATTCGATTGATGGTATAATATTGATCTCCTTTTCCACAATGCTAGAAGTTTTTTTATATTGCACTAAGTTATTTAAAGTTTGTTTTAACTTTTACCTAGACAAGATTATCTATATGCTATGTCCACAACTTTTGAATCCAGATAAAACTTTTGAGTTTTTATCATGTAATTAATAGTTCTACCAGCATATATTTTTCTTTTATCACCCCTATGTTCCTTATTGTATGCACTAATAGATTTTCTTTCATCATCTCTAAATCAACTACTGTAAGCTTTAATAACTTTATATACTTGTATGCTGCTAAAACAGCAATATGTAATCTGTAATCACGTGATAATTGAGAGTTTTGGAATTTTTTTCCATCACCAACTTATTAACAGAATACCATTTACTTCTTTGGTTTACACAATATATAAGAAAAGCAGTTCTCTGTCCTAATATCATTTTTTAGTGAAATATCAGTGATTTAGTGCATTTAAATACACATCCTAATCTTCTGGTTCCAACTTTGAATTCTAATTCCCATTGATAAAAGCAAAA
Organism: Epiperipatus broadwayi; assembly: GCA_028023455.1. Classification (NCBI taxonomy): domain Eukaryota; kingdom Metazoa; phylum Onychophora; class Udeonychophora; order Euonychophora; family Peripatidae; genus Epiperipatus; species Epiperipatus broadwayi. Next base: position 8,747,124 of record JAQFVV010000025.1, on the reverse strand, counting down.
ATCAAAAATCGGGCTGAGGATTTAAATACACTATCATTTAGTATTCACTGATTGCTTAAGCCCACTATAGATGCCTCTGAAGTAGGGAGCTGCTTTTTTATATATCAAAATTTTTATTAATTGTAAAAGTTATCAAATGCCATTGTATCTGTATGCAAAATTTTCATTATAATGCATAAAAATAACTTATAATTACCTTTCTCCCATAAAATTTTAAGTGATGTTTTACAATAAATGTAACTGTAATCAATAATTGCTAACCATCATATTTTATTGCTAATTCCCAGTATTGATATTGATAATAAAAAGCATTTAAAAAATAATAAATAAGATACAAAGCAAACACAAAGTTGAAAAAACAACAACAAAGAAAAAGAAATCCTCTTTATAAAGCTCTAACAGATGTGGAAAGCTAAAGTATGGTTTAGCATGAGATATTTAATCAATATATAAAAATAATGCTTAGCTATTGATCAGAAATTGGGTCTCCAATCTATTTTTAACTGAAGGATAAAGAATCAGCTAATCCTGATGGCATGAGTGAGTATTGATGTGCTATGTTATACTATTGATGCACCCATCACTTCTAGTAGGAAAAGGGCTTATTCCTAAAGTGACTAATCCCATGATGTCAAAGCATTCATAGCAATTTTGTTTTTTGATCCTTCAATGTAGGCTCTTCTTATCATTGCAAAGAAGTCGCTAAGTATTGGATTGTTCATTAAACTTCAGGGAATGTGAATTATGATTAAACTACCATGAGATAGGTTAGTTTTATTCTACCAATAAATGTACTCTCATTGCAATGATACTGCTCAGTATAAAAGCAATTGTTGGTTCAGACAATTGGTACTTGCACTTGTCCAAAATGATGGTGGGTGACAACAGTCCAGTGGATTACAATTGATGTTTCTAAGTCAGAACCTGGCACATGTTGTAGAAGGATATATATATATAATTGGAAATGCTATAGAAAATTTCATTTCTTAGTGTAAAACACTGATGTTTATGTAGCTCCAATAACAATAATTATATGCCTAGTTGTTCAAAGATCCTGTGATATTATAAGCACTGTTGAACACAACTCTTCCCATTAAGTTTATTTGTTTTTATTTTACACTACCGAAAATTGACTAAGGAATATTTAAATTTTAAGTCTATAGCTATGGGAGACATTGTGGGACACACAAACAATTTTTTAATGATGTAAGGAATCATTAAAATTCATAATGCAAACTTTAAATATGAATATGCTAAAAGTAAATTATGTTAAAGAGGGAATTGGAGCAAAGATAAGCCTTCAGAAATGATTAAATATTATCATTTGTTATAGATCTCTATGTTTAGATGCCTCAACAAGGACTTCAGATAGAAAACTCATTTTAAGCAGTAAACTGTGGATAATCTCGGCCTATCAAAACATGTATCATGCAATTGTTTAAATAACATTGATAATTCTTACTTTCACATTAAAAATCTGTTTTCTCATTACAATTTTTATTTATTTTGACAACCTGTCCAATGGCTGAGTAGTATGATTCAGAGCTAAAAGTCACTGTAATTGATAATGTATGGAGTAAAGTAAAAAACAAAATTGATTCTTTGATTGAATGTTATCACAATGCTAAATTGCTATTGGGATTTTAAAATATCACATGAGAACCCAATCAATCAATTACATGACTACACCATCTTTGACCTCAGTGATTTCTAACCAGGATGCAGCAATGACAATTCAGATGTGCCATGAAATATAGTGATAAATAGTTCCAATATTGTTTTTTATGATGGAAATTTATAATCAAAACTGATGTATTCTGAATTGATGTAGAAGAGGATGTTGCAAAGAAAGCTTCAGTCATGATGTAGGAATTTCAAATTACTTATGCAAATTAGACTCTTTTGCATTAACAATTATTAAAATTAAAAAAAGTGAAAGATGCTAAAATGGGTTGTGAAAGAAATGAAATATTTATTTGCAGTAATGATAAAATAGCTTTTTAAAAAATATCCCACTGCAGAACAAATCCTCCACCACCTCTTATAGGGGAATGGTGATATTAATGAGGCTTGAATAGCTCAATGGTAAGGGTAAATGCCCATTTACTGACCATTATTTGATGGTTATGGCTATCTGCAAAAAATCGTCTTAGATAGCTAAGATTCAAATCCCATATTGAACACATAATACATGAATAGACAACTTTTGTACCATGGAGTTCTTTGTAGTACTTCACCTAGAACTGCATTATAAAAATTTCCAAGTTGTATCAGACTCAAAAATCACACTATATTATTTTATTGTAATTGTTATTTTCCATGTTATTTGGCACAGTGGAAGAATTGTGGATTCTAAAGTACAGGCACTGTACCTTACTCTGTCACACTTTTATGAACTTTTGAAAAGTAAACCATTTGATTATTATTGTTACTCTATGTGGCACGATTAACTCATGGCAGTCACTTCTGGTACAAGTTTTTATGAATTTCTGAGTAATAAACCATTTATTATTATTATTACTTATAGATATATTAAGTGCTTGGAAGGCAAAATAAGAAAATCTTAACAGTGATAACTTTTAATTTAATATGCTAAGCATGCTTTCAATATATTTATATTTATGAATATGTGTAATTGTGGGTGAAGGTTGTGATATAAATATCATATAAATTATATTCAAATTGTATGCAAATATGCTTACATGACCTAGTTTTTAGAAAGGGGGAGCAGGATTCCTTTTTGTTTATATCATTATGATTGTTGAAAATATGCTAGGCTTCCTTACATTTAGCATCATTTTTTTCTAGATATAAAGTATTGGATAATGTAGGTTTGAATGTATGGTCTGGATTGCCTTTGGCCCTTTTGTACAGGTATAGGGGTTGGGAAAGTCTTGTTGCTAGGCTGGCATGTAATTCTCTGAAGTGAATGACCCTGCAGTTGGTTTGGTTGCATAATATATCACAAACTTCATCTATAATTTCACTCATTCATTGCCATGATTATGATATCAATATTAAGATATGGAAACGATGCTTAGCATATTAAATTAAAAGTTTTCACTGTGAAATTTTTCTCTCTTTGCATCATCAAGAGCTTAATATATCTATTACAATAGTTTTTTTTTTTTAAAAAAAGAACATAATACAGTAATATTATGTATGTAACCTCATGGTTTAAATGCAATGCTAGGAAGAAAGATTCTGGAGCCCAAGATTCCTAAATTACAGCTTCAGATCTGTCTCTTCTAGTGCTCCAATTTCTTATGAATTCCTGAATAATAAACATTCAATCCTTTTTTATTATTATTATTGATTGCAATATCTGTATAATCAACTGTATACACAAATTTATTAATAGATATTAATAAGTTTTTTTTAATAATTATATGATAATGAATTATATGTATGTATGAGGAATATAAAGTAGTACTGGTTACCAGATAAACCAAGCATGGGATGTCACTATCAGAAAAAAAATAGAAAAACATCACCTTAAACAGTTTTCTGTATATTTGAACTCATCAATAACATGTTTCTTCTTAACCAATACATTTTAAAAAACTTCCCCACATAGTTATTTTATCTTTTCTTTTTTTTTTTTTTGGAAACTTCACATAAAAATCTATATCCATAAAGACTGTATCAAAATCTTCATTAAATTCTATATTGATTTCTTGATAATAATGGTGGTTTATTATCTCTCTGCTTTTGATAGAAATAATTTAACATTAAAAGAAAATATCCTATGGGTTTGAAAAGGAAGGCTTTTAATAAACGTGTGTTACCAGTTCTTACTTACAGATCTGAGAATTGGACATTTAACAGAGGGGCAATCCTGCAACTTCAAACCCACCGAATGAAGTATGGAGAAATATTTGTTAGGAGTAACAAAGAAGAGATTGAAAACAAAATATATGGGTGAGAGAACAAACAGGTGTTTCTGACATCATTGAAGTGAAGATGAGCTGGACCTATTGTTAGAAGAAATGATAATAGATGGACAGTTGAACTCTTAAACAGGATTCAAAGAGATTGTAAAAGATATAGAAAGAGACCACAAGTGAAGTGGATGGATGAAATAAGGAAGTGTGCTGGGCTGATGTGAAGATGTGCAGTGGATCGATAATGGTTGAAAAATGATATCTCTGGTTTGCATTATTTTTTCATACTCCATGGAATAATTAGAATGAAAAACCTTCTTTGATCAATTCTCAGTTATGCATAGTTTTCTGCTGTAGTGGACTGGCAGATTCTGGAATATAAGGTTTATAGATCGCAATCAGTTGCCATTTTCAGGGTTCAAACTTTTTATGAATTCTGGAATAAAAATCAATTCAGTCATTTATAAAAATCTGTATAATCAATCAAATACTTTGCTCAACTTTTGAATTGGATGCTCAAATATCACATGACCTCCAAAATAATTCCCTAATTATTTTTTTTAAAAATTATGTTACTTAGGTAAAGATCTAGTCCATCACCTCTCTTCCTATTCTATTTTCAAATATTTGTTGGGGAAATCTTTTAGTAAATCGCGTTTTTACTGAAAGTGAATACATATGTATATATGTTTTACTGAATAAGCTAATAAAAGCTTAACTATACTCAGTATCTACAGAATGTCACTTTGACCACCTGAAAAATAAACCTATAAATATGTAATTTATTTTTTACATTTAACGATTCAGATGAGATACGGAATAGAAAAATGTATTAATATAATTTTTATTTTCTCATCTGAATTTTTCATAAATCAAAATAATTTTGACAGGGAGAATCTATTCCATCATTAATTCCATTATCAGAGAAACCCGACTTCACTGCGCAAAGCCTTCATCTTATCACCCTAAAGCTAGCAAACCCATGGATAAATTTGAGATTTTAATCTGATTACCGCGAAGAATCCTGGAAAATGTTCCACGCTCAGACGCCAGATTTCAGCCTCCCCATTATTCCGATTACCGCTTTTTTATTTGTAAAAATGATAAATTGATTTTCTCCATGCCAAAAGCCTAAAGCAAATAACTAGAAGTCTTTCATCGGTTCATAAAATATATTACCAAGCACTCATTTCTGCTAAGATGAATTCTTTCATAAAGAAAAAATTACAAACTTTAGACACACACCTACATATAAATACAGTATATAAGATATTATTTCCAATTAAATACAGTAAATGTGTTTTACATATTATAATCGAGTACCAAAGTCAAGCGTTGACGGCCTAGCGGTTAGCATAGCTTCCTTCGAAGCAGCTGGCCCGGGTTCGCTTCCTGATCAACGCTTTGACATAAAAACAAAAACTGAGGTACTATAATAGAAGACAGCAGTGTCAGTTTATTTCTGATGGTGATGAAGTATTTTTTCACTTAGCTGTAGTATGGTCTATAGTTCAATTCAGGTAGAGAACTTTCATATATATATATGAATAGATGTAGATTTAGTATACATATAAATATGTAAAATATTTAATTAAACATTTTATGAAAATATAATAGTATTATACCTTTTACAAAAATTTTCATGAACTTTTGAGAAAAAAAATCAACCAATCTCTGTTGAAAATATGTTTCTGCCAAATACGAGCATCATTAGCAGCTTAAAAATTAAAATGAGATCCTATCAAATATAGCAATGCAATTTATTATTTTTTAACTGCAATGTTCAATTTGATATTAAAGTTTAACATTGAACATTATGACTCAGATGATATAATTATTGCATGGCTGCATTAGATGGGAGTTCATCTACTTTTCAAGCTATCGATAATGTTAACGATTGACAGAAACATATGTCCAGTAGAATTTGATATTTCCCACATTGCTGCTTAAATGATCATGAATTTTTTTTTTTTTAGAAAATATAACATCATAATCATCATTATAGTACATATAAAAACTAGTTAAAATGAAACAAATGGACTCACCAAGATAAGTGAAGGACGATAATGCATAACAACTAATTATAACTTTATCTTATCAGTGACGATGTTATAAGGTGAGAATTACAATCATATCACAGAACCCTCTTATTCCAAATATGTTACAACTACTTTGCAGGCAAATTCATAATGAGTCATTTCTATAAACATGCAAAGACAACTTTCATTTATCAATGCTCATTTATTCAGTCTGACAAAAGCAGTTGAAGAAGTATAATAAATATGCTAAATTCATTTACGAATAATCCATGAAAAATGAATTCATACAATTTAAATTCAATAGCATAGATAATCTTATAAAAAAGCTCAATATATATTATATTGAGCTGATTGCAACCCTATACCAAATATATAAGAAGATTATATTAATATTAGAGCTACTTAGTAATGCATACAGCCATTAAAGAAATAAATATTTTTATTTCTTGGTGATTCATAAGGAATTTAGGCACCAAAAGTAAGAGCTGGACTGCAATCCATAGATCTTGAGCTCCAGAACATGCTATTTGATCACAGTATCAAAACAAGCAGGAAAGTATGGTCATTCTAACTCCATATCTAAACAATGAAAAGGGAGATAGGAAGATAAAAAAAAAAAAAAATAGTTGAATTTTACTATGGCTTTTTAAATAAATAATTTGCAGCATTTCCTAACAGGTTATCCTAAAAAAACTGTGAAAGGAAAGTCAGTACTGGTGAGGATTTGAGCAGTATTCATTTAATATCCCCTATATATGAAAAGCTAGATAGCCATTTACTGATCAATGTTAGATGGAAGAAATATTCTAAACATCTTCAAAAGACTTTTACGCCTGGATTCAAACTCCAGATCACAAAAATGACAAGTGAACATACTACTTTTGAATCATGAGGCTTTCAATTCCATAATTATACAGATTCGTATATGAACCATAAATACATTTATATGCTGTTCCTACAATTTGTTTAGTTTGCTTCTTTTGCAAACTTTGCTTTTCTGAAAGAAATCTATACCTTGCCTAAGTATAGCTCTCTATTATATTCTTTCACTAATATTAATTGCTTTAGAGATTTTATATATTTAAATTGTCCCCAACATTATCAATGGGCAATACCATTTATTTAAGAAATGATAGTGAAAAGAAACTAGAGTAGTAAAAAATGCAATTGAAATACAAAGAAGATCCAAATATTGTAATTAAAAATAAAGAAACTATGGATTCACTATCAGCAGAGAAGACTATATCCTATTACAGTCAGTTATCATTATCATCAATGGCATTAAATTCATAAATAAATATAGTGATTCTGCCCTCTCAATAGAATGACAAAATTATAATAACAATACCTGTTAGGGTTATGTATCACTGTAATCAACACAGACTCATATGCATACAATATATCTTTGCCTGATACCATTGACTAGATATAGTGTCTAGTTGCATGTAAATATCGAAGAAAAAAACTCAGGTGCCCTTCTATTTATCTACACTTTCTGTATGTATAACAACAACTTGTCTCATATGTATACATGGAAGCACTTCCATATGTACCATGGCAGCTTGCTTTGTGTTAGAGTGTTGTTCTAGTAGCTTCCAGTTCAACATTTACTTGCCTGACTGCTCTAACAATATTGTGGATAATGTGCATTTTGCCATTCAGCTCTGACAGTTATTTGGATTGTTGTCTAACTTTACTTTCAAATGGACTGCCTATTTATAGCCAGATCCTCTTCCATAATGAGAATAATTGGATTCACTAAACATCATCACTTATTGACCTGTTTCTGCTATTGGATATATCTTATGTATTTATCTATCCTTTGGTCTGTAGTAACGAATGATCAATCGAACCAAGATAAGATGGAATTTGGACAAGTCCATTAAAATTGAAAGTAAGCTGAGCTATAACATTCCCTCTCCCTGGCTAAAATTAGACCTGGAGAATATAGTCACAAGAGATATATTGGTGGGCATCTTTATTACTTCCTGGCTTTTCCACATCTGTTTGCATTATCATCAGATTTGGTATTCATTGGTAGATATAATGTCTTTTATCAGCAAGATCTTTTAATCTTGTAGACTCATCATTTCTTTATGGTTACACATAGTTCAACATTAGCTGGTGTCTGTGGTGTTGTTGTCCATCTGCAATTTCAACAACTATTGTCTATAATCCTTTTAATTTGATCACAACTGCAGGAATTTATTTGAGGGGACTTTTGAACTATATGTCAAGCACCTATCACATTTTAGCACATTTGTTTTCATGACCATGCTGAATAGACCTAAGAAATGACAGGTTTGATCTAGACTTCAGATTCAGTTTAACTTCAACTGCATCTGGCTAGACCCTTTTTGATTTTATTTTTGTGAGCTGGTTCATTTTAGTCACTGAAAACCCCAATGGTTGAACCAGTCATGACCTAATAAATTGCTATGCCTATCATCTGACACAACAAAAGGCAGATGTCTTATTTTAATAGGCACAATAACTTTAACACATTGTTTACAAGAATAATATTTGATTACCTTAATAATTAGTAATCACTCTACTGTTAGGATGCAGGTGATGATCATTTTTTGATGCAATGGACATTGCAGACCCATTATACAGTTTCATTGTTATTGGTGTATTATTATTAATAATTCTGCTTTTAAAGGCAGAATCAATACTGCTCACATTCTTTATGCAGACATTGATTTTATGTTGCCTTTCTGGTTTTTTGGAATGACTGTTCCATTCATTTCTAAATTACTGGTTTTATTTTTTTAAAACAAGCAGCTTCCATGCGATTGACATATTTGTGAAATGTAAGCACTGTATACCATTATGGACCTTTGGCGTGGGTATATTTTGGTTTGTCAGATCTGTAGCAAACTTTCCTTTACATGCCTTATGCTTGTTCTGATCAAAAAAGTTTTTAGATGTTTTCTAATCCAGAGCTTTAATGCTAGAACTATTTTTGTTTAATGGAGAGAGTCCAGACTCAAAGGCAGTATTAGGATTCATTAACAATTTATTCCTAAGCCCATGATCATGCATTCTGCAAATGTAACCATTTCTTAACCCTTCATTTAAGAAATTCTCAAACTTCTAAATGCAAGCTCACAAACTTAGCAGTGAAATCTCTCACTTTCTTCTTTTCCTCTTGTGTAAAGAGATTGAAGAGATATTTTGCCATTAGCATTAGGGATTTTGGACAGAAAAATACTGATAAGGGAGATAGTGCATTGACAAAATCAAGCTCATCCAAAAGCAATGATGTTGCTTGTTCTTGTATGTTTGTGCACTGTAGATAATCACAAATGTTGCTAATTTTAGTTTACGCTTCAGCCAATTTTTACAGCCAATTTTTGGGATAGCCCTATTAATATTAGCTGTCAATTTTTTTGTAATCAATGATAGAGATCTGAGCAATTCACAGCAGTAAGTTATATTCATGAATGTGTTAAGTCTGTTGTGTTAATGTATGATGGTAATAAACACATAATCATATAAATATGATTACATATTTTATTAATGCAAATCTAACATATATTTATAATATACACAACTAACATACCTTTATCTCATACTGTTGGCTAGATATAACGTCTAGTTGCTATGCAACTATTGAAGAGATTCAGGTGCTCTTTTAGGTTTACCTAACACTTCTAGCTGTAATGCAATAACTTGCCTCATATATAGGTATGGTGATATTTATACTGTGTCAGATTTCCTCATTAGGTTTGTATTCTAGCAACTACTAATTCAACATGAACTCCCCTCACTGCATTTAACAATATTATGAACAATGTGTGAACTGCCATTCAGCTCTGACAGTTATTTGTCATTGGTTGACTTTACTTTCATATGGATTGCTTATATATAACCATCACATTCCAAGAGATGAATTGGCTTCACTGAACATCATCATCTATACTGGCTTGTTTCTGATATCTGCCATATCTAACTTATTTCATATATCCTTTGGTCTGTATTGATAAATGCTCAATCCAATCAAGATAAGATGGAATCTGGGACAAGTCCATTAGTTGAAGGTAAGTTGATCTATAACAATGCACTGCATTGAAGATGATTTTTCACAACAAGTATGCAAACCAACCCATGAAACACAAATACTACTATATTTAGAGCATGCAGGTTCACCATTCTGCTTATATATTTTATAAAAGACTTCTCCATTTTGCCTAATTGTGGCTCACCATTGTATTTATTCCTCAGTCACTATCTTCTCAATGAAAGCAATCAATATTGCAGTTTTTAAAGAGTATTTTTGAGGTAATCCATGTAATATAAATGAGGTTTGCTTCTCTTATAAAAACTGCTCTGGTTCACTATAAAATGCTTTTTTAGCATTAAAAATTTTGGTATGCAATATCTCTAGGAAATGTAATATGGAAAATAACTATGCACAAAGATGTACATGAGATATGCTTAAAATCTAAATAAAGTTCGTAATTTTTACCTAATGCCGACAATTTTCTCCCCTCTACCAGTTGCCATGACTACGACCAATATACCTTAGTCAAAAATGCACTAGGCAAAAATTGCAAACTTTATTCAGATTTTAAGCATATCTCATATAAGTTTTTGCATATAGTTATTTTCCAAAATACTTTTTTAATGTCATATTGTTCATTCATTTCAAAGGTCTAATCCGATGAACAATAGTACATTTTAGAATGACACACGCAATGAGCTGATGAACATATTGATTATTCTTATAATCTTGCCACTCTCTTTTTAAAAATTATATTAAGCATAATTAAATGAAATTTTTTTTAATGCTTTTACATGAGAGTACATTGGAATTAGTTGACCAATGCTGATCAGGATTATATTTTTTATCTCTGATACCTATTAAGAGATCTTTATCAGATAAGTAGATGGATTATTTACAGGCTTTCTTGAAACAAATTTCTTTCATCTTAGATTGTAGGTACAATAGATGAATGCATGAATCACGGGCTTCTAAATATTTAAAGATCAAGATAAATTATCATATAATTGTTCCTATACGCAGTATATCTAATTGGAATATTTCTCTCATAAGTATAGCCAGCTTTCTACACAGATTCACACATATAAAAATGCTATGGAATAATTAAATATTTTCTTTTATTTTCATCTATAATATTAATTTCTCTCAGAATGACATCCAATTTCACGGTATAAAAAACATGTTTTTAATTAATAAAAAAAAATTAATTAATTAGCAGTCATGAAGAAACTAGGCTTTAAAATTCTGATTTATAATATACAATAAATTATTATTATTTTTAAAAATGGAAATTTAAATACTTATGGAACTCTTTTTCGATAATCTATTTAACTTTAACTCTCTCAATTCCTTTACTAAAGTCACTTTTAAAAAATCAAATAATACATTCCTGAAATGTAAGTTATTGCGTAATGATTGGTTAATTTTTTCACGTGATTCGATAGCCGTAGTCAAACATGTATTACTACGCACGTTGAAGTTGCCATCTGTTTAAATTTATTTACATCCGATTCAAAATAGATTAATCGGTTTATTATTTAAAATCATGCATATTAACCACTCCCCTTCTTTTATTACTAGGCAAAAATTATTTCAAAATAAATATTTGTTTTATCCCAGAATTGTGCATCAAGTAAATATCTAGATACAGTGCAATGTAATGATGAGTCCACCATCCTGGGATTCAAATTTGGGTAAAATTTGAAAGTTTTAGATGTAGTTAAATATTTTCAATCATGCTGATGATAAGTTCCTACAGCCATCGTAGCTATTTGTCAATTTAAATGTATCAACCTGGAGAATAAAGATTATGGGTTTAATCTGTTTGACTAGATGAATTTGGCCCACTGACCATAAAATGAACAAACACACATTGAAATAGGCGTAGTTTTTACAACTGGTGACAGAAATAGATGTTCTGCTCTTAGTGACGTTTAAGATTTGATACCTAGGAATTTTTACAAAAATTCAAATCAAATTTGAGCACTAGAAGTGACAGATTTGAGTTGTTAGCTATAGATCTAGACGTCTAGAGTCTATCATCCTGTAACTACTTTAAACTATATAGGGGGTTGAGATCATGATATATATCGAATTATCTTAAAGCTTTTTTTAAGTTTAAATTTAGAAACCCCATTTTTTGCCCTAATAGTTAATTAAAAAAACAACAAACATATCTAGCATATTGATAAAGATCAATTTATTTCTACTTGGCCATCATGGTTTTGGTCAAAAGGGCTCATTAGTTTTAACAAATCTACTGCCAGCAGATTACTGACAAACAAATACATTAGCCACTATTTACACTTAATAATACAATCTAACATTTAGGTATAACATGTAAATAGTAAATATCAAATCACCTTAGGCGTTAAGAAAATTGCAGTTACATTCTCGAATTAGAGCCCACAACTCAAATCAGCTAATTCAAAAAGGTACTCTTTGAACTATAGGCTGCAAAGATATTAAATATTAAAACATGGGCTAATTCAAACAGAGAGCATGACATTTACATAAGCTACAATCTTTAAATTGCTCCTAAACAAACATGTTTTCTATACTTACACAAAGACAAACTAAGCATTAATCAATCAAGCATCATTAGCCAAGAGGTCATCACAGCCGTCTTGCAAGCAAGTTGTTGGTTGCAGACAGTTGTGGGTTCACCTCCCGGATGATGCTATGACATATGAACTAAGCATTAATCATTTCTTAATCTTTGAAACTCCCAAACACAGATATATATATAAATATTTCTAGTGAATACTGTTATCTGAAATAAATATCAAATGAGTCATCTCAAATATTCAAGTAAGATTAAAAATGATTAATGTTTAGTTTGTCTTTGTGCAGGTATAGTAAACAATTTAAAGATCATTGCTTCATTAATTTCATGCTTTCTGTTTGAATTAGTCCATGCTTCAATATTTAATATATTTGCAGCCTATAGTTCAAAGAGTATCTTTTTGAATTAGCTGTTTTGAGTGCAAGCTCATACATTTATTTACAAGAATTGTAGCTGAAAATTTCTTAATGTTTGATTTGATATTTATTTCAGATAGTGGTATGCTAAAGTATTCACATAAATATTGTACATCATTAAATTAGAAAATTATTACCATTATATAAAAGAATCAAAAAAAGGGTTTTAATATTGTTAATAATTACAAAGTAATTTGTTTACAGATCTTTGGAGATGGTGATGATGGACCTTCAATCTCCTACAGCAAGTAGTAGCATTATTTCACCAGTTTTATGATTATTTTGTTGGCAGTTTCTATATTGATTTATTAGTTTTAAAAAAAATCTGAAGAGGGCAGAAGTCTACAGCAAAAATCCAAACCATTCCTACAAGAATGATGATTGGTAGAGCAGTTGCAAAAGTAATTGCACTCTCAATTATTTTGTTCTTAATGACTGGCAAAGAAAGCCTTATTTTCATAATTCATTTAAATATTTAAGATTATTTTTTACACAATATTTGTATAATAATTATTTAAAAATAAAAGTATACATCATTATAATTTGATTTTATTAGAATGTTTTATTTTTAAAAATATGTTAACAAATTCAACGATATCAGTAAACAGAAAACTATGATGATAAGATCATTAACACTTTTTAAAAATACTTTTAAATATAATACTCAATAATATTTATAATATTTTTAAAATTATAACTGCAATTTTAAATGTTAAACAGAATTTGATAGATTTATAATGGCTTCATATTTATTCATTCACATTTTAAAATTAAAGTTCATTCAACGAAAACTTGTTAATTTTCTTTTTCATTGGTTGAGCTGACTTTCCTTTACACTGTCCAATCAGAACGAAAGTTCCTTGTTCTCATTATGTATTATCTTTATTAACGATTTATTTATATATATATATAGCATTTCAAATGTAAGATAAAGCCTTTTGAAAAGATAGAATGAATTATTCTATCTTTTTAATCTAAACATATATGTATAGTAAAATGAAATGAAAGTGATTATTTAATATCTTCACAGTCTCATTTCCAAAGGCTTAAGATTTGCACATAAATACACACAGGTTAAAAAGATAGAGTGATTCATTGTACTTTTCAAGACATTTCTTGTGTTTGGAAAGGAGAATATTGTAATGGACGGATATAAAGTTATTATTTTTTCTATATTTGTAAGGTTCAAATATTTTCTTAGGAAAAGTTTTGCTTGTAATCTTATATTTGTAACAAATAAAATCCAATTTATTAAATTCTAATACAGAATAAAAATTTAGTACTAAAATTAAATATTGAATGATTACAAAAATTATCAGCAATGACAATAATGGAAATGTTTTCTAAAGATAAAATGGATGCGATATATAAGAATAATACAGAGAATTTACACCACCCAGGAAATTATAGAAAGATGTAAGCTGGGGATTTCAAAGAGGAATTCAAATTCAAAGTTCATTAGTGAAAAAATAAATAGGTATTACAAACATCACTGAGAGAATTAAGACTGAAATGGAGCCAAGATGGACATATTGTAAAAAGAGAAGTCTTAAACTGAATCCCAGGATTGCTAAAAATCTAGAAATAGACCGTATATGAGATGGATCAATGAGATAAGGAAATTTATTGGAATAATGTAATGATAAGAATCTGTAGATAAAAAAAATTGACTAAAATTTCTAGAGATCTTCATCTCATAATGAATTGTTAATGATCAAAAATGATGATAAAAATATTTAATCCAGAACTGTATACTTCAGATGTTGCCATTTTTGATCAATGTTTTTTTTAGTTACACTGATTCAGAAATAACCATTGGTATATCTGCCAAACATGAAGACGACAATTATTTTTGGTTCTACTAAACAAAAGGGGGGCACTAATATGAAGTTTATACATATTTATAGCAAGGTAAAAAAAAACCTATCCATATCAAAATACCTAATAATTCCATAATTGAAATGTAATAAATTAACAATACTAATACTTTTCATATCTCAGACAAAATATTGAAAATAGCATCGTTAATATATGTTTAGTATTATAACTTTATCTTTCTTATTGCATTGCAAAATCTATATAATATTAATATTATTTACATTCTTTATTATTTTTACAATGCTTCATATTACAATCCACTATGGATGGTTTCAATTGTCCCAGCAATCTTCTTCAAAACTTCTACTTATATTTTCAAATCTTAACTACTGACTATTCGAACTTTTAAACTTTACAGTTGAAAAAGATTGCTGTAAAATTTAAAAGTTTAAATAGTTAACAGTTAAGATTTGAAAATATAAATAGAAGTTCTGAAGAAGATTGCTGGAGCAAACTGAATACATCAATAATGGGATGTAATTATATGAAGTACTGGGTACTCTTGAGAAAGGCAACTTTTATATTAAAAAAAACAAGATTGGAAATATGAAATTATATCTTTATAAGCACATATTCATTAATAATATAAATTCAGTGATTATAAAATATGCATACTGAATTGATCAATTTTAAATAACAGTGATAATAAACAACTTGAAGAAAAAATAAATCATTTATTTATAGCATCAAATTATTTTTCATTTTTTAATAGCAGCAATGGGGAACTCAGACCAGTAGGCCAAATTCAATCCTCAAAAGCTCTCAATCCAGCTTTTGGACATTTTAAAAAGTGTATATAAAATAGTTCTGCATACAACTTCTATTTAAACATGCATAGAACAAATATTGAATTAAGAAGAGTTAAGTAAAATAAAATTTTTATTTTCTTGCTCAATTTTTATAATATTTGTACTTAATTTTATCAGAGGTGCAATATTCCAAAAAATTATCTATATACATATGTGGTCCATTTGACTACAGATTTAATCTGACATTATTTAATTTGCTTTTATAGTAATTTTAATATTAATCCAAAAAAGCTGAGGACATTTTTTTTTTGTTTTTATAGTGAATTTCACAGATAAACATATACTAGCAAAAATAAAACTAGAATTTTACTTTGTTTTATTATTATTATTTTTGTTTTTAATTTATAATTGTTATTAGGATGGCTACACTGAGAAAAATAAGAAAAATTAATACAAAAAATTGAATACTTTGAAAGAAATCGATTTTTAATTACATTTTTTTTTAAAAAAAAAAACATTTAGGCTAACTAAATGAATGAAATTGGTATGCTAAACCAGCCACAATGAGTGCTCAAATATCACATAACCTCCCAAAAATTAATTTTTACATAAATAGTTGTTCATAGAATTCTTATAGAATTAGTTAAATTTGCATAATGGAAAGAAAAAAATGTAAATATTTTGTTATTGCAACTTGATTTTCATCATCCATTTCTGATAAATATATTAATGATTACTATTAATCATCTATTAAGCTAGAGATTATCATATTTTTAATTTAGATATCTTCTTTTTTTATGGCTAATATCTTTTTTAGATATATTTAAAACTTCTACCATACCATATATTCTGAGAAAGTTTTTTTTCCAGGTATCTTTATTCATTTGTTTCTAAAATATATGATGAAAGTTTTAAGTATAGCTAAAAAGAAAAAGAATATATTATTAACATGTGTTTCAACACAGATAAGGTTAAAATTAAAATATTATGATTTTTATTTTTTTAAAAAAAAAAGATAAAATGTTATTTGAATAATATTTATTAATTATAGTTCAAACATGATAGGATTACAAAAATTCTATTTTTATTAAAGATAAATATATTTTTTAAAAAGGAGAAGAAATACATTTCTGAAATATAAAACTATTTATTTATCACGTTGAGAAAAATGGGAGATATATGTGTTAACTATATCAATGAGAGAGGGGGGGAGAGAAAGAATAAAAAAAAAAGAAAATATGGAAAGAGAAAGAGAGGGAAGAAAAGAAAGAAGAAAAAATATATGGCTATAAAAGCACTTGGACAATTTGGACATCAACAGGCTTTTAATGAGTCGGGCAGAGGAAAATGACACAATCTGAATAATGATGACATATGAATTCATTATTTTTATCACCATCATCATTAACAATCATTCCTAAATGAGTCAGGATTCTAATTTCAAAAGATAAAAAAAACAAAGAACTAAAAATTAAAGATGAGTTTTAAATGATTACACAAATTAACATGCTAACTACATTCATCCATATATATTTTAAGCTGATCCTTTAAACCTGTTTATTTAATATTTTGGGGTAGTTTTTTAAAAAAAATTATTCTGAAGTGAATTTTGAATACTTTGACACCTTGCCTAATTGTAACACTTTTTACTACAATGAAATGGATAACACACTATACTTCACCATTTTCATATATAGCTAAGACATCATAAATCCAAAATCCCTGATTTCGGGAATTTATATTTTTAAACTTTAGGTAAAAATCGTTTACCCCCTCATCATAAACTCAAACTCCGCTAAGATGGATGGAAAAATAAGAAGTCCTCTGAACTTAGGCTTAATTATTTACTTAGATATTTATTAAATATTTTCTTTTTATAGGGATAATAGAATTTTTGAATAATAGATATCTGGATTAATGAAATTCTATTTATATGAGACTTGGTAATGCTATTAATCACTTTTCACCAAAATTTTACTTAGATCTATAACAAAAAAGAAAGGCATAAGACTTTATTGTTTGGAAATTCATAAGATGTTTGAGCACCAGAATCGGTCCTGGCACCTACTGATCCCAAATCGGATGTTCTACCATCTGTACAGGGCATATCAGTAATAAATAAATAGTAATGATTTTTTGTCTAATCTTTTTGTTATATATATTATACAACTTTTATTATCAAATGTTTCCAATGGAGCGAACATTTCAAATTTCAGTTTCCTCAGTGAAGTTAATATTTTTTCTACTATACCAACTGGATACATATAGATTCACTTTTAATATTAACTGATTTTCAAATAGAATAGCTATAGTGTTGCATTGACAATATATTACTCTTAATGGCAAGAATCCATTTCAACCATTTGATAGTACAAATGTTAATAAAAAAGACTGCATAATTTAATGGTAAAATATTAGATCTAACAAAAGTAATTGGATATCAATAATTATTGGAGATTAACAAAACCACAATAATTTTAAAGACAGCCAAGAGCACTCATTCTGTACAACAGGCAAAAGCAAATGTCTGTTCTTGGGTGACAAAGATTTTTGTTTACATTGTAAAAAATAAAATATTAAGTTTATGTTTAATCTATTAACATTTTTATTTACTTTTTGTAATTTTTTAAATATTTATTTCTTAATAAATACATGACTTTTATAAATAGTCAAAATAAGAGTCATAGATCACATAACTCTATTCTCTTTAGTTTGTAAGTTATACAATTCCTCAACCAGCTTTGTGATAAATGCTTAGCCAGAACCAGCACTTAAAATATCTTTGTCAGGAACCCCACCCCACCACCCCTGACCATGGTTTCATGCTTTGGCACTCCTCAGAGAGGTGCCAGTCTAGTGTCTGAACCTACCCTGGCACCTCTCTTAGGAGTGCCAAAGCATGAAACCATGGTCAGGGGTTGGGGGGGGGGTTCATGACAGAGATATTTTAAATGCTGGATAAGCATTTACCACAAAGCTTGTTGAGGAATTGGCAATCCTCATTACATGACTTTTATGTTTAGTATTGACATCAAAAATAAAATGATTTCAGCCAATAATTTTCTTATAATTTTTTTTTGTAATTAAAAGTTGAATTTTAATATTTCAAAAAAATGTATTTATTATTTGAAGTTATGCTTTAATAAAATATGTTTTAAATATATAGATTTTTTGGAAAAAAAAAATATATTTGTTAAAATACATTTTTTTTTAATCTGAAGGCTGAAACAATTTTTTGATTCCTTGTTTCAGTTTCTTTTTTTGCAAAATTAATATTTTATTTTTTAGATTAATTTCATTTGCTGAAATTGGTTTCAATGAAATTTGCAAAAAGTGGAAAGATAAAATTAAACAAAAAAGCAATTTTTCATTCAAAAAATATAACAAAAGATCAAAGAACAAAAATTAGCCATTCTAAGTCAGGTAAAAAGAAAATCCTATTAATTTAAAGTTCCTGGTATAAAACGGTATTTTTAGTTTTGTGAATTTTTCAGATTACAAAAAATAAATAGATCCTTTATCCTCTTCCCCCATCCAAATTCAATTAAAAATTTAATAAACATTTAATTTTATCATTTTTATTTTAATATAAATATTTTTGTTCTACTTTTTTTCCATTTAATTTTATTTGTAAATGTGTGCAGAAACTAACTTATTTATTGTTAAAAGCTGAAGATCATTTCTGAAATTTTGTTTGGATAGTAGAAGTTTTTGAATTAATATATCCATATATCAAACCCATGACATTGAAAAAACAAAACAAAAAGGTACATGCATGTTTTCCTGTCTACCAAGCTCTGCAGCCCTTAGTTTTGATAAATATATAGTTTTGGGGCATATAATTATAAAAAAATGACTGATAGGAAACCTTGTATTTAATACTTAATTTTTTTTTACTTCCAATTTTCTATTACTGAATATGTTATTATTAACAATAATAAATAAAAGTTAAATATCATTAACAGTGTAAACACCAATGTCTATTGTATTAAAACAGTAATCAAATATCTTCATTTATAAATACATATGAAAGCATTTCATGCATTTCTTTTATTTTTAAATTAATAAGCTGAAGTCTGCATTAATAATGGCATGATATGACACTTCATATTTCCATTTATTTTATTTTTATATTAATAAGTTCACTTAATATTAAAATATAATAACAAATAAAATGTAAATATTGTAATTAATTTTTGCACATTTTTAAAATTTTAATAACACTAATGAAAAAAAAAGATGTAAATATTAAATATGATGTTTCCATCAGCCATTTTTTAAATTGTATATTTATAAAATATACAGGCTGCAAAGCTTTATAGCCAAGAAAACACATACTTACAAAAAAGAAAAAAACAACAACCCAGATTCCATGATTGTAAAATATTTCCCCCATAAGCAGTGAAAATTAGATCATGCTACAATTATACTTTAATGTTATGGTCAGCATATCAACACTCATTTGATCAGGCCAGTTTGACATTTGACTTAAGCTAAAAATAGCAAGATACAGTTTAATAATCAAAAGTTGGGCAATTAACTTGATTATCCATTGACAAACTATCTAAAAAAACTTCCAATATTTATTTTAGATAGTCTCAGCTACTTAAAATAAATTCTGGTGCATTCAAATTCAAAATCTCATATTGTGGTCATGAGGGTCACGGCAGATAGATATTTTAACTTCTACATACAATGTTTTTCTTAAATATATATATATTAATATTGTCAATTGTTCAGTCATTAAAACATCAAAGTTAGTGGCTTTCATTTGGCCAAATCATTTTTTTTTTAGTTTTCTTTACTAAGAAATCAACCAGAATCTTGTATTCATCAGTTAATAGTCATTATATTGTCACTTTTCTTAGGATCACATTTTCAGTCATTATTGATCTAATACAGACAGAATGATAATCTCTCCAAGTTTAATAGAGTTTTCATCTTTTTCTCCATAACACTCCAGTAAAGCTTCCTTATCCCTCCATCTCACATGAGATTTTTTTCTAGGACTTTTACTACTTCCTGTATTCATGTATATACGTTTTTTATATGTTAAGTCATAAGGGATAAGGTTCGCGGAATCTTATAAAGTTTCCTCTCTCTCTCTCTCTTTTTTTTTTTACATGATTCTTATAATTTTAAAGTTTTTAATAGGATAAATTTAGTTAATAGATAACAAATTATATCATTATATATAAAAATAGATTTATTATTAAACAACAAGAAAAAAATATTCTAGTTACTGGAAGCGGTTTAGAGGGCGCTGCAGTTATACACCTGTTGTTTTGTTTGAGTTTTCTGTATTACAGAAGTTACTCAGCATGCTAAGTCAGTAATATCCCAACCACTGAGTTAGCAATCAAATCGAAGTCTCTTATCAGATTCATTGATGTATTAAAAGATTTCAGCAAAAAGGACGAAGTTTTTTTTAAAAAAAGAAATCTACTTTCATTTCACTTGAAGCTTGAAAACTCAACAACTTGACAGATGTGGAAGATTAAGTGTAAATGATACAACAAAGATAAATTGTTGGAAGTAAGAAAAAGACCTTTTAATCAAAAACCATTTTGAAGGTTACACTAAAAATTATTTTATTAACTTCTACTGACCTCAGAAACCTTAAAAGAGATAAACAAAGAATTTTTTAAAAGCAAACGTTTTATTATATAGAAAAACAGTATGCATACATATAAAGCATAATTTACAAATAAACTAGTTATAATTAAATAGATTTGACTATTAATAAATGAACATTAAGACTACATAAAAACATGCTATCGCATTAATATGAAATATAGCTTTAATACAGTTTTAAATAACGGATACTCAATCAGTCGAGTGCGAATTGATTGATTTGTCTTTATCTTTCAACCATATGATAATAAAAATATTACTCATAAAATGATGCCGTATTTAGACTCTACGTTTTAGAAGAATCAGAATTTACATAATGCAAATATCCTACAATCAAAAATAAGAAATTCCTTAACCGATAAACAATTCGATCCATAATTTAAAAAAAATTCATTAATAACTTTAATTTTAACTTTATTTCTATTATCTCATATATATTTAGTACATGTTGAAGCCAGATTCTAACTTATTTTTACACCATTATATCAAAAAATGTAACTGTAAAGCAGCAAAGAAAGCTATGGAAGAGAATAAGTCTCAAAAGTGTAAAACATTTTATTATTGGTAGGAAACTTATTTATCTAATAAGAAAAAAAGATCGAACTATTACTAAAAAGAAAGATGACATCATGAAATGAGTAAAGTTCTATCAGGAATTACATAGCAATAAAAAATAAGAAAAAGTAACTCCTACATCTATTATATTTTCTAAATTGCTTAGGATTTTAAATAACGAAGTAAGACGGAATTAAATCCTGAAGAAGGAGAAGAAGCAGTTTTTTTTTTTTTTGGCAAAGTTGTATACCAAATCTCTAAATGATAAAGATGTACTAAATTATTGAAAGAATGCAGTATTAATATTTAAAAAAGGTGATAAAGAAGATATTAGAAATTATAGACAGATCAGTCTTTTATCAGTTCTGTACAAAATTTTTATCAAGATAATTACAACTCATCTACAGCTAACTTTGGATTTTAATCAATCAAAAGAACAAGCTGGATTTAAAAGTGATTTTAGTACAATGGATTATATTCAAGTAGTGAGAGATGTTATAGAAGAAACCAATGAATATGAATTGCTATTATGCTCTGGATTTGTAAATTAAGAAAAGATATAAGCGTTTAATTTCTTCAGTATTAAAGCATTGGATCATCAAGATATTAACCCAGAATATTGTCAATATTCTGAAGAATATTTATAAAAATGCATCAGCAACAATTAGGTTACATAATGATATTAGGAAGATTAGCACTGAGAAGGGTATACACCAGGGTGACTGCATATCTCCAAAACTTTTTATAGTTGTTTTGCAAGAAGTATTTTGTGGATTAGAATGGGAGGCTAAGGAAATAAAAATTAAATGGAGATTGTTTAAGTAATCCAGATTTTGCAGATGAGGTAATTGTTTTCGCAAATAATGCTTCAGAGCTTCAGGAAATGTTGCAAGAGTTATCAGATGAAAGTAAGAAATTAGGACTAGGGGTAAATATTAAAAAGACTAAAATAATATTCAATGGATTTTTTCATAAGAAAATAAAGATTGATAATGATGTGATAGAAGAAGTTAATGACTATAAATACCTTGGTTAGATTATTACTACAGATGGAAACATAATGGATGATTAGTCATAGAATTAAACTTGCTGGAGGGCTTTTGATAAAAATAACTTAATATTAAAAGACAATATGCTTACATGTTTGAAAAGGAAGATTTTTAATAAATGCGTTTTAAATATAATAAACAAATACTTCTGTCTTATACTTGAAATAACAAAAAAAAAACATAGCTGTTGTTACTGAGGAAGATACTAAAACATTATATAATATTAATAAAGAACTTTGATCTAAAGTGCTAGGCATTTATAATATTATATAAGTTTTTAGTATCTCTGTCAGTAAATGTGTTTTCCCAGTTCTTACTCATGAATCTGAGACTTGATGGACAGTTGAAATTTTAAACCGGATTCCAATAATTGTAAAAGACCTAGAAAGAGACCACATGTGAAATGGATGGATAAAATGGGCTGAGATGATGTGGAGAAGAGAGGCTAGAGATCAGAGAAGAAGTATTGAACTTGGAGAGACCATCATCTTGTTGTGAATTGATGATGGTTAAAAATGATGATAATAATGATATGATCCTAAGGTCCTTGGACTAAATAAATAGATTGCATGTACAAAAAGGTTGAGTAGCCCTGATATAAATTAAATAATCGAAAGTAAAAAAAGGAATTTAATAGCTTTATTGCTCGAAAGCTCACAAGAAGTTCAAGCATTGCCCCCCAATAAGAATTTGACAATCTACCAACTATCCTAAACCATGCATGGCATAGTTGTAATGGAAAACAACGAACTAAACCAAATCATTGCAAAAACCGATAATCACGTGAACATCCCATTAGCTGCCAAAACAATTGATCATGACTGTTGTATTATTCGTATGCATGTAAGTAAAATGTATGTAATAAAGCTTAAAATGTATATATTGAATGTGTGTCTATTTATGTAATAGTATTAAGACAAATGGATAAAATTTGTATGAGTAGAAGATATATAAAATTAGGTTTTACTAAACATTGTAAATTGCAATTAAGCAAATTGCTCGGTCTTAGTTAAGAGCAATTATAGAATGCAGCGCGTTAGCTATTTACACGCACACACACAATACACAATTTCATATACTAACGAATGTACATGCTATAAACTTACAGGAACTAATATTTGTACTAAATAAGTAAAAATAATAAATAACTGATGATAATTAGAATAGATTAATAATGAAAGGAATGTGGTGATTCATAAATAAATTTAAAAAAAAAGAATTAAAAATACAACCTTTGAGATAACAAAAAACAACTAATTAATTATTTCTAAGGCGGCAATCTTAAAATAGAAAATACATATATTCTATTAATAAATAGAAATAACTCCGGAAAATTACTAGAAACGGTATTAAGCCATGAGCAGGGTACTGAGTTAGAAAAAACAGAGGACCTCAACAAGCCTCAAAAAACAGTGACATTCCAGCTGAAGGTCATAATCGGGATCTAGGGATGTTTTAAAGGCTATCTCAGATTGAATCATAATTTCAATAAGTCTTCAGGCAAACATTAAAAATTTGAAAGTAATCAACTATTAGTACTGTATTATAAGTTAAATCTAGTATCAGATTTATATTTAATGAATTCTTAATACTTAATCTTATTGTATTAAAGTTATACTAAATTTCTGTACTCTGATGGTCAGTTTTGCTGATTTATATTTTTGTAAGAATTCCTTTTTTTGGAGCTACGATTACAAGTTGTATACGAAGTCTGGACATAGTAGCAATAAAAGCAAATAACCAATTTAAGTGATTATCTTAGAGTATTAATTGTATCTGCACAGGACTCGGATCAAACTATGTATGGTAATAAAAAATGTGCTCAAATCTTAGAAACGTTTGTGTCATTGTGGCAATAAACCCAGATCACTCCACTTTAAACTCCAGAGAAACAATAACAACAGAATCCTTTAAGTAATCTAACTCTTGTCTTTTGCTTGAGAGAAAGGGCATACTTGTCCCATAGACTCCTGCCTCTGTACATCTGAACAAAAACTAGGCAAATAATACAGGTCGTCTTGACCATTCTTTATTTTCTCTAAATCTTGGAGATATTTAAGATATTTTACTGTAATCATATGTAAATTAATTTAGTTACCAATCATTATGAGTTAGAAAATAACTGACTTCATATAACGATATATAACAAATCAAGTTATTTACTATCACAATTATGTCAATTTCTAACAAACTGTATTATTAACTATTAGTATCATTAAAATCAATTTTAAATAATTGGTGACTTGCAACTCATTCCCACTTGTCTGGTAATGGTAGGTGCCAAATTAGACACTTGTCAATGAGTTTAAGTCAAACCACTATTCATAATTCCATGCAAAACCAGACACAGTTACCTTCATAAGAAATACATTATATTTGAGCATGTATACATTATACATCTGGATTAGTTTCATAGTTGGAATATTCAAGTTCATTTTACAATACTAATATTGTAAGAAAATACAAATATTTCCATGTGGATATTGTTTCAATGTAAGCAATCTTCACAGTCAAATAATGATGTAAAGATAATGACTATGTCTACTAATACATTAGTCACATAACTAATGTTGGGCTTACATTGGCCACTTATGAATAGTAAATTAAAAATCAATAGACTCTGTTAAAATCTTTCTGAAAACTCAATACCTATCCTCAGGGAATTGCTTAATATTTATTCAGACTTTGTTCAAATGTTAAATATTTACAATTCACACACAAAATGAAAAGCAGTATATTTTTATCATATTAATAAAGATATTACTAATATTTGTGTTAATTTATTCAAGCCATGTAGGTGCATATTTATATCTAGATTAGAAATGATATAATAATTTTTAACCTAATAAATGATTATTAACAATGACTAAGGTATTTATCTGGAATGGGTAGTATCATAGTTATGAGGTCAGAAAGTTTGGTACCTGTAGATTAAATTGAAATGATTTGATATTAAAAATATTAAACAAGTACAATAAAGACATGTCCGAGGTTCTAACCTATATAATTATCAAGTGCTGGTTCTATAAGAAATGCATGTTGAAGGGTATTTACCTATTTCAGATATCTATTCTTGCAATTAAATTTTACAGTGAAATGGAAATATATAGACATATATTTGCAATTGTAGATTACATTCACAAATTGGATTTTTTTTCATAATAAATCCCACTACAGTATAATCTTTTGCTTTCAGAAACATTTATTTTTGTCTACTTCACCATCATTTATTGTACCTTGAATTAATGGTGATAAGATAATTGTGATATATCTCATCTACAGACTAATTTCCAGTCTAACCCCCACCCCCCTCCATGGGGTCATCAGATTTAAAGCTAAAGCTAATACTTTTGAAATCATACATTAAGTATATTATACACAATCATGTGGTGTTTTGTTTCTGGAATTAAACTTTTAAAATATGTAAACATATTCACAGTTTGAAAGTATAAGCATTCTATTCAATAATAATATGTAATGTGATGTGACTTCTCCTTAAATGGAGTCAGGAATCTCTCAGCAACTATGCCCAAAGAAACCTGTTAACCACTTTACCTTCTCCTTCCATTTCCCATCATAATCTTTTCCATAATCTGCTCCATCCTATATCCACAACATAATCTTTGTCAATTCTATGGCCTTTATATGTAAATCCCTTTTATCTTTTCCCAAACCTAACATAAAAACCAATAACCCACTTTCTGTATAATCACTTTGTTCATATTTATACTTCCATAACTTCATTATTTGCACCCTTTCTGCATTCAAGCATTTACATTCAATCAACAGATGCCTAATATTTTTTATGCCTTCCTTACACAATTTGCAGACTAAATCACCCATATTTTTCCATTTGCATGTATATTCTCTTGTTGCTAAAGACCCCGTTAAAGCCTTAAAAAATAAACTACTTTCCTTGCTATTATCATAAATTAATTATTATGTAATGTTAAATAGATTAATGATGTTACCTATCTTTATCACAATCAATTTTTCTTATTAGGTAATTGGTATGACAAAGAATGCATCACACCCAGTAAGCTCTTATCCTTTTTTAAAGTCTCCCACACAAGCTGATGACTGAAAGTACAAATCCTATTGAAGTCAATTTACTATGTTCATAAACTGAAATTTAAACATGAGATGAATGTGAAAATTTTTTCAGATACCAAAGAATTTTCAATGCAAGTTTATACAGTGTTCCAAAATTGATAAATAAATAGATTAGAAAGGGGGAGGGGATAAAATTTCCTAGAGTAATCCTAATTGGTTCATTAAATGATAATGCATTGTCTTTTAAAGAAAATAATAATAAGTCAAATATATTTGTGTTATTTTTTGTGCCTTCTTAAATATTTTTTATTAATGCATTAAAACAAAAAAATAAGTAGAAATGCATAAATAAAAAGAGGGAGAGATATTCTTTCTTTCCTATCAAGTACAATATAACAATTTAATTATTACAACTTAATCTATGAGCAGCCAATTTCTTATAATCACACATTTGACATTATCCACTTTACACAAATACGTTAATAATTATTACAAATCATTTATTAGCTAGAGATTATCATATTTTTAATCCAGATAATTAAAAATTAATATATCTCTAAAACCAACCAACATCATATGCCTTCTCATATGTTATTCATGTGCTTCCATGAGTGATTGCTTCACCCTACTCATGAGCTATATACTGTAAACTTGAGTAATCAATGGATGCCAGATAGTATTATGGTATGTAATGCCAATATCACAATCTCATTTCAAAGAGCATCTTCACCCTATTCCAGAGCCATCTACAGTAAATTTGAGTAATCAATGATGACCACAGTAGTACAATGCTATAAAAATGCATCAATGACAAAAACAAAAATGAAAAACAGTGGATTTTACAGCATTGTAGCATCTGGTATCCACTGATTAGTCAAGCTTACAGTGGACAGCTTTAATGTAGGGTGAAGGTAAGTGTTTTATGTCTTTTCTTATTAAACACAATCACATGACATCATTAATTTTACTCCATATTCCTATTTACTTGTGTAATATCTTAGATATATTTAAAACTTTTGTTTCACAAAACACATTTCAAATATATTTTTTAAAAGCTGTAATACTTTTTACCAGTAATGTGGTTAACTTTTCAAATATAATAATTCCAAAACAATAACGTTGTTATAAAATAAGATTCTTTCAATTATAGTCTTAAGCAATGCTCATTTTAGTAGCATTACTGAGAGTCATAGATCCAAGAGCTAAACATTCTTGAATCAATTCTCACAAAAAAATATCAGTTTGATCTATTCAATGAAATTATTGACTCCCACATAATCATTTTGGTGCTTGAACATCACATAATTTCCCACGAAACTGTGATTTATATGAGATTAGATCTAAAATAATTTTTAAAAATAACTACTTGGAAAACTGGTTCTTGGAGTTGTAAAACAAATCATCTAAGTAACAGGTTCCTTAGTATTAGCATATTCTACTGGTGACTACTGTGTTCCTATTTGGAGAAAAAAAATGCTTGAACTAAATATCTGAAATACACATTTAAATATTGTCATGAAAATTATTACTGTTAAATTCATTCCCTTGCAGTGGAATTCCATGCTTTCACATAATCCTCCAAAAAATGTCAGAAGACAACTTGCCTCTTAAAAGATGGATAAAAAGTTAAGACATAGATCAAATTTGTCAATAGTTCAAAGTATACATTTGCCAGCTAAAACATACCTCAATTCAAAATCCTCTTTCAGGATGTTTGATCAAGGATTCGTTTAAACAACTGAAAAATTATGGTACAAGAAATGGACTTTTTGTGAAACTCCAGACAAATCTCTTTTCCAGATCCAAAAGTGGCAAGTTCTGGGTTTGATCTGCTTGAATAAAACTGGATTTCAGCAATACATGGTCATTACATTTGTCACTTTGAGAAGTGGTGTTTAGCAGCCTCTGATTTAAATAATTGAGAATAAACACAAAGAATGGATTACCCAGTTAATGACTGACTAATTAAATGCAGGGTGAGAATCAAAGGATTTAATAAAGTCAACAATGAATCTATCTTCTATTTTGCATGATTTGGTGCAGTAGTGATGTAACAGAGGTTCAAGGTCCAAGCATCACAATCCAGTTTTGGTACATAAAATATTTGAACTTCCCATGAATTACCGAGCAATAAACCATTTAATTTTTGTCTGCATGGTTTGTTGAAATGATAAATAATTTTTAAATCTAAAAATCCATGAACCAATCATAGCCCAGTTCGGGTCATTTCCAGTGCTCAAACTTCTTGTAAACTCCTGGGCAATCCATTTAGTCAATGTTTTTGCACAATGTGATTTGTTTCAATGAAGTTCAAGTTCATAGGTCATGGCCTAGTTCTATCACCATTGCTCAAATTGTCTTACAAACTCTTCAGCAAGAAACCAATCTGATTTGGTGCAATAGTAATAGGCAAACTCTGGAGCTCCAGGGAAGGTGGCAGAGTTCTGACATCTCTGGTATTTGAATTTTTTATGAACTCCAGTAAACTATCTGACTATTTATTTTATCTAATCTATCTTCTGTTTGGAATCTTTACAGGTTCTGTCATAATGTTTATTTCATCTGCTTAAACAAATAAAAAATCCATTTCCATGTTTTAATTACAAAATATTTTTTCTTCAATCAATAATTAAAGCTGGAACCTTCATTCAATAAAGCCCTTTTAAAATATATATATATATACATTGATGCCATTTGTTGGGTATATTTTTTCTTTTTAGGATGAATCCATCAACCCTTTTTGAGGCCTTAATTTTCTCTAATGATATAATTTACTCCTAATCTTGACATAATGGCTTTTATGGTAATGAACTTCAAAATAGTTCATTCTTTTTATGTGGTAAATGCTTTGAGTATGACACTCCCATGTGAGAGTACTTACATAATTCACAGATATTCGATTAGATATCTTAAAACAGCGGTTCTCAACCTGTTTGCAACCCCTTTGAGAGTCGAACAACCCTTTCACAGGGGTCACATAAGATCATTGGGAAACACATTTTTGTTTCATAACAGTAGCAAAATTAAAGATTGGGGGTCACCACAGCATAAGGAACTGTATTAAAGGGTCGAAACATTAGGAAGTTAGAGAGCCACTGTCCTAAAGAATAAAAAGGTATTAACTAATCTTGTTTGAGACTTACTCTAAGTTCTATTACAATTTGATCCAGCTTTTTTTTTTGGCTACTAAAGCATTCTTCCAGTTTGAGATTGTTGAGCCAAAAACTCAGTGTCTCAATAAACAAATTTCTGGATTTATTTTAAAACTTTTATCTTATTTTCAAAGATTGTGTGTATATATCTAATATAAAGATTCATAATATAAAAGTTCAATGAAGTTTATGTCAATTTATGCAGATATTTTGATGATTAGAGCTACATTATAAATGGACTGATGAGTAAGAGATGATAAAACTTTTCAACAAACAATAGAACTGAAAATTTTGTATATAGCTGTGCTCCATCATAACAATCTTATAGTGGTATATATCTCTGTGAATAGTGAAAACTCAATAATAAAAATGATTAATCATAGAGCAGTGCCACAATTACATGAAATCATGAGTAATGAAAATACAGGCGTGTAACATTGTCACAGTAATACATGAATCTATGACTAAGGAATACTCAAACAATGAAAACTTTTAGTATATATGAGAGTGATTGACAAGTAGTTGAAATAAAGAGGTATAAATAATACATAATTACAAACGTGAATGATTTTGTAAAATATAAATTTTGAAAAATTACTGAAGTGAATCAAGAATTTATAAGATTTGTTTTATTTAATAAATATATCTACAATTAAAGACTAATACTAATTATAGTAAAACATCTGTCAACTTTATAACCCACTATATAAATATACGTTTCTTAATTCCCGAGACAAGGCATTCAAACAATAATACCTTTAATGTTAAAAATGATCTTCAATTTAATTTGCCTTAGTCCCAAAAGATGACACTTATGGCGTAGCACATTTAGATTTAGGTCTAAACCCACCAATTATTAAGAACTATCGTTTTTCCATAATAAGTATTCTTTTTATATGTACACACACATATATTTTATTTAAATATTGATTTTGAGGGAATGTGACAAATACTGGATCTAAAACCTCAGGCTCTTAAAGTAAGCATAGTCCTGTCTATTGCACCAGCCACTGGAAACATATGTATCTACTTTCTTCTGAGGTTATGTAAATAGATACATGACTCTATACATATTAATTATAAGTCCAAATTTTGTATGAATAAAGTTTGTACATTTTGCTTCAAACACTTCATAGCAAAAAAAAAAAAAAATTATATATTTATGCACACACAACCTGATGTTTTGGCTGGTTTCCTCAGAGCTTATACTTTTTCAGTACCTTAAAAAACTGAAATAGTATTAGCTCTGAGAAAGATTGTAGGATAGTTGAAACATCAAGTTGTGTTCACATATATATACTAAAAATGTTTTGATATAAAGTGTTTGAAGTAAAGTCTACAAATTATATTCAAATAAAACATTATAACAAAACAAAAGAAGTGATATATTAAGTCCAAATTTATTTTCAAATCTTATTTTAATGTAAAATGACTACTGATAAAATTAAATTAATGATGGGTAAAGACAGCTCATCTCCAATGCTAAATCAAAGAGATTGGGAGAGGATAATAAAATCTTTGATGGTTATAAAAACTGAGAAATGCTATATATAAACAGCAAGAATACAAAAATTTAGAAATCAACAGAATTAATAATAATATAAGAGATGATAATTTTTTAAATAAAAAAAATTATTCATATAAATGCAAAAAACTAAAAAATAATTTTTTCTTCAGCTTTCACATATAAAAACATAGAGCAAATAACATCCACTTTCTTGTATCAATGCCAACCAAGTAAGAGATTGTGATCTGGGCTAACTGATGAGTGTTGGTTCAGCCTGAAACATCTTGGGAACCATTTACTTTTTCAGTCATATGTTTCAAAAATTTACAGTAGATATTCAAGTTTTCCACTGTTGCCCACATCTTATATATCATATTATTGTTTCTTGATACAGATACTAGCAGTAAATCTATAAAAGAGAATAAAAGTTTCAAATGTAGAACTTCTTGATATTAGAAAAAAAGAATGTATTAGCAATAAGAGAGAACATCAGAAAATGTATGGAAGAGTTCTATAAAGAATTATACACTAATAAAAAAAAAAACAAGAAAGCAAAGTATCTTCTATAATCCCTATATTTTTTTAATTGCTAAGGATACTTAAGGATTAGTCGGGACACCAATGTTTGTTTTAAGGAACTTAAAAATTTAAAATCTCCTATTAAAACTCATAATAATGATTATCATTAGACATTTCAAAACTATGACTGTTTTATTGTACTAAAAATTATCTTCTAACGCCTATGTAGACTCATGCCGAGAAGAGATCATTAAAATTTCAATTTTTATTATCATCTGTCATATATGCACATGTTAGCCTGGGAAATTAAAATGATTATTTCTTTCCTTAATACTATCCATTACTGGAAACAAAGAGAAGAACTTCATAAGAAATAATAATAATAATAAAAAAATTATTTTCAGGCATCTAAACTTTTTAAGTTCTTTAAAACGAACATTTAGTTCCTGAACTAATGCTTAAGCACTGATTAAGAGATGAGACATACAATTAAATCTATAAAGAAGGCAAAAGCTATAGGAAATGATGGAATTATTATTGATATTTTAAAACAAACAAGTGAAAAAATAGAAAAATTATTGGCAAAACTATATACCAAATGTCTAAATGATAAAGATTTACCTGATGATTGGATGACTGCAATAGCAGTATTGATATTTATGAAAGGTGATAAAGAGGATATTGGAAATTACAGGTCTATCAGTTCTATACCAAATGTTTACAAAGATAATTACAACACCACTTGTCTACAGTAGACTTTAGATTCATACCAATCAAAAATACAACCTGGATTTAAAAGTAGTTTTAGCACAGTGGATCTCATCCAAGTATTGAAAAAAGTTATAAGAAAATCCAATGAATATGACTTGCCATTATACTTTGGATTTGTAGATTATGAAAAGATTTTTGATTGTACAAGATTTTCTTTAGTAATTAAAGCATTGGATCATCAACGTATTTGTTATACTTTGAAGAATGTTCATCAAAATGTAACCAGTCATTGGATTATAGTGATACGAATGAGATTAGCTTTGGTAAGGGTAAATGTCAGAGTAATTTCATATCTCCAAAACTTTTTATAGCAGGTTCACAAGAAGTATTTTGTGAATTAAAATGTGAAATTAATGGAATAAAAGCAAATGAAAATTATTTAAGTCATTTCGATTTTGCAGATGATGTTATGTGGTTTCTATTTCAAATAATATTTCAGATCATTAAAAAATAGTACAAGAGTTAATACATAAAAGTAAGAAAGTAAAACGAAAGGTAAATGTTTAAAAAACTAAAGTTCAGTGAATTTTCTCAAAAGAAGAAAATAATGATTGATAATCGTATATCAGAAGAAAAAATAATTTATAAATATCTTGGTCCGATTATTATTGCAGATGAAAATATAATGGATGAAATTATCACAGATCTAAACTACGATGGAATATTTTTAATAAAATAACTCAATAATAAAAAGTGATATGCCTATATGTTTTAATGGATTTGTTTAATAGTTCTTATTTATAGTCTAAGATTCGGACACATAACTGAAGAGTAATACAGAGAGTTCAGGCCACTCAGCAAAGTATGGAGAAATGTATGCCGGGAGTAAGAAGGAAGTGAAAGAAAAATATTTGGGTGAAAGAATAAATAGGTATCACCGATATCAGTAAAAAAATTATGAAACTGAAATGGAGCTGATTTTAATATATTATTAAAAGATAATAAATGTCGAAATCTTAAACTGAATCCCAAGAGATTATAAAAGATATCAAGCGACTACATGTGAGATGGATGGATAAAATTAGGATATTTGATGACGTGATGTGAGAAGAGAGATTAGGATGATTGAAAATGGTATTTTCTTCTATTAGTTATTTTAATATTTTATCACTATCATCTTCATCATTTTCAACCATCATCTATATATTGTTTTAATTCCTATGCCTCTCTTCTCCATATCACATCATCAAACTTCCCAATTTCATCCCACATGTGGTCTCTTTCTGGGTCTTTTATAACTACGTTTTATTTTAATAAATAAATTTAACGTAGTGTTTGATTAAAATCTTGTAATGTGATTTTATAACTTCTTTTAGCTTCTCTCTTATTTCTTGTCCAAGTATCGCCGTAATAAGACCAATAGTTGTATAAAATATTCTAAGTGATGATTATTATTATTCAGAATTTATTATTGCCACGTGAAATTCGTTCATTAGACTAGGCGTTGCCTCAAAGCATTAAAATGTGAGCTTAGAAAGCCAAAATATATTTAATTTTTGAATTTTAATATGATTGTCAAGCTTTGTTATTACCCTCGGGGTTGAAGGTGACACTTTTAAAAATTGTAGAGTGTCATCTAAACTATATCTATTTAACTAACAAAAAAGTATTAGGAATTTTAAAATCATTTGTAAAAATTAACTGATGGTTCCTTTAGTAATACCTTTATGTCTGTTTGTGTTCTCATGTATATATGTTAATTATTTGCCAGAATGTATGTTAGAATAACTAGACAAGAGAATGCTAATAACAGATGATGATCTTGGATGGTAATTGGTCATTATTTGTCACCTGTGTACTTTCTTCTGTAATAGTTTGATTATACAGTGAGGTTATGTAAATAGATAAATGACTCTAAACATATTTTTGCAAGTTTTTTGTTTTTATCAATGCATTTTTCACCTTTAGCTCAATCCTATACCTACTTTCTTCTGCAATAGGTTTGGTTATGCAGTATAGTTGTGTAAATATGTGCCTACGTCTGCATGTATATATATATGAAAAATATTGCACACAGGTGACAAATAATGACCAATTACCATCCAAGATCATCATCTGTTATTAGCATTCTCTTGTGTAGTTATTCTAACATACATTCTGGCAAATAATTAACATATATGCATGCGAACACAAACAGACATAAAGGTATTTACTAAAGGAAACATCAGATAATTTTTATAAATGATTTTAAAATCCCTAATACTTTTTTGTTAGTGAAATGGATATAGTTTAGATGACACTCTACAATTTTTAAAAGTGTCACCTTCAACCCCGAGGGTAATAACAAAGCTTGACTAAAATTCAAAAATAAAATATATATTGGCTTTCTAAACTCACATTTTAATGCTTTGAGGCAACGCCTGGTCTAATGAACGAATTTCACGTGGCAATAATAAATTCTGAATAATAATAAGTATCACTTAGAATATTTTATACAACTATTGGTCTTATTACGGCGATACTTGGACAAGAAATAAGAGAGAAGCTAAAAGAAGTTATAAAATCACATTATAAGATTTTAATCAAACACTACGTTAAATTTATTTACTAAAATAAAACGTAGTATTAAAAGGACAGGTTTTGTCTTAAAGTGGATATCAAAAGATTATAAAAGACCCAGAAAGAGACCACATGTGAGATGAAATTGGGAAGTTTGATGATGTGATATGGAGAAGAGAGGCATAGGAATTAAAACAATATATAGATGATGGTTGAAAATGATAGTGATAAAACATTAAAATAACTAATAGAAGAAAATACCATTTTCAATCATCCTAATCTCTCTTCTCACATCACGTCATCAAATATCCTAATTTTATCCATCCATCTCACATGTAGTCGCTTGATATCTTTTATAATCTCTTGGGATTCAGTTTAAGATTTCGACATCTATTATCTTTTAATAATATATTAAAATCAGCTCCATTTCAGTTTCATAATTTTTTTACTGATATCGGTGATACCTATTTATTCTTTCACCCAAATATTTTGCTTTCACTTCCTTCTTACTCCTGGCATACATTTCTCCATACTTTGCTGAGTGGCCTGAACTCTCTGTATTACTCTTCTGTTATGTGTCCGAATCTCAGACTATAAATAAGAACTATTAAACAAATCCATTAAAACACATAGGCATATCACTTTTTATTATTGAGTTATTTTATTAAAAATATTCCATCGTAGTTTAGATCTGTGATAATTTCATCCATTATATTTTCATCTGCAATGATAATCGGACCAAGATATTTGTAAATTATTTTTTCTTCTGATATACGATTATCAACCATTATTTTCTTCTTTTGAGAAAATTCACTGAACTTTAGTTTTTTAAACATTTACCTTTCGTTTTACTTTCTTACTTTTATGTATTAACTCTTGTACTATTTTTTAATGATCTGAAATATTATTTGAAATAGAAACCACATAACATCATCTGCAAAATCGAAATGACTTAAATAATTTTCATTTGCTTTTATTCCATTAATTTCACATTTTAATTCACAAAATACTTCTTGTGAAACTGCTATAAAAAGTTTTGGAGATATGAAATTACCCTGACATTTACGCTTATCAAAGCTAATCTTATTCGTATCACTATAATCCAATGACTGCTGTTATATTTTGATAAATATTCTTCAAAGTATAACAAATATCTTGATGATCCAATGCTTTAATAACTAAAGAAAACCTTAAGCCAATAAACATCACATGATCACTATTTCTTATGCTTGCTTATAACTGTTATTAAAACAGGCAAAAACACTATACGTATTACTTATATGACTATATAAGCTAATGAGCTTGGATTGAAAATATTGAAGTGTTTTCAATTTAAGACTCATAGTTAAGTAGAGATAAAAGGTGGCTGCTGGAGAGTTGCATTAGATCCTAAGATCTAGATGCAGTGCTCTCAGATTCAAAGCTCCTCACTGATGAAGGCCACAAGCCAGAAACTAGTTTGGGGATATTGGATGAGTAGGCATTAGATGGGGATTTTATGCACAAGCCTTCTGGCATCCATTGATTACTCTAGCTTGCAGTGAGAGGCAATACATATAGTGAGCTTTGCCTGTTTTAAAGAAAATCTTGTAGAATCAAAAATATTTTCATAATCTACAAATCCAAAGTATAATAGTAAGTCATATTCATGGATTTTTTTTATAACTTCTTTCAATACTCGGATGAGAGCGACAATGCTAAAACCACTTTTAAATCCAGGTTGTACTTTTGGTTGGTATGAATCTAAAGTCTACTGTAGACAAGTGGTGTTGTAATTATCTTCGTAGACATTTGGCATAGAACTGATACACCTGTATTTTCCAATATCCTGTTTATCACCTTTCATAAATATCAATATTGATATTGCAGTCTTCCAATCATCAGGTAAATCTTTATCATTTAGACATGTGGTATATAGTTTTGCCAATAATTTTTCATTTATTTCTTTTAAAATATCAATAAAAAATCCATCATTTCCTAGAGCTTTTGTCTTCTTTATAGATTTAATTGGATGTTTTGCCTCTTAATTGGTACTTACGCATTAGTTTAGGAACTAATGTACATTTTAAAGAACTTAAAAAGTTTAGATGCCTGAAAATAATCTTTGTTTTTTTAATTATTTCTTATGGAGCTCTTTCTTATGGAGCTCTTCTGTTTATTTTCAGTAATGGATAGTATTAAGGAAAGAAATAATCATTTAAATTTCCCAAGCTAAAAACGTGCATATGTGACAGATGATAATAAAAATTGACAGATCTCTTCATGGCATGAGTCTATATAGGTATTAGAAGATAATCTTTACTACAATAAAAACATAATTTGGAAATGTCCAATGATAATCATTATTATAAATTTTAATATGAGATTCTAAATTTTTAAGTTCTTTAAAACATACATTGGTATCTGGACTAATCCTTAAGTACCCTTAATTTAAGATGCTTAGCAATTAAAAAAATATAGGAATTATAGAAGATACTTTGCTTTCTTGTTATTTTATTAGTGTATAATTCTTTATAGAACTCTTCCACATGTTTTCTGATGTTCTCTCTTATTGCTAAAATAATTTTTCTTTCCAATATCAAGAAGTTCTATATTTGAAACTTTTGTTCTCTTTTATAGATTTACTGCTAATATCTGTATCAATAAACAATAATGTGATGTATAAGATGTAGGCAACAGTGGAAAACTTGAATTTCTACTGCAAATTCTTGAAACATATGACTGAAAAAGTAAATGTTTCCCAAGACATTTCAGGCTGAACCAACACTCATCAGTTGGCCCAGATCACAATCTCTTACATGGTTGGCATTGATACAAGAAAGTGGTTATTTGCTCTATGCTTTTATATGTGAAAGTTTAAGAAAAAAAATATTTTTTAGTTTTTTTGCATTTATGTGAATATTTTTTTTTATTAAAAAAAAATTATCCACTCTTATATTATTATGAAATCTGTTTGTTGATTTCTAAATTTTCATATTCTTGCTGATTATATATAGCATTTCTCAGTTTTTATAACCACCAAAGATTTTTATTGCTTTCTCCCAATCTCTTTCATTTAGCATAGGGGTAAGCTGTCTTTACCCGTCATTAGTTTACTTTTATCAGTAGTCATTTCACATTGAAAAAAGATTTGAAAATAAATTCGGACTAAATATATCACTTGTTTTGTTTTGTTGTAATGTTTTATATAAATACAATTTTTACACTTTACTTCAAACACTTTATATGAAAACATTTTAAATATTTATATATATATGTACACATAACTTGGATGTTTCAACTGTTGTCCTACAATCTTCTTCAGAGCTAATACTATTTTGGTTTTTTAAAAAACTGAAAAAGTATAAACTCTGAGGAAACCAGCCAAAACATCAGGTAGTGTGTGCATGCTATGACGTGTTTGAAGCAAGATGTACAAACTTTATTCATACAAAATTTAGACTTATAATTAATATAATTTCAGGATTATGACATTAATAAAAATCATACCCTTCACAATAGGCATATGAGAGAATGTTTACCATATGGCTCACACTTCTTTTCATCATCACCAGTAAGTTACTCATAAATGTCATTCCAACTTCAAGGAGTAAAATGGGGGCAAAACTCACTAGAGATGAGTTTTGCAAAAATGTACATAAATCAATTCACAAAACTCAAATACACGTATTTCTGTTTATTTGATATATTTATGATACAGTTTCAAACAACTTTTGCAACATTTTTTTTTCCAGATAGATTCAATATCTTGTCTAATTCGAACTATCCTCTGCCATATCTTCTTACTGAAAGCAAACAACAATCTACACCATTTTTAAAAAATGACAAATTATGAATTTAATAGAAACTGATTTTCTAGTATAATATTTTTTTTTTTAAAAAGGAAGCTTTTAGCATTAGTAAGATAAGTATATGCGAAAAGGCCAAGCAGTTATTTAAATATTTTTTTCCTTTAAGTCTTTAGCATAAGTAATGTGTATGTGGAGTCTATTGTCAGCAATCAGATTCAGAAAACAAACTGGATTGCATAGCATGGGTGGTATTTGTAGCACATGTAAGACAACTACTGAACATTATAAGAAAGTGGATATTCTGAAATAAGCAATCTGTGGGTCTTTATTAGAATATATAAATTTATGTTTTAATTTATGTCTTTTATCCTTTTAAAAATATAATTGTGCAGTATGTACAATAATTAATTTTATATGTATTTTTATATTTTTGGTTTTCCTGCTTAAGAGGTTGTTGCGGGTGATAACTTTGATTTTGGTCATAATGAATTATCCTTAAATATATGTATTTCAATGTAAACTGCAATAAGTAAATGTTATAATGAATGACATTCTGAAACCAATCAAGTCATTTTAGCAGACTTCACTGAATACAATGCACAATCATTTTATGCATCAATATTCTGCATGGTTTATTGCTGTAATAAAAGGGTGAACTATAGAACTCAAAGTTCATGGATCATGACTGAATTTCTGTCTCTTATGGTGCTATAAATTTGGCCTTTAATTTGAAACACCATTTTGTTTCACTGAAAACAGCATATAAAAATAATGAGTTCATCTGAAATAGTTTGATAATACTCTCTACTGAACTAAAAACAAATTATTTCAATATAAAATATCTATGAAATGAATAAAACACAATTTCATTATCTTGATGTGATGCACTGTGACTTCTTCTTATACAGAGTCAAGAATCTCTCAGCAACAATGCCTAGAGGAACCTATTAGCCACTATACCTTCCCTTTCCATTCCCCATCCTAACTTTTCCCATATCCTACTCCATCCCATTTCCACAACATAATGTTTGTCAACCCCATGGCCTTCATATTTAAATCTCTTTTATTCTTTCCAAAACCCAGCATAAAAATCAATAACCCACTTTCTGTATAATCACTTTCCTTATATTTATTCTTCCACAACTTTATTATTTGTATCCTTTCTGCTTTCAAGCATTTACATCCAATTAATAAATGCCTAATATTTTCTATGCCTTCCTTACACAACTTGTAGACTAAATAACTAATGTTCTTCCATTTACATGTATAATCCCATGTTGCTAAAGATCCCATTTGAGCCTTAAACAGTAAACTACTTTCCTTGCTATTATCATAAATTAACTTGCAGTCTAATATTCTGTTTACTTCTATATATATATTTAAACTCTTTTTACTTTCCATACTAGTTCTCCATCTCTCCAACTCCCTATTCTTTATTAAAGCATCTATTCTTCTATCCCATTTCTTACCACTATAACACTCAACAATTCTCCTAACATAATCATCCCACCTTTTGTTTAAGTATACTGACATAAATTTCTTTATTCAAATCTTCTGCATATTGCATTACCTTCCTCACCCATCTTGTTACCTGCCCTTTATTCATAACCCAATTAAATACAATTTTGGATATTCTTTTATTATCCATAAACTGCAATCTACCAAACATTTTCATTCTGCTTTTTGCATCCCTCATATAAAAACTTGACCATCCCATTTTTCCTTATTATTTAATAAAAGGGTGGTGACATCTATTTCACTCAGCAAATTGTACAACTATTGATTTAATCACTGAACTTTATTAATATTGCTATTTTGAGTCTATTAACTACATTAATGCTTAGATAATGAGGTGAAACTTTGACTATTTCAAAAGTTATTGCATCATAAAATAATACAACTGAATATTTCATTCACGATTTATCATGAATATATTTCTGTTGGGGATTTAAAAAAAAGGCAGACTGAAAACAAATTATCATTGACTTTATAGTAACAACAAATCACTTAATCACTGATTAATTAAGTTTACAATAGATTATGATAGAATAGAGATACTTTTGCCTTTTATCATGTGACTTTTTCACTAGAGTTTTTGTACAATTTGGAGCTCAAATTAAGAAGGGATTGTGAAAATACTTTTTAATTTATTAGAAAAGTATATACAGGTAAGAAAGATAAAAAGTTAAGATAAAGATGATGACTAAAAATGAGATGGTTTTTCAGCTTGCTCAATGGATCATTTATTACTGGGAGGATAGAGTCAAATTCCATCTATTCCTGACAGATCACACGGGGTGAATGGTATTTATATGATCACCAGAAGTTGCCATATTGAATTTTCATGGCCTTACCATTTTTAGAATCTAGAAGTTATCTCAAGTTAATCTACAGGCAAATGATTAATATCTGCAAAATTTCTAATTTAGTCCCCATCTTTATTTCTAAAACAAAAATTGCAAATGCAAAACATAATCAAATGGTTTATTGCTTGGAAGATCATAGGAAGTTCAAATCCTGGAAAATAATGATTGTGCCATAATTTATGCACCCTGACTTCCAGAGTCTGAGCACTTTATCAGTGCATCAAACCATACAGGATAGGAATATTTTATGCCTTACAAGCTGATGATCTGAAGCTTCAAACACTGTTTTGACCTCTTGACATAAACAATCACATTCCAATGAAATCAGTTCAAGATTTTGTTTTAATAACTCTTGCTGACTATTATTTGCAGGTGATCAAGTCTCCAATTAAAGTTAGTGTATAGTAAACCCTCAATATTTATGTAT
Source organism: Epiperipatus broadwayi (assembly GCA_028023455.1). NCBI lineage: Eukaryota > Metazoa > Onychophora > Udeonychophora > Euonychophora > Peripatidae > Epiperipatus > Epiperipatus broadwayi. The sequence continues at coordinate 8,705,263 of JAQFVV010000025.1, read as the reverse complement.
TATCCATAAGCCAGAACCTTGCCAGACATTTTCATTTTAATGATCCATTTTCAGGGTGTTGAAGTATTTATATTTTTTTTCTCTCAAATTTACTTTATTGAATATGCATTATTTATTAACTTTAAAAAATATTAACAAATCGATTATAAATTTAGTTTAAGTTTTATAAAATATTATTTAATTTTTTTTATAAATTCCATTCACAAGACTTAAATTTTATTTAATGCATATTATAATGTATAAGTGTTAACACATTATTAAACATAGTCATGATTTTTTTACATTTATGAAGTATTTTCAGCAGGGAAAAAAACAATAGGGGGGGGGGCACTGATGATTTTTTGTGCTGAGAGACTGGTGTGTGCTTTGCTGTAACTATTGCATGTAGAACAGTGATTATTCTTAAGAAGCGCTATAGAAAATGTCACTGATGAATTTACTATTTATTCAAATTGTTGGAAGGGCTATGAAATTGAGGAATTATGCTGAGCTAAATTTGAAAATTTCAAAGTAAATCACAGACAGAAGTTTGTGGATCCACTTTTATTTTAATTACAATCACTTGTCGTACTTTTGTGTAATTTCTTCTGTTTTATAATCATATTAAAAAATAAATTAAAGGAAATATTAAATATGATAGTTTGAAGTCAGTCATATTGTTTGCAATATTTATTTGAGGCTCCTGAAAATGGATAATTAAACAAAAATATCTGCAAGCTTCTGGCTTACAGATAATATATAAGTATCAACCCTCTACAACAAGTGTGAATTCATTTATTATATAATACTAACTGGAAAACTATACAAAGAAATTTATTTAAATTACTAAAATTAATTTTTTGTAGATTTTAACATATACAAACAATTTATTTTAATATATTTAATTTTGTCATGATAGAATATATATATATATATTTAGATAATAAACTTGATTTTGTATCTAGCTAGATGGTATATAAATGTAGATCACATGATAACAGCCAAAGCTTACCCAAACCATGATTCTACAATCTGTTGTCAAGGCAATCTCAGTAAATAAGAAGTTGATTCCATCTTTCATTGTAATTTAAGATCTTAATGTATATATATATAAGAAAGCTGACATTTGAATTATAAGATTGAATTTTTTTTATCTATATAGAAATGTAAATAAATTCCATTAAACAGGCAAATATACATAGTTTTGAAAGTAGACAAAACACTCAGCTTTATGAAAAATCAAGTCTATTATCTAAATAATAATAATTAGCAGTGGGATTTGAAAATTAAAAAAATTACTATTTATTAGATTATTTTCAAGCTTTTATATAAATCTAAATATTTCTACCTGTGGCACTCCAAGTGTCAATTATCTTAACTATATTAAGATCTTAGACCAGAATAAAAATTGGGATTTAGCTTTTTCTTATGGATGTTGTCTTGACAACAGATTGTAGATTGGTAGTCCGAATAGATTTTGGTTTCATTATGTGATGTATGTTGATTATGTTATAGTTCTGAAGAAAACTAATGGACAGTTAAAACTGTCATTTAAGTTTGAAGGTTTAAAATAATATAATATTGTATTTGCATTTTGTAAAGCCCTCATAAGAGGGTGTTAGTATTGTTTATTTCAATTAGTCATTTATTAATCTACATAATGCTACTCAAAGCAGTAACTTTTGTACACAATTATCACTGTCTAATAATGCATTATTGAACAAGGATACCCAGCAGTGTGAAGATGATTCATTTGGATAACCTATGTATATTATAATTTGTTTATGTTACAAATTTGGTAAAATGCAAAGAATTATGTTATGGCAATAGTTTACTTATGATGCTCATGATCTGGCCTCAATCCCATTCAGGTAAAACCAGAAAATTTGTTCAGATTCTAATCACGCTTAGCATTTTTTTTTCTGAAAACTAGTCCAAAGTCAAATCAACTAACCAATCATTATTATTCAATAAATGGCTATCTAATTACTTTTAGCATTGGAGTAAATTGAGAGTGAAAATTTCTTTGATATCTAATCATCCACAATTTCAAAACTGGCAGGCAGTGTCTTCTCTTTTACTTGATTTATAGGAAAGAGCAGGGTACTATTGAAAGGCTTTAGCTTTGATTGAAATATTATCGGCCAATTTACCACAAATGTATTTAAAGTAAATCATAACTTGAGCTTCATAAAAAATTTGACTATATTCCTCCAACCAAAGTTTTAAAAGTTATACATTTAACTCAGGTTAATTTTGGATTTACATAATGATAATACATGGTTAATCCTTGGAAAAATTTGACCAATTGTTCAGAAAGATATGTAATAGCATAGTATATAAACAGAAATATCAGTTTTCTACTAAGTGATAGATTATATTTAATGTTTTTATTTTTGCTTTCATTTTTGAAATCAATATATTCCCCCCCCCCCATTCATTGATCTTTTACCATCTCTCAAATCATTATTTATAATTCTTTTAAAATGCCTTTATTATGTTTCATTCATATCTCTTAAAACATTATTTATACTTTTAGTTTAGTTGACACAACTCTTACATGTCATTCATTTCATATAACCTATTTTCATAATATTATTTTAAAAAATTATTAAAATTTATGGAAAAAAAAGTTACTGAATATTCTTTTATGTTTGATCTACTCACAATTTGCATTGAAGAAGCAGAATGTTGTTCTAACCAATAACTACAACTAGGATATGTTTAGTATTAAGTTTAAAATGTATTCATTTATAGAATACCACAAACTGCAACAGTTTTTATAATGAGTCTTTAGCATATCTTTTTTTTTTGATGCAAAAAAATTTGACTGTGGCACACAGGTCTTCATTAGCTTAAATATTTATAGAACAAAATATATATGGTACTGCTACAGTATATGATCTGTCTTAATTTTATGTTTCAAGGTACTTTATTCATTGCTTGAAAAGAAAAACATTTGTTACATTTTTTTAATTTCACATTTTTTTTATGTCATATGTGTTAACTGGGAGCATAGCTGCCTTATAAGCAGCTGGTCCAGGTTTGCATCCCAGTCAACTCATGTGGCATAAAAAAAATTGAAATTAAAAAAAAATGGTTATTGGTTACATTTGTTTACTTTTTTACAATATTAAATGCAACCAATTAATTAAAAAAAGATATCACATATAATTAATGAGGTGTGTTGTGCTATAGCTTGAGAGTCCTGATCAAGTTTCTATATATACCTTGTATTCAGAAATCTTTCTCACTCATTCTCTTATTGTTTCTAGCTTATTTCTAAAAGAATTTAGTGGTCTTCCTGAACTGTTTTCATACACAAATATGCATTTTGTGCGCTATATAACATAGAGAACAAAGATATTGGCAAGTACATTTGAAAAAAGATATTTACCAACATGAGAAAAAAATGTGAGATTAGGTTTTGGATTCTCTTTTACATAGATTACAACAATCTTCTATTGATTGAATCTGACTTTTGTACTTGTAAAAAAACTTGGTAGGTAATGCTTCTAAGTTAATCTTAACCAAAAAATTTAGATTCAAGTGACCAATATCTAAATTTGTGACATAGTTATTTGCTTGTAATTTCAAGTACAGACTTTTCATGAATTTGTGTGGCTGAGGAAAGTAATAAATATACTTCCCAATATTGATATTTATCATTTGGTGGAGTATAGACAAGATTCTGTATTTCTAGGATCAAATCTCTAATGGTCTTTAAATATCCTGTAAGTGGAGAAGATCCATCTGTAGGGGTATTGTAAATGCTATTTTTGTATTTAAATACATTTATTGAATGAACACTAAGGCCATTGCTTGCCAAAGGACACTGGAACTTTCTGATTGGAATTGATGAAATTCATCTACCCCAGAGAAGTTTTTTCAGCAGTGTATGATTATGGTTAATAAATTTCTTTGTGAATTTTATTATTGGTATATGACAGGAGTAGCCAAGATATCGAACATGGTTGACCACAAGGTCTCTGGAAATCAACCATGAAGCTGATGTGAACATTGATAAATTATAGTGATAAATTCAGAGCTGATTTTGAATATAAAAAACAATAAAAGTAAAAATTCAAAACTATTCTTGCTTAAAAATAATTAAATTTAAAATAACACCTGTTGTTTTTGTTGATATGGAAGAAGCTGGAAAGAATTAAATTATTTTTGTGTAATGCTGGAGCTAAAATTCTTAGAAATATTCAATTGCTGTTTTTCTGAGGAGAAATGAAAATAATTTGTCCTGGAGAAACAAGGATTTTAATGAACTGATTTTAAAACAAAGAAGTTGTGAACTTTTTAAAACACTTCGTGTAGTAATTTAATAATTGTAATTTAACCTTTACCTCGTTCAAAATACCTATTGGCTGAGTGAATTAAAGTTCTAAATTTTTGATTGGTCAATTACAGAATTAGCAGTAAAATATATATTTAATCTTTTAAAATTATTCTCATTTTAGTTTATTTTCTAAAAAGCAAATTAATAACTTGTCAGATTATTAAAGTAAATGAGAGTTTTTTCAAAAGTAAATTTCTATTCATAATTGATAAAAATAATCTATAGTGGACAACATAAAACATACTTTTCATGAACCTATTACAAAATGCAGCCTATGTCATTGATTTCTTTCTCAATTTACTCTCATCTAAAAGTAAATAGTTTTTACTACAATCTGAAATATTCTTCTAAAATAATTATATTTTCACACATATTTTATGAAAATAATAATAAATATGTAAAAAATGCTCAAAAACATACATTTTCATTTGGAAAATCAAAACAAAGAACTGTCAAAATTGTTGACAAGAGCCCCATTTTGTAGAGAATCTAAAACAACCAATCAGTGCTTTGGAACTCAGGCCTTATCTCATTGTTATAACTTTAAATTTAAATATACAGATTTTTTAGTTGTAAAATAATTATAAAGATGGCAGCATCATATGGTATGTTGTGGAAATGGGATGGAACAGAATATGGGAAAACTTAGAATGGGGAATGGAAAATAAAGTGGCTAACAGGTTTCTCTTTGCTGAGAGATTCTTGACTTCGTTTAAGGAGAAGCTACAATACATCACACCACAACTGGGCATAATTGCTGGAGATTCTTGACTTTGTTTAAGAAGTTACAGTACATCACATCACACCATATCATCACATCTTCATAAATGACAGTAAAATCGGCAAATAAAAATCAGTGGTTTGAGAATAAATTAAAGCTACATATGAGTATCCTCATGGAGAACAGTCAATCAATAAATATTTTATAAGGCAACATGGACAAATTGTAATAGTAGAGGGAGTTGAGATAATTTACTAGTAGTCATATAAAATGTTTTCAATACTTTGTATCTTATTGAAAAAAAAATCATCAGTTCGTATCATCTAAAAATGTCACCAATATTTCTGAGTACCTAAAAAGCCTTTATAAAAAAACAACAACAGGATTTTGAACCATTATTTTTTTCCATTCTGGTTTTCGTAATGGCAAAAATAATGTTTTTTTCTGCTTTCTGGTTCAAAGCTCTGAAAAAAATGTAGTCGCCCTCAGGTACATTTTCACCAAAAAAGTGGCCCCCAACATCTAAAAATTTGGCCATCCCTGGTGTATAATATATCATTCTAACCATAATTAAATTTATGATGGCATTTTAGTAATGAAGGCAATAAAAAAATTAATTCATATGAAATTAAATGAGGTCTGTCCATCCCTTGTATATGTATTAAATGGATTATGTCCTGTACATGAGGCATCAGATTGACCTTAAGTCAACATTGATGTGACAAGAATCTTGGCCTCAGGGTGGCCTTTGAGCATTCCATCATCAGATTTTCAATTGGTTGGATAGTTGAAGAGTTGGAGTGTGGAGTAGATTGAAGACTGTCCATTAAAGTATAAAGATTGGCTATCTTAACATATATCTGAGCATTTATAGTATATATGTGTAGAGATGGTAATCTGGACCAACTGATGATTGCTGATTTAGCATGAAATACATATATTGGTGATTATTTATCTTTTCGACATATATGTGTTCAAGTGTATCAGTGTTATAAGATAGAGTGGAAAGTGGTGGGTCTTGTGAAAGTCTGTGCTCATATACCATATATATTATTTTAAGTTTTATTATTTATGATCAGATATTGCTTTAATAAGAAAAGTAGTGAACAAACTAATCCATATGATGTGAAATGGATATATTAATTACCGAATTCTCCAAACAACCTTTTAGCAAGCAAAGCAAGGTAAAACGTTATCCATTAAAAATTAAATTATACGTATATGTTAAAAATAATTTCTATATATAGAAAGTATTTTAATATTATAATTTGCCATGAATATCTTTTAACATAAAAGATCCAGGTATTATAAGAAAAGTTCTTAATGTATGATTTATCTTTTTAAATTTTGCATTTGATCTCAAGCCAAGAATGTTATGGCAATAATATGTTAAATAAAAGCAATACAAAACAGTTAGTTCTTTATTTTGAAATTATTAATATGCTAATTTTACTGCTGTCATACCGTAATTAAATTATGCTTGTCACAGTTATAACTGTCATTCAATTTGATATGGATTTTTTTTTTCTCAATATTTTGCTATTGTTTCTTTATTTTTATAAATTTATACATTTATTTTCTGGTGGATTAATTTCTTTATTGCTTTTCTTTTAGAGTGCCATCTGGTGGTAGATCATGAAATTTAAGATAGATTACATCCTGCACATATACACACATCAATACTATTTAAAATGAAATTTTATTTGCATTAAATTTAATACATTGTACAGGTTTAAACCTGCATTTATATATGTAATATATGCGGGATTCGAACTCAGACTTTCACACGACCCACTACTCTCAGTACCATCTCATATTGCTGATCCACCCGATCACACACATGTTGAAAAGATAAGATTGGCTATCTTAATATAAAGCTGAGCACTGATTGTATATATGTGTGGAGATAGTAGTCTAGACCAACTGATGATTGATGTTTTAGCATGAAATATGAATATTGGTGATTATTTATATTTTCAACATGTGTGTGATCAGGTGGGTCAGCAATATGAGATGGCACTGAGAGTAGTGGGTCGTGTGAAAGTCTGAGTTCCTAAATTTAACGTCCTAAACTGGTGAAATAAAATAACAGCAATTTTAAGCTTCAAGATTGTTATACTACAAAGTGAAATGAGAGTAAAAATTAAAAATCAATTTAAAATAGTTATGCAGGGTAATATTTAAGACTCTCGGAAATTTGTGCACAAAAGAACATTGAAAGACAAGGCACCAATCGTAGGGTTGGCCAAGTGCCATTTTATAAAAATTATATATAAATAGTATATTTAAAACTAAATATCCTTTTTCTAATCAGTTAATAAATAGATAGTTAGAGTACTTTGGACTGCATATTTGTTCCAGATTCGAACTCCAACTTATAGCATGGCTGTTGACTGCGCTAACACTACATCACAGATTCGTATAAACATTTAAACCTCTGTTCTAAACTGAACTGAGTTTATTTAATCAGTAAATTTATTTAGAAGAATTTCTTAAAATAATAATAAACAAAAATTTTATTAAATCTAGTTAAGACAAAAAAATAAACAAAAAACGGCATAACAAATCAACATTAAGAATTAATGTTGACGTTAAAAATAATTCAATTTTTTTTTTTTTAATGTCAATATGATTTAGAATAATGCTGAGATAGAATGAGGAAGGAAGAAATGTAGTAATAAAACATTCACAGAAATTTAAAACTGTTTGGTAAACCTAGAATTAAAATCTTATTTAAAAAATAACACTGAATTAAACATTTAAATAGTTCTGCTGGCAAAAAAGTTATCCACTCGGAACAGCAGATCGTTGATTAAAATAACCCTTTTATTAATACAATCTTGGATTTTAGCTCAGTAGGCTAAAGTACCGCAATACTAGTGATAATATTGGTATAATGTTAAATAAATTCAAAACATGACAACTTTAAATACAATTCTATGGATAAGATTCACATATATAAGTAATACCTTGAACAGATGGTTACGTAATACCAAGAATAAATGCCCTGCTAGATTATTGCAGTAGTAACTGTTCTGGAGTACAGTTCACTCCTGTCATTTCCAGTTTTGGAATTTCTTCCCAAGCAGTAAGGTCATGTGATTGTTTTTATTCTAATATGAACAAATTCTGATGTTAATGGACAATGGATCATGGATTGGCTTTATAACTTTTAGTGTTCAAATTTATGAATTCCCAAGCAATAAATAATTTGGTTGTTTATTTTTTATTTAAAGACAGATAACATGATTATGCAAAAGGAGTAGAAGTCTATTCTATATTGACATTTGATACTGGTTTGATCATCTTTTTTGATGGGTCACTAAAAATAATCCTACGATTAACTTTATAAGAAGACAATGTTTAACTACTCAATACAGTATAAAAGGAACAGAATATATTCATTTAAAGACCAATGCTGAGTTTTTTTAAAAATTTATTTTACTCAGTGGGCAAATGACCCAGGAACCATTTGCTCTGAGTCCACAATTCTGCTACTGCTGGACTAATGTGCACATGATTAAAAAGGTAATACTCTTATGCTAAAAATCGAATCTGATTCTCTTAAGATCAAAGCTAATTATTCTAATCAATGAACAACATGGAAACTGATGTCATGGATAACTTAAATCTTCATGCAATATAAGAGGTTTTTTTTTAAAACTATTCATAGACTCATAATTTATATAAGTTTAAATAGTTAAAATACCAAATCCTAACCAGACAGTTTATATTTAATACTCATTCTAAACTAAAAAAAACTTGGAAATAGATACTGCTAGATGTTTATTTTACTTGTTTCGCATTTTATACAAGAAAAGCTACACAGACATTAAAACAAGATATCTGAGGCTAATTTTGTTGTCTGGGTTCCCATAAAGATTACCTAAAAAATTTATTTTTAAAGCTTCATCCAAATTTGAAATAAAATCCAGGTCGTAAACATCTCAGATGGATGTGTTAATTATTATGCCATGAAATAATCTTCACAATATCAGTGTTAGACTTGAACCCAGTCATCTAACCCCAGTGCCAAGGGTGATTCCATATTATAAGTAGCTAAATACTCTTAACAAACAATAACAAACCTTCGCTGAATAGTTCTCCTTTCATTTATCAAATATGGCGAATCATAAAATGTTTCCAGATGACTGCATAGCTTGCCCAATTTTTTTATTGGCTGAGACAGAATAGGGGGCTATATTGAAAAAAGAAGTAAAGAAAATCTTTGTCAATGATAAAATTTAATATTAAGATGACTTAATTTAAAAGAACTGATGTGATACACTGATTATAAATGTTATTATGATAATTTAATTTAAAGCATGACAAGTAGTGATTTATTGTAGTTTTACAGTATTTTTGAATTGTATCACATTACTTTACATTTTAAGTTTCTTTAAGTGCATGTGATTAAAGAAGTCCATGTATTTAGCTAATTGAATATGTCTACGATTGTCTAATGAAGTGTCTGCATTTATTAATCCTTCCATGTTTCAATGGTACAATATTTTATTTTAGTATTAAAATCTTTATTCTACATTATGAATTAATAAATTATACTTGATTTATTAAAAATATTTAAGTTTACAACAACAACAACAACAAAAAAAAACAACAAACATCCTAAATAAATCATATTTGAATTTTGCAAATATAGAAAAAAATAAAAATAAAGTTAATATGTAATGGGAACAATAATTTTCTTCTTATTCAACAATTACAACAAAGTTTGTAAAATAAAATAAAAAATCAACAAAATATTTATTGATTGAACTTTATTTCTAAAACCAAACAAATTATTATGAAGTTGTCATTAAACTATGAACACCAGTTTGAAAAACATTACTGGTTGTCAAGCATTGGTGGTCAAGCGGTCAGCACAGCTGCCTTACAAGCAGTTGTCCTGGGTTAGCAGGTTTGCTTCCCAACCGATGCTATGACACATGAGAAAAAAGAAAAAAAATATTACTGGTTGTAGTTTTTTTTTTTACGGTTACTATGAATTTTTTAACTTGTACTTTTAAAAATAAAACAATTCAACTAAAATCTAAATGTAATCAAGTAAATATTTCTTTTCTAATAATTCCTATACAAATATTTCATAAAAACAAACAAATATTTAAGTAAATTATGGAAAATATATATTTTTTTCTGCTCATTGCTAACAATAAAAATATTTTCAAATAGCCTCTGATGCCAGAGATCAAAGAATCTACCAATCAACAGCATTGTTGCCCATATATAGTATTTTTTCTATGCAATACTGACATCTTTAGATTTTTTTTCACTAATAAATCAGCAGTTGATTTAGTTCCAGTTTTTATGACCAAATGAATGCAAAACAGACAAAATAGCACTAAAGATAGTAACAAAAAAGTGATTTAAAACTGAAGTAAGTAAGAAGTGTCATCATAATACTCTGTAATATAATGCAGCTGAGATTAGAAGAATTAATAAATTGGAGACGTGAAAATGTTTACAAATTAGAAATTTCTGTGAAAGAAATAGTAAAATAACTTTCTATCAATATGCATCTGCTAAATGAATAAAATGAGATTCAGAAGCGTGATTTAAAAATAGTTAAAATAAATAAGTTATAATACTTATTTTAAAATTAAGAGTTCTGAAACAATCAAGTGATTCAAAAATAAAGCAAATATCCTAGTAAGAGTGTCTTATTAACAATATTTTAAATATGTGAAATATACAACCAAAAGAATCCATTTATTTAGAAATAGATATATAAATGTATTTATTTTAAACAATTTAAAAAATATAAAGATAACGAAAAAATAGAGTAAGTGACCAGTATATACAATTCGAAAATAGACAAAATACCACATTGGAAACAATTTATTTATTAGTAAACAAACAAATAAATAAATAACTTATAAATGAATAAATAAATGTTTGTTTTAATATGCACAATTCTGACAAAATGCAAAATTAAAAACCTAGTTAAGATCTCTGATACTAAAAGCAACATAAAAGCAAGGCTATCAAATAAGCAAAATATACAATCAAAATGATTCATTTATATATCAACTATAAACAACAAACACATTCAAGTAATAGGTGGAAGGAAAATATTTGCTCATTCAATCTTAAAATGTTTGTTATGTTTCTTCCATACATTTTTAATTTTTTCTTGTTTCAACTGTGTTTGCAGTCATCTTCAGTTCATTGCTTCCTTTCAATATTATTAATACTATTATATTTACCACTTATAAGTTCTAATTTGCCATATCACATTACCATAACTTAAAGTAGGTACATTGAGTACTGAGCTAAAATATATATTATCAAATAATTGGCTGAAAATATGTTAAATTGTAGCAAAAATTACATTTTTTTAAAGTCACTATACATTTTTTAAGTGGAGAATAATTAAAATTTAAAGAAAATTGCTATTAACCAAATTTCAACCATCCTATTACTAATATTAGAAGACTTCATGGGATAGGAATCAGCTTGTCCATCTACTATGCTCATGATCTGGAGTTTGAATTCAGATGTTTTTTTTCTTCTAGTAACTGATTGATAACAAATTCAGTTTACTATCATTTACTTACGATAGAATGACAGCCTGTTAAGCTAATTGCGCAGACGCTGTGAGAATGTTATTAATAAATGAATACCTTCGAACAACCACATGATATAGTATTTGTATAAGAGTAAAAAGGAATCCTCTTACCCTTACGACTCAAATGTTTATATATGAGCAAATCTAAAGTAGTTGTAACGAAGGCGTGACTACATAATAGTCACTTTAAATCACTATATATAATGTCTGTATGAATGACGCCGATGAAATTTTCTAGAATTTACTAAACGCCACCCTAAACGAAACTAAATCATATACATGAATAAACATTTATTTTATAACGTAAGGGTAAGAGGATTCCTTTTTACTCTTATACAAATACTATATCATGTGGTTGTTCGAAGGTATTCATTTATTAATATAATTCTCACAGCGTCTGCGCAATTAGCTTAACAGGCTGTCATTCTATCGTAATTATAATCGCACGCAAGACGTAAAATAAATGTTTATCATTTACTTAGCGGGAGTATAAACATAAACTTCCTTCAATTTCTCTTAATGAAAAATATATTCTTTTTCACAGTTCTGTTGAGGAATGCTGAAGAGGTATTCAATCTCTAGTGAGCTTTTAAAAACTATCTTACATTTACCTATTAGTATTATTTGAATATTTTTTATCAGTTGCTGTGGCAAGTGGGGAATTATCATTCTGGTCAAGCATTTTGCCAAAAGGCAGGTTTTACGTACCAAGGTAGATATTTTTTCTAATGTCTTTTTTCTTTTTTAATTCTCTTTCCCCTAAATATCTTTTACCTTCTACATATCTTTTATAATATTTCTCATTGCTATTCTGAACATATATCAATCGATACTTGTTGCATCGTCTGAAGTCTTGGTATTCCTCTTCCATCGGCATCCAAGTCTTCATAACCTTCATTTACTATTATTTATAATTTTATTCTACCAACTTAATTTTATTTATTTCCAACAATTATTTGAGTTCAAGATAATTGATTCAATAAATATCATTGTTCAAAATAAATAAATATATTGGTTATTAACTGTAGGTATGTATTCATATATATATATATAAACCGAAAAGTGTTCAGTTGCACGTGGTCACGGGATATTCAAGCATTTCCGTTAATTAATCAAACTTGAGAAATTTTTCTTACTTTCATCAGCTGGAAGCTTTAACTTTGAGTTTGCATGACTCACCACTGTGCCAATTCGTGCAATGGCAATTTTGTTACGTCGAGGATTTTTTTTGTTAAAATTAAACTGGGTGATGATTTGCTTTTGCAAAAAGATATCCTTGTATAAAATAATCTTATGATTGATTCAAATTTGTAAACAAAATAACTGAGAGTAAATGAAAGCAAACCACAGAAAAGTCGATGCGAACAGTTACACATGAACAAAGACTGAAAAATAAAATTTTTTTTTGAAGGTCTGTGCATTTTTACATCTATAAATAGGTTATAGTAAAAATAAATTAATCTTAACCCCCTCTTACAGGCTAAGACTCTCTGCAGAGAGAGAGAAACATTAGTTATTAAACTACTCCACTGTCACTTTATATGAACTTTAAACTTTTCTTAATCTTTCTAAGAGAAATTGGAGACCCATTAACTGACCGAGAATTAGATGATTAGTTATGACTGTTGATTAAAACTTACTCGAAATCTTCAGCTAACTGAAAAATTTCCATGTTCACATGGATTTGAACCCATGCCATAGTCATAACAGGAAATCAGTATAAAAACCACATGGCTCTTTATACCAATTGTGTTAACCTTACTTGTGACAGATTATTTTAATCAACGAGTTAATAACTTTAGCATATAGATTAATAAGATGACACAATATGAGTGCTATATCAATCAATATGCACTAAATAAACACGCAATTGGAAGATTTTCTATTAAATCTGTGTTTCTATAGAGAAATAAAAGTAGATTCCCAACAGACTTTTATCTCTACCAAATTTATACTTTCTATATATTTGGATCACTCTAAGAGGTTGCCATAACCATAATCTGGGGTTGAGTCTGGCTAGATTTGATTTTTTCCAAATTTCCACGCCACTTTAGAATTTCCTTACATAGACGATCCAGAACCAACCAAGTTAGATATCTAATTCTTGATCAGTAAATGGGTATTAAGTTATTCTTAGCTACAGAGTAAAACAAATGAAATATTTTAAAAATCATGATTGAGTAACTGTCAAATAGTCACCAGGTAAGTAATGACTTTTCCATCACTCTTTCTTTGCTGAGATACGCTGGATAGGACTTTGATCTGCAACTGGATTAAGGCTGTTTATCTTGACATTTTTAGTTACAAACATATAGTCAGTATTGAGATATGCTGTATATATATATATGTGGATTAAGTGAGTTGCAATCAAGCAATTTTTGATATAAGAGCTTTTTGACAAACAGCACTTTTATTAAAAAATAAAAGCACTTACAACTTATTTGTAATACATTAGCACACTTTTACAATATCTTTTAACAAAAGTCTAAATATTTACAAAAATAGAAATGTATTTTGAGTGATTCTCAGATATTTTTTATTAATAAAATAATCATCATAATACATTTTGTAACTCTTTTGTTTCAATCACATCACAATCGTCAATTCAAAAAGGCATATCACTTCCTCTAACTATGCATTATTCATTTTGCAAACAGCCTTCACTCATTACGTTGAACTAAAGGTAGCACTCACCAGCTGAATACATTCCATTTTGCAAGATAAGATCTGGTTTCTAATTAGATTAACATCTTGTGGAAGAGTGAACATTTATTGAACTAAATTGTATATTCAACCTTAAATTTTTCCAGTTTGACTATTTCTAACTTAATGTAAATTAACAAATAATTATACTCATAAAAGATGTCAGTGTGTTCCGGCCTTTATTTTAAAACAAAATTATTTAAATGTGTCACACATAAAAATTTGCATAGATCGTTCTGAGACTTAAAAAAAAAAAAGAAATTAATTTCTACCTCAAACTAATATTCAGTGATAAATTCTTCTTAAAAGAAACTTTCTTAAAAAAAAGAAGCAATATTTATAGTGTAGTTATAAAAAAAACACCAATAATAAATCCACGTTACGGAAATGTATGTTTTTATTTTTAAAAAAACTATTTTTATTACTCTCTGAAGGAGTCATTATTGATCCCTATATATGCACACAAACGTGCAAGCACTGAAAAACCTAAAAAAAAAAAACACCCGTCATGATATATATTTCACTGCCACACACTCTTTTGACTGAGCATTCGCAGTATTTAACATCGAAACTTTTTTCTTTAAATATAAAAAAAAGAAATAAAAACAACTAGTCGTAGAACTTTCTTCTCTTTCTTTTGATTTCCATGAAAATTGATTTTGAAGATATTGAAAGTTTACTTTTCAAGACATGAATTGATTCTTCACTTAATGGATAGATTTTAAAAAGACTGAAAACTAAATCTGTTGAAAACAGTCATTACCAATTCCCTGCACTTCTGATTTTTTTATTTTATTATTAGTAATAGTGAAAGGATTGTTATTCGGAAAAAAATATCTTTATTACTCTGCTATTAATTTAAATTTTCCTCTCGCTAGAGGACGGGGTAGTAGCTACTGTTTGGGAAAAGATAAGGGGGATTTAGATACAAAGGCCATACAGTTGACAAAGATTATGTTGTGGAAATGGGATAGAGCAGATTATGGGAAAACATAGGGTGGGGAATGGAAAGGGAAGGTAAAATGGTAAACAGGTTTCTCTGGGCATAGATGCTGAGAGATTCCTGACTCCGTTTAAGAAGTCACAGTGCATCATATCCCATCAGACGCAAAAAAGTAAAATGAAAATGTTTGGTAGATTGCAATTTATGGGTAGTAAGAGAATAGCCAAAATAGTATTTAATTGGATTATGACAGGCAACAAGATGGGTGAGATAGATAACACGGTATATAAAAGATTTGATAAAGACTTTATGTTAGTATACTTATACGAAAGGAGGTAGATTGTGTTAAAAGGATTATTGAGTTTATTGAGTATTATGGTGGCAAAGAAAATAATAGATGCATTAATAAAAAATAGGGAGTTGGAGAGTAAAAAGAGTTTAAATATATAGAAGTAAATATAATATTAGGTGTGAGTTAATTTACGATAATAGCAAGGAAATTAGTTTACTATTTAAGGCTTGAACAGAATCATTAGCAACAATGGAATATACATATAAATGGAAAAATGTGAGTGATTTAGTCTGCAAGTTATGTAAGGAAGGCATGGAAAAATATTAGGCATCTGCTAATTGAATGTAAATGCTTACAAGCAGAAAGAGGAAAAGAAATATAAACAATATGATTATACAGAAAGAGAGTTTTTGATTTTTATGCTGGGTTTGGGAAAAGAAGGATTTAGATGTAAAGGCCATGGAATTGACAAAGATTATATTTTGGAAATGGGATCGAGTAGGATAAAGAAAAATATGGGAAAAACTTAGGATGGGGAATGAAAAGGGAAAGTAGGTGGCTAACAGCATAGTGGCTGAGAGATTCCTATCTCCGAAAAAGGAGAAGTCACAGTGCATCGCATCACATTAGAAATTTTTAGAACGAATATAAAAAATAAATAAATAGAATAACTGTGCAATGATTGATGAATTGTGGACAGTAAATTTATTTATTTAGCATATAGTATCAGCACATTAAAATTCAACACAACAGTTTTTAACCAATCAAGAGTGAGCAGATTCCCCCAAATTATGCAGAGCAAAGTGGCCAACAGAGACCTGATAAATTGTATATTCTCTATAAAATATATTCCATAGCTTATGGACTTCCACACTCACTGTTTGGAGAATGTATAAATCCCCACTTATGCAACATATAACAACATCTACCCTGCCCGGTTCCAATTCAGTAAATAAGGTTCTTAATGGAAAATGGTATAGACTTCTTTTTTTAATGAGGAAAATTAAAAACAAATAAATATATTTGTAAAGTTACAATCATCACATGCCCACCATTCTTTATTCTTTATGGCACTACTGTATAGAAAGTTCTGCCTTTAAGTTACAATCATCTTGCAGTAAGTATATGTTCACACAGAGAATATACTGATCTATTATTTTATTTATTTGATATGTTGCAGTGTTTCTGAACAACTTCAGTATTATGTCTAATTGTAACTCTCCAGTATATTCTTTTCTCCACCATATCTTCTCAATGATAACAATTGACCTTGCACATCTTTAAAATTTTTTTTTACTTAATCTTTATAAAGTAAGTAGGTGTGCCTCTTCTATGCTGGAATTCACCATAAAATACCCTTTTAAGAAGTCTTACATTATTCACTTAATGAATAATATTTCTATTCTATAATTTTCACTATACTACTCTTAATCAAAACAGAGATTTTTTGGTCATATGTTTTAGATTACTCCCCTCCATAAGGTGTTAAAAGTGTATAGAAATCAGTCTCTATTTTTCTTGAGAGGGGGTAGTGAAAATTACATGACAAAAACATTATTCTCAGGTAGATAATCTTTAGTCTAATGACTGACTAATAAAAATTGTTAATATACTTCTCGTATTATTCGCTCGTATTATCACATCCAGAAAGTGGAAGACCATATTGATTGATCTTAAGATTTTATCATAATTTAAAACTTAAAATGAAAATATTTTAACACTTTTTTATTACATTGACAGCATGTTCAAGACTCACTTCCTAGTATAAATTTGGACGGTTAAAGTATATGAATGAAAATACATAATAAAAACAGTGGGATATATGGAGCTGACAACAAACATATGGGCAAGAAGTGTTATAATATTCAAAGTTAATAGAAAGATCATTTATTCCCATCTATTATTAAAAATATGGAATAAATGAATAGAGAATATATTGCAGATATATATTTATGAAGCATGGGGGAAAAAAGATAAATATGTTGGAGAAAAACAAATGGACTTAAGGAAAATAAATATGAATAAAAAATTCTTTAACGTTATATAAAATATGAAAGGATATATGAAAACAGAAATCAAAAGCTTTGACTACCAGGAAAATAAGATAAAAATAGAATAAAAATTTGTATTGTAGAAGTAGTTTATGTGAAGATGGGATAAAAAGAGAGTATTGAATACTTATGTTTGAAATGTAGGTAATAATGAACTTTCAAATAATTTAACAATTAGTTCTATAAGTTATTGATGAAAAATAATTTATTATTTTATATACTTATAAAGAGACACAAAAATGTATTATAAAATTATTATAATTTTTTTTTATAGCATTTCTTACAAAAAGAAATGGTAAAACTATAATTTCAAATGCTATCCTCTTTTGCAATTTGGTTCATTTTTACCCAACTATCACCAGATGTTCTCTTGATTTCACTACAGGAATGAGATCCCATACTTTCAGAAGTAGAATAATTAGACTAAGAATCATTAACCTTGATATATTAAAAATAGTTACACATCTTCTTATATCTGAGCATATTATGTTCATTTTTGACAAATCGTTTTCTGCTTTTGTAATTAAAAGGAATAGTTCTGATCATGTTTTTAATTTTTGAAAATTTTCAGGAATTGTAAGATTAAAACAGGCAAATCTCTTCAACACAGTAGTATCACTTAGTGCAAGCCAGAGTAATCAATGGGTGCCAGAAGGCTTGTGCATAAAATTCTCATCTAGTGCCTACTCACCCAATATCCCCAGACTAGTTTCTGGCTTGTGGTCTTAGTCAGTGAGGAGCCTTGGATCTGAGAGCACTTCATCTAGATCTTAGGATCTAATGCAACCCTCCAGAAGCCCCCTTTTATCTCTACTTAACTACAAAACTATGAGTCTAATATTGAAAACACAATAATAGTTTCAATCCAAGCTCATTAGCTTATATAGTCATATAAGTCTGAACTCAGTTCTTGTACTCATACTTTTTTTCTGGCATCCATTGATTACTCTGGCTTGCACTGAGTGACACTACTGTATTGGAGAGTTTTGCCTGTTTTAATAACAGTTATGAGCAAGCATAAAAAATGGTTCCACAAAATCTTGACAATTTACATAAATTTCTTAAAATTAGTTCAGGCGATTTTTCTTCAGCTGCGTTATATAGAACAAAAACTGCAGCAATCTGGTTTCAAAATATTGGAAAAATTCTAATTTATTAATATCTTGAAGTTGGTTACAATCTGCTTTCAATGATCGCAGACTATTAGTCTCTTTAAATTCATTACAATGTTTTCTAAATCTGCTGAGAAACAATTTACACAGAGGCAAAACTCTTATGCAGTAAATCCATGTGATGTTTAATGGTTTAACAACAATGATTTGTTATAAAATTTATACTTCTGAAATGATCACCTTTTTTCATCATATAGATCTTTTTCGAGCACTTGAAATGCTGTAATAATATTTATCACCAATTTTTCAATCTTCTTTATATCCAAATTTCTTGTTTGTAGTGCATTTGAAAGAAGATATATTTCATTTAAAATATCAATCATTAAAGTCAATCAAAAAATACATACTTTCAAGATGAGACATGATATCCAAATATTATTTACTCGAATAAGAATATTTAGATAGTATTGGATGAATGCAACAACAAATTTAAGATTGATCTTAAGCCTTACTGGACTAATGAAAAATAGAATATATTTTATCCATAAAGATTTCAAAATGATTTACTTCCTTTATTTCATTTATAGAATTACCTAAAATAAACCAGAAATGATGATTTAAGAATGCCATAATGCTTGGAAACTTTGTGATTCATTCCAGATTTGCTTCCAAGCATAATGCTTGCACTATCAAAGTAAAATGAAAACTATTTTTTTTATTTCTGAATAGTTTATTAATAAATTCAACATTATTTAAACTTTTTATCACTGAAGAACATGCAATTCAATTAGTAACAAGAAAAAATATTAATGACATATAAAAATTAGATGTGCAAAAAATAGTCAATATGTTTGATTGTCCAAACAATCATTTTTTTTCAGAGCTAGAATAAATATTATATTTAAATTTGATATAAAGGAATATTTATGTATGTTGTGTATATTACAGTTCTGAAGAAGAGATTAGTGAATAATCAAAACTCACTATTTTTGGAAGTATGGAATAATAAAATATACCGTTTCTGTTACCTTAAGTTTGTAGAACAGTGTGTTATTAGTTTTTATAATAATAATATATTTTGAAGCATTTCATTATATCCTCACCAAATATCACTCCCCTTTTAATATTTTACATTAGATAGACAGCAATAATTTCACTCTAACTTCTAAGGCAATTAAAATAAATTGTGCATTCTGTTATTCAAGGAATAACATGATGCTCAAGAACCAAAGTGAGTACAACTATTTCACACATTCAAGTAAACATCAGTTGGAACTTATTTAGGAACAGTTAACTCTTGAGTATATCCACTACCAGTGCTATTATAACTTATGTAGATCATCTAATAGAAAAGCGGAAATTGAATATTAGACTGTTTTCTTGTACACAAACAAAGACTTTAATGTTAATAACAATATATTATAGCTATAAACATAAAAATGTAGGTTGATGTCACTTCTATATGTAAAGCACTTCAAGTTCAAGATAATTAATAATTCTTCTTTTACAATTTTTTTTAATGCAAAACGTATTGTTTCTATAAACAATTTTCTTCTCAGTTCAACTGCCCAGTAGTCTTCATCAGAGTTACAAAATATTTAAATATATATGACATAGAAATGACATATATTATAATTGCATCTTTTTTTTTTACATATGTCAAATGCGTTGACCAGAAAGCAAACCGGAGCCAGCTACTTGGAAGGCAGCTAAGCTAACCGCTAGGCCACCAATGCTTGACTATAATTACATCTTATGATGAAGTTTAACTGCAATTAAGGTTTTAATCTTATGCAAAATAAATAATAGTAAAATGTTCCAGAAAGATTTAACAATTTTAACATGCAATAAAGGACATAACATGTATAGCATCTTTTCTTATATCTCATTCACCTTCAAATTGAGAACTATGTTATGGTTAAAAATATCTTCTGCTTTTAATTTGGATGATTTTAAAATGATGGGCTAATTGGTGAAAAGAATAAAGATCTATTCTATTTAGCAGAAATAATGAAAGTCCTTAAAAAAATCCCTACAGTATCAAAGAAACACTTCTACTAATTATGAATCTAAATCTTTTGATGAATAAGAATGGTATGACTATCATGAGGCAAAAAATATTGCCAAAATATCCTTAAAAGACACAATGCAGAAAGGGGAATTATAATAAGTCTACCCAGAAACAAGGCAAAAAGAATCTAAACAATGCCTTGTATGGATTAGTATATTGTAAAGTGATTTAAGAACTAAAAGTTTTTGGATCAAAGTTTCTTTTAACCTGATCTTTATGGTGTTCAAATGTCACATAACCCCCCTGGAGGGGATAATTAAGCATTCTATTATTATTATTAATCTAAAGAATTATCTGACCATTAAGTCAAATTTCAAATAAAAAATAAAAACAAAAATCATAGATAGATTACAATGCAAGATTTAATCAGTTTACATTCAGTAGAAATGCATTAAAATCTCATCACATGTACTGGGCAAACTACAATTGTTGATGATGATGATTATGATTTGTTATTCAATAACAAGCTAGACATTGTGATTTAAGTTATATCCGAATAAAACAAATTAAAGAAAAGCCTGTGAGATGTGGTCTTAGCACCACATAAGAAACCTACAGTGGATAGGTGGATGGAAAAGAAGGGTTTTCTGAATTTGATGGGGGGAAAAAACAGGTGTGCTGGAAGTCACTGCTCAAAGAAAAAATGTTATTGTTGGTTATTTGAGACATTTACAATGGATTCATTACTGCAAGAAGGCCAGCATGCCACATCCTAGCATGGAATACAGGGATAAAGTTAAAGGTAATTGACTTGGTGTTAGAGAAATGTTTGAAGAACTGTTCTGCAACCCGTTTAAGAATTGAGGGGAAAAATTCTAATGAAGAGACAATTATAAGGAATTTGAACACAGACTTTCAAGTTCTTTTCAGCTTTCCACTCTATCTCATACAAATGGTACGCATGGCACACACATGTGAAAAATATAAATGTTATTCAATATATTTTATGATGAACCAGCACTCACTCATCAGTTAGTCCAGATCATCTCCCACACACACATATATATATAATGTGTGTGGTCATGTATGAGATAGAATGGATAGCTGAAGAGAGCTTGAAAGTCTGTGTTCAAATCCCCTATAATTACATCTAAACTCCAAGTATATAAATTATATTTGTATTCAAATATTAAGAAAGAGACAGTAAGTAAAGAGTTAAAATCTCTAACTTTGAATATTTTTATTAAATTAAATTAAGAATTCTGGACGACTTAAAGACAATCATTCAGTCATAATCATTTCAAAATAAAATAGGAATTGTTAAAAAAATCTGATTATAATGTTTATTTTCGAAAAGACAAATGTCTGCAATTGTATATAATCTATCTTCAGTAATTTTCAACAAAAATTCATTTTTTTTTTTTTTTGATTCTCCTTTTTTCTTTCCCTTATGTTTAGTCAGCGGTTGACTCATCCGTAACCTTTGAAAGTTAAGGTCAAACACTAAAAGGTCAAAATTTAAACTTAAGGAAACCCAGAAAATTGCAATGTACGGAATAACAACACTACAATGTTTTTTTTTTTTTTTTAAAAAAGAATATCATCGAGTTCTTAATTTGAATCTTGATTTGCTTTTTCGTTAAGTATTTTAAATACTGATTTGATTTTTCATTTTTTAAAAATAAAATTAGTTATTTTATGTTTTATTTAAATACATATTGGATGCCTGTAGAGAGTTTGAAAGTCTGAGTTCAAGACCTTTTTTAATAATAATCGAATGGGCTCTGGAATTCATAAGCAGTTCAAGCCCGCCCCAGGATCTGCTATTCTATCACGGTAATAAATTCCGCAGTCCAGATTTATGCTTTCATTTAGCAAAAATATCAAATATTAATTACATATAAAAATAACACAAAACGATTAGTTATTTATTCAACAATTATTTCCTCTACTTCAATTATTCATAAACCAAAGCCGTTGATAAGATTTTAGTAATATATACGGTGGCCCAGCTCTTGGCATCAGAACAGCAGGTAATAACCGCTCGGGAGTGCAAGGAGAAGGATGGCATATTATGCAAGGATAAGGATGTCATATTAATTTAAAAAATTGATTTAAAAAAAATATATATTCTGATAAAAAAAAAACATACTTGAAAATTTTAATATAATTTTGTAATTAATATAGGACTTTGAAGTACAAAATACATTATAAATTTTAAAAATCAAATTTCTTTGATAAACCAGAGTTCAATATTCCAAGCAGGTTTTTAAAAATTTATTGGAATTGTAACTGATAATATATACAAATATTTAATATGAAATTAATAGTAAATGGATGTGGGGGTAGGGTCATTAAAATAGTTTGCTTGGGATAGAAAAATAATTTGAATCAGCTTAAAAAATATGGAATGTTTAATTGCCCGTTCAAGTATCAGATATAATTGGTTTTGCTATATAAACTTTATATATCTCAAGTTAGGCAATCTGCCCCCGGATAAACTGATCTAAATTATATAAAACAAACGAAGTATACAGCATTTTTTGGTATACGTGGAGAAAATGCATTAATAAAATAATAGCATTAGTTGCTAGGGAGGTCAAATGATACTTCACTACCAAATTAATCAAGAAATCTTTATAAAGCTTATGAGTTCATTATTCTTGCACCTGAGATCACTCACACAAAGATTAGTATATATTTAAATATTTAATCATTAGTAACTAGCTAAAATGCAGGTATTGATATTAAATCACATCAACTTCTCCAAGTCTTTCTATCTTTCACTTTAATCTTCAAGTACTCATAGCTATTCCCTTCATTAAGATCTAACAAATACTTTTTAGAATGTCTGTTATTTTTTTATTTTCTACAGACCTTCCCATCATAATTTTCCACAATTTTTCCCCCTTAAAGAACCATGACTAATCCAATTCCTGTTTTTCTGCACAATTTTCCCAATAAATAATCATTTTTCATTATATTTCTGAATACTTTCTAAACTGGTTAATCTTATGC
This sequence comes from Epiperipatus broadwayi, assembly GCA_028023455.1. Taxonomy (NCBI): domain Eukaryota; kingdom Metazoa; phylum Onychophora; class Udeonychophora; order Euonychophora; family Peripatidae; genus Epiperipatus; species Epiperipatus broadwayi. The sequence goes on along the minus strand of JAQFVV010000025.1, from coordinate 8,681,499 downwards.
CCTTCTTTGTTAAGGTAACATATTTCTGATACCACAATATGGTTTCAATTAAGATTTCAATGTCAATTAGCCTTTCAGATAATAACAGCCTTCATTTATGTCTTGCATGATTTGCACAATGACAGTAATTTACCATTAACAAGAAAGATCATTCAAACTCATGAAGCTAAAATTGGTGTCAGAATGTGTTTAAATAATTATAAGGGTCAAAGTATGCTTGAACCCATAATGTGACTAATTTTGTATCCAAGCTACCTGAAGCACCACCTCTAATTTAATGCCTATGCTGTGTAGTTACACAGCTTAGTTATTTATCAGAAAACTTTTAAGGCATATGATCATATGACATGAAAGATGTCAGTGCATTTAACACCTTGGTAGATTATCTTCAAGGCTCTTCTTGTCAACACAAAATCTTGATAAACATCTGGACACCTCCTTGCGACCCATAGCTTCATTTCCATATACAGTTTAAATATCATTTCAAACATTCCAACAACAATTTTGCCCAGTTTAAAACAAAATTTAACATTAGCATGTAGTTCGATTATGATCTAAGGTACGAATCATATTGCCATATTTCACATCATAACTCATGATCCAGACACACTAGTGCCATAAATTTTATGTGGTAAATAGCTAAACTATATCACCTTTTAATGTGTTAATTTAGAGATGTGCTACAATAAGCTTGAAGAAAAATTCAGCCACCAATCACTTTTTCATTGGGATACATTATACACAAAACCATAAGTTGCAGTTAGTGTGGAGATATGGTTGTTGGCATAAAAGATTCATAATGATCATGTATGGGTTCTAACCCAAATGACTGAAGTCAGTAAGGGAAAAGAAGATAGAAAGAATAATGATATTAGCAATAATTATTAGTGAATTAAGAAGTTCGTTCAGTCATATATATATATTAACATATGTTTATTAACATCAATCATATGATGTTATCACATGCTTATTCATACGCTTCCAAGAATCGTTCGTTACTTTCATTCGATGCTTGATAAAAATGAAAGCCAGAAAAGTCTGGAAATGAAGTTTCTATATCACTATACTATCTAATGTCCAATAATTTTATTCTAGCTTCTAGTAGATGGTTCTAAAATAGTGCAACTGCTTTTAAAAATATATGTATATTATATTCACGTAAGAAAAGTAATTAACAAATCGTAAATTTCCCTTCCATTTTACATATTATTTAAAACTCTAGTTTCATTCCAATTTAAACTATATTTCGACTATAGCAGGCAGATATGCTCTATAACTTGAGATCTTTCGCGAGAGTGCGTACATGCATAAGTACACACACATATACATTAAGATAAGCTAAGAGAATACATGTTTACCTTTAGCTCCATTTAACATCTTATTAACTATAACTCCCATTAGATATGGATGAAAAGTTCAGATTTTTAATGAGCCATGGAATCAAATAAGACTAATTGTTTTAATTAATTTTAATGGTTTTACACCGGCAGCTGGATAACAGATCTTGCTCCCAGTAGGCAGCAGAAAACATCTATTAATAGAATGTTTGCATCAGACCTTATATCAATAAAAATAACATATTAGATTACTTTCCTAAATACATACCGCTACTAATTTTACGTAAAGCAAGCATATACAGATAATATTTATAAATAAAATGACTTACCACCTGGCGTTTACATTTGTTAGCACAACTTTATAAAGATTTTCATTTATGATTATATTAAACCACACACAATTAATCTACCGATAATAGTCATTAAATTTCTCTGTAAAGTGATAGAATTGTGAACATAAGAGCAAAGAGATCATGGAGAGAAACTCAGTTTGTTTCTGCTTGTGTTTAAATGTCACATTACTTCCTGAACATTTGATTATATTATATTCTATAATAATGTCGCACACATGTATTAGTAAGATTTCAATAAATAAATAAACTTTTAACACATTTTTCCATCGGGCTATAAGAAGTCCAGGCTAATGATACTCTGAAAGTCAAAATGCTGAAAAATCAGTTTAGTTCAAACAAACACAACCAATCATTCACCATTTCATATCCAGTAAGCAGTTCAACACAATATTTCTTTCTCTCAGTATATTCAGTTAAGGACATTATATATCCCATTCATAATACTCTAGCCCTACAAGCTTTTTGATCAATCTGTCTAGCATTCAGTTTCCATAGTTATTAAGTGTTTTTTGCTTGTGAGGGGAGTTGATGACAGCATCTTTTAGTGGCATATTTTGTCTTACCTTCCTAAGAGCAGAACCGGACATATACTAAAGATCTATACTTTGACTACATATATCTCACTCACCTATTGACATGACTTGCCTTTTTCTCCTACAGACTTTTGCTCAAATCTAAAATTGATTGGGCCAGCATGTTAACAAGAGTTACTCCGGAGCAATGGTAGCTTGTAATTAGAGGCATTGGCATTATTTGAGTTGAATGCCCTACTGGTTATGTGTAACATTAACCTATATTTATTTGGCATTGTGTCAAGGTATTTTTGACATCAAAAACTCCCTTAGCTAGGACTAATGAGTACTGAAAACTTTATCAATGTTTCCTCCACCTATGTTGTAGTATTAATATTGCTTTTAATTATATGTGAATATTTCCATCATCTAGTTGAACTTTCCAAATACATTTTAGTAAATAGCACATAGATTAACAATTCAACCAAAGAACAAAAATAATCAAACTATAAATAAAATTCAAATTATTACAAACGTTCAGACCCAAACAATAATATTCACTTTCTCTTTGGTACTATTTTATATCCATCTTTCTCTTTTGTGTTGATAAACATGTTTTCATAGAGCATTAAATATAGAAATACAGTTGAATAAAAGATAAATAAAAATTAATATTTTTTAACTAATTCATTAATAATTACTACTAGCATTTATAATTAAATAACATTATTTTTTTTCTTTTATTCTCTCTACATTTTCTTTTACCCTATTTTTTAAAGTCATTTAGCTTGGTACAGAGCCCAATCACCACAAACCTCTAATAATATCAGTCATCTTCCAGCATTAAATGGATTAGGTATTGTTCAATCATACTTTTATCCTTATAATAATTAAGTGACATTGAACAGTTTATTGCTCTGAAGATTACAAAAAACTTGAGAACTGAATGTAACAGAACTGAGTTGCGATACATGAGTTTTAAGCACCAGAATCTGCTATTTTACCAATGCACTGACCCATATGGACCATTCCCATCCTTTAATCATATAAGCAGCAATCATGATTCCATTAGTTTCCTTTTTACATTTTCTAATTTTTTATTCCTTATTTTTTCTTTACCCCCCCCCCCCCATAGTTAGAATGACCATGTTTATTTATGAGTACCTGTTAATCCACTAGCAGGATTTTTACAACTGATTTCAAGAATTTTTCAGGTTGAGCTAAAATCATCCATAACAAATTCATCTGTAATGATATACACAATTGAATCTGCAGGTAGATTAATATTTAATTGATCGAGTAAACAAAACAACACAGAATATGATAAAATATAGAACTTAAAAATAATTATGGTTCATGGTGAGAAATAAACTATAATTGTAAAGTTGGATATTCTTATTAAACAGGATATATAGCTAAAAGTAATAAACTACCAATGAATCAAAATCTTTTAAAAGGTAGAATTAGTTTCATCATTAAATTTCATCTCTGCAGTTAGAATGACACAAAACATAATTGCAATAAAAGATTATTTTATCCACTAATCCTTTCATATTTAAGAGCATTATATGTGAAATTGTGCAGCTTATTATATTGTCTTAAAGTGAATTTGTCCCTGATCAAACTGCTAGTACTTCCAACATCTGATTGACATAAGAGTATCACTTTATAACATTGGTTTAAACCAAAGGCAAAACTCTCCATACAGTAATGCCCAACAGTGATAAACAGAGTAATCAATGGATGCATGAAGGTATAAATTTTCTTGCAACTATTGATTCCTCTGGTTTGCACTACATGCAGTACTGTATGAATAGTTTTAACAACATTGGTTTTAATGGGTTATTACAAAATTGACAGAACCTTAAATTTACTTCAAGCTTAAAAGATTCTATATCATTCTAGATTATATTTATAACTTGGCTGGGGGGGAAGGATTCTGCAGGTTTTGAATACTACATTTATCCAAAATGTCATGTCATGATAAAGTGAATCCAAAGAAATAAAAGATCTAGGTTCAGACCACATGTGAGGTGGATGGATGAACTAAGAACATTTACTGGTATATTGTAAAGGAGAAAGGTTAGAAATCAGAGAAACAGAATTAAGCTTGTGAGATCTTTATTCTGCAATGGTTCAATAATGATTGAAAATAATGACTACATAAATCAAATCCTACATCAATATTACTTTTTTCTTTGATCACTATCTGGATTAGGTCAAGTTTGACTTGTAATACATTGATTAAACCAGTCAATGATCTGCATTTACTACTTAGACATGTGTATTACATTGGAAGCAGTCATTGTGCTTCCTTCTGAAAGGTGTAGTACATTAATATAAAGGAGATACCCTCTATATTTTTATCTTTGTAACAGCTTGATATAAACAAAGCTAATGGTCTTAATGTTTTGACTTCCCTGTTTGATGGAAGAACAATTAATCTCTAATTATAATAACTCTTTTTAAAGACTGTATATTGAATTGCAGAGAAATGCTGATAGAAAACCCAGATATTATAGGTTTGTAACACAATAACTATGTCTTTAAAGTGCATATTGAATCTTATAAATATGTTTATAATAAGCCCAAAGTTAACAGATTTGGAACCCCTTAAGATGCAGTAACATCCTAGGCTAATAATGGCAATCCCGCAGCACATTTTTGTATTCTCTTAGTCTGACATCTATCCCATAGATACCCATCAAGCTTAAAAAACCCCGCCATTGCCAATATACCCCTATCATAGTACTCTGTTGTCAGAGTTTCAAACTCTCTCATTGGGGTTATGAATAATCCATATGCCAATGTGATTATATCATTAGAAAAGATGGACTTACCATTAATAAATGAGAAAAAGCACATTCAGAGAGTTCGGGTGTTTTTCCCCAGACTGTGGTACTGATGAAGATTCGATGGATAGCTAACAAGAATCAAAAAATTATAGCTCTTAGTTCTATTATATATATTTTAAAACATTAGATGTCTCATAATACAAGTTAATTTGAATCTATGATAAAGATAACTATAGAATACTACAGTGGTCACATTAGTAGAGAAGATTGTATTAAACTATGATAATTTTTTTACTTTTATAATCAGTTATCTTCACTTATATGATAAAACTACAGCATAGCTAACAAATGCTAAACACCAATTTACTGACCATTGAGAGATGGCTAGCTAGGTGGTGTATGTCTACTTATTTGTGAGTTCAGACATTTCTAGATTCATTCAGAGTCCAAATTCGAATATCAGCATGATAATCAAATGTTATAAATGAGGTCCTAACTTATGAAGAGATAGTTTATATTTATATGTTAAAGTTATCTTTTTACTTTTAAATAATATTACTTCATTTTATCTTAACACAGTCAATGCACTTTATTTTATTTTCACAGCTTATTCATTTAGTTTTAAATATTAATCCCACTTAATGACGGTGGGTATACTGTATTTGATTTCCTATCGGAATTACGAGATCCTCCAGCCTATTTGCAGATTAATATAAACCAGATGTAAGGCAGTTGTCAAGGTCTGCTTCTAATCACTTAATAGCAGAGTAAAAGTTCAACCAGTGGAAATTCTTTGGCCAGCAGTTTGTCGGTTTTGCCAGATTTTCAATTGCAAAAGTTAATTATAGCACAACAGAGGATCAATCATCAAGATGTTACTTTTTATAATTAGACGCGGAAGAAGATGAAAAAGTTTTTTTTTTTTAAAGAAAAAAATAGAAATACATTATAAAAACTAAATGTTCATAATTACCAGCAAGCGTAAATAAAACGAAAAATACACAAGAATGTAACGTACACTTGCGTGTGTATATAGATAAAAAGTAAGTTAAATCACTAAAGGTGTTATTGCAGTGATGAATCGCGGATTCGAGAGTTAAATGCTATAGATGGCAGCTTGCTCAAATGTCACACGACCTCCAGCAATTTATTGTGGGTGTGAAAAGGTCTCCTATCTCCCCTATGTTGCAGTTTTAGTACTCATTAGCTTTATTTATCATTATTAGTTAATGAACTATTTATAAAGGATTTGAACACAGACTTTCAAGCTCTCTTAAGCTATTCACTCTATTTCATACAACCGACATACACGACTACACACATGAAAAAAGTTAAATGATCTCCAATGAATGTATTTCATGATGAACTAGCACTCATCAGTTGGTGCAGATCATCATCTTCTACCCATATATATATAATCAGTGCTCAGTTTATATTAAATAGTAAATCTTTAAACTTTAAATGAAATCTGACGATAAAATGTTTCATCGTCAGATTTCCAATAGTATGGATGGCTAAAGAGTTGGAGAGTGGAGTAGATTGAAGCATGCCCATTAAAGTTTAAAGATTTACTATTTAATATAATCCGAGCTGCACCAACTGATGAGTACTAATCCAGCATGAAATGCGTATATTGGAGATCATTTATCTTTTTCACATGTATATAAGCATGTGTACCGCTTGTATGAGATGGAATGGTTAGCCGAAGAGAGCTTGAAAATCCTTTATAATTACATCTAAAATTCCAAGTACAGTATGTATATTTTATGCAGATACCTTCTGATTAAAATTGCACACAAATACTGCAATACTGTATTAGGAAATTAAATAGAAAGTTACATATACTGCTTCTGGAAAATAATATTCTAAATAATTAGATGAGATATAAATATGGTAAGAATCAAAACATTCAGTGCATTTATTTGCAGTAATAATTTTTGCTTACAATAATTAAAAGAGTTTACCCTCTGGTTATGATTGGCAAAATTATAAATGCTAGTTGTTGAAAATAATAACCAGTGGGTTGGAGGAGTGTCACAAATTTGTGTAATAAACCTAATACATCCAGCCATGTTAATTTGCCTCATGAAAGATCTGACAACTCTTTGCTACTAGCAACTTCCTGCTCTGAACTTGATCATGCCCAACAATATAGCAGAAACATGCGATACTTTCAGAATAATTCCAGTGCATGAATTACTGTTCAGAATATGACACAGAAAGGGATTTCAATTTTATATCTAATTTCTTACTATACTATGATCAATTAGCTTTATTGTCCAGTTATATAATTGATCTAATTGTGCCACTGTCTCTTTGTTTATATTATTATTTAATTAGTCATCTGTATAGTATTCTGAATTCCAATTTAAAGACTTCTATAATTTGGGCAAATCTATTGTTGAGGGTCAGCTTAAGATGAATTCACAGCAATATCATTGTGTTTGTATCAAATACTTGGGTCTAAATTGTAGATGTTTCTTATTTAGAAAATTATAAGTTTTAAATTATGAGACAGTTCCAGATAATGTAGAAACAAGATATTTGATAAAATAGTATATTACAAATCTATAACAACGGAAATGTGCCTTACATGATTTGGTGCAGGAAAGAATGGCAAACTGTGAAGATCCTTCTATTTTATTATAATGGAAACATGAATTCACATCAACATTTAAGTAATATAAACAGGCATACTTGATAACATTAACCTTTTCTCTCAGAGAATATTGAAGAACAAATTAATGTACAAAGTGCACAATGCCATTATTAGAGAGATGCAATAGGATGCATTAAGTCTAGAATAAAAGAGTATTGGAAAGATAACTACCCCCCCCCCCATTTCTCAAATATAATATTTTCAGATTTAAAATTTTGTTTCCATGTTGTGCTGTGCAGTTAATTATGATAAACTGAATGCACAATGTGGACTCATGTTCTGCAGTGCTATTGAGATATCAGTGAACTAAATGCATTGAGGAGACCCTATGTTCTATTTCACAGTAAATATGTCAGTGTGTTATGCTGTGCAGTTAAAATGTCAGTAAACAGAATGTTGAAATGGATCCAGATTCCACCTTGTGTTGTTAAAGAGATCAGAGACTAGTTATTAAATTATTGAATCTCTGTTGTTCACAATGTGCTCTGCTCATCAACATGTAAATGGTTGAGTTAAAAAGTTTTTATAAGAACAAAGTGCTCATATTGTGGTTTAAGATGCTTTTTATCCAAATGATCATGGCTGAAAATATTATTGATACTGTTTCAATCTATTTGCCTAACTGCTCTGAATTCAATTTGCAATTTGATGACATGATTCGATTGTGAATAAATTACTTTAGTTTTTTATCAAACAATAATCAGATAAACAAGATTTACTTTATTAAATATTAAACATCTCAAAATGTGTTTATGTATTTTAAGATAAAAGTGGATATATAATCAATCTTACATCCTCAATCAATAAGTATCAAATTTCTGCTATGTAAATTTGTTATGCAGATGATCTGTTCTTCTTTATACTATAAGAACTATACAGACAACATATTGTGCATTTTTATTTGACAAATCATATTATATAATATGATATTAAATTTTGCAAACATCATGACAGGACATAATATTTATACATTTTTTCTAACTGTGCAGTTTCCATAGCTCCATATACTTTTAATATGCTGTCAGCTTCATTTTAATTGCAGTCTGACACCACACCCATGGCAATGAGAATCTTAACAAATAGTTAGAGAGACTTCAAATTGCTTAACTCCTGGAGAAGTCATTTTCTTGCCTTCACTGAAACTTTTGAAATTCTATTGTTTACTGCACCACTCTATTTAGAGATTATCTACACATCACTGGTTAACTTCTGTTACATATGCTTTTGTACATATCTGATAGAATTTTTTAAATAATTATTTCCATTTTTGATGATAGTAATAATAAAAGAATAAAATCCAAAAAATATCCCAATTGTGGTACCTTTGTGGCTTAGTATGGATGTGAAAGTTAGTTAGTCATTGTAAATATGGATAGAGAAGTACTAACATTTTGAAACTAAGTTTGAAACTTTTAAAAATGAGATTCAATAGTGAGAAAATGAAAATAACTGACTGAATTAGATGTGAACTTTCACTTGAAGATGAGCAAATTTGAGTTCATGTATTTTGCATGAAGTTTTAATGTTGTGAAAAATATTGATGATCGAAAAGTGGAAAAGAGAGGTGGACAAATTCAGTCACCATGAAGATGAATGTGATATCAAAAAGTGGATGTTTCTTGGATTAACAGTAAAGACAAAAAGAAAAACAGCTATTTCATTGCAGGGAACAAGACATAGCTAATATCACATCATAGAGGAGCAGTGAAGCAAAAAGCATTTCTTGAAAAGCTTAACAATCACCAGTTGATGAGGGTTCAAACAATTTTCCAACCTTGTTACACTTTTTAATTATGGATACTCATTTATTGACCAAGTATTAGATAGTTAGCTACTGACTAATAGCCATCTACCTGAAATAGAATTCTTTAGTCTCTGGAGAAAAAATCAATTAGCCTAAATTTGAACTTGGGACGATAGGCAAATTAGCAAATGTGCTACTGCTGTGCCATAAGACCTTACTGTTTTTTTTTAAAAAATATTTGAAATAAATTATGAAAAAAAAAAGAAAAAATCATGATAATGACAGTTAAAGTATTCATCTACTATTTTTATAATCTGGGTTCGAATATGGATCAATAAACTTGGCCATTTTTTTTAGATAGCAGAGGCTTTCTAAGCCAGCTTATGATTCTTTTAAGTTAGCCATTTCAGTAAATTATCAGTATTTGGCATCTAGCAATTCTTGGCTAGAGAGTGCAAGAAGTCCATAAACCAACTGTCAACTGCCGTGATAGCTAATGATTCCTCATTCCTTGTATAGTAGAAGTGGCCAACGTTTAACAGACGAAGTACCAATTTTTTCATGCATGAGTTGACATGAGCGAACAACTGTTATATTACGATTCAATTTTGGTAAAAAAATATGTTCATACAAATAAATAATATTCATTACTTTTTCTCAGAGCATAATAATAATGTAACATTAAAAATCTTAAATTAAGGAGTAAACATTGTTTGACCAAAAACGCCAATAACATAATAAAGGTCAATAACTATTACGGATTCGCTCTAAGAAGGCACTTCAAGGCTAAACAAATATCAAATATGTAATTATTAGAATGAACACCGAACAAAAATCATATTAAGTCAAGGAATTTGAATTTTTATTACAAATTTTTTTTTTTCGAGTACAAATAAAAATTAATGTTTTCATTACAATATTATTTACAAGATCTAGAGTTATTTTAAGTTTTCATATTCAGAAATCCATTGCTCCACATGCCATAGATTGGTTAGCGCTGCTATAACAAAACAAAAGCGTTAATGGTTTTATAGCTCGGAAGTTCATAAGAGGTTCGAACGCCAGTATCAATCCTGGAACCTCCAGATCCCAAATCGGCTAACTGCACAAAACAACACAAGGTGGCTCTGCTTCAAAGAAATACGAGCTTACTTCGGCAATAGGCGATCTTTACCTTTTAACAAGTGGCAAATAATAGCTGTTAGATATAATTTCAAAGTTTTACGCGTTCTAATAAATGTTCTTCTTTACATTAAACATAGTTACATAAAAAAAAAAACGATTAAAATATCATTAACATTTTTTAAAAAAATGTAATTAATCATTTTAAACTGCTAAAGTTCACAAACTATTAATTTTTTTTTTCAGGAATTAAAATATGCAAACTTAAATATCAGCTTCATTGTTCAAATTACATGTCAAGTGAATTAACACATTTAAAAACAAAATATTGAACTTTATATCGATTTTTCATAAATATATCTCAGTGAAGTGGTTAATTAGCAAGTGATAATTATTTGATAAAAATAAAGAATTATATTCTTGATTAAAATAATTTTTTTAAAAGATAAAAAAATATTCATCAAACATTAATTATCCATTCATTTGCGACGTAATATCGATAGTAGATTAAAATAGATATAAAAAAATAATGACTTTATTTGTGTGTGTACATATAAGTATATACACAATATTTCCTAGTAAAAAGGGGTGGTCAGGTCTACGTGATATATATGTGATGCACTGTGTTTTCTCCTTATCCGGAGTCAGGAATCTCTCAGCAACTATCCTAGAGAAACCTGTTAACGACTTTAATTTCCCTTTCCATTCCCCACCCTAAATTTTCCTATATTCTTCTCTAACGTGCTCCAGCCCATTTATACACCACAATCTTTGTCAACTCCATGGCCTTTATATCTAAATCCTTCTTGTCTTTTCCCAAACCCAGCATAAAAACTAATAAGCCACTTTCTGTATAATCACTTTGTTTATATTTATTCTTCCACAACTTCATTATTTGTACACTTTCTGCTTTCAGGCATTGACATTCAATTAACAGATGCCTAATATTTTCTATACCTTCTTTACATAACTTGTAGACTAAATCACCCATATTTTTCCATTTATGTGTATATTCCCTTGTTGCTAAAGATCACATTCGAGCAACTGTAAACCCTAAACTACTTTCCTTGCTATTATGATAAATTAACTAGCACCCAATATTCTGTTTAATTCTATAAATATTTAAACTCTTTATACTCTCCATACTAGTTCTCCATCTCTCCAACTCCCTATTCTTTATTCATGCATATATTCTTCTCTCCCATTCCTTAATACTATAACACTCAACAATTCTCCTAACACAATCATCCCATCTTTTGTATAAGTATACCGACATAGTCTTTACCCAATTCTTCTGCACTTCACATTACCTTTCTCCACTCATCTTGCTGCCTGTCCTTTATTCATAACCCAATTAAATACTATTTTGGCTATTCTTTTATTATCCATAAACTGCAATCTACTGAACATTTTCATTTTGCTTTTTGCATCTCTAACATAAAAACTTGATCATCCAATTTCTCCTTGAATTGCCTCCTTTGCCATCCACACTTCTACATCTAATGCATGTCCTCCTACTTCTCTTCGTATTTTTTCTAAGCAATCTAATATGTCTTTACTAACACATAATGCATCATTACCATATTTTAACCCTGCTACTGCCACTCCCTTCCATACAATTCTAGCTACACCATATTTATTATATGAGATTACTGTTAATTTTTTTTATCAATCCCTTTCTTTATTTTGCTTCATTTATCATTTTTTTCTCCCATTTATCCAAGCAATTTCTCTGATTACTTAGGATGATTCCCAAATAGTTATATCTATTCAGTACACTTAACTTTATATCCCCCAATACAAATTCTTTGCCTTCTCTCTCCCCAGTATTAATCATTATTATGTTTGATTTTTCTTCACTAAATTTAATCCCCTTCTTTTTACCCACCTTTGCGCATGTTCTTAGCATAACTGCCATATCTTCCCTTCTTTCTGCACACAAAAAAACATCATCCACAAATAAAAGACCTGACAATGTATATATTCCCTTGCCACCAATTAATGGTATCTCTACCCCTCTTCCTAATCTTTCTATTGCTCTCTCCATTTCTCTCAAATACAACAAAAACAAAACAGGTGACACAGGGCATCCTTGCCTTAGTCCCACGCCATTTTTAACTATAGTCCCTAATTGATACTTGTTGCAGCGCCATTTCTGAATAAATGCATGTATTATGTAGTGATATAGTTTTACTATCCACAACACAAGTTATGATATGGCAACTGTTAAAGTGTTTGAAATTAGACAAAACTGTTACTGAAACATTTACAATGATTCATACTGTGCATAGCAGTGATGCTATAAGTTGTGATAACATTTTCAATTATTTTGCAAAATTTTGTGATACCTAGGTGAAGAAAAGTACAAAACATGTCACATTTCATATCATAATATATGGCACAGGCATACTAATACTTAAAACTTTTGAGGTGAATAGCTAAACTATGTCAATATACAACACATTTGCTGATTCAAAGATGGTACTGCAGGCATCTTGGAGAGAGATCCAATCATTGGTTCACTGAAACAAACTAACATATATATATACAAAGGAATTTTCAAAATTTGAGATCTTATTTGAAAAAAATGATTCAGAAAAAAGTGTGTAGGTTTCAATCAGAAATAGGAATCATATTAAGTACATGTCAGTAAAAAATAATCACGGCCTTACCGGGATCTGAGCTTCAGGGTGAAATCAACATTTCATCAGTTTCATTAAAATTCTCAACAAGCATTGCTTGTAACTAAACATTAATTTATAATATTCAGTATGAAGGGTAGTTACCATGCTCACAGTCTGGGTTCAAATACAGTTGTAATGCAAAAAGTTTTTCCGATAACCACACCTACACCCAATCTAACTATCTATCTAATTGCTAGTAGATAAATAAATATGCCATTATTCATGGCTGGAGGTAAAGTAAGGAAGAATAGTAAAAACTATTGCCAAGCCATCTGGTGAGTACTGCAATAACTATTTCTGTTATTCTACAGAAAATCTGGCCATAGATTATCTGAAATTAATTTTACAATCTATATATATGCATAGATAAAGTTGATACAGCCTTTAAATAGTTAATTAAAAAGAGGAGAGGTATCCAATAGCCATCCAAAGATTAACAGAGGGTGTAAACATTTCCTTCTATGTTTAATCTTTTAATTAAGAAAAGCTAGACATTTATTTAGCACCAATAATTATAATGTAAAAACATTCAAAGTTTCACTGATCCTGTGAATATGAAAGCAGGATCATAACACTACAACGAGGCTTTCCATAAAAAAAAAAAATGTAAAAAAAAATCAACCCACTTAATAAAAAAAAAAAAAAAATCAGAAAAATAGTTGTGAACATAAAATTGTTAAAAAATTATTTTCCAATCATCATCAATTCATTGCAAGATAAAAGATACTTCAAGTTTAATCATTTTTCTAAACAATAGCTTCTCCCTCTACATCATTCCATTAAACTTTCTTATTTCAGCTATGTATCTCACACATGGTCTTTTTCTAAATCTTCGATAATCTCTCCAGCTGCCCATGTATTGTCACCTCTTCTAGCAATGTGATCATACCATCTCAAATTCAATTTAATAATTCCAATGACATTAATAATGTCTATTGTTCTTTGACTCTTGAATTTTGCTTTCAATCTTCTCATTCTTCTTTCTTTTAATATTACACTATAATCTAAGTTTAGTTCTATAACTTATTTCACTCATCATATTTCCATCTGTACTAATATCTGACCAAAGTTATTAACTTCTCATTCATTAGTATTAACCTTCATAAAAGCCATTAAACATTATTTCAATCTTTTAGCATTTATTTTTCTTTCTACTTTCTTGTTTTCATTCACTAGTTCTTGTATTTTCTTGGAAACAAAATTTAAATGACTTAAAATAATCTCTGTTTTATTTTTATTACATACTTTCATTTCACTTACTCTGTATGCTTAGATAAATCTTGTAACTCTATTTTTACCATCTTCTTAATTTCTTAATCTAGTTGAAATTTTGATTACGTATGTATCCCTGATGACAATACTTGTTTTGAAAATCATACAAATTTTAACAAAAAATTTAAATTTTTAATTTTATATGTAATCTTGATGCGGACAGTATCTAATGGGACTTTTTATAATTTAAAACGGAATGACTTATTGAAATTGCATTCAATTTCATTCAACATTTTCAAAATATAATCACAACATATATAGAGTACACCATTCCATAATTACAAATTCAGTGCAAAATGGCAACATATACTCATTAGTCATTTTGACCACTTTTTTAATATGTTGATAACATCTAAAAACAAATAAAATCACATGACCCCAGCTTACATTCACTGTTCAGCAGCAGTGTAAGTTTTAGTAATTAATAGAAAAAAAAATTGCTGCTTAACACCATTGTGTAAGCTTGTGTCATGTGATATTTTTTTGGCTTCATACTAATACCAACCAAGGAATAAAATAGCCTATTGTTGTTAAAAAACTGAGGATACCATAATATGTAGATATTGAACTGGTTTCAGAATTATATGACTATACAAACATGTTGGCTTAGATTGAAAAAAAAAAGATTTTTCAATTTGGGCTAATAATTTGGTAACAGAAAAAAAGTAAAACATGGCTCTAGAGAAAAAAGTGCATTAAATCTAAAAGATTCCATTGCACAATACCAAGATCCAATGTTCCTCACTGATGAAATCCATAAGCTAGAAACTAGTTTAGAAATATTGGATAGGACAGCACTAAATAGGTATTTATTAAGCACTACTATCTAGCATCTATTAATTACCAAAACTTACACTAGATGGCATAAAGGTGTTGGAAAAAAAATTGCGGTTAATGTGATATACTGTGCCATACCTGCATTTAAATCCTGCTTGGATTTTTCTGGGTTGGATTGAGTCAAAGTTCTTTAGTGTAGATGAGTCACAATATGATCTTAATAAAGGTCACATATAAAAGTATATATGTAATTTCTGATATTTGCCTTTTCATCTTTCTTAAATATCAATATCTTTACTACATTCTTCCAAATATCTGTTATATCTTCATTATTATAGCTTGCCAACAATTAGTCTATTTCATCTGCTTTTTGAAGATATTAATATTAACTCCATCTAAGCCTGGAGTATGATGTTTCAAAAGATATTGTTGTAATTGTAGGGCTATTTTACATCCCCCCCTATTATTGTTTAATTCTTTGTTCTACATATTCCTTATGTCATCCCCCAACCCCCTCATATTTAATAATGCTTTCAAATATTACAAATGGCTTTGTAATGCAAAATAGTGCATTAATTTGTCATGTGTACGAGTTGGGGTTTAAATCTGGTATAAAATTCTTTTCATAAGGCTTAGGATTTTTTCCTAATTACCCATAGCTAAACTGGTTGGCAAAAGGATAATTAGTTATCCTTGGATAAAGAATAAAATCAGGGTGGATCCTACTTGGCAATTGGTTAGTTTGGTGAGAACTGCCTTTCCATTTATAGTTCATTCCCAAGGAAATGTTACGTTTAAAGTAGGACTTTATTTAAAAGGCTATTTGTATTTATTTTATTATTACCAAGTATTAAATAACCAATAACTTCAATATATATATATATATTTTCTTTTAAAAATTAGTCATTTTCATTTTCTCACACTAGAGAGCAGCATTTCACAGTTTATTTTGCTTTGAGGCTATTGTAAGCTTTAAAATTCTTAAAGCCTAGTAGAGATGTATACTATAATATGTACAATGTGGCTGAATGACTGTATAAAGACAGAGATGATGCTGCAATATAAAAATGGCACACATTAAATTGCTAAAAAAATTCAGATATTTTAGTAATCAATGACAATAACGTTTTTATATAAAAACTTTCTATCCTAGTAGATGATTTAAAAATTATTTTAATAAATATGGTAACTATGCTTTTCAAAACCTAGAGAAACAAAATTCCATGTTTCTTAAAATTTGATGATGGTAATTATATTTTATATAGTATATACAGTATAATAATAAATATATTTAGTGTTTTTATTTGATGTTTTATTTTTATATTCATTAAGTGAATGATGATTTCTGTGTGATTTTATGCCTAACACTATTCACTCTTTTCTCTGGTTACCATGTGATGACATTCTTTTAGCTGTATTCCTGATATTTTTGGTTTTTTCCTTGAATTATTTCATCTGGAGTTAGAATAGCTATTTTTGTTTTAGAAATGCTACTAACAATGGTATGATTCCTATTATTTTTTCCATCCAACTTATCTATTATCAACTTTTTTTATTTATTAAATCAGCCGTAATTTTATCATGTTGCTTTGACTCATAAATCTTTATTTCAAAATTAACAAAACTTTACATGACTTCAGCCTACACAAACACTTTTAAGTAGCAAGTCCATTTCTCCACTCCAGATCTATTTATCATAAGCTTGAGATGTTAGGTGACAGTGCTACAATAAGTCTCTATCCAAACACTGTTCTGCCCATATCTCTAGATTAGTTTGCAACTGTACTTTACCTCCAGAAGGCATCTTTTATTCTTTTATTTACTATCCAGATACTAACCTGAAATTCAAAAACATCTTAATGTTTTGGCTTTAAATCAATTTGTTTGCATATTTGTATAGATTTGAACCCAGTTCTGTATCAGCATTTTTTAATGTCTTCAATTTTTAAATAACTTTAAATACCTATATACTTTATCTAAGATTATCACAAAGCTAATAAAATATCACATGATTCCTGCTTATATGTTTCTTTTAAATCATGTGAGAGGAAAACAATCTTTGAAACATACACTATTGATATTAATTTGTTTGCGTTCATCCATCAATAAGTGTTTTGAAAGCACCTTTAAAACACCTACTGATGGGTGAGTGTAAGCAAATTATGCATGGCTGAAAGATTGGTTTCTTCTTATAATACAGATCTATAATACTTGGAGGGTGGAGAAGATTGAAACCTGTCCACCAAGGTTTGAAGATTTGCTATCTTAATATAAACTGAGCACTGATTGTATATATGTGTGGGAGATGATGATCTGGACCGACATTCGAGTAGTTGTTCAGCCCAAAATATATACCTTGGAGATCATTTATCTTTTTCATATGTATGTGGTCATGTGTATCAGTTAGTGGAATGGATAGATGTAGGGAGCTTGAAAATATGAGTTCAAATCCCTTCTAATTACATTTAAGTTCAGTATAGACAATATACTTTTATTTAAATATTACATACTCCAGCCTGTATTCTGCCCATCCCTTTTCTATGTATTTAAATAGACATATTAATGTCCCGTACATGCGGGGGCAGAGTGACTTAAGGTCAACATTGATGGGTATGACAATACTGGCTTCAACAAGGACTATGTATTACATCATCAGATTTTCAATGATATGGATGGCTGAAGAATTTGAGGATGGAGAGACTGAAGACTGTTCACTAAAGTTTAAAGATTTTCTATCTTAATATAAACCGAGCACTGATTACATATATGTGTGTGAGATATGATGATCTGGACCAGCTAATGAGTGCTAGTTCAGCATGAAATAAGGAATACCGGAGATCATTTAACTTTCTCACGTGTATCGGTTGCTTAAATGGAGTGAATAAAAGTAGGGAGCTTGAAAGTCTGAGTTCAAAACCCCTCTAACTAATTACATTTCTTTTAAATAAATCTATTTATACTACTCCAGCTCTGCCACCTTGTGTCAGTTTCAGTAATCAATAAATGCCAGATGGTAATGTTAAAAAATATCTGAATCCAATGCTGTCCTATCTATAGCACCAATTATTAAGTGTTATCATCTGATATCTACCGAATACTAAAGCTTCCATTAGTTAACAAAACTGAAATAAAATAAATAGATTTGCTATGTACAAATAATAAAACTTTACAAATCTTTAGTACTATGCAAAAGAAATAGGTTAAATATTATAACACTTAGTTGGTATATATTATAATTTGATTAGAGCGAAAAGAGCGCAAAAAGAAAACTTGCATTTCTTTTCCAGCAATGTTATTTAATTAGTTATATGTTAAGTTCAAATAATATAATTGCTGAAATAGAAAAAAAAAACAACAACGCTATATTATATATATTTTTGTAACATTAAATTATACATTTTGATTTATGATGTTTTCCATAAGATTGTAGATTAAAAAATTAGAGTTGAAATGGATTTAATCTTAATTAATCGTCAGACATATCAAAAACAGCCGACCTTTCTTCCTCTTGAGGCATTCTGCTAATACTGTGCTCGGTTTGTATTATTATTATTACTTGGTCAAATTAATCAATGTCCACCATTATAATATGTTCTTTAGGTGGTCCGAACAGGAACATATGTTTTTCTTAGTCTCAGAATTCACTGTTTGTAATTTTAATGTAAGATGTCTACATATGATTTATTTCTCTACTTCACTAAATGAGATTACGTTAACAGGCAAAAACGTAAAAAAAAAAAAATCATCTATAGTAAATGAAAAAAGACGGAAGGGAGATATTTTAAATTAAACCACATTAAAAGCTACATACTAATTGCTCGAATCTTCTAGAATTTTGAAATCTAATATGATTAAATAATAGTTTTCTAATGTGAACATTAAATTAAAAATAGAGAGAAACAGTGTGTGGGGAGGGATGAGCAAATAAATAGTGATTATTTTTAAAATGATTTTAATCATCGTTTTCAATCACGATCCGTACATTATGGACGAGTCTAAGAAAAGACATCCTACAGTGGAAATAAGTTTTTTTTAACCTATTCACCCATCTACCATCTTATTTGAATCTCTTATTATATCTTGGAGTCCAGCATAGAACTTCAGTTGTCTATCAGTTGTCATCCCAACAGCCCAGTTCTATTTCTGTCCCTAATTTTTTCGGTGATTCAAAAATACCTGTTTGCCTGCTCACCCATGAATTTTGAGTATTGTGCAGTAGATTAATAACTGTTGCAGTGAACTTTATATTTAAGCTAAAAAAATCGATGTTATTTTATTTAACATATACTATTGTTTTGACAATGAATCAAAAGCATATGCAGTTAGATTATAAGTTGAGATTTGTAAAATGTCTCTCCCTAGTCATTATTTTAGCTATTCGAAATTATTAGTTTTCATTTCTGTAAATGTTTGTTATCATTTTCAGGGCAGTCGTCACTGCGATGGTTTGATTATTATTGGAATTAGTATTCTACAATGAAAATAACAAATGTTATTGAAATATCATTGAGCAATATTGTTGGGCATATCCTGTGTGGTTATAATAATGTTTAGAACCATCCATCTGTGGATCATATTGTATAAACAGTATCTTACCCATCTTTACATTGGAAAATATGAAATGTTTGACTATATATCTACAAAAGCAGCTTTCTATTCTAGGATATCTACAGTAAGTTTGAGCAAATCATTATTACCAGATGATAGTGCATTGAAGTCTCTACCTCAATCATCAGACTAGCTTTCTGCCTTTATCAATGAGGACCTGGAATTCAATGCTGGATTCAATACAATTATGCATTTGGTAACTACCTTTAACACTATTTGCTGTCAAGCTAAAAGTCCGAAATTCAAAACAGTCTTTAGGGGTTTAAATCCAAACTAATCTTCTCTCTACAAACTGTCTGGAGAACCATCTCTGGATCAAACATGTTATATAATGACAGAGATTAGCTATTCAAAAAAAATTTAAGGTGCTAGCATGTCTGGTGTGTGACTGCAATTTGTACTTATATACCATCACAAATTCTTGTAAATCATTTGAATATGTTTTTGTGAATTATGGTTTCACTGCCTTACACAGTTTGAATCATGTCAAATATTCCAGTAGTTGTTTTGCCCAATTTGAACAAAATTTAATTATTAGGATTAAAATATAAAAAATACTGTCCCATTACATTATATAACTCATGTTCCATATATGCTGATTGATTGAGATATGGTAGTCCAGGCAGCCTGGAGAACTCCATCTTCTTTTGCTGAGACTCACTATGTAGAATTGATGCTAAGTTAACGATCACACTTTTCAGTAATTTTTAGTTCTTTTAATTATTCTGAATCAATGGAATTAATTGCTGCCAGATACATTAGCAAATGGAGTCCATTAGTCTTGAAATGAATATTCCCAAGTTTAAAAAGGAGATAATTAATATTTATTAGGGAATGGAATGAAAAAAAAAATTTGGAAATATAATATAGCTCAAACAAATTTTTATTTTCAATCTGATACTTTGGATGTTAGAATTATTCTTGGATATATTTTGACGCACTGATCCCAAAAATGGTGTTGGTTCACTCTATTAGGTCTAGTTTCCTAGATGTGGCATATATTAAACTTCTGAAGGATAAATATTGTATGTCTAATGTCACACAAGGTAGAAAAAATGGGACCAGTAATAATGATTTTGTAGACTGTTCATCTTTGACATAATGTGATTTTAGTCAGAACTTTGTCTTCTCAATACAATCTTTAGAACTGCTGATTTCCAGATTGAAAGAAAAGAATACATTTTAATGTTCAGCTTTTTTTTCTCTAAGGACAATGACTTAATATTCTGCAGTGATATTAGAGGCCATTGAAGAAAATGTGACTGACAGAAGATATGCTAAAAGAATATTGCTTTTTCTTTAGTAGTCCAGAATTTAAAATATATCCTTAACAGCAAGAGCCACAAAAATGGCCCAATCCCAATTAGTCTCTCTACCAATAATGAAAATGACTCTAATTTCAATCATTTCACTCTACTAGAATGAAATATAAAATAATCTTTTTAATTTTGGAAAAGATCATCAGGAGCTGATTTTCCTTTTGATCAGCAAAATGGTTGCACAAAATATCTGTGTTTTTATGTTTTTAGGGCAGCAAAACCAAACATGACCATTGATTAAGGAAAGATTGATCTTAAAGGGAAAAAAAAAGATGTTTGGGAAATAAAACTTAATCAATATCCATTTCAATCCTTGATATATAATCCTCCTGCCATTATTATATATCAAACTAGGAATTGATGAAAAGATTTGTGAGGCTTTGGACAAAGATAGTCCAAACTAAGCATGTAAATCTGTAAGCAGGAATTTTGACAGTTTACCAAATTGCTTGTTAATGAGTCACATAGTTTTTGTTTCCTCTAGTTGTTAACAATGTTTTTAAGCAGCATCTAAATTGGTAAAGAACATGCTATAACAAGCTTGGATGGATCCACAGACTACTTAGCAACTTGAGGCTGTTCCAGAAAACTTTGATGATATAAACCAAGAGCAAGAGAAAAACACCAAAACAAAAATTACAGAAAAGTGATATTAGAAAAGATTGAACACCCCATGTGATGGCAAATTATTGCTAGTGTCTTTGTAGAGTTCAATCTAGAAATGTCTCTAGAAAAAAAACTCATGTGCTAAGTGACATAGTTCAGCTGTTAAAAATCATATATGCCATGATCTCCTAAAACTTAAAACAAAAGCAAAAATAGAAGTCAATGATATATCTTTGAATAGTAATTTTGATGATGAGGATAAAAAGCTTCTCACTTGGAAAATTTCAATAAATGCAGGCAGGTAATCAGGCAGTATTAACTTTAGCACCATAACTAATTGAGGTTCCATTTTATTTTGTCTGTTTAAACAGTATTGAATATTATCAATTTAGTGCAAGTTCTGTTTGCACATCAACAGTATTCTATTCTTTCTTGTCACCGATATCATCACTGTCAACTAATAATAACAGCAATGGCAATGGTGCTTTATATTCCATTCCATCTGGGTGCATGAGTCCTTCTATTACCACTCCTGATGTTCTCATTCCACATGCATCTCATTCTCAACCTAGTAGTTATAATGATTTGGTATTTAATGGATTATTTCAAGTAATGAGTTGCCTTCTTACTCATTCTCAGAAACTTTGTAGATGACAATATTATTCTTGAGCTGGCAGTACTCTTCACTTCATTTGAAGAGCATAATATGAATTATCCTCTTGTGCTTAAATAAATTGAGTTGGTTTTATACATTGGTATTAAATGTTATGAATTTGTTCTAACAGTACACACACACATTGATGTTTTTAGTAAATTAATAGCATCAATATATTTTTTTAATAATACAATTAGATTCTCAAATTTTTGCTAGAAGATGGATTAGAACTGTTTATAAAGAGTAATTATGTCATATCTCCAGAACTGTAGCTTGTAAGGTGTAACTTTTATCAAAATATATATTGGATAAATATAATCTCTAAGTAACGTGTTAAGTAAAAATAATCAAATGGCTTGGGAGATCATTAAGAAATTTGGCAATGGTTAGCAACAAAGCGGGGATGCAATTCATGAATATTAAATTCTAAAGTCTATCAATACTACTGCTCAGGCAATCATAAAAAAATTGATCACTAGAAGTATCAGAGCAGTTTGAAATCCATGAATCTTAAATTCTAGAATCTGTCAATATCATTGTACCAAACCACACAGAGAAAAGAATCACATGGTTTGTTGCTCAGAAATTCATTAGAAGTTTAAACATAGGTACTAGAAGTGACAGAACTAAGCCATGATCCTTGGGTCCCCAGAATTTCACTTTACTACTGCATCAAATATGCATTTATCAACATGGATTTTAAATATTCCATTAGTAGAAATATTTTGTCCTTATTACTTTCTTCAGAATCCAAATGTTGTAATTAAAATTAAGACCTGTACCCTTAGATAAAATCACAGTCTATTTAATTTTTGTAGCTATGACACCAACATCTTAAGCTATAGAAAGATTTTTTGAGTTGCCATATTTATGTCATAGCCTCTATAAATCTACACAATATAAAGCAAGATGCCCATACTAGTCATACAGATGCAGGGATGCTTGTGCAAAGAAGGTTTTTTAGTGGTTGTAATAGTTAGGATGTAGCAGTTAACTCATCCACATGTATTGACCTCCATCTGGTGTTTTTTTAGTGGTTGTAATAGTTAGGATGTAGCAGTTAACTCATCCACATATATTGACCTCCATTTGGTGTTTGAATCTGTCTGGACCTAAGAAATTTTTTCAGATAATTGGATCTCCAAGCACAAAAAATTTGCTGCTCAGTATCTAGAAAAAAATCCAACTGGAAGTTAGTTTATTAGGTGAGTAACATCATGCATTGTTTCTTTTACTCTTTCCTGTGGAGGAGTCTGGCAACTTATTTGCTTGCAGATGTTTATTTAAGATTGCTTTTACCTTTTAATAATAATAATAATAATATTTAAATACAAGTTTACTGTAATGCCTATATTGAAATTGATGTAATTTAGAATGGATTTGAACTCAGACCTTCGAGCTCCCTACGGCTATCCATTCCATCTCATACAATGTGTGTCAATTGTATGATATGGAGTAGATAGCTGTAGAAAGCTTGAAGGTCTGAGTTCAAATCCATTCTAAATAATAATATATATATATATATATGCAAGTAATATTTTACAAGACTTTAAAATGTATGCCCATACAGTTAAAACATTTCAATGAGCTTTACAGCTGAGCAAGCACAACTTTATGGAAATTGTCTTGAAAAGGATGGGTAGAAGACATCAAATGTACACAATGAAAAACATTCCATGAGATGCAGTAATATATATTTCATTTACCTACTAAATGTTTGATATTAGTAAGTGGTCAGTCTATAAAAATACGCTGTTGCAATTTAATCTACAATCAACAAATTACTTACACTTGCATATTTGATAACATTTATTTTAATTAAATACATTAGTTATTATTAAGTCAAATAATTTTTTACTTTTGGGAAATATATATATTCTAGCACGTACGCGTGTGCGGCACAACTGTTCCCAAATGCTATAAAGTGTTATTATAAAATAGATAATTAAAAACAAACGAGCTGAGCGCTTTCAAAGGATCTTGCCTTCATAATCATAGGAAGGATACATGCTATGCTTTATCGAAGAAATGGAATTAGCACATTTGCATATCATTAAACGTAGTAGCAAGCTATGATTATGAAGGCAAGATCCTTTGAAAGCGCTCAGCTCGTTTGTTTTTAGTTATCTATTTTATAACAACACTTTATAGCTTTTGGGAACAGTTGCGCCGCACACATACTAGATTAGTTATTATTATTATTTATTTATTAGATTAAAGATTATAAAATTAATAACCCATATATTCTTATTAAATACAACTACATGATATTATTAAACCAAAAAATGTTACTAGAGTATCATGTGATTACTGATTTGAATACATTAACATAAGTTATTTTAGCAGCTAGAACTTACATAGGAAAAGTTTTAAATTTTACTAGATTTATTTATTTATTAAAGGAATTTGAAAGTATTTATTTAAAAATCTTAATAAAGAAATATTTCTATCATAAGATAGATAATTTTCCAAGTCATGAGTTTGAATATTTATTTTCATTTCTTATAAATTTATGATACTACATATAAGAATCCAAATGAAGCAATATCTAAGCATAATAAATTGATGATTTGATCTATATTTCCAGATAAATGTCATGTTTTTTCACATTTAAAGACTATATCATATTATAATCAGAATTTCACCCACCACGATATATGTCTGATCTAAATGAAACAATATCCATGATAATAAATCGATGATTTGAAACATCATGTTTTTTCATAAAGACTATATGATGTAATAACTAATGTTTCATCTGGAGTATTCTTTATTTGAATGGGACAAGATTGGAATTTCAAAGTTAAGCTAATGATTTTTAAAGAAGCCAACTCATAACTAATTCACATGGCTGTTTTAATATTAAATGGCAATAAAATATTTATTTACTTTAAACTGGTATGCAAAGATCATAAAACAAACAAGGTTAGTCAAATATAAATTGTAGTATGAAGTAAAACATAATCATAATATCGAGCAACCATTGGTACTGAATCCACAATTTGTTTATCTAATACAATCAATTAAGTTGCTGCATAAATTAAAACATGATTATAATATGATGCATGTAACTTTCAAAACTGAATGCATGATTTGTTGATCAAATATCATCAATTTAGTAGATAAAGGATGTCTCTTGACTTGATATACTGTAATCTATTTGTTGATCAAATATCATCAATTTAGTAGATAAAGGATGTCTCTTGACTTGATATACTGTAATCTTTTTGAAGCTTGAATTAATGATATACTGCAGTCCTCATTGTGAAAATGAATTTTTTTAAATATCCATCATATAACAGTTGAAGATGTAAAAGAATCTATTAAGAGTTATTCTAATGACCTCCTATGATTAGAAAGTAAAAATCACAGAAAAAAATTGTACAGAATTCACTGAGAAACAAATAACTTGTAATAGAATAAAATATGCCTTTCTAAATAGGAACAATGAAAAGAGAGACCTTAAGGCTAATTTAATGAGTTTATTTTTGTTTTACTACATAGTAAAAAATAAATGAATACTTATTTAAATAAATATAAAAAAATGTCAATTCCAATCATCTGTGCAATGCATTTTTACTATGGATACTATGCTATGTGAAAAAAATTAAGAAATTTCTCTGCTGTATACATCTTTCCAGGTGTTATAAGTTTCTTTATCATCTGGCCTTGGAGCATTGTCAACAGTCAACTTTAATATGAAAGTCACCTAGTAATACAGTTGATTTGGTGTCAAAACATGGATATATGGTGTTAAAATCACTTGTTTAAATTAGTCTAATCAAGTTAGAGTCAGAAATTCATTTTAATAAAAACTTTAACTAACCCACAACCATTATAAGTAGTATATTAATCCACTACTAATTTTCAAATGTTTTAATTCATATTATTTTTAAAAATTTAATAGGTGTCAATCTTAGTACCTTACTACACATGTTTCTATTTTGTAAAAATCAAATTAGTTTAAATTTAGCATCTTTATTATCAATTTTATGCCCCCTTTACTGATTTAGTGATATGTCTTACCACTTGTAGTCTTAAGGCTACAAATATTTTTCATCTTTTTTAAATGATCACTTATTTTTTCTATTTTATAAGACAAATATTATAAAATTTATTATACCTAATGATTGTAATAATAAAACGCCAATTTATTTCATTATAATAACTGATTGTAATAAATCAATCAACTAAACAAAAATAATTTCCATTTTCATGATTTTATGGCTATATGTCTTAATATTTATTGTAGATAATGCTTATAATAAAAAATCAATTTGAAATATAATTTTTAAGAGCAGTATAAGAGAACAGTTTTAATCTTTAAGTTTGTATACTGCACTGTAATTCTTGTTGTTTAAGAAATCCAAAATTAAAATACATAATAAATAGATTAATATACTTGAATTAGATGTACATAAATGTAAACAGATGAAGGCTCCAATTATCATGTTTAATACATTTTGCTTAGTTTACAACTATGTTGAACTGCAGTACCATAGATTCATATACCAAGTAGATTGCCATTATAGTATTAATACAAATCAAACTGCTGTTATATTTTCATGGATTGTTGATAGTACAGTACTTTAAAGGAACTAGTGAAATAAGTTATTCCTAAAATGCATGTATACTATAAAACAATATGGCTGTGTAATTAAAACATGTTGCATAATATTACTGGAACTGACATCTCTTCATGTTTATTTTACATCATTGAATATTTATATATTGAACACTAAGTGAATGATTAGTTAGGGGGGAGGGAAAAAGTATAAGTACTTAGAT
Source organism: Epiperipatus broadwayi (assembly GCA_028023455.1). Lineage (NCBI taxonomy): Eukaryota > Metazoa > Onychophora > Udeonychophora > Euonychophora > Peripatidae > Epiperipatus > Epiperipatus broadwayi. The sequence goes on along the minus strand of JAQFVV010000025.1, from coordinate 8,654,268 downwards.
AAAAAATATTAAGCTTGCTTAAAAGCCTTCAGCTTTTCAGTTTTAATCTGGGTTCAAACTCATATTTCAGAGATGAAAAACAGATATAATAACCACTGTACAAGTAAATTAAATAAAACATTTAAGATAAACATTTTAAAAATATATTCTAGATACTTTTTTATCATTCTTTTTAAAAATAAAATTTATAAATATTTTATAGACTTTTTCTTCATATTTTTTCTTTTTAAAAAAAATTATTCCTGACTCTGTGAAAGAGCATTAATAATTCAAAAATTCTTTTAAAAGATTATTGTGGGGGAAAAACCACCTTTTATTTTACTATTACACAGAGGCACATACACTCATCTATTTATTAAAAAGAAATTAATCTAAAGATGTTTCAAAATGTTGTGGAGATTCATAAATGCTATTTTAAAAGAAAGCACTTTAAAACTCATGGCACTTTAAAAAAATGATTCTTCGATATTCTTTGATTAAAAAAGAAAAAAAAACATCTGGAAAACATTAACCCTTATATTTCTTGAATTATTTAAAACTATAGTTTAAAAGTTTAAAGAGAGAAAAAAAAACAAATTACAACAGAAAAATGCTAAAAACGAAGAAAAGAGGATAAACTGAAAAATAATGTATCATATGAAAACATCAGAGATCACCAAGAAGAGGTGACTCAGCAAGAGTATAAACCATTCAGATATTACACAAATGGATATAAAAAACTTGAAGTTCTGAAGAAATGCTGTATGATTCATTCTCCTGTTATCCTTGAGATTTGATAATTATGATAAACATTAACATCTATCAAAATTGGGACAATGTAAAATTGTTTAAGTAACAATTTATTAGTGAAAAGTCATGATAAGATAAGCAGTTGGAAAATTCTGTGATATCTCAGAGCAATACTGCTGAGTAAATTTTCCAGTCATGATGTTACTCAGATGACATTTGAATAATCTATATGCCAATGTTTGTATTGCAATATTACACTAAATACTTTGAAAAGAATAATAATAACTATATATTTTTCTTTTTACTCGTACATAGCAGGAATTATTTAAAAAAAGCTCCAATGCAACGGTCAAATTGCACAAAATGGCTGCATTTTATACATAAAGCTGAAATGATTCTAAAAAAATTATTTCATTTTAAGTTGTTTTCATTTATTTAAAATAAATATATAATTTAATAAACATAAAATATTTTTATTTTTATAATTACTCATTGTCTTTAGAAAAAAATTAAAGTTATGTTACAGGAAGAAAAAAGTCATAGATAATGCAAAAAACATTTTTTATTTCCTTATAAATCCGTAACTTTTATTATTATTTTGTACTTTTTAGTTACATTTAAAATTAGTTTTAATAACAATTATGTTAAAAATACTGTCATTTTTATACAAATTTTATGCAAAATTAAAATTTTGCGAAGTGTTAGTCTTGATTTAATTATATTATTTTGTCACATAAAGGTTAAAGAGTTCTCATATTGCCATAGTAACATTTATAAAATAAGTTATGTTAAATTATAAAAACACTTTGTATACCTTCATACTTTTCACAAACAATTGAAAATAAGTATCAGAGCCAGATAGAGGTAACACTTTTTATGTGATAGACATTTGTTTAAAATATTAAATAATATGAGAGACCTGATAGTTTTTAGTGAACAACAGAAGTTAATTATTATTGTCAATCAGTTTTGAATAAATGACATTGTTATTTTTATACTTTATTCTAAATTAATAATAAAATTGAATGGTCAATAGCTTGGAGATCATGTGAGATAGGAACAGTAGAAGCAATATATTGAGTTTTGATTGAGAAACCTTTAGCTAACCATTCTGAGAACACACTAAACATATATGATGGTCTAGAATTAAACTGCTAAATGTTTTGAATCTGTCCCAAGAATTAAAATTGTTATATTCATTCAAAAATAATAGCTAACAATACGGAAAATATATTCAGAGGATATGAAGCATCATCTAGCCATTCCTATTGTTGCTCAAATGTAGGGATATCATAATAATGATTTATTATTTAGTCTCTCAGGATGTAGGTAGGCTACTGATTATACATACTTGTACCATTTATTCAAGTAAAACACATATTTATACAATCTCTTTGATAAATGCATGTCCTAATCTATTTTAGGGAATTATATATTTCTAATTGCATAGTCAATTGCTCAGACACTCATAATATTTCAGCATCCTATTCATAGGTTGAGCACAATCAACCCAATTGATCAAGTTAAACTTTTTTAGTTACAACCAATGTATTTACTGTCTCAGAATGCATTGCTTCAGTTACCAATGATGCAAAAAATAACAGTAATAATAGTAGTATCTAGTAGTAATAGTAATAATAATGATGATGATAACAACAACAATAATAATGGATCATCATCATCTTGTTCACATTGCAACCATCTGATATAATGAAAATGCTATATTCCTTCATTTTGGCACTGGCTAGAATACCCAGAACCTTTTAGATAGAATATAGAAAGAAGTAGACACTATGGATCACAAATTATGAAATGAAATGCTTTTTCTGCCATCCACAAAATTTTGCAAACCATTTCAAATTTTTCTTATGACTCATAGCTTTACTGCTGTATACAAAGTTGGAATACAAAGTTTAATGTTATCAAATTGTTGTTCTGTCATGGATTACAGTAAGAAACACATTTCCACTTTTCATATCAGAACTCATGATCCAGATATGCTAATACCCTAAATTTTTTAGTGAATAGCTAATCAATGTCATTAAGAAACACGTGCTGATTCAGAGATGGTGCTGCAAACAGTTAGGAAAGAGAACTAATCACCAGTCACCTTTTCATAGAGACACATTGTGTACATTGGGTGAACTTCTTTTTTAGTGATGGAGATTAAAATTACAATTGTTTCAAAGGTTTTAATTATATGAATGAAAATAGATTAGCAAAAGTTTTAATTAGATTAGGTGAAAAGATAACAAATGTATTGGAGAATTTTTTTTTACAATGCACAAAGTTAACAGATAGATAATTTATTTCCATGTATTTATATAAAAATGGAATAAATACATAGAGAATATATTCGTTATCATTATTAACCATTATCAATTCACTGCAGACGAAGGTTTTTCCAAATTCAATCCATCTTCTCTGATATCTCTTCTCCACATTCCTGTATACTTCCTTATTTCACCCATCCATCTCAAATGTGGTCTCTTTCTGGGTATTTTACAATCTATTGGAATCCAGTTTAAGATTTCGACTATTCATATATTATCATCTCTTTTAGCAAAATGTCCAGCCCAACTCCACTTCAGTCTCTTAATTCTTTCAACTATGTCAGTAACAACTGTTTGTTCTCTTACCCATATATTTTGTTTTTGATCATTTCTTGTTATTCCTAACACACACCTCTCCATACTTGTTTGAGTGGTCTAAGGTCTCTGTATTGCTCTTCTGGTAAGTGTCTAAGTCTCAGATCCATAAGTAAGTTCTGGTAAAATACATTTATTAAAAACTTTCTTTTTCAAACACATAGGCATATTTCCTTTTAATATAAAGTTATTTTTACCAAAATCACTCCAACCAAGTTTAATTCTATTAATTCCATCCACTATGTTTCCATCTGTAGTAATAATCTGACTAAGGTATTTATAGTTGTTAACTTCTAATTCATCATTATAAATCTTTATTTTCATTTTTTGAGCAAATCCATTGAACATTACTTTAGTCTTTTTAATGTTTACTTTTAGTCCTACTTTATTACGTTCAGATCGGATAATTCTTGCAACATTTCTTGACATTCTGAAGCATTATTTACAAAAACAACTACATCATTTTCAAAATCTAAATGACTTAAATAATCTCTACTTATTTTTAATCCTTTTAACTTCCCATTCTAAATCACAAAATACTTCTTGCAGAATTGCTGTAAAAGGTTTTGGAGATATGGAGTTACCCTGTCTTACACCCTGTTAACCTTCCTAATGTCATTATGTAATCTAATTGATGGTGATGCATTTTTATAAATATTTTTTAGAATATGACAATATCTTGAGTCTATATCTTGATGACCCAATGCTTTAATCACTTACAAAATGCTTATAGAATTAAATGCTTTTTCATAAAGTACAAATTCGAAACATAATGGAAACTCATATTCATCGATCCTTTCTATAACTTCTCTCAATACTTGGATATGATCTGCTTTACTAAACCTAGTTTGCTCTTTTTATTGAATGAAATCTAGTTCTCTGTAGACGAGTTATAATTATCTTGATACAAATATTGTATCAAACTGATAAAAGACTGATAGACCTGTAATTTCTAATATCTTCTTTATCACTTTTTAAAAATATATTATAGATACATAATTTTAAGAAGTGAAAAAAGAGAATAGATAAATTGGTGAGAATTAAGTATAGAATATAAATAAAAAATATTTTGAATTTATATGAAAATTAAAATTATACAAAATATGAAGGAACGCACGACACCATAAGAAGTGCTTATGTTATTATAAGGACAAAAGTTTAGTTGCCAGGGAAAGTCAAAGCAGAATAAGAATTCGGTTTACATATGTAGTTTATGTGAAAATGAGAGAGAGAGGTACTGAATCATTATTTTTTGGAATGTAGGATGATCAAAATGAATTATGTCAGAAGAAAGTTAAAGGGAATGAAAGAGATAGAAATTTTATGATTTTTTTTTGTTTAATTTTTATAACAAAATTGAGGAACGTGAAGATAGAATAGCAGAACTAATGAAATAGCCTTTATCAAAAGATAGAACAAACAAATCAGGATTGGAAAAAATAATTGGGTAATAATTGGTGGTATGTAATGGTTTCATAGATCTGGTTATATAATTAATGCACAGAAATGTCTGAATTTATTTAAGAAATTATTCATAGTGCTGCAAATCTATGACATTTGGTCTCTGTCTAGGCAAAACTTTAGCATGAATTTCCATCATAAGAAGAATGAAAAAAATTATTAACTTCATTGTTGTTCATATCTCAATGTGTTCTATATATTTCATTTATAAAAATATTAATGTTATATTTGTTTTGTAATTATTTTGCTTTCTTTTTTTAAAAAAAGAATTTTGGTGTACAGAGCTGCCAGGTACCATCACCAGCTTGACAGTGCCTAATAAGAGTATCAACAAATATCATTTAATCAAAATAATTGCTTTCAGATGCATATTCTTTATTCACCTCCAGAGCCACCTAGTAAACACTTGAATAATCAATGTTAGTGCTATTATACCTATACTTCTTTTTTTCAAATTGGTTTCTGACTTATGGATTTCATCAGGGAGGACTAATTTTTTTTATATATATTGTCAAGCTAATAACTTGAAATTTAAAAAAAAAACAACGTAAGATTTTGAACTCAAGTAAGTCTATTTTATTATAAGGTTATACATATATGATATGCTGGTAACTATATATTTTAAAAACTAGTCTAGAGATGTGGATGTATTATTGTCTAGCATCCACTGATAACACATACATGGTGTATTGCTCGGGAGTTTGTATGAAATTTGAGTACTAGAAATGACAAAGACTGGGCAGTGACCCATGAACCCTGAATTCTAGGATAATGTAAAAAGAATATCTCGAAAACATATGTTAAATGTAAGCAGAGAAACCCACACGGTATTTTTGCGTATGATGAAAATAATTATTTTAAAATCTAAAAAAAAAATATTTTTTCCATAAAAATAGCTTAAAGAAATTGAACTGCAAACAACAATTATTATTCAGTTTATTTACAAATTTATTTACATTTCTACTTTTAAAAATACAAATTAATTCTGTTTATTAGTTTGCAAATTTAATTACATTTATTGGTTTCCTATTTTAATCACATTTAAGGTTTAATTAAATTTGTTTGTTTTTACTTTAATTTATATTTGTTATTTTACAAGCTTAGTTGTAATTCCTTAATTAAGCTGTTCTTAAATCATTTCCTAACTTCATTTAAAGGTTACAACGTTCGTAATAAATATATATGTTAAATTTATTTCATTTATAGTTCTATGCGATTTACAGCAGGTAGAAAAGTATGTGAAGTAGAACCATGCATGAAACATGGTTCCAGTCCCCTTCATGGATACCATAAAAATATAAATAGAACTAAATGCTATATATATATCCCTGTGTCGTTTAATATAGTAGTAGTGTGTCAGATTCTGGAGGAAACGATCCTTGAATTAATTCCAATTCTTATATTTCTGGTGTTTAAACTTCTTATGAACTACTAAATAATAAAACCATTTGATTATTACTATTTAATATATATGTATAAAGTACTGACTGTTTTTGCACAAATAAGAAATGATCAAATTTGAGAAACAAGTGATTATCAGATGCATATAAAATTCATAACCTTAGTACTTAAATTCCTCTATTTTCAAACTGCTTAGTGCCTTTTGTTATTATTAATATGACTTGGAACTCTTCACTGAAAAACTGAAAGGATAGTTAGCATTTTTGACTCCATTTTATCTGTCAAGCAAAACATTTAAAATTCAAACCAGCCTAAGGTTTTGAACCCAAGCACGTAAAACAGTTATATAGACGTGGATTCAGTTGGGGAATTAGCTTCCTCACTGATAAAAACCAAAAATCAGAAATTTCTCTGAGAATAATGATTTAAATATTGAGGATAAGAATTTTATATGCATCTGGTAATGACTTATTATTCAAGCTTACACTAGATGGCACTGAGTGGACAGTTGTTCTAATCATATTGTTTAAGCTAAGGATGTTGGTAATTTCTTATTATTATCATCATAAATATATATATTAATAATAATTTTAATAAATAAACTCACAAATAAATGACAGCTAATTAAATATAGAGCACTGAGAATATACTTTCTTACAGAGAAATGAACTGATACACAAACCATAACAAGAGATTCCAAGTCAGTAATAATTAGTATAATTTTAACAAGCTTATAAATAAATTTCTCTTTCTTATATATAACTAGAAAGTATTATTTCCCACTTTTTTTCTTTCACCATGAATGTGCCTCTTGCTGTAAGCTTTAGTAACTAATAGATGCTGGATAATAATGTATATTAAATCCCTATCTACTGATCTTATCCAATATTCCCATAGTAGTTTCTGGCTCATATGTTCATAAGTGAGGAGTTTTGGATCTGCTTAAATGATTTCATTGTGATCTGAAGTGTGAATTCTTATTATGGTTTGCGTAATGCAATTAGTTTCTCCATAAAAATGATAATATAAATTACTGTATAGAAATATTAAAAATATTGTTTTAAAAATCAGTTTTTTTATTACTTATGAGTTTGCATTTTTTAAAAAAATGTAATAAACACAAGATTTACATCTGATAAAAATTAAGTTAATTTTAAACATTTTTTTGCAGCTTTAAAAAGTAATCAGCAAATACCTATTTCTGTGTTATCATAATCATTAAGGATTCTGAGTAATGCTTTTTTCAACATATCATCTGATGTCTATTGGTCACTCAAGCTTATAACAGATGGTTCTAAAGTTGGGTAAAGATAATTGCTCTTGAGACCACATAAGTAAGCTATGAAAGATCATGTGGTATTTGTTGTTGATGTTAATTTTCTTAGCCAAAGGATGGAAAGGCTCTACATTTGTTACATAACTGAAGGCTCAAAAAATGCAGAAACTGACCTGGTGTCAGATCTATAGAGCTGTGCAAATGAATTAGCCTGTTTTTGAAACTAGTAATTTTTAAATGTTTATTTATTTAACTTAGAAATTCTGTTTGTTGTCTATGTTAAATCTTGTAATTGATTTTTAACATACTTATATCAAATAAATTTCTTTCAAATTTTGTACATGTGTTAGGTATAAATGACAATGTAATATGACACTGAAATATTTCAGGATTGTCTAGTCTAATAATATTGATAGGCTAAATTTCAAAATACATATCAATTTGGTTAAGTTTTCAGTGTTGTGCACAAGATGGCAGTATATATACTTTTTGAAAACAAGCTTTTACTGAATATTCACTAAAACGGGTTTACAGTTAATTAAAATAGAAAAACAAATATAGGATGGAATCTTGATTTTTTCTTTATTCTTTGAATACAATGTGTGTGTTTTTTAAAATGTTTTCATAAATCTTGTAAATTATTTTTAATGTGTGTGAATTTTATTTCAAAAACTAAAAATACAGCAACATTGTTTACATTCTTAATTTGTAAATATAAATATAAATTGTTACAAAAAGTGAAATGCAAAATATCGGATAGTTAAGAAATAAAATAATACATTTGGTTTTTTTCATTACTCCCTAATTTAAATAAAAATATAAAATACTTTATTTAAATTTAATTATTAGCTTGAATAGTATAAGTCAGATGTGTGCAACAAGTCGATCGTGATCCACCGGTCGATCGCAAAACCATTTTTTGGTTGATTGCGAGGCCAATCTGGCAAGAGCTGTTGGGTAACAAGTGAAACAAATCAAGTCAAGATTTTCAAGTTTTTTTCTTATTTTTGCTTTTGTTCTAATTTTTTTTCAATTCCAGATACATGAAGTCTACTAAGTCATATCATTATTAAAATAATATTTTTAATCTTGATTTAATGTAGCTAATTTCAATTAATAAATATTGTTAATAATTACTCATGTTGCTTTAATTCTCCTGACATGAGTTTTTTGACCTGTTAAATAATTATTTTTTACTAGGTAGATATATAAAAATGGTACGTATTTCACACCTCCCTCCACTTAGACTACGCCTATGACAAGTCGATTGCGCTATGACAACAAGTCGATTGCAAAACATTTTAAAAATAAAAAGTAGTTCTCATGAACACAAAAGTTGGCCACCCCTGGTATAAGTGAATGAAAGATGATTGGTAAATGTAAAAGTGCATTAGTTCCAGATTTGAATGCTAGGATTCTCCGATAAAGACAAATCCAGTCAGGATTTGAGGATTTTGTAGTACCATACCTATCTTGACTCCAATAACCAGTAGATGGTTATAAAGCAGAGTGATGATAATTGCTTTATGATGTTGACATTATGGTCATTGATGATATACTATCTTTGCCTATGATTGTCTGGTCCTTGTCATTTACATTCTGCTGCTGAAGTAAGGATAGTACCTTTGGTTGCTGCTATGATGTATCTCTAAGTATCCTATCTCATAGACATATGAACTACTTGAGAAGCTACAATAATAGTGATAGTATAGGTAGAATAATCTTGGGGTCACCAAAACACTACAATTCTTTCATTAAGGTGCAGCACCAAACTATATTATTTAATTGTTGACTAAAGTAATGCTATCATTTGTATTTAAAACCATATCCTATAAAAACAACCAATACAAAACTAAGTTGAGTTTTTAGTACATTATTATCATTGATGATAGGGTTATTGCTTAGTTATAGTAACCCAATACAATGAGCAAGTCATAGTACCATATATATGTAGGCCATTTAGGCAAAACAATCAATATATCAAATAAATATCAGATTTTTTTTCACTATTAGAATTGGACAGTGCAACAAGATTTTACCGATCATTTATTAACAAATGTTATCTTGATGATTTTGATAATTTAGACTATTTTCTGATTAATTTACTTTTAAATTTATTCTACATAAAGCAACTAAATGAAATTTATTACTAATAACAATGTTGTCTTGAAATGCCCCCAGACTGAATCTCTAGCCGACAATTACTTGCATGCACCACATAAGATGGTGCATGAGAGTATTCATTATCATTTAACGATGTTAAAGTGCTCTTGTTTTGATTGTATTGAGATTATTTGGGGGAGAGGATGTGGCTAGGATTTAATTCATATTCCTATTATTCTTGGATTTCATGTAAGATGGATACATTTTAATTTATTTTTCAGGTTATAAACAAGGAAAGAAAACTGAGATCTCATCCCTGATATTTGACCAGTGTGATATTGTCTTGTTCACTGTTGCGTTGAAAATAGTCTGAAGAGTATTAAAAGATTTATTTATTTTATAAAACGATATAATTCTTACATAATCAGAAATGTTAAAAATAAAAGAAGAGGCTGATAGTAACAGAGCTCAGCATCGCAATAATGATCATGCTACTATGTCGTTGAAGAGACTGAAAAACCAAGCAGTTGATATATCGTTCTAGAGAAATGATCTTTGAATGTCTAACCATTAAGGGTTGACACTGATTCAATAGCTCCTACCAATAACAACAACAAACAATTCCACACATTAAAAGTAACACATGATTTCTTTTATCTTATATTCAATCTGAATTCAGCAACAGCAATTTAACTCAGATGAACTCTACTGCAAAGACATCTATATAAGCATAAGTTTAAAAAAATACTAGGAAGTAATTCTGGCAGATCTATAGGATAATTTGTGATGACCAGCTTAAGGCCAATTGATAAAAGCTTGTTTTGGTGTCTGCTTAGGAAACATTTGTCTAATACCTTTCAAAACCGATTCATACTTACAAGGATGGAATTGTAGGTAAAAAGGATCAGAAGATGTAAGAAGTATATTTTGATAACTAACTAATGGTGATAATGATCTGTAGATGACCCTGAAGTAAAGTAGTTTCAATCACTAGAATTTATTAGAAATCTGCAAGGTATAAAAAAGATTTGCAACACAATCCTGCAATATATTCTTATGAAGAATTACTCATTCCTCACAACAAGCATGATTTTAGTATCAAAAATTTAATTTGTTGCATCATTTAAGAGAAAGATCAACCTTGTGGTAGATAAATATATGCTCATATGGTTAGTTGCTTTAGGGATCATGTGACATTTAAGCACCTCTAGAAGCAAAGGAGTTCACCAGTTTAATTTGATTAAGTGATTCAAGATTTTTTTTTTTTACATCAATTAGCAGAAAATTAATTCTATCTATCACTAGAGCATTGTGTACTAAACTGTACAGGATACCCACCTCCCCCTACATTATGGTTGTACAGAAGATATGTTGAGACATTTTTTATCGAAACTGAATATAAATAAAGTAAGATAAAATTTAAAATAAAAAATATACTTTTTTAGAGCGATGAATAGGAGTAAACAAATACTAGGAAACCATTTGTATAGTTCTTGGTAAAGTAAAGATATTCTTTCACATAACAAAAGACCAATTATATAACAAACAATATTTATTCAGCAAAATATAAAAAGGTTTGGATAATAAGAATAGCACTGAAACAATAAAAAAAGACTAGTTAATTGTTTGGAAGTTCATAAGAACTTTGAGCACTGGAAGTAACAGATGAAACCACAAGCTGCAGACTTTGAACTAGGAGAAGTCACAGTGCATCGCATCACATCACTCCAGATCCACCACTCTGTCCCTGCACTAAACCACACAAGGCATTAAAATAATGAAAATGGTAAGATGAAAATTTTGAGAATATGCCCTGTATAAAAGTTGCAGAGCTATTAAATATTTAAGATAGTGGATAACATATGAAGGATTAATAATAATAATCATAATGAGAAATGCAATGAACATCATTTTGGTGGTCCATTGAAAATACATTAAAGAAAGGACTTAAATGACTATTTTGTTTGGAGTACTAGTTTAAATGAAATAGATACCTTGATAATTAAAAAAAAAGAGGAAAAATCGAAATTTAAGAGATGAGAATGAAAATGAAAGGTTTGAAAGATTAGTAATATACAAGAGTTGTATTGATATAAGAAATGTATAGGTTAAAAAAGAGATTATTTTTTGAAGGAATTTTGAGGAGAAAGATGAAGTAAATATGAAATTTAGCTCAAACCAAAAGACTTATGAAATATACGTTCAAGGAAGTTGCACTAAATAAAAAAATTGAGTCATAAGAAAAAAGCTAATAAGAGATCTTTAAAGAGGAGAAGATGCAATAAGCGTTTGAGGAACAGAGAAAGAAATAAAAACATGGGAAGAAGTGATTTGGTTTAGTGCATAAAACCTGCCTTTTTGTCAGATAACTAATGGTGATATTGATGAGGCAGCTATATTTATATTCTTGAATCCAGATCTAGAACTCAAGATTTATGAATTGCAAGTTCAACACTATTTCTTCCAATGCTTAAACTTCATTCTGAACAAAGAAAAAAAACAATTTGATTATTTTAATTGCAGTTAACAAACAATTAGATTGATAGAATATGTTGAAAATGAATCATGAAAAAAAATGAGAGAGATGTTTTGACTAGGTCTAAACTACAAGTTCTAAAAAAAGTTTTCTGTATGTAAAATACAAAATGAAGAAGCTTTGATTTTTATGTACAATGAAAAGAAATTCATACATAGAAATGCTACTCTAAACACTTGCAGAATGCTTCAAAATCACAATTATTTTGTACATTATAACATTCTATTTAATCATTTGATACTTTAGTTTTAGACCAACTCATCCAATGATAATTATTCTAATTTTGTGATTTTCAGACATACTTAATGGATCAATTTCTTTATCCCGAAATGTCGACTTAAAATTTTATTTAAAAATAACTGGTTATGAATATGAGAAGTATATCTTCTTGAAAGTGCTTAGACATTAAATTTAATTTTCAATTTGTTGTTATAGCTTTATGTTGGAAGTGTGAAAGCACGATTTAATATTATTAAAAATAAAAAATAAAAAAGTTAAAGATATATTTACTTTATAATGATGACCACATTTATTGTAATCAAAATAATCTGGGATGGACTGAATATGTATACCTGACATTGCTTAGTCATGCCAGGATTTTTGTATGACATCATAACATACTTTAAAATGTAAAATTAGCAGTGAAAGCAAGATTTTCAGTGCCAAGTTTATCACAATAAAAATATTATAATAATATTAAGGGAAAAAGTAATTTATATTTTTTTTTTAGAAGATTGTAAATGTTTTAATTCAGTATTATTTACAGATTTATATTTGAGGTTGAGTTTCATTCACAGCAGGTCTAATACTAAAGTACCAATCATTTTTTATATAAGCATCAACTTTAAATAGTGAAAAAAATACAATTATTGAAATAAATTTATTTGGGTAGTTATAAAAACCATTAAAAAAAATCCAATGGTTTATTGATCGGAAGTCCGTAGAAGTTCCTGTTCCGGAAGTGGTAAAGTTTGTCCGTAATCCCGGAACTCAAACTCCAACCATTGCATCAAAAAATGCAAGACATCTTTTTTATTATTTTTGTGCGTGTGAAAATAATTGACTAGTTTAAACAGGCGTTTATTCTATTTACATCATGATATTTATGTAAAAAATGCAATTAATTATTAATAATATACCTTCAGTTTGTTCGAAAAACCATGCCTTTAATCTCAGCAACAATATATTATTAAAAAATAATTTGATTTTTTAAACAAAAACAAGTTTCATTCTCTTTTATATTAAGTAAAACTAATTAACTCAAATGGAGGCCTTTACTAATGAGTAGAAAGACAATACGGACAGCCACCGTTTTATGATTGCGCCGATGCAAACTTAACCGAAAGTCACTTGATAAAATATTCATTTAATGTTTTTGAGGTTGTAAATTTCTGCTGAGAATTATTATAATAAATGAAAAATCATAGATTTTTATACTTTAAATATTTATCTTAAACTAGTTTTCATATTATCTGCATTTTTTCACCCATAAATTTAGAGTCAATTTTATTCATATTTATTTCCATTATTTCTTTTTGATACGTCAAATTTTTCTTTTTTCAAAAAGAAAAAAGAAAAAGATAATTTGTTCAAAAATAAACAACAATAAAATGTTTAGCTTATGGCAATTTCATTTTTACAAGTCGATATTTCCAGCTACATTCTTTTTCTTTTTTTTTAAGAAAAACTTTCTTTAACTAAATTTAAAAATTATAGAATCGTTAACAGCGTTTATTTACTTATTGTAAAGTAAAAACAAAAAATAGCTAATATATGTGGGTTTAGTTATGTGCATATGCTAAATTTAATTTTTTTACTTAAAAAGTATGCTTTTATTTTAATTTATACAAATTTATTTACATATATACAACATAATGTATTACTTTAATATCTAGAATTTTCATATGCAACAAAAATAAATTCTAATGCACAACTTATTTTGATATCTGCATGTCTTGTAAAAGAATTTAAAGTATATTCAAACATTTTTGAAGTAGTAATAGTGTGGAAGTAAAAAAAAAGAAACAATAAACCCTGTAATGTCTTCAAATCTATGAGTAATAACAAAACTACTTAACCATTCCACAATATTAGCGTAAAGTACATTAATAATTTTTATTAGTCATTCATTAGATTAGACTATAGATTGTCCACTTAATGACTAACATTTCTATAGTGTAATTTTCATTGCATTGTAGGGATTAATTTTTAGCAGCCTTTAACACCATGTGGAGGAGTGTCTTTATAAATATATGACCAAAGACATGGAGAAGATGTACAATCTCCAAGATGCACATTTTGGGCTTGAACCATCACTCATCAGTAAGAGATTGTGATCTGGGCCAACTGATGAGTGCTAGTTCAGCATGAAATGTGCATGTTGAGGATTATACATCTTTTTGACATATCTTTGATCATACATTTATAATTACACAACAGAAATATTATTTATCAAATTAGTGTAAAGTGTTTTATTTTTTAAACAAAACAATATAAATAATGAAAACCAATGATTCAGCAATTGACATTCTGATATTTTTTTAAATCTGTACAAAATTAAAAAGAGATCTTTCAAATCGTAATTATACACTGGATTATTTTTATCACTCCATATTGTGTTAAATGTCTTTAGAAAACTTCATACTAACTTTTCAAATATACTCACCTGTTAGTAATAGCTCACAGGTTAATATAGTAACATGACATTTCAATTGGTATTAATCTCCTTTCTTCTTCAGATACCTCATCAGTGACAGTACTTGCATGGAAATTGACCCAGGGATTTTTAGATTCATTAATACAGAACATCAGTTGATGCCCTAATCAATTCTATTAAAGGAAACATTCAGTAGAAATTATATGTACTTATCTATGAGCTTCTCTTAAAGGCAAGTATAATGAATGGTATGGAAAAATTATGAATTATTATACTAAGTTGATTTGTGGGATTATTTTATGTTATTATGTGAGCAGAATATTATTCACCATCATTATGTGAGCAATGGAAGCTGCTCAAAAGATGATGTCACATAATCTGATAAGTCAACTTAGTATGATAATTCATAGCATTTGAAAAACACCCGCGCTTCCTCTTAAGAAAAAGTGAAGAAACTAGGAGGACCCTTATAGATCAGCATATACAAATTCTGTCAATTGCTAGCTTAATTGGTTCAACCATTATCTTATGTCCAATGTTCATGAATCTAAAGGTCACAGGTTCTGTTTTCTATGTTAGTAATACAATTGGTCAGACCAACAATATTTGGAAAAAGAATAATATCACTCAAAATATGTTATATACTAACCTGTGAGCTATTATTAAAAGTTCAATGTATTTGAAAGGATTAAATAAGGTTTAAATATTTATAAAGATATTTAAAAATTAATATTAGATGATGGAAATAGTTCAGCATATAATTATATCTAAAATACCAAAAAACACAAACTTTCAGGCAGACTGTTCAAATTTTCAAGCAATAGATTTTTTTATTTTAGCATAAATTTTAATTTGCTTGCATAATATTTCTTTTTTTGATTTAGTCTTAAATATATACACATTTAAAAATACTATAACATAGTCCTCATATGAACACATTTAAATTGAAATAAATAGTATTCAAACTACCAATAGAAAGCAAAAGTAGAATAGAACAAAAGTACTGCACATTTCAATAAAATTCCTAAAAATTAATAACATAAATAATGTGAATGTCTCTTTCTATTTTGACTTTTTCAGTTTATTCAACTGCTTTACTTTATTCATGATTTCCACTTCTCCCACAAAATAGCAATTGAAAACAATCACTATATTTTAAATTTTTTCTCAATCAATTCTTAGCAACTAAGAATGATACTGTCAGACAAATATTTAAACAGCATTTGAACTTCTAAATACTGATATTTGTATGACAGTTTTACAATGAATACTTCCAACAGAATGATAATGAATCCAATTTAATTTCTGTTTTTGTTCCAAGAAGTCAGGAATTATCAACACAAAAGAAAGCTCTATAGGGCAAAGGTTAAATTACAGAAAAACTAATTACACAAAGCAATGGAACTTCTTCACATTATATTTGTAAATTTGAAAGAATTCTAAGAAATTTTTTTTTGTTTCAAGATTGTTTTCACTTATTCATAGATATTTTTATTTGATAAATAAAAAATATATATTCACTTCTATAAATTATATAATGTTTTTAAAAGGATTTACCACTTATGTTGTGTTAAACAAAAAAGTTATTTTATTCTACTTAATATAAAAATAAAATTTTATTTTTGATTTTCTTAAATAAATTTATAGCATTAACTGTTTTTTTATGTTAAAAAAAGTTTTATTTTGCCACAAAATTCAAACTGAAGATATATATGAAAAAATAATTTTTACAAAGTTAGTCTAGATTTAATTATGTTATTTCATTATGAAAAAATTAAAATGTTTAATTAGTTGATTATTGTTTATATAAACAGTATAAATTTTAATCAAAAAGAACAAAAAGAGATAAGCTTTAATTGCTAAATGTTATAGATCACTGCTGAAAGAAGGTAAAGGGATTTAAAAAATTAGTCAATAAGACATTGCATTTGATAAAAAAAATCAAGAAAAGTAGTCATTAAATAAGCTGCTATGCATTTTACTGCTAAAAAAATAAATAAAAAACAATTAATTGAGACTATATTTTATTATAAAGATGCTGTATCAATATAAAAACAAGCAGTTGTCCTGGGTTAGCGGGTTTGCTTCCCAGCTGATACTATGACACATGAGAAAAAAAAACCCCAACAACTTATTTAGCCTCAGGGAGATTGTCAACTAATAGTAACTGATAATTTCCTGGCAACAACAAAGGTCAAAGATTATCCCTGTTTACATGGATAAAATCTTATTTTCTGTTCTTGCTTTAGTAATACATAGATGCCAAGATTGGGAAGCTGACATCAAGTATGATGCATTGTTAGTCATATGATATAATATTGATTAAATCATTCAATTAATTTTTATTATTGCAATACAGTAAAAAAAACCTTAATTTTAAAAGTTCCATATTTAGAAATAAACCTTCTCTAGCATTTGTCTTTATTATTTTATGTATAGAATATTTTTAGGTTCATTTATATTCTAATAAAGTTCCTTTTATAAGTCAGATTTGATCAATGTAATTTAGCTTGAAAGGCTTGGGAGTCTGAAGATCTAAAGTTATTAGCTTGATTCTTACCCCAGCTAAGAGAAATAATAAAAAAAAATCTGATCCTTTGGGTAAATCTGATATATTTCAGTTTGTCATTTTGGTGTTTAAACATCATATGATATCCCAAGCAATTGACAGTATAAGTGTTTTTAAAAAAATTCAAACTTTGTTTATACTTTTCCAAATACAGTTCATTGTTGATAATAATACCACAGACTCATATTGTACACTTTTAGTGGCTAAAGAGCTTTATACTAATCTATATGTTAATTAAATAAGTAAATAAATGTTTAGAACTTGTATGCTATTGCTAATAGTTTTCTATACTAAACTGTGTAATATTACTAATGTGTTCTATAATAACTTCGGTGTAATTATTAATAGTTAGTGTGCTACATAATAATGTCCACATTATCACTAAAAGATAAAATGCCCTAACAGTAAGCAACAACTCAGGTAATTCCTTAGTTTATACAATATATGATAAAAAAACAATGTTCTACTTTAGTGCCATCTATAGCAAGTTTGAGCACTTACTGATAGTGTATTTAAATCCCATCCTCAGACCAATGTTGTCTCTTCATTTTTATCAACAAGGTTTGTGATTCAAAGCTGCAAGAGGTGCTGCACCTAATAAATAGCTAACTTTAACTCTTATTGTTCAAGCATATTGCCTTAGTTTCAAAAACTTAAATTGTTTTGAATTTTAGGCTGTCATCTTGAATTGAGAATAAAATTAAAGCATTTTTGAGATGCTCAACTGCATTACTTCAATGACAATATTAATAAGTACAAAAAAGCAACAAAAATTAATAATGGCATTCTTGAAAGGGAGCATCTCTTATTTAATAGTTGACATTTCTTATTTAGCATTAAGTATTTCTTGTTTGCCATTAATATATACTAAAAAACAAATGTTCTAATAAAAGCTGAATGTATCTTTACTGACAAACAAATATTTAATTTTAAATTTTACAAAAATAAGTAAATAAATTGTGTGTGATGTTGTGCTTTCAATTCGCAAAAACTGAAGTCGATTTTCTTAAGGCTGAAGTGTTAGTAATTTTAATTAGAACCAATCAAAATATATTTCAGCTGAAGGTTTTGTCATTAAACAAAAGCAAAAATCGTAAACCAAAAGCTAAATATGGGCAAAAACGAAGCATTCTGAGTCCAACTGGAGCAACAACACAATGTAGAGTCACAGCTGATGGAATTAGTTATATTGGAATAGCCTAGTTAATAGAGAAGACTGTGATGATGAATATTTACAATTTATCAGCAGATGAGTCAATCTATTAGTATGAATATGAGTTATTGATGTATTTGTATGGATTATTGGCATCTTTCTGAGGAAACTGTCATAGATAGTTCTAAAAGATTTACATAATGCAAAGTGATTGGCCAACTTTTTCATGCAGTATAACTCAAAATAATAAATATTTCAAGCTTAGTGATTGGAGTTAACATTTCTCATATTTATATATAAATATAATTAAAGGGGCTGTGAACCCAGACTTGCACACTTCCTACAGTCATCCACTCTATGCAATATAACCAATATACATGATCACATACATGTGAAAAAGATAAATGATCTCCAATACATGTATTTCATGCTGAACCAGCACTCATCAGTTGATCCGGATCATTGTCTCCCACATATACATATATATAAAATCAGTGCTTGGTTTTGTATTACATGAAAAGTCAGATTGACTTAAAGGCAACATGGGCATTTATAGTTGGCATTATCAAGAGCTTTGAAAATTCCATCATCAGATTTTCAGTGATATGAATGGCTGAAGAGTGGAAAGGATTGAAGGCTGTCCATTAAAGTGTGTACATTTGCTATCTTAATATAAAACCGAGCACTGATTATATATATATGGAAAAGATGATCTGGATCAACTGACGAGTGCTGATTCACCACAAAATACATTTATTGATCATTTATCTTTTTTCACATATAATGTGTATCAGTTATATAAGATAGAGTGGCTGAGTGAAAAGAGCTTGAAAGTTTGGATTCAAATCCCTTCTAATTAAATCTAGATAAAAGCATAAATATTATACATGTATTTAAATGTTACATATTCAGCCTGTATTCTGCCCATCCTTCTTCTGTGTATCCAAGTGGGCTTAAAGTCCTACATATGAGGGATCAGATTGATTTATGGTGAACATGGGTATGACACAACAAAATTTGGCAAACAAAGGCTTGCCTGCCTGCCTGTCTATCTATACTGAACAATGACAAAAATATGTAAAGAGATTATGGTCTTGGCCAACTGATGAGTGCTGGTTCAGCACAAAATGTACATCCTGAGATGATAGATGTTTTTCTCATCTTTGATCACATATTTACGATTAAATCCCTCCATAAGGTGTTAAAAGCAGATAGAAACCAGTCTTTAACTTATGTGAAAGTGATGTAGTAAAAATTACACTACAAAAAAATGCCATGCTTAATTAAGAATTTCCAGATATATGAAAAAGACATTTAGATTCAAACCCAATTATGGACAAAGCTGCAGAAACACAACCACTACATCATATTGCATTCCTATCTAATTTTATTTATTTCAATAAATTACTTATTTTCTATTTCCAATTCTATCAAGAAATTCCAAGTGTGATTCTGAATATAAGGATTCTAATTTGTAATATACATATTAAAAGTTTTTTTAAAGCTTCAAACAGCGAATGTCAATAGAAAGAAGTTTTTTTAGAAACATATATCTGCAATAAAAAATTCTTTGGCAATTTTTTAAAAACGGTCACAGCTATTTTTTTTTTAAAAAAAAAAAAAAAAAAAAAAAAAACCAATTTAAAAACAAATATTAAATACAGTACAAAAATTCCTTGGAAAAAATTTAAACTGTTAACAAGCAGAAAAAAAGAAAAGCGTTTCTACATTTTAATTCTCAGCAGATTCCGAACAACGAGATAGAAACACAGACAGAATTTCAACTTAGGGAAGGTATCTAAAAATTACTAGAGCCCAAAAATTTAATTTCTAAAAAACATATGTATGATTTTTCACTTGAATAAGGTTTGAATTTTGGGTTATATTTATTGGTAGTTTTTAACATCTTTGATTTTCAGCACCAAAATTAGGCTGGGAATTAATACTGAAATCTTTAGCTTTTGAATCTAAACTAGCGTATTTAAAAAAAGTCAGGTCTATATAACCCTCCGAGTTCTTAGGTAGTCACCATCTAAGTAATAAACAAGCCTAACACTGTTTACCTTTGGGAATCAGATCAGAACTTGTCCGTGTCTAAATAACTTAAAATACATCTATCATCATCATCACATTCAATTTTCATTAATCCAGTATGAAGTGAAGATCTCTACAAGTTTAATAAGTTATTTCAATTCATAACTTTTCTTCTTCATATCACATTGGTAAATATACTTATTTCATTCGTTCATCTCACATATGGTTTTATTTTACAATCTTAAAACTTTAAACGTCCATTCATTATCATCTCTTCTAGTAATATGCCCAGCCCAGATCCATTTCAGTCTCTTAATTCTTTCAATGATGCCAGTAATGTGTTTTCTCATATATTTTGTTTTCAATCCCCCTTTGTCATATTCAACATGCATCTCTCCACACTTTGTCGAATGGTTTTTAAGTCTCTGTATGGCTCATCTGTTAAGTGTCCAAGTGTTGAATACTTAAGTAAGAAATATTAAAATACATGTTAAAAACCTTCCTTTCCAAACACATAGGCATATTTCTTTTTAATAGTATGTTATTTCTACTAAAATTGTATATACAATAAGTTAAATACATAAAATCAGTCCACGTCTAAACAATATCAATAACAATCAATGATCTCAATCTGTTGTCAAGGCAACCTTTTTACAGTAAAGATGTATACCTGCCTTAATCTTTGGCCTAATATATTTATATATGCACTAAAGATTGCAAATTTACTAGAGAGAGTAGATTATTAATTCAAAGAAGTTTAATTAAATCTCATTAAACAGGCAAATACAACCTGTTCTGAAAGCAGAACAAAGGTGCAAAAAATGAAATAATTGATAAAATAATAATAACCAAATGCTTTATTGATTGAGAGTTCACATAAAAATTGATATAAAGTTTGGGCACTGGAGCATTCTAGTGCTGCTCAAAACAGTGTGAACAAAATAATTTATTTAGAACAATCATTTAAAAAATGGAAAGTGATGTTGAATCTAATTATATGGTTTAGATAATGGTCTTACATTTCATAAACACAAAATTATTTACTATATATAAAAATAAATTGATAAAAAATCAAGTCAGATGTCATATGACCTAATTTTAATAAAGCTCATATTTACAAATGTTATATGAAGAGTACGTAAAAGCATACTATTAACAAACTTCAAAAATACCCTCAACCCCAGACCACGGTTTCTGCATCTAGCGTTGTCAGTGAGGTGTTGGGGATTTAAAATACTAGAACTAGTCTATCATATGGTGTATCTGAATTTAGTTCAGTCCCATACAGCTATTTGAGTTAGATAGCTGGATTTTTGGACATTTAAATGTCTGAAAGTTTCAGATTTTCTTCTCAATAGTTAGGCATTGATAAAATGCTAGACTAGTTCCAGTATTTTTAATCCCTAATGCCTCACTGACGACGCTAGATGCAGGAACCGCAGTCTGGGGTTGAGGGTATTTTTGAAGCTTGTTAAGAGTATGTTTTTATGTACTCTATATATAATATATATAAAAAATATCTTAAGCCCATAATGTGATTAATGCATTGCTTTGTGGAGTTAATCTTAAAAATGAAAATGCATAAAAGGATAAATCTGGGATCAGTAGGAGGAAAAACACATCTCTGAAGCCACTAAATGAAATTCAGCAGATAAAAAAACATTAAAGCAGACAATTTCAGAATCATAAAAGACTGAACTATTGTAAAGAAACTTCTGCCGCTGAAAATTCAAAAGTAAATCTAGGTATTATATAGAATATCTCAGTTGAAACTCATCATAATGTTTTAAGTATTAGTAATATAATTATGGTAATACATTAAGTTAACTTGCTTTGTTAAATTACCAACTTGATAACCTAATAAACATCAGTTAAAATATCTCCAGTCTGTTTATACTTTATTTTGATATTTATTTGTAAGACTGATCATTACTTGCATGATTGAGGTAATCGAACATAGCGCTATAGAAAGTTGTCATCCGTTAACTGAAAGGAGGCTCTTTGATTCCTCTTGGAGGCCTTGAAGGAATAAAACAGGGCAAATTCCTAATGTTTACTCAATACACTTTTGACATTGCAGCTGTTATTACTATGTGATTATTCATATATTATATTAACAAGGTGGGCTGCTCACCAATATATATTAGCCAGCATGGTGAGTTTATTCACATTTTACCTTTGAGTTTAATATCAAGAAATACAATGGCATTTCTTCTCAGTTGCTTGATAAGACAGAATGAATATGTGTGTGAATGCAAATTTTTTTTTCTAATAGATGTATACAATCATGACATACAAAAATAAATCATGACCCTTATTCCCAGGAGGCTGTAAAATAACCAGACAAGGCAATAGTTGGTCGCCAAAGGAGGAGGGTACTAGAAATTCCCTGATTGCAGACACAGACTGCCATTTGATGATGAAGGTTTATTTAGATACCTATAACTGCAGATCATCTTCAAGTGAAGAAAGATTGCAAAAAATGGAAAAAGAATTGTCTCATATTAAATGGGACATTACTGGATTTTATAAAGTTAGAAAAAAAGGTGATGAGACAATTGATTTAAAAAGTGGACATGTATTCTCCAAAGGCACAAATATTGGAAGCACAAGTAAAGTAGAATTCATTATAAATAAAATGTGAAAGAACAACATTGCGGAGATTATAATATATCAGACAAAGTGGCAAAATTAGTTATTCAACTTAATAGCAGATAAAAATGCAGATAAATTCAGGTTTATACACCAACAAATTCTCATAGTGATGAAATAGTAGAAGATTTTTGTATGGATGTACAAAAGGTTTTTGATCAGAGTAAACAACATTTTAAAAGTGTTATGGGAGACTTTAATGCTAGAATTAGAAAACAAATGAAAGATGAAAGTACTGTAGATAAATTTGATTATAGTAATAGAAATAAGAGAGGACATAGACTTGTGGAGTTTGGAGAAAAAGAAAAACTTTATATTATGAATTTTTTTTTTGAGAAAAATGTTAAAAGGAAATGGACACTGGGAGCATACAAATGGAGGTAGAACAGAATTGGACTATACTTTGACTAGCAGAAAATTGATATTTCAAAATTGCAATGCCCTTAATAAATTCAATATGGGAAATGATCATCGATCAGTAACATATGTGTTAATGCAAAACTAGAGAGACAAAAATTAAGAAAAACAGTATTTACAATTGATATTAATAATCTTCAAAAATATTCTAATGAATTTAAATTAGAACTTGCAAATCGAATTTTGTAAAAGGGTATGAAAAAGAGTTGATGATGATATAAGAAAGTATTAATTGTGAATTAGCAAAGCAAACTGTAGAAGAGAATAAAAGTCTCAAGAGTGCAAAACAATATTTTGGTTTTGGTAGAAAACTAATATCAATAATAAGAAAAAAAAGATGAAACTATTAATAAAAAAAGAGATAACATCATGAAATGCGTAGAAGAGTTCTATCAAGAATTATATAGTAATAAAGAACAAGTACCTCCTACATCTATTATATCTTCTGAATTGCCTGGATTTAAAATGAAGAAGAGAGACATGCAATTAAATTTATGAAGAAGGAAAAAATTCAAGGTAATAATGGAATTATAATCAATATATTAAAGAAAGGGGTGAAGAAATAGAACTTTTTTTTGACAAAGTTATAAACCAAATGACTAAAATGATAAAGATGTACCAGATGATTGGAAAAATGCTGTATTAATATTAATATTTAAAAAAGGCAATAAAGAAAGCATTAAAAATACAGACCTATCAAACTTTTATCAATTTTATAAAAAAGATTTTACCAAAATAATTATAACTCATCTACAGAGAACATTGGATTTCCACCAACCAAGAGAACAAGCTGGAGTTAAAAGTGATTTTAGTATAGTAGATCATAACCAAGTATTGAGAGAAGTTATGGAAAGGATCAATAAATATGGTTGCCATTATGCTTTGGATTTGTAGATTATGAAAAGGCATATGATTCTATAAGCATACCTTCAGTGATTAAAGCATTGGATCTTCATAGACCCAGGATATTGTCATATTCTGAAGAATATTTATAAAAATGCAATAGCTGCAATTAGATTACATAATGACCTTAGAAGGGTTAACATTGAGAAGGGTGTAAGACAGCATGACTCCATATCTCCAAAACCTTTTAAGCAGTGCTGCAAAAAGTATTTTGTGGATTAACATGGAAAGTTAAAGGAGTAAAAGTAAATAGTAATTATATAAGTCATTTAGATTTTGTAGATGAAGTAGTTGTTTTGCAAATAATGCTTCAGAGCTTCAGGAAATGTTGTAAGAGTAAGTAATAAAGTAGGGTTAAAAGTAAATGTTAAAAAGACTAAAGTAATATTCAATGGATTATCTAAAAAAAATGAAAATAAAGATTGATTATGATGAGTTAGAAGAAGTTAAGAATTACAAATATCTTGGTCAGATTATTCCTACAGATGGAAAAATAATGGATGAAATTAATCATAGAATTAAACTTGTATTTTTGGTAAAATAACTTAGTATTAAAAGGAAATATGCCTATTTGTTTGAAGGAAGGTTTTTAAATAAATGTATTTTACCAGTTAGTACTTATGGATCTGAGACTAGGATACTTAATAGAAGAGGAATATAGAGACTTGAGACCACTCAAAGAATTATGGAGAGGTGCATGTTAGGAGTAACAAGAAGAGATCAAAAATGCAATACATGGATAAGAGAAAAAACAAGTGTTACTGATATCATTGAAATAATTAAAAGATTGAAGTAGAGTTGGGCTAGATGTATTGCTGGAAAAGATAATAATAGATGGACAATTGAAATATTAAACTGGATTCCAAGAGAATATAAAAGATTCAGGATGGATGAAATAAGAAAGTGTGCAGGGATGATATGGTGAAGAGAGGCCAGAGATCAGAGAAGATAGATTGAACTTGGAGAAACCTTCATCTTATAGTGGACTGATAATGGATGATGATGAATCAAACACAGCATTTAGTAGTATTTTAGTTCTGGATTGAATCTAATGACACATATTTGATTTTTTTTCTCCTTCGATTAATAAAGCAGTAGTTTAATTTCACTGTAAATATCCTAGTCATGTGACTATTAAATATCATCTAATTGTTTATTTTGGTTTGCACTATATCTCAAGATCGGTGATGTGATGCAAAGTACTGTGACTTCTCCTTTAAATGAAGTCAGGAATCTCTCAGAAATTATACCCAAGAGAAACCTGTTAGCCAATTTATTTTCCATTCCCTATTCTAAGTTTTCCCATATTCTGCTCCATTCCATTTCCACACCATAATCTTTGTCAACTCTAAATCCCCTTATCTTTTCTCAGATCCAGTATAAAAAACAATAATCCACTTTCTGTATAATCACTTTTTTCATATTTATTCTCCCATAACTTCATTATTTGTACCTTTCGGTTTTCAAGCATTTACATTCAATTAACATATTCATAATATTTTCTATTCTTTCCTTACACAATTTACAGACCAAATCACCCATAAGATGTGATATGTTGGACTATTTCCATTATTTATGAGTGAATGTTGAATGTATAGAAAATTTTAAACTTTATTTAAACCTTCCAAATACAAACAACTTGTTAGTAATAACACACAAATTACTAACCTGTATTGTCTATTTGTGTGTTATTACTAAAAAGTTGTTTGTATTTAGAAAGTTTAAAATTTTCTATACATTCAACATTCACTCATAAATGATGGAAATAGTCCAACATATCACATCTTATAATATACTATCATTACAAATCTTCAGACGAATACAAATCACCCATATTTTTCCATTTACATGTATATTCTCTTGTTGCTAAAGATCCCGTTCGAGCCTTAAACAATAAACTACTTTCCTTACTATTATCATATATTAACTTACATCTAATATTCTGTTTACTTTTATATATGTATATGTTTAAACTCTTTTTACTCTCCATACTAGTTCTCCATCTCTCTAACTCCCTATTCTTTATTAATAAATCTATTCTTTTATCCCATTCCTTACCACTATAACACTCAACAATCCTCCTAACACAATCAACCCATCTTTTGTAGTGATGTGAAGGGATATGATGCACTGTGACTTCTCCTTATACAGAGTCAGAAATCTCTCAGCAACTATGCCCAGAAAAATCTGTTAGCCACTTTATTTTCCCTTTCCATTCTCCAACCTAAGTTTTCCCATAATCTGCTCCATCCCATTTCCACAACATAATTTTTGTCAACTCCATGGCCTTCATATCTAAATCCCCCTTATCTTTTCCCAAACCCAGCATAAAAACCAATAACTCACTTTCTGTATATTCACTTTGTTCATATTTATTCTTCCATAACTTCAATATTTGTACCCTTTCTACTTCCAAGCGGTTTCTGCTAATACTGCCATCTAGTGTCCAATTTTCTGTACCTACTTTGATTAGGTTGGAGAAAAAGGAATGCTTTAAGCAAGGTGAGAGGATATTTATTTCAGTATCTTTTTTTCTGATTCCACCAAGAAATTGAGTAAAAAAATGTACAACAGATATAGTATTGTAATAAAGTATATATTTGTGAAAAAAAAATGCAAGTAGCAAATTTTAAATACAGTATTATATAAATAATATATTTACACGTAGAGTGAATAATAATTTTAAATAAATAAATTACTTGAAATGTTATAGATAAACAAACATTCTTACAACTTTACCATTAAAAAAATAATCTGAAAAATTAAATACCATTTATGGCCTGCATATGATTATAAATAAAAACAATTAAACTTTACAACTAAAGTTAGTACAGTAATATAGTTTTTAGATATTTTTTTTTCTCATATGTCATAGCATCGGCCGGGACGCGAACCCACAACCGTCTGCAACCAACTACTTGCTTGCAAGGTGGCTGCGATGACCTCTCGGCTAACAACGCTTGACTAGTTTTTAGATATTATATCCAACATTTTAAATAAATAAAAAAAAACAAAACAACATTATTTAAAGATTTAGCTCATTTTGCAACTGACAATTTAAACATTATTTTTCATTGAAATGTATATAAAATTCATCTTAAAAATCACCTTTAAATGCAAATTAGATTTTATAATTTAAAATATCATATCTATTATCTAAACATTTCTTAGATATATATAATTTAAATATCATTCTAACTACATATAATAAAAAAAAATCAAGGTTAATACTAATTATATTGATTAGATATTTTCAGATTACATATGTTCCCATAAGAGGATCTATCCATATAAGACATTCTACCAGAAGACAAAAACAACAACAACAACAACAACATGTGCACATATAAGAAATCTCTTAAAAAAATATCATGGCATACAAGAAACAAAACACCAGTGTATACACACAATTGGGAACTCTAAACTACATAGATAACTTTCACTAAAGCTGTAGCACTTTTTACTTAGCAGTTTGAATTCAAGTGAAGAGCACTATTTTATAAGCCACTTCTAAATTTAAGGCACTCAAATATATGTTGAAAAAATAGAAAGTGATGGACGACCATCACTGATAGAGACTGAGTGCAGTACCCTAAAGTCTAATCACACTAATTTCTCTTTGGGCAAAGAACTTAGCATAAACTAAATAATTGTTCACTCTAAAGCACTGCTTAGTGCTACATAGCAGCAGTGTAAAAGTGTGACTTGTGATTTGAAAGCAGAAATCATCAGAGCTCTAAATTATTTATTTTTGACAAAGTACATGACATAGAAATGATTATTTTTAAAGATATATACACATATATACCTGACTTAAACATTTATATATAAGACGTAAATTTCTAAAGTATAAGCACCAAGAAATATAATATGGCTCCAAAACTCATAAAATAATAAAAAGTCTGTATGACCTGTTTAGTTCAATCTTGGACTACAGATTATTATATAAATCTGATTAATCTAGAATTCCAAAGAAAGAGATTTTACTTTCCTAACTTATTTTCTATTATTATTCTCATTTCCATTTTCTGGATATAAGATAATATTAATTACTAATTGCTAGATATGCTACAAAACTATTTTTAATTAGTCTTTGCATCAAAACTGAATAGTTTTTTTCTCTTTTATCTCTACTTCGGGTTATACAAACATTTTTGCTGTTCTTTTTAGACTAAATTTTCAGACTTGCTTGCTAAAAAGTAATTAGGTCTAAGTAATAATCAGTTGTTACCTTTATTTACTGTTTTAGAATTCAATAGATTCTAAATCGATTTAGATTACCATGATCAATAGCTTGGATATCAGGCACATCTTCGTTGTTATTGGTTCAGGTAAATATTTGATGAGCAGTTCCTCCAGATCTTACTGTTTATCCTTATGATACTATGTATTTTTTTTTATTTTATCAAATATAAAGTTGGGCCTTGTGAATCCATATTGCCTTCAAAATGTGATTTATACTGCACATCAAAGGTTTGACTTCTTTTATGAAATAATCTAGGTCAATTAATTGGGCATTTAAAATTCAGCATTTTAACTTTAAAAAAACAGCTTACTATAAGACAATAATAAACAATGGATTACAATGCCTTATATATTGAAAGTGGCAAATAAAATTTAAAAAAAAAACATTTGCAAACAAAGATATAATGCTAGTTTTCGAACACCCACCAATCTCTATAGACTGATTAATAATAGCAAGGACAAGAGAAAATCCCACAAATAGTCTATGAGGTCTAGTGTAATGGTTCAGGATGCACCAGCAATATTTTATGGAGAATTGCAGACCAACATTACCACAAGAATAGTGTAACCCAAGCACATATAACAAGGAGCAAAAGAAATCAGAACATAAGTCTATGTTCTTATATCACACAAAAAACATGGAAACAGTTTTGATCTATAAAATCTCAAACGGGTGTGATTAGAGTGTGATCATAGTAAAACAAAATAAAGAAAGCTTGGTACATTGCAAATAACAACAATATGATAAACAAATTACCTAATATCATCCAATTATCCAACTGGTGGAATATGTAAATTATCATATTTACATATGTACAGTAATAAACACACATCATAAAAGCAGCAAACTGGACAAAATAATACAGCTATGGTTATGGTATTTGGCACCAAAATGCACCAAGCAGAACAACAAGAGAAGAATAACATACTTTGCAAGGCGTACTAACATTCATATGCAAATTTATTAAAGGTGAACAATGAAGTAGACATAAAATTGTAATAAAATTACATATAAATGTTATATATATATTATCAAAAAATCTTATGCTAAATTAGAGCATTTTCAAATGAGAACACCTATATTAATCCTTAAAAATATACTCCATAGAAGGTTTAATTTCTTGCCAATTACATTGTCATGGCACGATGTCATGTTAACAAAGTGAAACATTATAGTGCACTAATCATATAATTGAAACTAATAAAACATCTTCAAAGATTATTACAGAGCATCCCATTGTAAAATACGTAATCGGCATTATATTTTATTACCTATTTTTTAATGGATCTACAACAATTATATTTATATTATAACTCTCTTGGTAGTATAGCTTGCAGGTGACATAAAAATCTAAAAAGAAATATGAAATTTTGGAAAGTATAGATCAAGATAAAATTATATTTTAGGAAAGTTTATGGTGCATAAATTTTGTGAAGTAAAATATAAGATGGACCATAAAAAGACGTTTTTGTGTCTAAATTTACTAATATAACTAAATAAAACACAGTCAGCTGCTTAAAGGATTTGACAGGCTAAGAAATATCAGCCTATTCTCAGATAAGAATCAACCCAGGAATCTTTGGCTTGCAATTTTTCTATTTTAAGCAGTATATTTAAACTGTACAAAACTTAATAATGTTAGGGTCAGTTGCTTGGTAGATCATATGACACTTGGACATCAGAGTGAGAGGATTAGTACATATTGAAATCTGTCACTCTCAGAGCTAAGATAAAATATGTACCCCCCCCCAATTAACTATAAAATCATGTGGTAAAAACAGATATAGACTCTTAACATCAATAAAAAAATGTTTAGAAAACTAATAAAATATAAATATTTTATGACTGTAATGCACAATAGCTTTTTAAAATAACTTTTATGTAAAATAACAATAATATGATAACAAACACAGCTAATTTTAAAAAATAATGATTCAAATTTGTTAGTAAAAAAAAGTGTGTGTTTTTTTAATTTTTTTGAAAAAAAAAGAAGTAAAACGTTTATTAAATTTGCCATTGAATAGTCTTCATTAAACTGTGTAGAATTTTATTGCTTCAAAATCGTGTTTTTTACAACTGAAATTAAAAGAATTATCGTAACTTTTACTTGAAACCTAACAAAGTTGATTTTCTCTAGTAGTAAGATCAGAAGAGAAATTAATTACATTCTTCTTAGAAAATTAAATGATGACTCAAAATTCAATCATTTTATCTTTCTGCCTAGCTTATTACAACTTCCCTTGGAGCGGCGCAAACAAGGTGGTGCTGGGTAATTTAATTTCGAGAAAAATTAAATTGCTTTCAAAAAAAAAAAAAAAAAGGAAGATTATTTTCAATTAAATTAAATTTTTTTACGGATAACTTAAAATAATTAACTTCATATTTATGATTTAAAAAAAAGTATCTTTGGTGAATTAAGAAAACAAACGCACAATATAGGTCAAACTATGGTTTGAAAATGGACTTATTATCTTTAATTTAATTATATATATAGACATACGTATACTGGCCTAGTGGTTATACTTTTTGCATACGTACACTCTATAGTTAAACCACTGATTGGCGCAACAATAAATGGTGCATAACTGATTTTTTTCATTATCACAGTTTATTCACACATACGCAATCAACATTCATTAACATATAGACTTTGGCTTAGTGATTAACTTTTTTATATACATATTTCACATAAAAAAATATAATTATGCTTATTAGATGTGATATGTTGGACTATTTCCATCATCTATGAGCGAATGAATGTTGAATGTATAAAAAATGTTAAACTTTATTTAAACTTTTCAAATACAAACAACTTGATAGTAATAGCATACAATTAGACAACACAAGTTAGTAATTACACTACCTTTCGAGTAATAATATTCTCTACTCGTCTTCAGGTGTTGCCAGCCTGACATGCACAGTGACAGTATTGACATAGAAGTCAAACTGGCACCTCTAGATTCTTGAATATCGGATTTAAGGCAAACGATTTAACCAACTGTTCTTCTAAAGGTGCGAGTTCGACTTCTGTGTGAATACTATCACTGTGCATATCAGGCCTGCAACACTTAAACAAGAATGGAGAATAATACTACTCGAAATGTTGAGTAATTATTAACGTGTTGTCTAATCGTGTGTTATTATTAACACGTCGTTTGTATTTGGAAATATTTAAATAAAGTTTAAAATTTTCTATACATTTAACATTCACTCATAGATAATGGAAATAGTCCAACATATCACATCTAATAATATACCACCATTAAAAACCTTCAGGCAAATAATAATTATGCTTATGTTTGCTAAAATAAATAGTGCATAGTTGACTTTTTCAACACAAGATTTTATACACACACACACACAACCAGTTTCTTCCAAACGTTTTGTCCATTATATTACTGCATTCAAGCACAGTCAGTTACTTTTTTAAGATCACTCATAAACTAATTTCTTCTTCAGCCATACTTTTCCAAACCCATCATGATCCTGTATCTTTTATATTTCTTTTATTTCTAAGCAAATCATCAATCCCAATTTCATTTCCTATTTCATAATTATTTTTTGAAAATAATTTAAGTTTCATACCATATACTTTTACAGTAATATCTATTCTTATCACACTTATCTTTCAATTCATTCCCAAATTTTCATCTTTTCCCCCATCATTTTCTTTGATTGTAACAAATCACTTTCCACTTAAATCCACATTATTTCCAAAACATTTAATAAATCTTTCTTAAACTTAACTTTAATAATTACAAAATACCTTCTGCTTTATTTAAAAATTTATTTAGCCAGCATAATTCAACTATTAATTTTTTACCTCACACAAGGTCTGACAATTAACAGGCTTTTCTTCAGAAGTGGCTTGATAGTTCTGATGCATTAAATCACTCTTTTATGGCTATCTGTAGTGATATTTCTGTAGTTTTTTTTTTTAAAATATCAAAATCATGAACTAAAAAAATATTGATTTATTAATTCAAAAAAATTTGAAGAGGTCAGTATTTTTCAGACTGTTGATAAGGATCAAAGGGTATTTGGTTCACTCGCCATGTGTTTTATCCTGCCTCCATGTTTTTGGTTCTATTTCCACAGCATTTGTGAGATTACTTTGATAAAATTTTTGGAACAAAAAATATAATTTTGTGTATATTTTATTAAATATTTCTGATTATTTTTACATGATAATCGTACAATAATTATTTAAAATCTAAAAAATACACATATACACTTTATTTTACTCATATATGTTTTATTTTTAAAAATTGAAGTTAATAAATTTGACTACAATGTTAACAAAAAACTATGCCAAGTAAGATAACCATGTCTTATGACATGAATTGTATAATGTCAGTACCCATTATTACTGTCACTGTATTAGGATCTTTTGAAAGATTCTAAAAATTGTAAAGCAATTTTAATATTTTAAAGAAGAATTTTATAGATTTATCAAATATTGACATTTATTTATTCACATTTTAAAAATAAATTTCAATGAAAGATTTTGTTGATTTTCTACTGTCACACATTTAGATTGCATTTCTACCTAATGATCCAATGTTGAACAACAAAAATGTTATTTTGTTAATATTTTCAAAATTCTAGTATGATTTTTGTTTGCAAAATTAAATTTCTAACAAATCAAGTTCAATTTATTAAGTTTTAGTATAGCATAAATATTTTATATTGAAATTAAAGGCAAAAAAAAAATCAATCATTTTATTTTTTTTTTTTTTTTTAATTAAATAACTTCTAAAAAATAAAAAAAAAAAAAAAATAAAAAAAACATAAATTTTTTTTAAACCCTCCTCCATTATCCTTCTTACTTTTCTTCTAAAGGTTAATCATTGACAAAAACTGCCACCAGGGGAAAAATAGAAAATGTCAATCCGTTCAAGGATTAATATTTTTATCAGTATTAAATTAAATAACTTCTCAAAAACTTACAACATAAAAATTTTTAAAAAAACATTAACTTGCTTTTAACACTCCTGCCATTATCCATCTTACTTTTCTTCTCACTGTGACATTGTTTGTTTTAGTTTTAACTACATTTATTTTTATTTCAGATTTGCTGTAAATGTCACCATTTCTGTTTAACATTTTGTTAAAATAATTTTCACAATTACTCCATGCTCTGCGTGTTTTCATGCAGTGGCAAAGTAGTGGACTCTGGAGATCAAGGTCCATGGATTATGATTCACCCAAAATAAACCATTTGATATTATTTACCATCAAGCAAAGTACTGCTTGATTTGGTGCAATAGCAGAATAAGGATACAGGAGCTCAAAGTCCATAGATTATGGTCCACTCCATCACTTTGTTCTCAAACTTATTTTAGACTACCAAATAATAAATCACTTGATTTTTATTTCTATCAAACAATACTTTGATGTAATAAACTTGTCAACTTCAAATGCCAATATTTTTTATTAAGCAACTTCCTTCCTCTTTTATCAACAAAGAAGAGATCCAGAAGAACCCCCTAACTGCCATTGTTATGAATGGAATTCTGAGCCAGATGAGTGATGAATTTTTTAATCTCTCAAGCTCACTTGCAATTTTTCTTTCAGCTCCTAATCAATTTAGTTTTGATTGAATAATAGGAATCTGCAAAGCCAGATAAATGTCAATATATTATTATAAAAAATATGACTTTCATTGGGAAACCAGATGTACTTCTATAGATACTTATCCACTGGTTTACTTTTATCTTTTTTATAAGCTAACCTATTATATAATTAATATGTTACAGAGCTATACTTTATACTACTATTACAATTAGTGCATTTAAACCCCCTCTATTTGCTCATTATAAAAATAAGATATAAAATGTTATAAGTAATGACTAAATTTGGAATTATATGCATGCTTATTGATTATAAAGACCACCACATTTAAAAGTCACATGTACTTAATTTTTAAATACTTTTTTTTTAAATTTAGAAACTTTCTCTATTTGAGCTTAGGGGTATATGTCAAATCTTGTAGGCAATTTTCAACTTGCTTCCATCAAAAGGATTTCTCCAAATTTTGTACACACATTAGCGATCAATGCCAGTGCAATATCTCAGAGTTGTATAAATTAATAGTATTGGCAGGCTGAATTTTAAATCATGTTGAGATTGGTTCAGTAAATTTTCAGTGGTGGACAAGAGATTGTGGTATGCTTTTTAAAATATGCTTCCATTGAATTTGATTACTCCTTCACTGAAAAGTATTTACAATTATCTAAAATAAAATAAAAAAGAATGATGAAACAAACCTTAATTTCTCTTGATTGTTTAAATTTATTTTAATATTTACTAAGACTGTAATCTCAAGAATGTGTGTGTAAAAATGTGATAGTAGGGACCTCTACAGGTCTTAACTACAAGCTTACGTTTTCTTCCAAAATGTAAGCTTGTGGTTAAAACCTGTAGAGGTCCCTACTATCGCATTTTTACAAGCACATTCTTGAGATTACAGCCTTAGTAAATTTTACTTGATTGTTTAACTAAAACCTATATATATATATTTAAAATACTGCACTCATACACATAAAAATAATCTAAACCATTTTTAACAAGGGCAATTTCATTACAAATGCTGGAAATACGATAATGTTATATAAATTCTCAATTTTGAACTTTGAATATAAAGTTATAAAAAGTCAGGTGCAAAATTTTCAAATATTAGAAGATGATATATATAATATTTTCACTTTTATTTAATGTAATGTTTAATGCACTAAAAAAAAAAAAACACACACACTCCTTTAATTACAATTTTGGTTGTTATATGTAACTTGAAATAAAAGCATTATTCATCAAATTAAATACGAGCATTTTCTTATAAAATATTATATATATTATTACACTTTAAAATAAAATTCAAATCTACAAGCATTTGCTGTTAGGGATGTTTGGGGCTTGGCTCAGCTAAGAAGGGGGTTCTTTTGAAACCAGACTGTGAGTTTTGTATTGTTATAATTTACAATTCTGAAATTGGTTTTATATGTAATATCTGTATACTTAATCTCCATAATAAACTAATAGAAGGTATTTAAACACATTCACATGACAATTTGTAATTCATTTACAAATTCATAATAAAATTTTCATTTCAAAATACTACTGAAGTAATACAATTTCTCTTTACCAAACATGTTTTAAATATAAATGTATCAAATATTAATCTCTCCCTCTCTTTTTACCATCTTAAACGATATCACTAATTCAGCTGCATCTCTGGTTTTTCTATTTTATTTAAATATAAACATCTCTTCAAGTAGAACGACAGTTAATCTATTATAAATAGGTCTATTTTCCACTCTTGACCATTATCAGCCTGTCAATTTCTAAAATCTTTTAAAGCAATCATAAAAATGGACATACAAATCTATAAGCTTATTTCTTAATTGACATATAAACAAACATAAAATTATCTCTGCCCTCTTCCAAATTTACTATTAATGTCTGCATTCATATTTTCTTTTTCTACTTCACTGTAATAAAACATATTTCAATAATTTCAGTATCATTCTATTAGTGATATATGACCTTTTGTAAACATCAGATAATCTCTTCTGTGATTTCGCATGATTCTAAAAACAATTATCTTCACTCTATCCTAGAGCCATCTACTGTAAGCTTGAGGAATCAATAGAGACCAGATGGTGTAGTAATATAAAATCCTCAAGTTTCTGATTTATGGATGAAAGACTAGGATTCAAACTTAGAATTAATATACTTATGCATCTAGCAGCCAACCATTACCCGATTATACTATTCAAGTTAATAACCCAAAAATTTACAAAAACCTAAGGTTTTGCATGGCTATTATCTGACTACCAGGATTAGTTTCTATACATATATATATTTTAGAGTTTAATTCTATAAGAACTTTAGGCCCACTTCTACCATTTGGATGAGAAGGTTAATACCAGAAACATCACATGACTTCTCTTCATGCTACTCTATGATCATATGCTGTATGCCCGAGTGTTCAAAGGATACTAAAAGGGTGTAGTATTATAAAATTCCCATCTCTAGACTGACCAATTTCTGGTTTTTACCCTAGTCACTGAAAATTAGGATTCAAAACTGGAACAATTGCATTTATGAATCTACTTCCCTTTTACTCCTTTATATTATTCAAGCTAATAACTTTTGAAAATTAAAAAATCTTAAGGTTTCAAAATCAGGCTAACTCATTTACATAACTATATAGAGCTGACACTAGAACAGTTTCTATATACTTTGAAACTTATATAACAAATTTAAGCCTATTCTACTTCTTGGCTAGGAAGATAGTATCAACAATACCACATCTTCTCCCATGCATTCAAAAACAATGTCTCCCCCTAAATCTTTCTCTTTTATGTTTATTCTATCTTCCCAAACAACTTGTCTTTTTCCTTTTTCAACATTCTACATTCCAAAAATAACTACTCTCAATCTTCTTATTACCTGATATAAATTGCATCGATGGTCTAAATATTTAATCTTATTTATGTCTCTGGTTTTAATATGCCAATATCTCATAGAAATGATTACCTCAAGTATTAAATCATATATTCTTTTGTATTTCATATATAATTC
Source organism: Epiperipatus broadwayi (assembly GCA_028023455.1). Taxonomy (NCBI): domain Eukaryota; kingdom Metazoa; phylum Onychophora; class Udeonychophora; order Euonychophora; family Peripatidae; genus Epiperipatus; species Epiperipatus broadwayi. The sequence goes on along the minus strand of JAQFVV010000025.1, from coordinate 8,616,898 downwards.
TAAACCATTTTTTTATTCACTTTTATTTTTTATAACTTATTTTTTCTTAGCCTATTCAATAATAATAAAATAAATTAAAAATGGCTGTTGGCTGTTAAATGTATTGGTTCAGTATTTGAATTCTAAGTCCTCAATGATAAAGACAAAAACCAGAAACTGGTCTGTGGATAGAGATTGAATTGCCTTACTACCTCACAAACATTGATTACTAAAATTTATACTAGATGTCATTAAAGTAAAAAGAGAGAACTGCAGTTGTTTATACTGAAGAACACTATGATTAGTCAAGCATACAATAGATGGCACTAGAGTAGAGAGAGAACTAACTTACAATAGGTAAGCATTTGAATAGAGGGAATTACCATTGATTATAATGAAGTAAGCTATGATTAATCAAGTTTTCACACATGGCATTAAAGAGAGAAAATAGCCCTTGCATATTCTGATATAAGCTGCGATTAATCAAACTTATTATAAACGGCAGTAAAGTAAAAAAGGAACTGCCTTTATTTAATGGGTAGCTGAAAGAATAAAGTGTTTTGATGGTATGAATCAATTTTCTACTCCCATTCCTCATGATAATGGACATGTAACATATTGTCTGTACATCTATCGTACTTTTTACACAAGAAAATAGAAATAAATTAATGAAAGTTTTACTTTAATATATACTCTGACATCTACAGGGGAAAAAAGAGAACTATTAGAAGCCATTAACTAATCTAGGGTAGGCAAATTAATAATGCTTTCAGCAAAAAGTTCTATTTTTTTTTTAAAAAAAAAAAACAACATAATATTATTTAACGAGATTTGACTACCATTTATTTTTGTCAAATGCAATAATCTCTTTTTTATATTAGGAAAGCTCAATAATACTCTTTTAGCTTTAAAATGACGTCACAGACAAATTTGTTTTCACAGTAAGGAGTTATATAAACTATAATTTAATAATTTTTCAAACTGTGAAAAATAAGAATGAAATTATTAATCAGAAAAAATGAGAGAAAAACTTGAAGCAAATAATATCGTGTTACAAATGTTACCTGATTAATTTACTAATATATTCTATTAAAAAAAGTCAAAAGTACTCTTATAAAAGAAATATCAAGGTAAATATATTATATATACGAGTAATTATCTTTATATATATTTGAAGAAAAAAAATCGGATTAAAACAGTTGAATAATGCAGATATAAAAAGTAGTATGGTTAATTTACTCTGAGGACATGTGACATTTGAATAGCAAGTGAAAAGTTGAACACCATTTCATTTGATTGGCCAAATTGATTTTTTTTACTCAATGAAAAATCCATTCAGTATTCTTTAGTTTTAACGTTCATATCCCTCTTATTATTCTAAACGGCAAAGAACAATAAATAAGATATATTTATAGTTCCCTTTCTGATTATATTGTTGTAAATGTATTCAACTGTAATCTGCTGTGTTTAATTTCTTAAGAAGACGAGTGAACAATACAATAACACATTTATTTTCAGATATATATGTGCAAAGGTTGTGTCTTATTTCTTAGTAGAGTTAGCCTTTTCAGATATAACTAATGTCTTAATGATTTAAGAAATACTTATGCCTTTGTAGCAAATTACATATCAGAAGAAAAATGGCATTAGCTCCAAACAATAGACCTCTCTTATTAACCTAGTGCAATACATCATCTGCCCAGCATTGAGAATTAGTAAAGAGAAAAAAATGAAGACAAGAACTTTTGAGATTAATTTATAGGCAGCAAGGAAAATGTTTGCACGAATGTAAGCCTCTTCCTATGTATTAAGACTGGGACAGAATTTTAATCCTGTTTAGCGAATTCCATTTTGTTGATCAAAATAGTTTCTTTTCCCTTTTAATTTTTGATTTTTCTTTTACGTCATAGTTTTAGACAATTCTAGGATAGTCATATTCAGGTAAAAAACTGTTAAAAATCTGATCTATGAATTATTTTAAAAAAACTTAAAACAATAATTAATCAAAAATACATGTGAAATAAACTTTTAAATGATACTAAAATAAATGTATAATGGCTCACTCCAGTATAAATGTTATAGTATCAATAATTAGTGCAAGTCTTCTATAGACCCAAAAATAATGGGAATGATTTTCTGGTAGGCACGCCTGTTATAATACATACTTCTGTCACTAAATATTTTTTGCAGGGATCCTTTAGTATCAATCTACCAAATAACAACATGTGTAAAATCGTGATACTATGTAGGGCTTGTTTTTTTTTGTAAAGTATTTCCGATATTAGTCGATTTCTGTAATGGCTGAAAAGTTAGAATAATGTGAAATTCTATTTTCTTTAAGGTAAAATAGTTGTAATGCTTGAAACAGATTATAAGAAAGCTGCTCTGAAAAAACCACCAAGTTTGTGAGTGGTTTAATTGAAGTGAAATTCACCACATGCCAATTCAAAGTAAAAATAAAAAAACCACAATGAAAATATTGTTAATAAGATATTATTCATATATAAGTATATTTTCTATACTAAACTTAATGTAATCAATTAAAAAGAATTTGAATTCAGACTTTCAAACTCCCTACAGCTATGCATTCCATCTTATACAATTGATACACATGTCCATATATATGTGAAAAAATAAGTGATCTCTAATATACATATTTCATGCTCTTCTGTGTAGTTAAATGGACATATTAAGGTCCTATATATTGTAACGATCCGGAGTATGTCGACTTACGTTTTCTGCACTACGGGCGCCATCTAGGCATTTGAACCTAGAAAAATTTATAAAGTAGGCAGATACGTAAGTCAAAAAAAAATTTTTTTTTTTTTTTTAGATTTTGCATCCGGTCGTTAGCCCATGTCACTAGCTCAGTGGAATAGCAGAGATTTAATCATATAATCTAAGAGTATATATATAAAAAAGAATAAAATAAGCCACTGCCAGTAATTAACATACAAACATTTATTTATGCACATATATATAAGATTTAAAATTATTTTAAATTAGTTTTACATTTTAACATTATTTTTAACTTTACTTTAATTTACATTTAATTACTATTATATTATAATTTTACATTTTAATTAAGTTCGCACATATAAATTTATGAAAGCTTGTTTATAATGTTGAATACAGATCGGTTACATAGATTTCACGGTCAAAAACATTTCAAAATAAACATAAACGATCAAAATACAAAATTATTGATTACTGACAATTGCGGAGGGAAATTTATACGTAACCCAATAGTATTCACCATAAGATACTTGCATTGTCACCAATAACTTAAAAGACATCCGAATAAATACATTTTAGATACTCACCGTAAGGTATCATTATTTATCGAATGTCTATATATTTTGATCAAATATGAAAACCCAAAACATACTTAACCGATAACCAATCCATGCAAGCATCTATAAACAACTTAAATTTAATGCATTTTTAATTAGGGTCAAGTATGAATAGACTACATAGATTTGCATTTGAAAATAAAATATTCTATCCCTATTTAACCTTAGGCTAAAATTCGCAGTCAAACTGGCATCAATTCATCTGATATATCGATGTATTCAATGTAATATGGAATACGACAGCACCAAAAAGATTAAGAGAAGGCATTGACCCTCATCAGATAGGAATATGACATCTATCAGACAAGAAGAGCAATAAAAAAAAACTCCATAGAAAGGAACTGCGCTCTGCGTCTTATAATTCCTTCCATAGGCAAAACGGGAGAGTGCGGCGTATGAATAAATGATTCTGCCAGTAGCGAATCTCTGACTACATCTACTAACTACATCAATATATCCAATCCATTGACCCAATTTAACAACGAAACAAATAACCTAAGATTGCCCTCCCCTATTATAACTCTACAAATCTATACAGCCATTCACGCCCGACTTAAGTTTAACATTGATATATTTTAATTTATCGGAAAACAGAAATCATAAATAACCTTAAAGAACAAAGTTAAATAAATGGAAATGATTTTAAATAAATAACTAACAAATACATCAAATAACATTATTAATGAAGAATTTAGTTTGGTCAGATAGGATTCTATTGCATTATTTACTAAAAAGTTTTAAAATTTAGAGTTCTTATTGTTTCAAGTGAATATAAAGTTCTTACGATTTTTAAACGTCCAACTTTATCCGTTGCTTGCCATGAACGTGAATTCCCATGCCGTCCTAAAGAGGTTAATATTCTGAAGGCCGATTTATTTATCCATCCGGAGATTTTTGCTTTAACTAGTCCTCAATGTATAAAACGATAGTTCATTTCTCTTTCTTTCCTAGCAAAACTGAAAGGATTGAATCGTGCGTCTTTTTCAATCCCTTCACTTCCGCACTAACACATATCTCTCACATCGTAATAATCATTAACTAACTAATAATTTCCAAACTTGTCCTTTTTATATTAATGTGAAGGATTAAATTTACATTACGTCACCGATGCGATGGTCCTTTCGCTGCGGTCCGATTCCATAGGGATTTCTTCTTATTTGCTAACAGTTTCTATTGTTTTCCTATCTGACCGATGTTTTTACATTTAAATGCCCAAGGCTGGTTTACATTTAACTAATTAACAATCATTTCCATTTCTGATTAATTAACCTGTTTTCCAAATCAAAAATATATTTAAAGATAAATTTAAAGATATAATTTTATCTCCAAATCTTTTTAAAATTTAGTTTTAAAATACTTTTTCTATTTTTAATACAGTTTTATTTTAATAATTTTTTTTTATCTGTGCGATTTAATATATACGAGTTTAAGATGATATTTAATTTCAATTTTTAATTCTTAAAGAAAATTTTTAAATGCGAACTTTTTAATTTACTTTCATGTTTAATAAATATAAAAAAAACAATGTAACGAATGTCTGTGCTCGTTACATATCAGTAAAGTTGCTTAAAAAAAAATGATCAAAAAAAAATATTTTACTTAGGGTTAGTAATTATGGTACACGATTGACGAAGACATTTACAAAACATCCGGTTAATAATTTTACAAAAAGACTATATACAAAAAGAAAAATAAAATGTTGACTATCGCTTACCTAAGGACCATTTACGTTTACACCCCTCCCCACCAGAGTTCTATTTTATTTTTACACACGGCATGACAAGCAAGTTATTTAAATTATTTATTTAAGAAGGTTGCATTGAACTAAATACGTTTTGAAAGATAATGGATTTATACATGTATATTTGCAGCACAATTATACATACCACCAACTTATTTATGACTGATTAAAATGCTTAAATAGGATTACACTGAAGTAAATTCCCAACAGTACTCATCGTAAGGTACCACATTTCGATCATAAACTTACGTGGCTGTGCGCGCCTATACACGTTAAAGCATAATATATATCAATAAAAAAAAACATATTTATTGCAACCTTTTGACTTTTTTTTTTTTTTAACAAAAATTAGTTTTTAAATTTTTTTTCACTTTCTTGTGTTTAATATATATGCGCAATTTCTTTTACTGGCAGAGCTTTTATAAGATTTAAAGTATATGACTATATGTAAACAGATACAAATATTTCATTTTGACAAAATTTGCTCAGGGTATTTGTGGTTTATTAAAGATTGGCCCGAGTTGGTTCGCCAGTTGTAACGATCCGGAGAAATATAACTTAACATAAACTGCACTACAGGGCGCCATCTAGGCATTTGAACCTAGAAAAATTTATAAAGTAGGCAGATACGTCAGTCAAAAAAAAAAAAATTTTTTTTAAATTTTGATTCCGGTCATTACAACTGGCGAACCAACTCGGGCCGATCTTTAATAAACCACAAATACCCTGAGCAAATTTTGTCAAAATGAAATATTTGTATCGTTACAATATGAAGAGTCAGAATGAAATAAAATCAACATGGGTATGACAATAATACTGGCATCAATAAGGGCGTTGAGTGTTCCATTCTCAGATTTTCAATGATATGGATGGATGAAGAGTTGGAGAGTGAAGAAGATATGTGGGAGCTGGTGATCTGGATTAACTGATGAGTGCTGGATTAGTACAACATATGTATATTAAAGATCACTTATCTTTGTTACATGTATGTGGGCATATGTATCAGTTGCATAAGATGTTGTTAACATAGTAATTTATCAACGGTAAATGGAAAAAAAATTCAAAAAATGATAAAGCCATGCAAAAAATAGCTTTGCATACTTAAACATGGCTCAAAATTTACTTTATGTAATCACATACTCTGATGATAAAACATTTTAAAATACTATTCTAATATAAAAATATTTTTTGTGATAAAGAAAAAATGATTTTTTTTTATGATAAAGTATTTACTTATTAGACAGATCAGTGAGAGCAGCTTCTTAATATTTATGTTCCTTTTCAGATTCACAATAGAACTCAGTAAGAAGGACGGAGGTCATTACAATGTTGAATGCTTTCCTTAAGTCATTATTTATTATAAACTTAACTAATGACATGCCAGTCAATTATTAAAAAAAAGCTGTAAGAAAAACGTAATCAAAAACAAGAAGTATTAATCTTAGAAATATGGACAGAAACAGTCAATAAAGAATATAACCTAAATTGCATTTTTAGTGCTTAGAACTTTTATCAAAGACAACATGCATTTATATTATATTCTTTATTGACTGTTTCTGTACATATTTATGGAATTAACATGTACTGCTTTTGATTTCAATCAATTATTGAAAATTAATCAGACTTGAAGCCACATTGCACTTGGTTCATTTTCCCACAGATAATATAAATTTATTCACTAAAAAGAACAGAGCTATTATCCTCCATAAAATTTACATTTTCTGAAGGCAAGCAATTAGAAGTTTTATGATTGTGTAATTTGATGCAGTGATAGAATGTCAAACTCTGGAACTGAAGGGTTCCAAGAGTCCCAGCCAGCTCTGTCACTTCTGATCCTTGAATATCTTATAAATTCCAAGCAAGAAGCCATTTGGTTAATTACAATGGTTCTATTGATCAATTTCTTAGATTAGAAATAAAGACCCTCATGCTTCAAAGTGTTTCCTAACTACAATTTTGAATAATCATATTGTATTTTAATGATCAACATAGACCATATATCATCTTTTGACTCTTCTATATTACAAGAAACTACATACTAGTCATTCTTGAAATTCTCAAACACCTTTTTCTATTTTCCTATAATCTTACTTTTCTGAGTGGAACTGCACTAGCATTCACAACATTAGTCTAGATAAGTCAATTATTTTATATAGCGCAATGTTTATAAACTGTAATATTTAAACAGCATTAAATTGTTGCACATGCACTTTGGATTTTAACTATAAAATGAATGAATACTAACACTTCAAACACATGATAAAGTCTTTGGAAAAGATTCACCCATACACATTCATTTTATAGTTAAAATCCAAAGTGCATGTGCACAGTTTAATGCTGTTTAAATATAACATTAGTCTAGATTAATGTGAATCTCATGAAGTCTCTAGAAATTAATATTCTAATTCGGGTTGGGGAGACCCGGACTAACATATCCAATAGAGTAGCACAACACAAATATATCTACAATAAAACTAAAACCAAGCAAGAAGGCAATTTTATTTTCTGTGAACATGGGCATCAGGCCATAAATTTGAATTCATCACTGCCAGCAAGAAGGCAATTTTATCTTCTGTGAACATGGGCATCAGGCCATAAATCTGAATTCATCACTGCCAGCGTCATATACTCCGAAAGACATGATGCCCAATGCAAGATTAAAGAGGCATTTCACATAGCTAGTGACCCCAAATCCATCTATAGAAGAGAAGCATGCTTTGCACTGAATCGGAAATGGCAATTATAACACATTTGTATCAATTTGCATGTTCCATTTCTATAAAGCAGTTGTAACAGCAACAGCTATGAGTATGAGAGAAAGTAGTCTCTTGAAAGCGCTAAACCCTATAATTTAATAGTTTTACATTTTAGTAAATTAAAATTTTCGCTTTTAAATATATACGTTTTAGTTTCATTATCTGTGCATACAACACACATATATACATTAGTTAATTCTATGTTTCTAATTATTTTGTCTCTGGGTTTTTTCTAAAGTACTCCTATTTATGCAGCTATCTGCTTGAATCTGCTGTTCCCTGAAGGAATAGAAATAGCATTTCAACTGTAGTTTGCCTTTGTGATTATTTATAATATAGAACCAATAACCAAACACTAATAAAAAATAAACAATGCAAATAATTATAAATGAACAAGAAATGTGATAGATAGTTTCTTTCAGTGGTCTGTTTTCACTTTTATAAATGAGAAAAATAAGCTGAAATATAAGTTATTCCGATTAAAGTTCTCATTTGCATATTAAACATTCTGAGTAATTTTCAATATGTTTTTTGCTATTATATATTTTTTGTAATTATGACTGCATCAGTTCTTGATAATCCATTGATAATGCAATGCAATGATTAACAAAATAATTAGTGATCTGTAATATGTATTATTGGGAGCCATCATTTACAAAAAAAAAAAAAACATTACTATACTGTACAGGCTTACATGCACCTGTGCATATAATGTAATATATAAGGAATTCGAACTCAGACTTTCACACGACCCTCAACTCTTCATGCCATCTCATATTGCTATCCCACCTGATCACACATATGTTGAAAAGGTAAATAATCTTGGCACTAATGTGGGCTTTCAATGTTCCGTCATCAGATTTTCAATAAAATGGATGACTGAAGAGTTGTGGGATGGAGTAGTTTGAAGCCTGTCCATTAAAGTATGAAGATTGGCTATCTTAAAATAAAGCTGAGGACTGACTGTATATATGTGTGGTGATGGTAATCTAAATCAACTGATGATTTCTGGTTTAGCATGTAATACATATATTGGTGATTATTTATCTTTTCAATATGTGTGTGATCAGGTGGGTCAGCAACATGAGATGGCATGAGAGTTGTGTGAAAGTCTGAGGTCTGAGTTAGAATCCTTATTTAAAAACATTACTGTAAAGTAAAATTTATTATCAGATCATGTCTATTACTAGATCAGGATTTCAACAAAAAGCACTGTTTAAAGAGCTCACAGCAGGGCAAAGTCTTTTCTAACAGCCCTTTATCAGTGATAGAAAACACAATCCTCACCGGACTTGCCATTGACAACTGATGGAGTTTAAATGTTTTTTCTACATTGTATTCTAAGCTACATATTCATTTAATGACCATTATTGGATTATTATCCAAATCAATTACCCAAATCAATTATGGCAAGTACTTAAAAGAAAAATTCCGAACCTATTGATAAAGATTTCAAAGTTTTGTTCAGTTTGATTCCAAGTTAAAACCACTTAAGAAATGTGATATTGTTATACCATAAGACAGTTCAGATTTCAGTATTTTTTAAAAACTTAAATGTAGAAGTGTGTGATATGTTCTATTTTTTTACACTTTCCATATTTATTTAGTTGCTATTTGTTTATGCATCACAATTGTTGGACACAATGACAGGTGATTAGATTTCTGGCACATGAATCTGATCATAAATTTTACAATGTGAAACACATCCATAAGACAAATTGTATATATAACATTGAATCTTAAATGTATTACAATTTGATTTATAAGAATCAAATTTTCTACATTCACAACTTTAAAAGCATCGAATTCTGATAAATTCATTAATGATTATTACTAATTATTCATTAAGCAAATAAGAATCAATAGTGGATTTATCTAAAGTGGATGATGGCAAAGTTGTGAATACAGACAGTTTGATACTTATAAATCAAATTACAATAATTTGATGATAAGCACTGATCAAATGTCACATGATCACCATTTTTATGCTTATACTTTCTGTTTGGAGGCAAAATTCTCCATTACAGTAATACCACTTAGTGCAAGACAGAGTAATCAATGGGTACAGGATGGTTTGTGCATAATATCCCTATCTAGTGCCTATGCATCCAATATCTCCAGACTAGTTTCTAGCTTGTGGCCTTCATCAGTAAAGAGCCTTGGATCTAAAAGCATTGCACCTGGTCTTAGGATCCAATGCAACCCTCCAGCAGCCACCTTTTACTTTTTTAGCTAACTATACAGCTTTGAGTCCAAAATAAAAATACAATAATGTTTTCAAGTTAAGCTCATCAGCTTGAATCGTTGTCAGTTCAGCATCCATACTTTTTGGTATCTTTGGTTCTTTAGTAACCATAGTCACCATAATACTATTGGGCAGGATTGGTATTAATCCATCAAACATTGATCACCATTCTTTATGCTTAACACAAGTGGTTTTTCATAGAGGCAAAACTCTCCATACAGTAGCACCACTCAATGCAAGCCAAAGTAATCAATGGATATAGGAAGGTTTGTACATATCTCTATCTAGTGTCTACTCATCCAATATCCCCAAGCTAGTTTCTAGCATGTGGCTTTCATCAGCAAGGAGCCTTGGATCTGAGAGCACTGCATCTAGATCTTCTAATCCAAAGAAACCCTCCAGCAGCCACCTTTTACTTTTGCCTCATGGATTAAATAATGAAGATGTGAGATATAATCAGAGTCAACTGAAGAGTGCATCAATTTGTTTATATTATAATGAACAATAATTTAATGTTTTATTCCCTTTTATTATAATTATATGTTATAGTTATTAATTTATGACTATTTTTTAATAAAGAGAGAAAATATTAAAAACAGATCTAACACATTTTATCACTATTATGGGAAACCAATTAACTCTCTTTTTACAACATCTAAATTATTTTCTTCTCTTATAGCTCACTATACAAAAGCTACAAAGTATTTATTTTTGTAAATACTCAAACATTTCTCTCTTCATGCTTTCTTTTTATCATTCCAACTTTCCATCTCCTGTTCTTGTTACTTCTCCATTTTCATTCTCATCCTTTTCCTGAAATAGATAATGGTGATCTCTATTTTCATTTACAGACAACTAGTGTGGTTAATTAAATTAAATTTACATAATTATCTATGAATAAGAACATAGTTTTCCATTCTCAGAATAGATGAATATTATATAAATTAATACTTTTTTATACAAATTCTTAATCACAATATTCACACTACAAGAAATATGCAAATGATTTCTAATGATTATTTTTGGTTAGAAATTATTACATGTAATTTATTCTTAAATATAATCTTTAATATTCTCACTCTTGCAAGTATTATGTCCATATTCTGAAAAGTATATACTTTGTTTCTCTTTAAAATGCTATTTTTAAAACGATGGTATGATTTACTTTTTCTATATATTACTTTTTCTCCTAAAAGCTATATTTAAAAAAATCCTTTATATATATATAAAAGCATAGAACATTCCCATATAAGGATATGTCTTTTTAGCACAAATACAATATTAAAAGATATCTTTTAATATTATTTTATGTTGTATTGAAATGAATTGATTCAATAAATTATTTCAAATTCACTCTTCAGAAAGTAAAGCTACTTTTAATTATAAAAACAAAAATTAAATTTATCACTACAATATTAAATAATTACAATTTTTTTTTTTAAAAAAAGATTTATTTAAACAATTGATACTTTATAAAATGATGTTTACATGAATACCAAGTGATGTGACCTGAGAAACCATATACAGTGTCCGAACCTCAAGGTTTTTGAATCAACGCTTCAGTAGAGTTCTAGACCTGTCCATTAATTTTATAAATAAATTGACCATATATATATATGTTTATGCATGTATATAAAATTGCACTGTGTATAAAAATATCCTAGTTTATGATCCATTTACTGTTTCAAATTAAATCGATATTATTATTAAATAAATATTTGAAAACAAATTGTAAATACAATCTAACATTTATTTGTTAGGGAGAAAAAGGGACTTTCCTAAATGGATGTCTTCTACCTAGTACTTGAATTAAAAGTGAAATAAAATGTTGTAATTTTTACAAAAAGCATTTAGTAATAACTATCAATAGGTATTATATGTCAAAACAGTAGCGTTCTCCACAAAGTAGTGCTACCCATAGCAATCAACCGACACTAGATTCTTGCATAAAATCCCTATTCAGTGCCTACTCATGTAACATCCCCAAACTAGTTTATAGCTTGTGACTTTCATCAGTGAAGAGCCTTGGATCGGAAAGCGCTGCATCTAGATCTAAATCCAATGAAACCCCCCAACAGCTACTTTTTTACCTATTTACTTAACTTTAAAGCTACAAGCCCAAAATAAAAACATAATAACATTTTCAATTCCAGTCAATAGTCATAAACCCAGTTTAGTATCTATATATTTTGGTGTCTTTGGTTTTTTAATTAATAACCATCGTCATAATTATCTTATGGGCAGAATTGGCATTAAACCATTATGATATCACATGATCACCATTTCCTATACTTACACAAAATTTTAGAACAGTAGCAAACTTTCTATATAGTAGTGCCACCCTTTGATTACTATGACTTGCACCAGATGGCAAGTTTGCTACTATTTAAACAGTTTGTGCAAGCATAGGAAATGCGGATCTTGTAATATTTTATGTCATTTTAATGAAAATTTTATGTAAAAAATTTAAAACAAATAAATTTTAAAAGTTAGCATGAAAATTAACAACTTATGATTACATTTAAAATCAATAATTTTAAAACTGTTTACATTTCTTTATTATTTATATTAAATGGCAATTTTTCCATTTGGGAAGACAGGGCAGAAAATAGAATACATTGGAGAGTTATAATTAGACTTTGTGTTGAAGTATTTAGAAAGAAAAGTTTTCTGCTGAAGGAATTACAACACATCACCATAATATCAAGTAAAGAAAAAAATGGCCTAGCATGCTTTATATGGGATATATTTATAGTTCACAGACGGCTTTGCATAATCATTGCAAAACCTATTTATAGAGCAGTTTTTTTTTTCTCTCTCTCATTTTTGTATTTTATTTTTTTCTGGAGTTAGAATTGGACAAATGCTGAAAATGTTTCTAATGTTGATTAAGAAAATGGTTTATTTCGTATCTTTATTTATTAATAGTAGCTGAGAGTGCTTTCAGCGAAAGAAGCTGGCTTCATAGCCTTCATAAGGTGGCCGGTACACTGCATTATTTATAGGTAAAATACTAATTATTTAAATGTTATTTGCATATTCCATTTGTATGAAAGTTGAATACAATTCTTTTTTTTATTAATGGCATGGTTGCTGTTTGCATAAACTATGCTTTCTTCACTTTGCATTTTCTGTCATTTCGCTTCATGCAAACAATTTTTATTGGATCGAAGGCTTTATTGTTTTCTTATAGTATATTAGTTTTGTGAAACATATATTTTATTTTATTATTATGTAATGAAATATTATTGTAAAAACTTCATCACCTAAAATGCCTAAAAAGTTAATATGGCATGCAGTGTTAGCTTTACTAATTAAATCTGGTGATTGACATGTATAAAGATCATATTAGCATATTCTTTCCCATCATGACTGGAACCATGTTTGAAACATACTAGCAGTTGATAATTTAGCTTGTATAATCAAAAAGTAATTGGCTCTAGTTTCAAATAGGTTGCATGAGTTTAAAATATCAAGATCTTTCAAGTTTTCAGGTTATTAGCTTAAACAAGCTATTAATAATTACTTTTGGTTGAATAAAGCCAGTCATCTAAAAATCATTTGTGGAAGTCTGCATAAATTGATTGCACTGCCACCAAGTGGTCATTGACATGAAACAATTAGGTAGCCATTTCCATAGCATTAAGTAACTAATTAAATAAATCTAGCATTACTTTCATTTTTATCCACAACTGTATAAATATATAAACAATGTATATAAAATCCTTTTTTTATTTTAAATACTTTTTATTATTAACATAAGCTTGTAAGTTTTATTAAACAATTTATTTTGCTAAAAGGAGAATTCATTTTATAAAATAAAAAAAAAATGAAATCTCATTTTTTTAAAAAAATTACATATTAAACTGATAAATGAATTTTTTTTAAAAACATTCAAAATTTAATCATTTTCTATATATACATTCAATATTCAGTCATTTATTAAAGAAGAAAAAATATGTCCAAGATAAAATTAGGTAAATGCAGGAAACCCCCAATTACTGCTACTTGAATTATTACTGGTTTCAAAGTATTGCAATTTGAAACCCAAATCTTTAATATTTTATTTAAAAATAGGAATTGTGTAGTGATGAAATCATTATATTATGCTTATAGAAGCTATTAAAACAGTAGCAAACTCTCAATACAGTAGTGCCACCCAGTGCGAGCCTTAGTAATCAATGTATGCAAGAAGGTTTGTGCATAAAGTCCCTCTCTGATCCTAAACTCCTCACTGATGAAAGTCATAAACTAGACGCTAGTTTGAGGATATTGGATAAATAGACCTACGTAGGGATTTTATGCACAAACATTCTTGCATTCATTGATTATTAAGGCTTGCACTGGGTGGCACTACTGTATGCAATTTGCTATTGTTGTGAAATCTAATTCTCTGAGGATATGTATATAAAAACACAGCATAATTATAATCTATTCTTAACTCTTCCATGTTTCAATGTTTTTGTATCAATTCCTAGTAGCATTTGATTTCAGTATCAAATCTTTATTCTATATTATGAAGCAACAAATTGCAACTGATTTATTAGAAATGTAAGGTGACAAATAAAAAGCATCAAAAATCATATTTAAACTGTGCAAATATATAGAAAAATAAAATAAAGTGAAATATGTAGTGAGATGAATAATTTTTTTTCTTATTGGACAATTATTGCAATACCAGTAAAAAAAATACTTTAAATTAATTGATTTCTCAAAACTGAGTGAATTATTGGTTAAATCATCATAAAGCTATGAAATTCTGTTCTAAAATTTAAAATTGCATTTGTAATTATTAAAATATAAAAATTCTATACTATGGTGTTTGGCAAAACATTACCAATCATAGTTTTATTTTACCATTATTACAATTTTTGATTGTTTTATAATAGTGTGTTGAAACCACCGGAGGGCGTGGTTTGTTTGTAAACAAAGATAAATATAATGTTGCTGGGGCCGGATTTGTTTATTATCACATTTAAAAGTAATATCAAATAAATTTTTTAACACAAAAAATGCAGAAATCAAAAAATTGAATTTAAAATTTTTTTTTATTCTTTTCATTACTTATATTTTCAGGCCGGGTTTTTTTTGTATGTATTTTTTTATTTTGTTTATCATATTTAAAAGTACTATCAAATCAATTTTGAACCAAAAAAAAAATACATAAATCAAAATTAATTTTAAAAAATAGTTACTTTTAATTCTTCTCATTACTTACATTTTTGGTTGGGTATTCTACGAAATCAGCTTCTTTTTTTTTATTTTTTTATAAATTACAAATAAATAGATTTCCATTTAACGGTAACATTTACAACAAAAAGTCAAACTGGGGGGGAGGGTACAATTCTAACAAAACAATGCAACTCGAAGGTTGACCAAGTTTTTACCGTAATTACCAAAAACATAAATATATACGACAATTAAAACCAACTTTTAGGGCTCTTCAGGAACAACATGCATGCAGCTTCAAGCTTTTTTGTTTGATAACCCTTCCAGCAGTCAGAGAACTTTGACATTTGAAAACTTTCCCATTTCAGCCATTTGATGAAGCTCACAGTTGTTCTCGCAGAAATGTGACTTAGAGCGTGATTTCATCCAAATCGTGCTTGCACCTACACTTGCCGAATTTTTTGAGCAGGAAATGTGAGCTAGGGAAGCACGACTCTGCTCATAATTATTAGTAGACATTCATAAAAGAGAGAGGGGGAGGTTGTCTTAATGAATATTAAAATAGTTTTGACAAATCGGAATTCCAGCCACCCTCACACAATATTGTAGCCAAAAGTGAAATGTGATCACACATCAAAAATGCTTACCCCAAATCTGAGCTGTAAGCTGACACAATAGCTTCTGTGGCAGATTAAATGTCATGTTTCTGTGCATTAGCATAGAAATAGACATGCCGCCCCATACGATGGACTATTTCTATGCTTACGCATTAGAAATAGAACGTTCGATAGCGGAGGCCACCTAAACGGCATATTTCTGTGCACTATAATAGAAATAACACCCTCCGGCGATTTCAACATGCTATTATAAAACAACACAATTTTTTAATTTTGTATTTTTAAAAAATAAAATATTTGAATCAATGTAATATGTTGGACTATTTCATTAAATGTTGATTCCAGAAAATTTTAAACTTTATTTAAGGTTTTCCAAATACAGACAATTGTTAATAATAATATACAAATAGACAACACAGGTTAGTAGATTACACAATGTTTTAAGTAGTATTATTCTTCACTCTTCTTTAGGTGTTGCTGGCCTAACCAGTAACAATTGTAGCATAGGAGTCAAACTTATACCTTTAAATTTTTGAACATTGAATTTTAAAGCAATTCTCCAACCAACTGAGCTATTCTGTCAAAGCAACAGTCAGTAGAAATCTCATATATTTATCTATAAGAATTGATTCAAATCCTCCTGATTCCTCCATTTTAAATAATATTTTTTTCTAAACGCAAGGTTAATTAAAGATTTCCAGACATTATGTATTGCCATACTAGGTTGAATGAATAGCTATTTACTCTTGAGTCTGGCTTGATTAATCAATTTTGTTATATATATATATTGTGACAGGATGGGTGTCAGGGTGGAAAAGATGATGTGCAAACCTGGCATGATGACAACACATCATCACCCCAAAATATTTCAAATAATAAAATTTACAAAAAAGTATAATGATATTAAATAAATGCTAAAGTAATATTTAACATCCAAAATATATAAGAAATGTTAT
This sequence comes from Epiperipatus broadwayi, assembly GCA_028023455.1. Classification (NCBI taxonomy): domain Eukaryota; kingdom Metazoa; phylum Onychophora; class Udeonychophora; order Euonychophora; family Peripatidae; genus Epiperipatus; species Epiperipatus broadwayi. The sequence continues at coordinate 8,600,082 of JAQFVV010000025.1, read as the reverse complement.
ATATTAAAAGAGCACGAGAACAAAATCTCTCTGAGATCAGCCAGTCATTCCTTAGAGCAACTATAAGTATAATTAACCAAATTCTCCAGCATTATTAATAAGTAAAAATAAGTACTCATGAGAAATAACCATTCATCATCATGAATGATCCATCAATCAAAATAAATCAACAGTCTATCTTGTGGCTGGATTTGAAATGGGTCTCCTGTTAACCAGGCTAACAATTTAGCCTTTTCCAGCCTGGGCAATTATTTACACATAATTTGGATACACCATCTTAAGTGCTCATTGATCAGAAAAACAATAAACTTGAATTCAATTGTTAAAATTGTATTGCATCATTATCTCTTGGTCACCATAGCACTTATAGAGCTTATGTTCTCTGAGCTAGATTTGAGTATGATAGCTGAATATATGAATGGGTATGTATTATTAATAATGATATAAAAATGACATTAAGGTCTATAAACTATGGCTATACATATAAATTAAGTCTTCTAATTTTGATTAATATACAATAAAAAATATCACATTTGTAATTTACAAAATTACTAGATACAATTCAAGTTATTACATTATGATTTATATTATTAATATGCAAAATTTAAGTTCCTATATGGTGGGTTACATATAAGTTCCACTAGGTTTACCTAAAACCCATTCAGCACACAGGCATGTGGCTTGCTCTAAAATGAAAATGTTTAAATTGATATAAAATCAAAATTCAATTTATTATATTGTGATTTATAGATATGTTCCAATATACAACACCTATATATTACCACATACAAGCATGTGGTAGAATATTAAAAAAACATACTTGAATTGTTATAAAATAATAATTAAAAAAATGAGTTATCATATTCAATGATACCAAGTTATAAATATCATCACACTAATGTGTGTGTAATTTATTATTTAATATAAAATATTTGAATTGTCATAATCTATAAATGAAATTCAGTTTTATACATATTCAATAATATATTTAACATACATGTGTATATGCATATTGAATTGCAAGCACACTCTGATGTCTACATCATATATTTCATTTTTGTCACAATAAAATTATTAATTTTATAATATATAATTAATTTTTGATTTAACATATATGTGTGCACATTGACATTTATATATGTTGGTTTTTCACAATATTATATTTTCACAATTAATCCAATATTGACAGTATATAAAAAAATATAAATCATATTGTTTAACATAATACATTTTTTTTATAAACATCTTTAACAATATTCCAGCAGCTTCTTTCCTTTTTTTTAAATTTTCTAATCTAGTAAGATTTTTTAATTTTTTTTTAAATATAAATTTTAAAATAATATTGTTCTATATATGTCATATGCTCACAGGTTGACATTTAATAAGGCTTTTTTAAATTTAAAAATATAGGTTTAAAAAATATATTTTAAAGGAATATAAAAATAACTTCTTTACAATATATAAAATCATCTATGTCCCTTCTTTTGAATGTGTGACTCAGATAAATTATTCATTTGTTTTACTTTAAGTTATTAAGTTATAAATTTAAGTCATTTTAAGGATTTTAAACTAACTCACCAGCTATACATGTTTATCTGTGCTTATCTGCATATAGCTGAAATAGTACATGTATAATCAATTCTTATCCATTGGTGGTTTCTCTTGATGGGGAACAGTCCAGGATTGTCCTAATCAGGAAGGTATAATCAGATTTATGTTGACATTGATTTGGTTCCACATATACTTCAGGTCAACTTGTTGTCTTGTCCAGATTTAAGGCTATAGAGACAAAGAAGTGGGTCTTCCTTCTAGGTAAATCTAAACTCCCCCAATAAATCAATAGACTGCTGCTAGATCTCCTGCCTTGACTTCAGCTACATCTCATCCATGGTGGCTATCTGTATAACTCTGGAGACCAGCTGCTATTTTGCCAATTGCTTCTTAAAAATATTACCAGCCAAACTGAACTGATATTTTTATCAGTACTTTTTATAAGAGTCATCTGAGATGAAAAAAACACCTTAATTGAAACAGTTCTTTCTGTCTAATACTTATCTTAATTAAAAACAATTTTAATCAAAAGCTACTTTTAGATTTCTACTAAAGTGTCACCTACATGTTTTTACTCTTTTCAAATCACTTTTAATTAAAAGCTATTTTTTGGAATTTTTAATCTACAAAGATTTTTAAAAATAGATAAAAGAAATACATATAAGCACTAATTAAAAGATTTCAAAAATAAATCATGCTGATTTTTCAAAATCAGAATACAGTATTAATTTATTTAGACCTTTTAAAATTTTTTAATTTATAATAAAATTCTGTTACATTCTCAGTGAATGTAGAAAAATATCTACAAAAATTTGTCTATATTTATTTCTACTTTTGCTTTACTTGATATATATGCACATACACAACTATGTTGCTGTGTGCCATGTAACCCAAATGGTTAAAATATATATATTTAAGTGTGTTTGACATCTTAGATATATTATTTATATCAAAATGTATGTTTTATAATTACAGCAAGAACATGCAAAGAAGTGGAATATGAAAGTTTTCAAAAGTATGCAATGAAATGAAATGGAGATGTTTTTTTAAAAGAACATTAAGACACATGACAAATACAGTATGCTCCAATTAAACAGTGATTGGCTGTCCAAGATGCGTGCAACATCATCTATGAATCAATACATGTGTTACACAGAGACAGTTTAGCTATTTACCATTAAAATTTTAAGATCCTAACTCGCATATCTGGATCTAAAGTTATGCCACGAAATATGCTAATTTTGTACCTTTTAATCAAACACACTAAATTTTGTTTTAAATTGGACAATATTACTAATGAAATGTTTGAATTGATTCAAATTGTATTGGACAATGAAGTCATCCATGCATCACAAGAATGTTTTTAAATATTTCATAAGACTTTGACTAGGAGAGCACTGAATATGATTTACAAAGACCTGAAACAAACTGTCGCATGTCAAGTCATAATTCATGATCCCTCTAGTGGTGAATAATTAACTTACATCACTACATAACATGCAGTTGATTCAAAGATGTCATTTAATGCAAATTGGAGGAGAATTAATCACCTTTTCAGTGCTTCTTATTATTTCAATTAAAGGTTTTGGTAAAGAAGATAGAACAATATAAAAATAATCACAGACATCAAGCGTTGTTAGCCAAGAGGTCAGCGCAGCTGCCTTGCAAGCAAGCAGTTGGTTGCAGACGATTGTTGTGAGTTTGCCTCCTGGTCGATGCTATGACATATGAAAAAAATAAAATAATCACAGATGGCTATAAATATGATGAAAAATTATAGCAAAGTTAGAACAAGGTAAAATGATAAAAGTAGATGGAATAAATATCATATGGCCTTGGAAAAGAATATGATAAGTTTTAAGAGATTATTATGAATTAGAAAATATGGCAAACATAGTTTTGGGTAAGACTATTTATATGATTAAATAAAGAAAAATAATTAGAATTATTAAAATATATAAAAGAGCAAATAAAAGATGCAGAAAATATAAATATGATGCAAAGCATAATGTAAATAAAAGAAAGTTGGCTAAGTTGTATAATTATAAGAAAAAGATGGATTAAATAATAAATTACTCTATGACATTAATGCTCATAAAAAGTTCAAGTACCAAAAGTGCACAGCTGTGTAGTAATCCATGAACCTTAAGCCCCAGAGTCATCACTCTGTCATTATACCAAATCATGTGGGCCTATTGACTGGAAGAGTAGAGAAAAAAATTGGAAATATATAAAAAATACAATAGAAAAAGAAAATGTATTATTTGATGATGAGGAAACAGGATTTAGCCTATAATTCCACATGTTTAGATATATTAATCTTTAATTGAGATTTAAGTTTATAGTTATAGATAACCTCTAATCTAATAAATGATTAGTAATAATCATCACATCTGAAGAGGATAGTGCAAATTTCTGAGAGCAGAAAGTTTAAAAAATAGATATATTAATCTTTACTGAGATTAAGTTTATATTTGAGATAAGAATGTTAGGATAAGCTCTAGTCTAATAAATGATTAATAATAATCATTGAAATAATTATGTGACGTGGGTGTTGCTAAACTTGTGAGTGCAAAAAGTTTGGCACTTGGAAATCAAATTGTAATAAAATCGTAAAACAAATAAATCGCTGGATATGGCTTTGAAAAAAATAATTGAGAATGTAATTTAATGAGAATATTTTAATTTAAACAAAAATTTTCTAACATTACTAAATGTAGAAAATAAGATAAAAACATCTCAGCGCTTTTTGAACTGATATTTTATGAGAAACATTATCTACTAGATGACAAATTAATTTTAATTTGAAAGTCAGTAGTATTTGGAAGTGTGTGTAAACATATCATTTTACATTACCTCACACTACATTTTTATAAAATGATATCGAAAGAAAATGCTATGACATATGGAAAAAAAATTCTTTTTGCGGAAGCACAATGCCGATGAGCTCTTAATATGAGACAATAAAAATAGTTTATAATGCAAGGTCAAAATAAGTGAAAGGTCGACTAGTAACTAGTTAATATTCATTCAAAAATTAATGTAGTTTCTTGAATTATGTGTGTAATACCACAATTTAGAATATCTTTGAACCCTGTGATCTGTTGCTTTCTGACTATACATGCATTTTTTGACCAAACATTGCTTAGCAGGTAAGCTAGAGATATCAAACACCAGAATCCCTATGCCTACATCAATAGTTCAATATTTTCACTAAACCACTCCAGGTATTGGTTTCTATTCACTCTTAACATCTTATGAAAGAGTGAAAAGTCATTGCACTGCTGAGATACTTTCAAATTTTTTTGATTTTTTTTTTATCACTGCATTTTTCATCGTAACCACATCACAATAATCGATCAATGCAGAAGCTCAAACCACTCTTTCTTACTAAGCATGCATTTCATGAATGACATTCTTTCATTAGGTGAGCCAGAGATATTAAACATTTATATCTTCATTTCATATTGACAGCTTGACATCTTTCAACAAGATAAATAGATAATAAATTATTATTAATATTGTAATGCAAAAAAAAAAATAAAAGTTTATTTGAGTGAAATTCTTCTTAAACATATTCCGATGCAATGATATTTACAATGTAAAGAAGGCAATAAATATCTCATTCCAGACAAAGGCTTATCCAATTATTTTCCAAATTGGAAGAGCAGAGAAGAAAGAATTACTAAGGCTAGCCAAAAACTGAATAGTGAGAAATTTTATTCTTTAACTCAGAATAGTTAGAGATTCATTTAGAAACCCTATCTTGACTGATTAGATCCAAGTTACATCCAGCCCAAATTTGAACCCCAAGTACGGAATCAGGCAAGTTGGTGCATTAACCATTGTCACTGGGCTGTTATATCTCTATATGTAAATAATAAATACAGTCAGTGAAATTTATTCAATATGAAAAAGTCCTTAAGTTCTTGACATAATTTTAAATTTAAAACCCGGAGTACAAAATTCTAAGCAGATCTTTATAAATCTAATATATTACCATTGGTATAACAAAAAAAAAGAAGATGTTTTCAAAAGCATACTTGAAAGAATTAAGAGACAGAAATGGAACTGGTCTGGACATATTGCTAGTAGAGATAATAAATGGACAGTTGAAATCTCAAACTGGATTCCAAGAGCTTATAAAAGATGTAGAAAGAGACCCCATGTGAGATGGATAAGGAAATGTGCTGGGGTAATGTGGAGAAGAAAGCCTAGAGATCAGAGAAGATGGTCTGAAAGAAAAGATCTTCATCTTGCAGTGGATCAATAATGGTTGAAAAGATTCAAACAATGTCATCTTTGTCCAATGGTCCTTTACAAATGCATAATGACCATTAAACAAAACTCATATTGTTTTTAACTTAATATCTGGAAATGGAAATATATCGGGCAATTAATTTGAATATTATTTTATTAATGTTTATCCTACATTGCAATATTAATAGTAATTTTATATTCCAACTTTGCAAGAGATTGGTGCAATAAATATTAAACTATCAACATGAAAACATCACATGATCACCATTTCATACTGTATGGAGGGTTTGGTACTCTTATTATCTGTTAACATAAACATGGACATTCTGATATTTGATATTTCTAGTAATTCAGAATTTGTTCATATGATCATGCTGCATAAGAAAAAGTAGTCTGAGTTTCTACAATAGTGGATGGTTGTGATAGTGAGAATGAGATAAAAGATGTACTGATAAAACCAAAACCATACAACAAAGGAGTTAAATTACACAACCTCATTGAAAAAGTGATTGATTCTGTCTCTAAGCTGCTTACAGTGCCATCTTTCAATCAGTACATGTATTACATAGTGACATAGTTCTGCTATTCATTACAAAAATTTTAAGGCATTCTGAATCAAGAGTTATGACATGAAATTTTATGACAGTATGTTTCAAAATTTAAATATGATGGAGTAACATGCTAACATTCAAAGAAGATTTCATATAGATCATCATATTTCAAGTCAAAACTTATGATCTAGGCATACTAGCACTTTAAATTTTTTGTGGCAAATATATCAGTTATGTTACCACATCATATATGCATTGATTCAGAGATGACACAAAGTAAAACAATCACTTTTTCACTGGAACATACAGAGCACACACAATCATACTTTGTAGCCTCTTTAATTAAAAATATGTATATTAGAAGCATTAGTGATATTAAGATGTCTGAATTGATTATATAAATTTGGCTTCCGATAATAAAATTTTAATCTACCACAACCTGGTCACCAAACCAATAAACATCACATGACATCTAATCCTCATAGCTAAAAGCCATAAGTTAAAAACTAATCTAGGAACATTGAATAGAATAGCACTGAACAGAGATTGGCATCTATTGATTTCTAAAGCTTTTACTAAGTAACAAAATATGATGAGAAAAAAGTTTGCTGCTGAACACCGATACCCCAAAGTAATTAGATAAATTCAAAACAAAGTTGAAAAAGTCATGATACACCGATGATTATTTCCTTAACTTGCACTGAAAAATAACCCTAATATTTGGTAGATAATTTACATTTGACTGGTGAAAACATTTACAAATCTTGAAGTGTGTACAATTTCCATTTTAAGAGCACTCTGTGGAAAAAAAAAACAGACATTGAGATCTTTTTACATATAAATATCTCAGCCTACTTTTTAACTTTGATAATTTTAGATTCAAGATTACTCAACTCTTTTCGCTGAGGTCTATTATAATGTAATGATGGATTCTGTGGGTATGAAAGTATGACATCATTTTCACGAGTAATAATGATTTTACTATGCAACACATACCTAGGATCTTTATACTTTAGTTAAAAATATACAGATATCATTTTACTGATCAACAAAATGGGTTGACTCTGCAGTTTCATCTGAAAGAAAAGTTCAGTTGCATATAAAGAGAAGGTTCAAGGTAGAAAAAGACAAACTGAGATAAAGGTATTACTTTCTTTATAAAATACCAGTTTCAAACATGAAATGCTCAAGAGATTAGATGTTTGTATAGTAAATGGTCATGTGCATCAAGATTACATACATAGCATTTCATCATCATTTCAGTTATTTATGTGTCAGGAACAGCACTATATCCTTCATTTAACAAATAATCTATATTAATTTATGATGTATTCATTTTATAGCATGCCGATGTCTATTTCCCAACTTTTCAAATCTTTGGTTTTTAAAATTTTGGGGATCTATTTCACCAGCAACAGCATCATTATCATTTTCAAGGCATTATATCAGAGTTTAATCCAGTATATCTTTCTCCATATCATTTTAGCAAACTTCTTATAAGTCTTTTCTTTTGAATTTAAAAACAACAACTCATTATTAAATTAATTAAAGCCTGGCATTTTCGTAAACAAAAAAAACCACCAGATATTAGGTATGCATTTAATCAAGATATTATAATTCAATGAGTGGATAAACAAATCAGGGAAAGATACTCATGAATAATGTTTATAGGCTACTATTAAGAAATACCAAATGCATTTTACAATTATAAGTGTGTGAAACTTTATAGACAGAGCTAATAAAATATAGACTCTAAAATAATTCAGATGAAATTCTAACAATTGTAACAAGCTCATAAATATTGATAATATAAATCTAAAACTAAGTTCAAAAGCAATACTATAATTCTCAAGCCAGACTCCTAAAAAAATATTTAAATGAACTTTCCCTTTCTTATATCAATGCCAATGTTGAGAAAGAGACATTATTTGTAAGATCATTTAAAAATTCTTTGAGAATCTAACTTGTGAATTATTATTGTAATGTTTTTAAACTTAATTGTTCTGCCAATAGATTTATTCTAAATAATTAATTGCTATAATTTTTGTAAAACTGGATTTTAGAGGGTACACATAAAAGAAAATAAAATTTGTCAGAACCTTTTCTATTATTTGAAAAATATTTTCAAAAACGTTGCAATGTATTTTCATGATAACAAAATAATGTAACATGATTAAAAAAAATTATAATGACAAATGGTAGATCAAATAAACTGAAACTGCTGAATAATTGTGGTATAGAAAAGTAAAGCATCCTTAAATACCAATGATATCTTCAGCAAATTTTTACAGAAAACCCCCCAAAAAAAAGTATGCATCTTGTTGTTTCAACTGATGTGTTGGAAAAGTTTGAGCATTCTTTCTTTCTTATTAATTCCCCAATTGAGAACAAACAGATACCCATTTACTGACCAATAATTGTATGGTTATGGGTTTGCCAGCTGAAAAAAAATCTGATGATTATTTGTAAATTGTCTGCTACCTGAAAAAAATAAGATCCACACAGATTTGAAGACTAGATTATGAACATGTCTAGAGGATATATTAGCCATTATATCATGAGATGATACAGACAGATAAATCACCAGATAAGAATATCATGATATGAATTTGTAATTGTTATGTAATATTAAATATTTAGCCTTAGTCCTCAAACAGTCTTGCTTCAAGAAAATATATCTATATGTTTGAAAAGAATGATTTTTAACAGACATGTTTTATAATTTCTTACAAAGGGATCTGAGACTTGGACACTTAATAGAAATTTTAGATCACACAACAAAGTATAAGAGATATATGCGTTAGAAGTAATAGGAAGAATTAAAAGCAAAACACTTGGGTGAGAGAACAAATATTTATCACTGACACTGTTAAAAAAACAAAAAGACATATTGTTAAAAAAAAAAAAATAACGATTGAGAGTTGGCCTTAAATAAAATTCCAAGAAACTATAAAAGACCCAGAAAAAAAATTACATGTGAGATTGATGAATGAAATAAGGAAGTTTTCTGGAGTGATGTGAGCAGACAAGCTATGGATTGGAGAAACTAAATTTGAAAAGACCATCACTCTGCAGTGAGTGTAGAGATTGAAAATAATAAGTCTTTCAAATGTGAATTAAAAAAAAAGTGAAATAGTCTTTTTAAGGAACAGCTCACAGCTGGATAGAGGTCTCACCAATAGCCCCTTACAGAGAAACATCTAAGAAAAATAATACACTTGGCAGGTTTATCAATGGCTGTATGGTGAGGAATTGGGCAGAATTTTATTCTTGCTTTATCTTCTAGCTAAAGATAATAAGATACCTAATTACTGACCAATGTTGGATAGTTAGCTTCGTTGGCTGTGGGTGAGTTACATAAAAAAAATTTTAAGCCCTTTGTAAAGAATTATTACACCAATCTGGACAAAAACATCAGATTGTAGATAGGATAGGTGAATGTATACTGTCTCTGCACTCCCAGGTCTTTCATGCACGAATAATTTACATATAATAGTTAAAAAATAAGCTTTATTTTTTTGTCTACTATATCTTTTATACTCAATTAATATCATAAATTTGTCACCAAAAAAAAAAAAAAGAGTTCGAAAATCAAAAAGATGTTCTGCATATTTTTGCTCAATTAAATGTGACTCAAATTGTTATCTGGAGAGCTATAATATGACTGCACTTAAAGTGTTTTTCATACTAACAATAAGGTTTAGCCTTTGGAGAATTTAAAAACATAAATTTAACAGACAAAGAAAATAAATTGAAATTCATAATTGTATTCTCTTTACTCCTAAAACACAGCTCTTCAAAAGTTTGAGTCTAATTTAAGTTGAATGTCTCCCAAAACAGCTGCAAATTGCAAAGATTAGACAAACCTTAAATTAAAAATTAGTTTAAAGCTTGCAATTAGAATTTTTCTCTTTTTAATTTTTTAAATTACTTCGAAAAATATACAATGTATTCTTTTAACATTTCTCATTTTTATTTCTATTATAAAAGCTAAACAAGTTTTTTTTTTTTAAAAAAAAAAAACGTAGTCATTGCGGAGTAAAGACCTGTCCAACAACTCCACATAGTGGAACAGGAAAATATAAGGCAGTATTAAACAGACTTGCAAATTATCGGAATGGGTGGTTTTCCATCTCCGTTTTGCCATTTAACTAACGATCGTTAGACATCCATTTGCTGACCAATGCCAGATTTTTTTTTCTTTTAGCTGGCAAAGATCTGCAGGAAGGTTAGCAAGATAATAGATAAACTAGAAAAGAATTCGAGTAATAATGAATGCTGAATACATTACATTAAAAAATATTGAATATATTATATTAAATGACACGAGAACAGACAATAGAAATAATATAGATGTGCATAGCTGCTGTCTTAGAAAAGATTACCAAAATAAACACTGAAATGGATACAATCAGAAAAAAGAAAAAGAGGGCGCTTAAAAGCTATTGGGAAAGAGGAAATAAATAACAAATTAGAGAAAGAAATCTGCACGAAGATTTGTGAATGAATAAAGTGATATGGTGATTGAGAATCAAAAGTCTTGGAACATTATATATCGATAAGAAAAAGTTTTTGAGGTAGCTATCTGAGAAAAAAATTGAATCTTGAAAACAATTTCACAAGACTCAGATCGAACTCAGATCATAAGCACGGAAGGCAGTTGCGCTATTCCAGTGTCACAAAGTTCTTTATCTTTAGTTTAATACGTATTTAGAAAAATCTCCATTTGTATTTATTATAATACTAATATTATATTTTGATAAAGCTCAGCTACGAGACAATCATCTGTTCAAATCTTGAAGAGTTCACAATAGGTTTGGATTCATGCAAATGTGCGCCTTTTAAATTTAAAACATACGCTCACATAGATTTAAAATCATAAAATGTTTTCTCAACTATTAAAAAAAAAAATATTAACTTATTTGTGATAAAAGTACATGCACGCGTATGCTTACATATATATAAAATCATAGCATGTTTTCTTAGATGTTAATGAAAATTAATGTTCTCTTGTTTATGTGCTGAAGGAAGAATAACGAATCTGCCGATTCCCGTAAGTTTTAACTCGTTTATTATTCAACTCTTTAGAAATCCTAGCGGGCGCACGCTAACTTACTACCATCATAAACTTGCTGTTGGCAGGTAATAACATGTTAATTTCGTATTTCGAAGACGTTTTATCATAAAATAACGGCGGGAAATGGCTTAACATCTTCATTTTTATATTCACCATTTATTCGTAAATCAATATATGTCAATTATTTTTTTTACGCGACATTTTAGCAAATAAACACAGTAATGCCATGAAAAGGCAAATTATAAAATGTGCTTATTGTTGCTACACAAGAGAGGCTTTTTTGCTAGTACTGTATAGTTATTACTTTTATTCAATGAATTTCATAATTTTAAGGAAGTATAATATTTCGTCTTTTCTATATATAGATTATCTGAAAGCGTTTCTTATAATATGCTGTATGTAGAAAGATTTGTGACGATATATATAAAAGATGTATCAATATTTTTGCTACGTACGTTGTCGAGCTATTCTTTTATATATTAAGCACCACACGATCACCATCTCTTATACTAGCACATAATTGTTTATAAATATATCTGCACATATTTACATATATTAACCATGAACGACTAGAACAGTAAAAAAATATTAAATTTATTCACTGATAGTCTAATTAAATGTTACTGCAGTCATAGATAATATACACAGTATATCGCAGTGAAAAAATTAGTTTAGCCAATAACAACAAAATTTTTAAGACACTCCAGATCATGGGCTATGACATGAAATGTGACAATGTTTCATATCTTAAACACACAATGGAACATGTTAACATTAAAAACGGCTACTGAAACATTTTAAATGATTCAAACTGAGTTGTAAGGATGATTTCAAGTACTTTACAAGACTTTATGATCACAAGCAGAGGACTGAAGACAATCTGTAAAAATACAAAAAAACCCATTAACACTTCATACCATAACTTGTAATCCAAACATGCTAACTCCTTAAAATTTTTGTTGTGAATATCTAAACTATGTCATTACACAACATATGTGTTAATTAAGAGTTGACTGCAGGCAGTTTGGAAAGAAAACCAGTCATTTTTAAATGCTAAGACTCATGGTGTAAAGTTTCATGCTGTTTTTCTATGTCTCCACATACGCATATAGCTTATGAAATAGACTAGAAAAATAACTGTGTAGATATTCTAATTGAAAATTATCATGTTCACATGCAATATATATGTATACATATGCAGAAAGAACTGCTATGAGAATACATACAATCAAAAATATCCATACTGCTATAAATCATATATTTCAATAAGTTTACTTCCCATTGTATATCTTCAACATATTATTTATGGCAATGTTATCACTTGGGCTTTTCTTCATTCTCTTGTGGCTATCTACAGCAAATTTTGTCAGTTTTGTATTTGTTTAATGGCAGAAATTGGTGATTTATTATTTTTTAAAAAATCCGAAGATGTCAGTATTATACAGATATCAACATTTAAAGAACCAATACTGCTATTGATTGGTAGATTTTTTATTCTCAAGCTTTGAGAGTGAGCATTTTTCTTTTCTTATTGTGAAAAGAAAAGATGTATATTATCAGTAATTTATTACCAGCTATATTGTTACTAAACAAGTAACACTCTGTATATGGTGAGATATAACTGCCATTCCACTGTCTTGTTAACAACAAATTCAGATATAGAACTAAAGTGCTGCTACATGTTGCTTTTATATGTTAATTTCTTAGTACTATCATTGCCAATCTGCTATACATATTCAGGTTTCACAAACTGTTAAATTGCACCATTCTGGAATACACAAGGCAATATTGACAATTACCAGCTATATATCCATCTAAAATGTTATAAATAAGCACATAACACCAAAAGAAAATTTAACAATTTATATATCTTCAATATAACAATTAGCTTGTTTGCTAGTTATTCAAGTGCAAACTCAAAAACAATTACATATTAGAAAACGTTCTTGCATTTCTCTAATCTACTATATTTTATGTATGGCTTCTCCTCGATCACACTGTAACACAGTTCCCCTACTACTGCACACACACACAGGCTAAATGCTGTGCATAATTATTTTTAATTTGCATAACTGAGCTGCTTAATTAGTCCCAATATGCATAATTTACTTAATAGCATTATTTAGTATAAACAGCTATTTACATTACTAATGTTCTAGTGTGGGGTTTTTCTTCATGTATTTCCTATCTGACCATTATATACATAAACATAAGGATTTGATTTACACTATTTTCCATAAACTTTTTAGTTAGACATTGCGCATAGATGTAATTATTGTTTCAAAATAAAGAGGTAAAAAAAAAAAAAGAAAATAAAGAGAATAACATCCCAAGTTTATAATATTATTAATCATTTGTTTAACATATGCACCAATATCTTAATGATCAAATTTGAGATCGGTAAAAGAAATTACGCTGAGTAAAATAATAAGCAACGATATTTGTCATCAATTTTGATTAAATCTTATTATTTCACGATTGTAAATCGTATTGTTTGGATATCTCATTGATTTCCGTAGAGAATTTAACATGCATACAAAGATTTAAAAAGTTTTAATTAGCTACTTGAAGAAAATCTCCCATGGATCGTCCTATAGTTCAGTTCAATTACGATTTTAAAATTAATATCAACCATAGGCTTAATTACTATTTTGAAAATAAAGAGAATAATCTATTTGACTTAGTAATGATCCAGAAATCGTTCCTTTTCAAAATCTATTTATATATAAAATCTACGTTAAAAATTATCAATCATACGTTAATTAAATAAAAACAAATTTCCAGCGATATTTAAAAGAATCATTAAAAAAAAAAAAGGGGGGGGGGGGGAGAACGGGACATTATTTAAATATTCATTCCTTACATTTTTAAAGATTTTGATTAGCAATAATAAATTTACCGAAAGGGCAGCAGGTGTTGACCAGAGTCTTTACCAAGAGGCTAGTTCACAGGTTAACAATTTTATTTTTTGGTCAGAATTAAGAGTTTTAACTATTGTAATAACGGTTATTATTTAATAATCGAATTATCAAAAACGTTGATCATTTTCTTAGGAAGGGAAATATTATAAATCACCTATATTATAAGGCTGTCTAGTTTAGCTTAAAGATTTTCATAACTGGCTCTTTACCATTTTCTAACTTTTTTTTTTATATCTCCGTTATAATTTTCAAACATTATCGATCCTGTGCAGGATTAAGGCTTCTCCAAGTTTAATCCAGTTTCTCTGATCTTTAGCCTCTTTACTCCACATCATTCCAACACACTTCTTTATTATATATATCCAATTCACATGTGGTCTCTTTCTAGGTTTTTTACAATCATTTGGAATCGTTTAAGATTTCAACTATCTATCTATTATATCTTCTAACCATATGACCAGACCAACTCCACACCAGTCCTTTAATGATGGCAGTTTCGCATGTTTGTTCTCTCATACAAGTATTTCGTTTTCGATCTCTTCTTGTTATTCCTAATATAGATCTCTCGTACTTTGCTGAGAGGTCTAAAGTATTTGAATTGCTTTTCTATGCATATATATTAAATATTTTTCTCAAAGACAATGCAAACAAATCATTTGATCATCACCAGGCAATAGTTTTTCACTGCTTATTCTCATTCCCAAAACAAGATTTAATTTGACAACCTAACAACAAAAGCTGTGCTTAAATACCCAAATCTTTTTTACAGTTACAGATTATTGAACCCTGTTTGTTGGAAAATGTGAATTAAAATAGGACCCATGGAGTAGATCTTAATTCAGTTGACTAATGATGAGTTAATCTCAAAAATCAAAATGTAGGCCTTTTTTTTCACTCTTTGAGAGCTGCAGAGAGAAGTTGGCTGTTAAATGAAAGAACATTTGAGTATTCTATGAGAACTTAAATAACTAAGCAGAACAAATTTCCAATGTTCACTTCATATATTATTGTTGTACCAATTGATATTACTATATAATTATTCATGTAATAAATGAACATGGATGGTGTGCACATTAGCAAACATCAGCCAGTGTGGTGAATTTATTGATTTTTGACGTATGAGCTTATGATCACAAAACACCAGGGTCTTTCTTTTTCAGTTGCCTAATAGTTTTTAACTAATATCAGTTGAGTTTTTTGAGGGCAGAATCAATGTGTATGCAATGGACATTTTCTTTAAGTAGATATTTACAATTATGATAGATAAAACTACATTATAGACCTTATTTTTAGAAGGTTGTAAAATCATAGACAAGGTAATGAATTATGGCTGATGGTAGAGGGTCCTAAGAATGCCCTGATTGCAAACCTATTTTGACATCTGATGATGATCTTTTATTTAGCTACTTAAATTTTCAGATCACTTTCAAACAAAGGAAAATTGCACAAATTGGGAAGAACTGTCTAATATTAAATGAAATGCTATTGGATTTTGTGAAGTTAGATGAAAAAAGTGAACAGATAATTGACTTAGAAAGTGAACAAGACCCTTATTGCAAGAGCAAAAATACTGGAAGCATAAGTGGAATGGGATTCATTATAAATAAAAAGTAAAAGAACATAGTAGAGATTAATGGTATATCAAACAAAGTCAAGATTCAACTTAATGGAAGATACTAATCCAGATTAATTTAGTTTATGCCCCAACAAGTTCTCATTGCAATGAAGAAGCGAACAATGTTTATATGGATGCACAAAATTCCTTTGAACAGATCAAACAACATTATCATGGAACGTTAATGCTGGAATTAGTAAAAAATAAAAGTGGCATGGGTAAATATGATTATAGTGATAGAAATGTGAGAGAGCACCAAATTATGGGGGGGGGGGGGGTTTACAGAAAAAAAACTATACATACGCATTCTTTCTTAGAGAAAAATGTTAAATAAAAAAGGATGTGGAAGTACCCAAATGAAGATATAGTAGAGTTTGGATAACATTTTGTCTAACAAAATATATTTTTCAAGATTGTAATATTCTTGATAGATTGAACATAGGAAATGACCATCCGTTAATGAGATGTTAAACAGTTCAAAAACGATTAATGACAATACAGAAAAATGTAATTGTAAATTAGGAAAAAAAAAACATATAGAAGATCATAAAAGTTTCAAAAGGATAAAACAACATCTTGGTATTGGAAGGACAATGATTTTTGCAATAGAAAGACAGAACTTACTAAAAAAGAGAAATGATGCCATTAAATATGTGGAAGAATTCTATAAAGAATTATATGGTAATAAAAAAAACAAGAAATACAATATCCCGTATAGTTATTACATCTTAATATAGGCAAAACGTCTCCATACAGTATTGCCACTCAGTACAAGCCAGAGTAATCAATGGATTCCAGAAGGCTTGTGCACTACTATGTGGAGAGTTCTGCCTGTTTTAATAACAATTATGAGCAAGCATAAGAAATGGTGAGGCATGTGATGTTTGGTGGTTTATTACATCTGAATTATCCAACATTTTAAATGAAAAAATAAGACATGCCACTAAAGCTATTAAGGGAAAAGCTCCAGGAAATGATGAACTTATAGTCATTATTAAAAGCAGGGGAAGAAATAGAAAAATTGTTGGCAGTTACACACCAAATATCTACAAGATAAAGGTGTACCAGATGAATGGAAGAATGTAGTACTTGTAACTGATGTTTAAAAAAGATAAAAAAATTATTAAAAGTTCTAGACCTATCAGTCTTTTATCCATTCTATATAAAATCTTTATCAAGATAATTACAATTTATCAACAGCTAACTTTGAATTTTAATTAACCAAAAGAACACCCTGTATTTAAAAGTGGTTTTAGCACAATGGATCCAATAAAGCATTGGGAGAAGTTATAAAAAGAACCAATGAATGAGCTGCCATTATGCATTGAATTTGTACATTATAAAAAAACATTTGATTCATCAAGCATTTCTATAATAATTAAAGCATTGAATTGTCAAGACATAAACCCATGTATTATCATAGTTTGAAGAATATTTATCAAAATACAACATCAAAGATTATATTGCATAGTTATATGATAATACTAGGAAGATTAATATTGAGAAGATATTCATGTAATAAAGATATATATGAGAGATGATGACCTGGCCCAACTGATGAGTGCTAGTTCAGCACGAAATGCTTCTTGGAATTATTTGTCTTTTATTGTATCTTTATTTATATGAAATTACTTATAAAATAAAAAAAGAATGGAGAAATATGTAAGTTGTCTATCTATAATTGAAAAGGATGTATGACAGAGTGATTCTATGTCTTTAAAACTTTTACAGTAGTTTTATAAAAAATATTTTGTAGATTAAAATGGGAAGATAAGGAAATAAAATAAATGGAAATTATTTAAGTCATTTAGATTTTTCAAAAAATGTAATTATTTATAATACTGTATTTTAAAGTTGTCAAATGAAAATAGAAAAAAAAAGGACTAAAATCAAATGCTAAAAAGATGGAAATAATGTTCAATGGATTTCCTCAGAGATAGAAAGTAAAAATTGATAATTATGAATTAGAAGAATAATTACAAATACTTTAATCAGATTATTAATACAGATGGAAACGTAATAGATGAAATTAATCATAAAATTAAACTTGGATGAAAGTGCTTTTGGTAAAAAGGACAATATTAAAAAGAAATAAAGAGACCATATGTGAGATGGATGGATAAAATAAAAAAGTGTGCAGGGGTGATGTGGAAAAGAGAAGCTAAAGATTGGAGAAGATGGATTGAACTTGGAGAAAACTTCATCCTGCAATGGATTGATAATGGTTGATGATGATTATTTGTTTACAAAGGAAGATTTTTTAATAGATGTATTTTACCAATTCTTACTTATGGATCTGAGACTTAGACACTTAACAGAAGAACAAGTCAGGGATGTCAGATCATTCAGCAAAGTATGGAGAGATGAATGTTAAGAGTAACAAGAATAGATTAAAAACAAAATACATGGGCAAAAGAATAAATAGATATGACATCATAAAAAATTAAAGAATTAAAATGAAGATGGTATGAATATATCGCTAGAAGAAATAATAATAGATTGACATTTGAAGTCTTAAACGGGATGCTAAGAGATTACAAAAGACATAGAAAAGGACACATGTGAGATTAATGAATGAAATAAGGAAGCTTGTTACTGTGATTATGGAGAAGAAAAACTAAAAGTTAGACAAAAACTGGATTGAACTTGGTCAAGACTTTCATTTTGCGATGATTAGGAAATAATGATCATGATGAATTATAAAAAGAAATAATGTAATAATTTATGTTTGTTCTATAATGTTTGTGTACAAATGTATATGTGCATAAACACATATATAACCAGTAAATGATTTCATGGTGTAATATCCCTAGATCTGGAATTCAAACCCAGATTGGATAAAAATTTACTTCATTTCTACCGTTTTGAACAGTAACTTAATACATACTAGTAAAGAATTTGATATATATAACTATGAAAGCACAATTTTACTGGTAAAAGTGCTCTTTTTATACAAAAAAAACTTAAAAGATAAAGCATTTATTTATTAAATTTGGCTATGTAATAATGTTTTTAAAGTTTAAAATGATTATTAGAATAACACATCTATTTCCATATTTGATTAATGATTGACTTTGTGTGGCTTGACACAATTGGTAGAGTGTCTGACTTAGGATTGGGATGGCCCAGGAGAGATTCTGGTGCTCGCGATTTTTGTGCTTGGATTTCTTATGAACTCCCATAAAGCCATTAGCCCTTTTTTTGGTTTTGTACAAAAAAAGATTTAAAAGTAAAGCATTTAATTATTTATTTATTAAATTTTGGGACACGATAATGCTTTTAATCTTAAAAATGATTACCAGAATAACATTTACCAATTTCCATAACACCATTTTATTAATATATATATATATTTAAAGATTAAAGGTAAAATATTTATTTTTTAAAGTTTGGTCAAAATTAAAATTGGCTATTTGAAAGAAATGGCACTTCCATTTTTCCATGAGATGATTTTTATTTATAATTTTTTAAATATTACAACACATGATAAATTCTTAGTGTAAGATGGAAGTGGTCAATAAACCCTTATGTTCTGCTGCTCTGTTCAATATTCTCAGATTAGTTTCTAGCTTATTGACTTCATCAGTGAGGAGCTTTGGATCTGGGATTAGTCCATCTGGATATTTTGGATCAATTGCATTTCTTCACCAACAACATATTTTTTCTCTTTATTTTAAACTGGAAAATATATTGTTTTTAATCTAAACCAACTTGCTTTTATAGTCATATAGATCTGAAACTTGTTCAATTCTATATATTATAATACCCTCATTTTTTAAATAACTAGAGACATCTTTTTTCCTTTGTCCAAGATTGGTTTAAAACCAATAAAACGTGATCCCAGCCTACACAATGCTATTCAAAATAAATTATTTTTCTCTCACTTATTATCCCATCTAGAGTAAGATTTAGTGATCAAGAGATGCCAGATAGTGATGCTTAATAAATCTAAATCCAATGCTGATCTATTAAAAATTTTCGCTGATGAAAGCCATAAAGTAAACACTAGTTTGGGGATATTGGATAGCAACATTGTATAGGGATTTATTAAGCACTAACTAATATCTGATATTTATTGATTACTAAAACTAATGGGTGCTTGAGTACACGTTTTGTATTTTTTGCGGAAGAAAGATCCATAAACACATTATTTTGGTCATATCACAAGTGGCAGATTGATTCGAATGTGAACATGCACATAAAGGTCTAATACATGCTCCGTATTGCAGGTTTAGTACTCAAGTACCAACTAACACTAGATGGAAGAACAGTGGTGAGGAAAAAAGAATTTGCCACTAAACAGCATTATGCAAGTTGGGATCACATGATGTCTTATTGCTTTAACTCATATAAACGAAATAATAATCAAGCATACAAAAATACCATACTTTTTAGATTCAATTTTAAATAAATAAATTATTTATTAAGCAGAATCAGTTAAAATACAGCTCTTAGTCATGAAGATTGAGAAGATACAAAATAATCAATTAGTACTGTTACTTGGGAATTCGTAGGAACTAAGATTGATCCATGATCTTAAGATTCAAATTTTGTCACTTTACCACTGCCCAAACTATGCAGGGCTGAGAACAAGGTTCATGGCAATAAACAAAAAATATGCAGAGATTTTTAGCATCAATAAAATTGCTTTTCGATCAAAAAAGAAAAAAGAAGATATACACATATATAAAGAAAGCAACCTATCAAAGAGACTTTTTCTTAAAGATCTTTTTTTTAACATTAAATTATGAATAATTTTTAATAATTAAGCTTGTTTTTTCCACTGTAAAATTAAAATTCATTTTGAAGGTATAGTAATGACCTCACTGGGAGATAATTAATAGGTTTAATGCTATGCTGTTAAATCTTGCATATTTCTTTTATCTAAGTTGTTTTAGCAAATTGAATTTACATAATAAAAAAATACAATATTTAACCCTTTATTCGTTTAACCATTAAGAAAGAGAGAGTGAGAGAGTTAAGGTATACATATAGGTAATTATACCATGGAATGAAAGTTTGATGACTCTAAAAAGTTATTAAGGCATGAAAAGAAATTATATTTATGGAACAATAAATTAATTGACAGCTAGTACTACTGTATGCGTTATCATCAAATCATGAGTCATATGCTTAAAAACATCTTTCTGAAGACTCTGCCCCAGTATAGTGACTGCATAAATCAAAGCATGAGATCAATATAAAAAGTTCAAGACATTGCCAAAGTGTTTACTGTAGGTCTATTTTATAACTGATCACCAAATAAAATGCAAATGCTGTCAGATTCTAAAAAATTGTCAAAAATCATGAACAGATGAATGGGAGGTTGACGGGTTTGAATACTTGGGTTAATAAATAAATTTTATTATAACTTCTTTGGTTATAGTTGTTTGGAAATAGTTTGCATATTTAGGGTGGATTGTTGGTATGGACTTGTTGATTTGGAACAGTAGGACAGTGGTGGACTTAAGAGCTAAAGGTTTTTGAAGTGAAGTACAACTTGTCATTTCTAGTACTTGAATATCATATGATATCCCAAACAACTAATTACTCAACTATATATATATATGATTTAAATTGACATAAATATATCTGCACATTTGTGAAACAAAAGATTAGAGGAAACAAAAAGTTAAAAAGTAGGTAAAAAATATTAATAAAATAGTAGAATTAAAGGATTGCAAAAAGGAAATGAATGGCTTATTACTTAGAAGTTCATAAGTTCTAGCACTGAAAGTGATGAAACAAGATTTCAATCCATGGATCTTGAACTCCAGGGTCTGCTTCTCTACCACAATACTAAATCTCATGAAGCTGGGGCGGGGGGGGGTTATATAGTATGATTAAGAAGACGGCATGGTAATAAAATCATTTGCTGGAAAGTAAAAAAATTCAATTACCAATTGAAAATAACTTTTGTTCATCAGATAGTTTTCATAAAATTTATTTACTAATTTATTAAATTATAATTATTGGATTCCAAAAAACTGTAAAAGACCTAGAAAGAGATTTCATGAGGTGGATGGATGAAATAAGTAAGTGTGTTGGGTAGATGTAAAGAAGAGAGGCTAGAGATTGAATAAAATGAATTGAACTTAGAAAGATCTTAATATGATGATAAATTACTGCTCCACATTATAATCATTTTACTTATAATAACCTCGATGGTAGAATATTTTGTTGAAAAGCAAAAGTTCTTTAAAAAGGTAAAAAAGAATTCTCAGATTACATATTTCTTTAAATTTTTATTCATTAATTAACCAAGATAGTAAGGCTTCTATAATGTAGAAATTTAGGAATAAAGCATATAAGAGCGGCAGATGATTAATAAAAGAGGTAAAAAATGATGATATTAAAAAAAAGTATTAGTATGAATTATTGTGTATTTGATCAATGGATATAAAGACTTATTGATCTGACATGAAGGGTCTATTTTTTTAACAAATAATGTTTAAGACTACTGAACTTTGAAATTCATAAATCTAGATTTAATCACAATATAAAATTTTCACGTAAATCAACATTCAGCAACTCCAGAAAACAAAGTATCCATAACTTAAGCAGGCAAATATATGAAGAGCTACTTGTAATACCAATAGATAAAACAATAAAACCCATTGTTTAAGAACTTTTTTATTACTTGAAACTCAATTAATAAAGGTTCATTCAATTTCTAAATCATAAGTTAAGTATCCATACATTTACATCTCCTACCTCAGCAATGATAAAGTTATATCATATTATGATTATGGATTTTTTTTATAACCAATACACTAATACTTATTAGATTAACTCTGATTATTCTAACCTTTCAGCTAAGATTAGCTAAATACCCATTGACTGACCAATAATAGATGACTAAACTAAGTTAACCACAGGTCAACTATCTAAAGTAATTTTGACATTGTGGCAATTATTAGTGGTCTAAATTTTTTTAAGACCACCTGAGTTTGAAGGTCAGGTCATGCAGGTTAATACCTCAAAAATTACAAAATGAAGCTTGTAATTTTTATATTAATTAAGCATAATCCCAGAAATTCTATAGCTCCCTATCCTACAGGATTGCATTATTATTGGGACTCAAAAGAGTTGCTCCCTTCAGCATTTAGAAAGATTATAGTGATCAAAAAAATTAGTTTTACTAGAATTATAAAATTAAAATATCCCTTCCATGTTTTTGTATTATTCCTAATGGGGATTGAGTCATAATTCAGCATTTTATTTTAGTATTAAATTCTTTATTCTATAATATGAATCAATAAATTATACTTGATTACTAGAAATATAAGTTTTCAAGCAAATAATATCTTTAAAAATATATTTGAACTTTCAAATATAGAAAAAATAACTTTTTTTTTTATTGTATGATCATTACAATTCCAGTAAAAAAATAAATTAATGAAATCTTACTTAATTGATCTTTATTTTTAAAATCTGAATGAGTTATTGTTAAGCCACCATAAAGCTATGAAATTCTGATGTAAATTTTTAAAATTATAAATATCACAAAAGTTCTGACTAGTGTTTGAAGAGCATTACTGCCTTAGTTTCATTTTTACTATTATTAAGAATTTATTAAAAATATTCAAATAAAATCTAAGCACAATTACAGAAATATAACAAAACACATTGTCATTGGCCAGCAGCAGTCTGTGAGAATTTGTAGTGGTGGGATGGTGATTGAAAATGTAAACAAAAATGACCTGTATCTTCGAAGTAAATAGTCATGCACAAAAAGATTTTGAACACATGTCTTATTATGAAAGCACTGTTGTATCATTGGGCTATAGTTAACTTTTGTCCATCTGACAAAGAGCCCAAATGTATCTAAGCAAGGCAAAAAAAAATCACTACAAATTAGATTAGGGGAGTGCAGTCCTGCAGTTCCTTTGGACAAGCCACCACTGGCATTCACATAACAATAGGAGCATATTATTTACAAGTTTATTTAAAGGATTCTTTAGGGATCTTGCTTGTATATCGTCATAGTAATATATTTAGATGTTTGTCTGTAAAATAAATTTATATTCTTAGCATTACATATTTGATGAACTATAAAATAAACTACAGAAAATATAGCTTTTTTGGCCTGTTGCTAACAACAATAGAAGAGGGGTTTGCAAGTAATCTTGCAACCACTCTTACAAAAAGTCTACTAATCAATAGTGTTGTCAGCTCATTTATACTACTTTCTCTGTAGAATACTGACATAACTGGAAAAATAGCATTATAGATAGCACAAGAGAATGAAAAAAATGCTGCCAGTAACACCATCCAATGCTCCATAATATTATGCAGTTGAGAATGTTTGTTAATATATATGAATTAGAACATTGAAGCTATTGGTGAATGATGTTAGCAAAATTCAGCATTATAAAAACGTAAGCACACAGACATTAATTTATTTTTCTATGCACTTTATGCAAGGAAATATTTTATTAATCTACACTTGCAAAAATAGTTAACAATTTTGATTGCTTAACAGACTTCTTCAGAGTTCTTTCTTTAAAAATAATTTAATGCCCAAGCAATGGAGATATGAAAATAACACAACTGACTATATATAATAAAAATAAATCTTTTGATAAATATTAATTCTTAGAGATGAAAAAGAGCAATAAAAGAGAGGAAGTAGGTGTTGAAAATAGAGAAATGTAAGCAAATATTAAAAAGAATAAAAAGTAATATTTTAAATTGATATTCATGTAGAAGCTAACCAGATTAGACCTTTCTACTGAAATTGAATGAAGAAACAAATTTGTCGTATTTTGGTGATATTATCAAATTCATTAGATAAGTATATGATAATGAAAGAGAAAGAGGATTACAGCAACAATATGGATGCATTCTATCATCACAATAAAGATTAATTTGCAAAATGCATGATAGTGAAAGAGAAAAAGGGTGACCAACAACAAGATGGATGAACTCCATCATCACAATAATGAATATACCACAGAAAAGATTGAAAAGTCAAGCGTTGGTGGCCGAGGGGTCAGAACAGCTGCCTTACAAGCAGTTGTCTTGGGTTCGCGATGCTTTGACATATAAAAAAAAAAAGATTGAAAAACCAAGTCGATAAAAAAATCATTTTGAAGGCCTGCCATTTATATGATTACGAAGTCTACTTTGACTTGATCATGTTTTCATGTCTTCTAATCAAAAGCTGTTGATTTCGTTTAAATAATGCTTTTCAAATAGTACACGCCCGCACACAGCCATTATAAATATCTGTAGGACATGTTATTGCATTAAAACTTCGGGCTTTTGAACATAAAAACTGTAGGATTAAAAATTAAATTAATTTCCTGTAGGAGAATAAGTTTTCAGCACATTTCC
The DNA here is from genome assembly GCA_028023455.1 of Epiperipatus broadwayi. NCBI lineage: Eukaryota > Metazoa > Onychophora > Udeonychophora > Euonychophora > Peripatidae > Epiperipatus > Epiperipatus broadwayi. The sequence goes on along the minus strand of JAQFVV010000025.1, from coordinate 8,574,768 downwards.
TGATAAAAAGATTACTCTTAGGGAAAATATGTTAACCTTTAGCTCTTTTTTGAAATTTTCATTTTATTTAGTTAACAAAATTTTTACTACTGAATATATGTGTTTAAAAAATGCGAATTTTAACTATTTATAAAGAGTAACCCTTTACGTGCATTTTTTAAAATTACTATTTTTTATTTTTGTTTTAATTAAAAAAACAACAAATAGTAACATTTTTTTGCAAAACGTATCTTTATGCATTTCTTTCATCAAGGAATAAAACTCCTTTAAATAATTTTCGAAACTTTTCTCAAGAAAAAACTTAATAGTGAGATAGTTAAGAGTATTTTTTTGCCATATACTCATTTGAAATCAAATGATGATTGTAGTGCAAGACATAGAATTTGTTTTAAGTAGGTGATTCACACAAACTGATAAATATTCAATTATTGATCAGAAAGTGGATATCCTTAGCTACTAGCTTAATTATTGACAAATTCCTTTATTCTTACTAATTTTATGCCAGTATAAGCTTTAATAATCAATAGATCCCATACGGTAATACTTAATAAATCCTTATCCAGCACAAAGCCATAACTAGAAACTAGTCTGGGATATTTAAATAGGATAACACTGGATAAGATTTATTAAGCGCTGCCATGACAACTATTAATTACTAAAGCTTACACTAGATGGCATAAATACACCGAGTATATAAAAAATTACTAGCAAATAGCAATATGTAAACTAAAATCATGTGATATCTTCTTGGTTCTGATGGATTAATCTGGATTAGACAAATGAGTGCTAACTTTCTGCCCATAAAACAAAAACAAAAGCACAATAACATGATGCGATCTTCCTCATTAAGGCACCTTGCTCCTAGAAGCATTCATCTGATGATATAGTGTTGCTATTTCTAAAACAAGCAATGTGATTATTTTAGCTTGCATTAATATCTTTACTATCACTCTAGCTAAAACTAATTATGTAAGCACAAAAGCACAATTAATTTAATGGACCACATACCTGAAAACATAGTTCCACGACTTGATTCTACCACACTACTTTTTTACATGGCAGAAATTGCAACAGTATAATATTTATTCAACATGAATTTTTGTGCTATTCAAGGTAATAGGTTGAAATTCTCTAACACTTAAAATTTTGAATCTAATCTGACTTTTTGGTACAGCTACACAGATCTGATATTAGTTAAATAACTTAATGTTTTAGTGTCATCCTGAAAACATATTTTAGATGTAAGCAGATATAGTGAGATGATATTTTGTTAGTAAAAACTATCCCAGCCATAGAATTAAAGAAGTCTATAATTAGCTTTAAATAAAAATATATTAAAATGTATAGGGATCCGAATAATTATATAAGCAAATTAACTTAGATTCAAAACCTTGAGATTTTAAGCTATTAGTTTGACAATATAAAGTTATTATATAGATGCTAGATACATTATTGTATTATTTGCAGATTTATATTAAAAAAAAAACATATACCAGAAACTAATCTAGAGACATGGATAGAAGACTCTGAAAAAGAATTAAAAACTGATCCTGAAAACATTCATTAAATATGAATTGAGAAAGTTATGTGAAGTTTTGGCTATAAAAGCCATTCTAGCCAAGGGTTAAAGAGACATAAAGTTAGCATTAAATTGAAATGACTAAAATATAATGTCTAAAATATTCAATTATACAAGCAAGCAGACTTGGGTTCAAAGCCTTAGGGGTTTTGATTAAAAGTGACTACTAAATGCATTAGTTAGTTTTAAATCAAAAGTTCTCACTGTTGAAGGATATAATCCAAAAACAGACAAACATACAAAAGCAATTAGCACATTAACTGACATCACTAAAATATATAGTTGCCAAACAAGTGTTGTATCTATATATTTCAGAAATGGAAATCGATTTGGGAATTGCTACTAGTAGGTAATACCTACAACTTAATACACCAAGTTTGTGCTTCTATAAATAAATGAGTGTAGAAAATCCATATTTACATGTAAACGTCTTTCCTGTTTGGATATTTAAATATGGGAAAATAAAATAAAAATTAATAGGTATAGAAACAAATCTTTTTCACATCGCCTAATTTTTAAAAGCATTTTACTACTTGTATAAGACCACATGTGAGAAGGATGGATGAAATAAGAAAATGTGCAGGGGTGTTGTGGAGAAGAGAAGCTAAAGATCGGAGAAGATGGATTAAACTTGGAGAGACCTTCATCCTGCAATGGATTGATAATGGTTGATGATGATGATGATGTATATTTTGTTTACGATTAGGTGTGTCAGTCTGTTGAGAGCTCTCGGGGTGTATATGCTATTCTGATGAAAGATCTAAGGATGCAGTTTTACTGCATCTCTTTATCTACTATTATCTTGACGAATTTAAATCTGGATGCAATTAATATATATCAAGGCTATAACCCTAAGACTATACGCCCAAAACACGACAGTAGGGACCTCCACAAATCTAAACACAATTAACGACCTTAAAAGACAATGATACAGTGTACTTTTTATAATTAATCGGAGGAATTGTAAGCAAGTTTAGAATATTTTCACAAAAGAGTCATTTCATACCCAAACGAGTTAATCCCCTATTTGGATTAATAAACGAATTTCTAACTCCTCATGTGGTTAGTAATTAGGTATCTAGCTATTCATATAGTTAAAAAAGTGTTCTTTTGCTATTCATAGATAAAGATGAAACAAATAAAAAAAAATAAAACCTAAACTTTTTGACACTGGATTACTACGGTAATAACACCTTCATCTACCGATCCTTTGTGGAAGAATGCATTCACTCTGCGATGAGCTATTTTATCTTTTACTATATATTATCATTTAAAAGGTTATTTATTTGGCGCACACATCAATGTATTTTTTAAAGGAAATATTTTTTTCTTTTAAGAACATAATTGATCAGTCACCCCCCCCCCCTTCCCGGAAAATGTTTTAAGAATGTATATTTAAAAAAAAAAAAAAATGAAAAGGAATTTATGAATTTTTAAGTCACACTTTTAAACATTTTTAAAGTCTCGTTGTGGTTTTTAGTTACATCAGGCATAACTTCCTCATATTTTGCATATCTGGGGCAGTAGACATGCAGTAAATTTAATTCCCATGAAGGTTTGTTATCTTTTAAAGTTGCCTTTAGAACATATTTTATTTTACAGTTTAAAAAATAAGAAAACGACAATATTTAATTGAAATAAAGTAAAATAACTTTAGTCGCGCGGACAAGTAAAATCAAGAAAGACAAATAAAAGATTATAAGTATAATATCCCGTAAACCTATTTTAATAAAAAACAAATAATAATAATAATCGAATGGTTTATGGCTCTGAAAAATTATAAGATGTTAGCGCAAAAAAAAGGATAACGTTGGCCATAATCCATGGATCCTATCACTCAACATCAAAGAAGTTGGATCTGACCCAAGAACGTTGACTGGCAGTATTATGGCTCAACTTACCTTCAAACGATCAAATTTAACCAATGAACGGAGATTTGAACTAAACAATGACAGAAATAGATCAATTGGTAAATATGTTCAGTAAATCTGCCAGCTCTCATTAAGAAAGACTACCTAACTATAAACCAGCGTCAAGGCCAAGAAAGACAACAGCAAATAAATATGTGCTGAACGGCAGCACACACATTGTTTCTATCTAATACTGTTAGAGCAGATGAGGCAAGTTCACAATGAACTGGAAGCTGCTAGAATTTAAACCTAACATAAGGCAAGTTAATATAATATAGCAGAAGTGCTAGGCATCCTATTAAAATATTAAATCTGCCATGAGTCAAGCTATCATGATATAGCTAGAACTATTAGGTATTCTGCTGTGATATTAAATCTGACATGAAGCAAGCTGCCACGGTATAACTGGAAGTGTTAGGCATGATACCAGTTGATTGTAATATATGTAAATACAATTGTATATAAGCTTAATAAATAGTCTTATGGGAGTCTACGTTTATTCTAAATCTTATAAACACAAAAGATTTGGTGCAGTCACAGTTTTTTTCTCATAAGTACAACAAATTTGGCATAATCAGACAGTTTTGCTCTTATCAGCATAATGGACATGGCAATCAGAACACTCACCTCCTCCCCACATCTGAAAAAAGTTTTATAATAGTTAAAATTGGCTCACTGCAGAGTATTAAAGTGATATATTTTGACTATCCATTGCCTTGCCAAAGAGTAATATATAACTGCTGCACTAAGTATATAATTTCTGGTTGAATGATGGTTTATTGTTTGAGAATTTATTAAAAGTTCAAAAACCAGAAATGTACACAGATATATGATTCTACAAGTTCTACTGCTGTACAGCTGACTAACTAAGCAGGACAAAGTGGCACTGATGAATGATTAATGGAAAAGTTCATTGCTTCTAACTGATTAAAAACAAATTACTCTGGAGATTTTATTGGTGCAGCAACCTATTATCAACTGTCTACTCATATTTCTTATAAACGGTTCAAGAGTAGAGATTGTGCAATTACTGAATGTGAGATAAATCTTCAATGCATTGTTTGGAGTTACTATTTCTATTAGGTAAAAGTTTAAACAGCCAAACTATTGATTACAGCACAAAGCCTTCTAGAATCTTACCATAGCAAAATAACACTTTAACATAATTTTAATTTATAAAGCCAATTTTATTGATAAATTCCCCAAGAGAAAGCACTTAAAAATCTCTATTTAGAAATTATCCCCAATCCTCAAGCCAGTTTCATGCTTTGGCAATCCACCCTAGAGTATTTCAGACAGTAGATGAGTTGATATTTTTAGATCTAGTGTCTGAAATATCCTAGCGCTTCACCGAGGATTGCCAAAGCATGAAACTGGTATGATAATTGGGGATAATTTCTAGATAGAGATTTTTAAGTTCTTTCTCTTGGGGGGGATTTATCAATAAAGCTTGTAAGAGTTATTAGCATTATTTTTTGTTTTTTATTTACAAGCTTATAAAATTGAGTCATGTTATGTATGACTTTGTTTTATTTACTATATCATAATGAGATCTTCTTAACGCAGTTTTGAGTAATTTATCGATTAACTTTGCCAATTAGGTTTACTGAAATAATTAACTAGCAAATATGCTTAACAATTTAGAATATTTATTTTCACCTTCAATTTTTTTTAAAAAATAATTATTTATTTGTTCAGATCGATAATCTCCAGATATTATACAAGATAATAATTAAAATAATTAAGAATACTGCAAAACAAAAGCGAGCTCAAATATTGTTCATTAAACAAATTATCAAGACATCATTAAATAACGTAATCAAATTTCCGCTGTGAATATGATTAAATCAACAGATTACATATCTATGGTAAATCGTGATTGAAAAATAAAGCAATTGTAGGATAGAATTTATATCAGCTCACCCAAGGCTACCTAACTAAATTTTTTGTTCTTCTTAATAGAAATTTTATTTAATACACCTACAATCACATTTTCATTTACATGCTAATAAAAAGCCAAGGTACTTGCATACGATGAACTGCAGTTTATTAATTAACTTGTTGGTGGAAGAAAATAACTTGATGGCAAGAAGATTTACGATAAGGAAAGTATTTGATTCAATCGTTTTGATAAAAAAACAATACATGTATAAACTAATTGGATAATTGATGTGAAACTTCTGTGATACATTAGTAATGAAAACTATGTCAACCACAGATTCATAAACACAGAAGCAAAACTATTATGAAACATCGCACTGTTCTGCAACTATGCAGACTGATGTCAATAATTAATAAAACAGAATAATATAAACAACAAAATACAAAAACCCCCCCAAAAAATAACCCCCCCCTAAAAAAAAAACAAAAGCCAGAAGACAAGCAAGAACACCCCAAACCTCTGCCCCCCCCCCCATCCCCCCCCCCCCCTTTTTATTTCCCCACCCTTTCCTTCCCCCATTGTTTTTTTTTTATCAAAGGTGGGCCTTTTTATAGGGAGAGTTTTCATATTTTGAATTGTTTATAACAATTTTTTTGTTGGTTGGGGTAGGGGTCTTGGGTTTTTTGTGGTTTAAAAATATGACGACAGAATGCATAAATAGAATGGTATAATTAGACATCCTACTGGATCTGAAAAATAAAATAAAAGTACAATAATTAGGTCAGGAAAACTGAATTACCAGACATCATAAATTCAGCTTAAGGAGGAGGATCATTATCAGCAGCATATGTTTAATAGAAAAAAACATATTGCCATCCGTAATGTATTATAGGTGCACAACAACATATATTTACATACCAACAAAACAGATAATGAAATAGTTCATTGCTTGCCAAGAGTGCATAAAAAAATTAGAGTACCAGAAATGATAAATCTTAGCTATGATCCATGCAGCTTGGATTCCAGAATCTGCCACCCCACCATTGCACTAAAACACACAGGAATATTTTAATAATAAAAATGTTAGTAGAATTAAGGGTCAAATATCTATAACTTGATTGTAAATACAGAGTATTCATATAATTGTCTCAGTTCCTTGATGAACAACTCGCACATTTGTACCATATGAATAATCATATAGTAATAATAGTTGCAATGAGAAAAAACATTATGAAGTGGATATTAAAAAATAACCCTAATTGGTTCCTTTTGTCAAAGAATAAGTGAAGAGTCTGATTTCAGTAATAGCAAAATTTTTGACTGAATATGTTTTTGGGGATACTGACAATAGATGAACAGTTGAAGTCTTAAATTGGATTTAAAGAGATTGTAAGACATACAAGAAAGAGATCATGTATGAGATGGATGAACAAAAGTGGATAAAACTTGGAAACATCCAATTGATTGATAATGGTTGGAATAAATGATGATTTATAATTTTCAACTTTTATAATATTTTCTTTTTGATTTTACTTTAAAATAAAGTTTTTCTCTCACTCTTACAGCTTCTATAGTCAATATTACTTGCATTAAATTGAGTTATTTGTTTATGTAAATAATTGTTTTTATTTTGTTCATTAAAAAAATTTATCAAAGAAAAAAAGGCATCAATTTTTTTAAAAATAAACAAGTAAATATTTAAAACATATATTTAAATTTTTCATATCAACAGCAATATCCCATTATTTTCACATATCAAGAGAAATTATTTTCACCTATTATAGCGCCATCTACTGTTTGAAGCACAAATGTCCAAACTGAAATCTTATTATATGAGTCATATTGAGTGCTTGGAAAGATAGATGTTGGAAAGAAGAATGTGACCAGTAGTAAGCTGAATGGAATCCTATTATAATAATGATATCAGATAAGATATTCTGGGGAGAAATACTGTTCACTGACAAATAATGTGATTGCATTCATGAATAAACAGTATGGTTAGTTGTTCAGATGATCATGTGAGATTTGAGGAAAACAGTTCCTTCAATACATCCAACTGAACATTTTTTTAATGGATCTGATCCAGGAACTTTTAGTTCTCGAATCTGATAATCTTACTACTAAGCTACACCGATTAATCTTAAGAATAATAAATTACAATTTATATATAAATCAAACTTATCATTTCAATCTCTGTATTGATGGTTTTTATCTCTTAAAAGAATGTATATAAAATAAACACAATAATAACAATAGTTATTGAAACTAAAAAAAAAAGCGAAAATTTTATCAAAATGTGATGTGATGTACTGTAGCTTCTTCTTAAATGAAGTCAAGAATCTCTTAGCAATTATACTAAAAAAAAATTGTTAGTTACTTAATTTTACATTCCCCAGTCTAATTTCCCCCATATTCTGCTCCATCCCCACAACATAATCTTTGTCAACTCTACAGCCTTTATATCTAAATCCCCCTTATCTTTTTCCAAACCCAGCATAAAAACCAATGATCTACTTTCTGTATAATCACTTTTTTCACACTTATTTTTCCATAACTATTCTATTACTGCCACCTAGTGTAAAACTGAATAATCAATAGATGTTAGGGTTCATTAAATCCCTTAGTACTATTCTATCCCTAAACTGGTTTCTTTTGACGTATGGTCTTAAGCAATAAATTTGGATACAGTGCAACTGGCTATTTTGGATCTAATGCACCTTTCATCTAAATTCAGATCCGAAACCAATTTCATTGATGAAGATGATAAGCCAGAAACTAACCTGGGAATGTGGATAGCATAGCACTAGATATAAATTTATTAAGTTCTACTTTCTAACATCTACTGATTACTCAAGCTTACACTAGATGGCAAAAGTGAAAGAGTACAAATAGACATTATTCCTGAAAAACATTAGGTAAGCTGCAGTCATAAGACTTTATTTGGTGAATTACTTAATACTTTTAGAGAAAGGGTTTAATCTTTATCCTATGTGCATTGAATGTTTATAATAGTAAAACAAGGTTTTTTTTTTGACTATAGAGGAACCTCTCAAATTTCCATACAAGATAGCGACTTTATGAAGATAAGAATGGCCATCTTATCTTTAACCTAAATTCTCACTTATATAGGCCAATCTGAAGCATCTAAGTCCACTCTTTCCTTTACAAATTAGTCCTTATGACATGTTGTAATGGAAATAGTGGACTTAAAAAGTGAAGAAACTAACAGCTTCATGCTCCCAAATCAAGATGCTTCAGATTGGCCTATATAAGTGGGAATTTAGGTTAAAGATAAGAAGACCCATTCTTATCTTTATAAAGTCACTATTTTGTGTCAAGGTTTGAAAGGTCCCTCTATAGTCAAAAGAAAAAAACATCATTTGACTATTATAAACATTCAAAGCACATAGGATAAAGATTAAAACCCCTCTATTTATATACTTCCTATACCCTTAATAAATCATCACAATTTTAAATTACTTAATGCAAATTAAGAATCATATTTTCTAAATTGAAACAAAAAGGCAATTTAAATGAAGCTGCATGAAAAATTTTAAGAATACAGTGATGCTTAAGTGACTATTTTTGTGACCATGCTTAAATGATTTAAAAATATATACATATTAGAACAAATATCACTAATGAAGATAAAAACATTGCAAGAACTCTATAGATTTTTAGGCTATATTTTCAACTAATGTCAAGTTATAAATCAATTCTCTTTGTAAGAGACCATATTTTCATAAATGACAAAATTAGTAAATAAATAATTGAATTTCTTTATTGCTCAGGAGTTCATAAAAAGATTGAGCAGCAGAAACACTAGATCTGGAGTCAATCAAAGGACATTATGCTCCAGAATCTGATAGAGCTTTACATGCAGGGCTTTACAAGTGATTATAGCAAACAAATAGCACCTCTGTACTTATATGAAAGAAATCTTTAAAGCATCAAGGACACCATTTTTTCCCATTGTATGGTAAAAAAAAATCTGCAGTATATGTTTTAGGATTAATTAGTCTTATTCAACTAATATGATGACCAAATTAAAGATTCAAATTACACTAGCAGTATTTAAATGAAAAAAAAAGAAGTTGACATTATGATGTGGGATCAGTCTTCACTTTGATACCAGCAGTTTGACTCCAGGCATTTGTTATAGAGATTGGTTTGATGTTTTTCATCATATAGTGATGTCTAAATTATTTATTATAAATAGCACTTTGAAATTTTGATATCAGTTCAATTTGCTTTGTAAATAATTATAATAAATGAAACTACCACATTTTCATTTTGAAATGTGTTTCAATTTAAAATAATTTCATTTACAAAATATTTTTCTAATTCCACTGCATTTACGTCATCTAGTGTAAGCTTTAACAATCAACAAATGGCAGATAATAGTGCATAATAAATCATTGTCTAGTGATATCTTATCCAATATTCTCTTACTATGTTTATGCTTTTTAGTGTAAGTTTTGGAAATCAATAGATGCCAGATGGTAGTACTTAATAAATCCTTGTCCAGGGCATTTGGATGGGACAGCACTAGACAGGAATTTATTTAGCATGACCATATCGCATCTATTGATTGCTAAATCTTACAATATGTGGCATAAATATAGCAATTAGAAGAAATTGCTGTTAGATAGCAAAAAAAAAAAAGTGAAAGCAAAGATCATGTGATTTTTTTTGATCATGTGATGTTTTAATGGTTTAAAATATTTTACATATAATTATGTTATAAGTAGTTATTACATTATAAATAGTAACATTGTGATATATCTATTACTTTCTCTATGGAAGAACTTAAATTACATGAGTTTTCATCCTATATTTTTAATATACAAATTAAAAGCGTATGAAACACTTGAACGAGAAGCTATAATTTTTATAAATATTTTTAGGGGACAAATATATTAATTATACACTTTTTTTTATCATTTTTATATATTATTTTTTAATATAACTACAAGTGAAAGCCTTTCAGTACATTTTTAATAAAGCAAAAGGAGGAGAATTTATGTTTTATTAAATGTTCCAGAATAGCAGGTCTATTTACTATTATTTTACATAGTTTATGGTATGGAAGTGAGTCTTAGATCCCTACAAAATTTAACATAAAACCATTTGAAAAGTTTCACTTAATGATGCTCATTAAAATCATAAAAATATGATGGAAAAATTATAAGACTAATAAATATGTTCTTCAACTTGCTAGATATACTACTGTTGTTTCCATTATTACTAAATCACATTTTTATTAAATTAGACATATAAAACAAATGAAACAATACAAGAATTGTAATAATTAAATAAATGTATAGTATTTACATTTTAAGCTAAAATGTAATTGGAATAGATTTGAATCCAGACCATCCAGCTTCCTTTAGTCACCCACTGATAGAGTGGACGACTAAAGGGAGCTTGATAGTCTGGTTTCAAATTCCTCTAAATACAAGAATGCCTAAGTAAATATTTTATGGTAAATGTAAGCATAGTTTCCATGGCAATAGACTCCATTTACACTGTAAAGATAATCTCACAGACATTCTGAAGAAGTGCAATATTGATTGCTTTCATTGAGAAAATGTGGCTGAAGAACAATAACTTAATGAAGTCTTTTAGAAAAAAAGTGTTCTATGGAAGAAGTTAAATGATTACATTGCAATACATCAAATAAATGTACGAATGGATCATTTTGTTCTATACATAGAATGTATTCATAGTTAATAGATAGTTTGTATAGATATTACAAAACTCGTTGTAGTGTATTATTTTTCATCTTTCCATCTTTTTCCTTTTCTGAATTAGAATGGACATATTCTTTTGTGAGCAGATGCTGATAAATTGCACTAATTATATTGCCATAATAACTTCCTCTATTTTTAAAACTTGTTACACAACTGTAGCAACACAACAGCAGATGTTCCATACATCAACATTTAAAGCTAAACAACTATCAAGATATTCAAACTGATTCATATTCTCAACCAGACAATCATCTAAGATAAGTATGCTGATGATAGTTTCTATTACCTTGTTGATATAGCACTTGACTTTTTAAAACATTAATTGCTAAAATAAAGTCAGCCACAAATAAAAATTGCTTCAAAGATATTCTTAAAAATATATAATGTTAATTGTTTTCATTGTGATAATATGACTGAAGAAGAAAACTACAATTAAGTTGTCGAACTCTGTTAGACAAAAAAACTTTTCATGGAAATTAAAAATAGCATAAGATGTTAAGTAATATTTACTAAGGCTGTAACCTCAAGAATATACGTATGAAAAATGCGAAGGTAGGGACCTCTACAGGTCATAACCACAAGCTTACTCTATGGAAGAAAAGATGTTAAATAATTAAAGTTTAAGAATATCTTATATATGATGTCATATTTGTATTTTACGAAATGGTTTGTATAATACTGCATACTCCTCTTTAATGCTATTTCTATCTTTGTTTTTTTTCTTCATAAGTTAACACGACTGTATTCATTTATGAGTGGATATTAATAATAAATATTGAATATTTGATTAATTAATACTCTAAATTAATAATGCTATCTACTCTTGTAATGATCAACACACACTTATATACAAACATTTTCATTAAAAAAATCAATTATTTTTTTTCCAACATTATTTCATTTGGATATATTATTATATAATCTTATGATTATAATTATGCTTTGTTGAATTATTCTAAATTATATATTAATTATAAATTTAATTTTAAAAGTAAATGTATAATTGAAATAACTGATCTAGAAATTTTTAAAAAAATTAATTAAATTAATTTTTAAATTGAATTATATATCACCTACTTTCTCTCTTTTCACTTTTAATTTATAATAAAAAGAGATTTCATTATTTTGTTATTAACTCTGAATTTGAGACACTTGAAAAAACTAAGTTAACTTTGTAACCATTGTGGTCAAAAAATTGCAGTGTAGGCTGTGTATCCAAAAGATACAATCATTATTAGTATATAGGGAAATATATATATAACATGCACATATGCAAATATGATATTTATATAATAAAATACATGATTTTATTTATTTATTTATTTTTAGTTACAAACTAGAAATTATTAAAGAAAGAACTATTTTAAAATATAATTTTTTTTTTCAAATAATGGAAACATAAATATAGCTGTTAAAACAACAACAACAAAATGAATTTAACATCAACTAATCAGAATCTTCAGTAGTTGTTGGCATTATAAAACATTTGTAATAGACATGACAAATAATATTGCTATGCTTAAGACATAAATACTTTCACAAATACATCAACATTGATTTTGGAGTTTGCAATATCTCTCGAATATAATTTATTATTAAATATCACATATCCTAACAAAATGGATTATAACCAACTGAAATGTTATGGTTTAACATTAGTCACATATAAAATGCACAGCTAGATGTAAACTTTGAATAAAGGTACCTGATATATGTAAAAATTTATAAGAAAAAACTTTTGATTCACTCAGACCAACCATAATTTCAGGAGGATAAAGAGAATATCAGGTAATAACCAACTACCTAGTTACTTCATTTGCTTTATGGCAAAAAACTTAATGTACAATATAATAAAGACCGTTATTGTTTCTCTACAGACTTATAATCTATGCAAATGTTTAAAGTATTTACTTTTTTTTTCAGTTGCTGTTCAAAATTATAATATTAAAAAACTAACATATTTTTTGAGCAAATTAAATCCACACATGTTAACTTCAACCACAGTGCATAAAACATCCATTTCAGGAATTTCTTTAATCATCTGCCCCCATGAATATCTATATTAATAGTCATGCTACATTAATACCAGTAAAAAGTATAATAAGGTAATTGAAAAATAGATATTTCATACACACCTCATCAGATTTGGTTAAACATTTTCAAAATGTATTAATCTTAAATACAAATATATTATATATACTTTTAAGCTAGATGTAATTATAAGGATTTGAACTCAGACTTTTAAGTTTCATTTTATCATTCACTCCATCTCATATAATCAATACACATAACCATATACAATGTGAAAAAGATAAACGATCTCTAATATATGTATTTTTTGCTGAACTAGCACTCACCGGTTGCTCCAGATCATCATCTCCCGAGCACTGATTATACATGTGTGTGTGAAAGATGATGATCTGGATCAACTGATGAGGGCTGGTTCAGCATAAAATACATATATTGGAAATCATTTATATTTTTCTCATATATGTGGTCATGTGCATCAGTTATATGGGATGAAGTGAATAACAATTAATTTTTTATGTTATTACATTAAATTTCATATTAAACTTTTATTTATTAAAAATATTTCTTTAATCATTTCTAAGTGTTACAGGATTAATTTTAAACTATTTTTTAAAATTCAATTTGATTTTTTTTTTTTTTTTTAATAAGACTTCATTTCTGGTATAAGAAAATACATCACTCTTTCATGCACTTTTAAACTCTTTCATTAATTTTCAGTAAACATATTTTGATGACCTCTAGTGGCCATTTGTATACCTACACCTTTTAAATTGAGTGAATACACCTTTATTCTTCATTATATTTCCTTATTTTTAAAATGATTTTAAAAATATAAGTTTAAATATAATATTTCAACTTTGCAGATATAGAAAAAAGTAATAACTTAAAATATATAATCAGTACATTAATTTTTTGTAATTCCACAATTGTCAATAAAAATGTATTTGGAACAAAATAAAATTTATTTGAATCCTGAATGAATTTTAGTTAAAAACCTATAAAGTACTGAAATTATGTCTTAAAATTTAAAATTCCATTTGAATTTTAAAAAAAAATCACAAAAAATAACAGCTTGAATAGTTATAAAGATATTATTTTTCAGCATTATAACTTGCTGCTTTATGTTATTATATTTTTCTTGTACTCTTTTATAAATAAAAAATTTCAAATAAAATCTAAATCTAAACATAATAATTTTATCAAATAATAAATATTTCATAAACATATACAAAAATAATCATAAATATATAAACAAAAAAATATATAATTCTTATTTTCAGCATTTAAACATGAGTTTCTCTCTTGCAAGTAATGATTACTTTGTGTATAATGAAACTTATCAATCAGCAGCTTTCTAGTATTTTTATATTAAGCCCTTTGTATGATACTGACATATTAATTTTTTATTTAATTAGTAAATCAATATACTGTATTACTTCAAATATAAAATGCCCCCTTAATTAGGATTTTAAGCCTGAAAAATTGGAAAAAAAATTAACCCTGAATTTAAGATGTGTATATGTATTTAAATAGGAAACATATAAATACAATAAACTCACCTAATTTATTGAAAATCTTCTTAAGATATACAGTCCTTTCACTTTCTACATTTTCACTTTCAGAGCTTGAATTCTCATCTTTTCTATTCCACCAGGATAGATAATCTTCTGGCCACTTAAATTGCAGTCAAACATTATAATTTCTTTGTTAATTTGCTTTTATGTAAAAGTATATTTTTCTATTAAAATCAGAATCATTCTTCTAAAATAATTTATATTTTTACAAATATTTTCTGAAAAAAGTAAATGTGTAAAAAAGCTTCTAAAACATATTTTCATTTTAAAATCAAAACAAAACCTTATAGAGAACAAGAAACAACCAATCAGCATTTTGGAAGGCAGTCTCTTATCTCATTGTTATATTGATTTATTGTAAAAAAAATTCTAAAGGTTATTCAGTAAAGTTTTCTCAATAATATAATGGTAAAATTGGCAAAATAATGTTAAAAGATTCCAAAACATACATTTTTACAATAAAAATCAAAATGAAAATATCAGAACTGTCAAAATCAACAAAATAATGTTAAAAGATTTTAAAACACAAGTTTTCACTTTAAAAATCAAAATAAAGCTATCAAAAGTCAACATTTTGGAAGACAAACTCACCTCATTGTTATATTGATTTGTTAGTTGTAAAAAAATTCTAAAGGTTATTCAATAGTTTTCTCAATAAAATAATGGTAAAATTGGAAAAATAATGTTAAAAAATTCTAAAATATGCATTTTCACTTTAAAAATCAAAACAAAATATCAGAACTGTTAAAATTTTGATAGGCACTCTCTTGTATAGAGAACAAGAAACAACAAATCAGTGCCTTGGAAGGCTGGCTCTTATTGCATTGTTAGTTGTAAAAAATTCTAAAGGTTATTCAGAAGAGTTCTCAATAAAATAATTGTAAAATCAGCAAAATAACATTAAAAGTAGTAGTTTGAGAATTGACAGCTTGCACACCTAGGCGCCATATTGAATTCTTTAAAAAAGCTGACTTAAGACAATTTTTACAATAACTTCAGTTTTAATAATGTTGAGCAAAAAACTTTACATTGATATAAACTAGAAAAACTAAGGAAAACAAGGCTAAGATAAATAGTGATTACCATTTAAAAAATAAGGAAAAAAAGAAATTTTAGCATCCAACATAATTACTTTATTGTTTGTTCATAATTTCCAATTTATCATTAAATATATCAAATTTAAGCGTAAACAGATAATATAATAATGTGAAAGCTAAACACCTTCAAACAGATACGCTATAAACATGCTTACGTGACAGCCAATAAGATGGAATAATGACATCACATGGGACTCTCAATTCTAAAACACAAACCAGAACTATTAGAAAAAGATGGGACCCATCTTAATCTATGCCTCAATTTTATGTAAATAAGCCAGACTCAAGCATTTTGAACTAAGAGTGTGAAGCTTAAATACCTTCACATTTAATCCACTAAATATTATATATATAAATTAACAATGCGAAATCATCCGATTTACAACGAAGCAATATTTTTAAATCTAATGAAATGATATTAATAAATGTAAATATATCAAATTTAAGTGTAAACAGATAATATAATAATGTTAAAGCTAAACACCTTCAAACAGATACGCTTTAAACATGCTTACGTGACAGCCAATAAAATGGAATAATGACATCACATGGGACTCTCAATTCTAAAACACAAGCCAGAACTATTAGAAAGAGATGGGACCCATCTTAATCTATGCCTCAATTTTATTTAAATAAGCCAGACTCAAGCATTTTGAACTAAGAGTTGTGAAGCTTAAATACCTTCACATTTAATCAACTAAATATTATATATATAAATTAACAATGCGAAATCATCCGATTTACAATGAAGCAATATTTTTAAATCTAATGAAATGATATTAATAAATGTAAATATATCAAATTTAAGCATAAACAGATAATATAATAACGTGAAAGCTAAACACCTTCAAACAGATACGCTTTAAACATGCTTGTGTTTTAGAATTGAGAGTCCCATGTGATATCATTATTCCATCTTATTGGCTGTCACGTAAGCATGTTTATAGGGTATCTGTTTGAAGGTGTTTAGCTTTCATGTTATTATATTATCTGTTTATGCTTAAATTTGATATATTTACATTTATTAATATCATTTCATTAGATTTAAAAATATTGCTTCATTGTAAATTGGATGATTTCGCATTGTTAATTTATATATATAATATTTAGTTGATTAAATGTGAAGGTATTTAAGCTTCACACTCTTAGTTCAAAATGCTTGAGTCTGGTTTATTTAAATAAAATTGAGGCATAGATTAAGATGGGTCCCATCTTTTTCTAATAGTTCTGGCTTGTGTTTTAGAATTGAGAGTCCCATGTGATGTCATTATTCCATCTTATTGGCTGTCATGTAAGCATGTTTAAAGCGTATCTGTTTGAAGATGTTTAGCTTTCACATTATTAATTAAGTTTAAATTACATCTTAACTGATAATTTCTTGGTATTTCTCCCAAAATTATCTTTTGAACCATATATAATGCTTCTTATCTGAGATAATCCATATCTTCAGAATCTCCAAAACTATTCACATAAGAATTCTTTATTTTTATTTTGTACCCCAAAAGTTAACAAATCTCAAAGGTGTCTATAAAAAAATGATTCACCCTAATAATAGATACAAAAAAAATCATTTCCAGAAGGTGGTTATGCATTTGTCATCATAGCAATTGGCTTCTTGTCTATCTAAAACTAGAAATTGTAGGCTACTGTCTGTATCAATGATAAAATGAGTTTCATTCCTTCATTTTATATTTTTTGTGTACACCAGTGATGTCATATTCTTTATGCACATCAGTGAAGCTATCTTATATTTATTGTCCCACAAGGATATAATTTATTTGCATTTAGCTCATTTGCTAGCTGTAGACTTGAAAATAATGTGATGCAAGATGTGGCAAAACTAATTACCCCACAACATGAGTAAAAAAACATAGGCAAGAATCAGACTTTGATTCTTTCCCAGCATACAATTCCATGTGGTATATACATAACCATTGTGGCTATTATCACACACACACCATCTGAAATCTCTCTTTATTGGTTTTAAGTGTTTATATTTTCACATGGTACTATGCCCAGTTAATTTTGTAATTGCTTTATTGTAATCTTTCTGTACATCTGATACTCAGTCTTAAAATTTACATTGCATTGTTCTATGTATGTAAATCATTATTTGTTACACAAACAGGCAAATGCAAATACACTAATACAAATATAAACACATAAATAAATAAACATTTTGAAAATCATTATGTCTATAAAATAAGGTTGCCTCAAACTTGGATTAGAGACCCAAAATTACATTGTACATAAACCACTTCTGTTATATTTGATTGCAAATTTATATACTGTATAATAAAGAACATGAATGATTTAATATTATATAATTTATATAGTATACAGATACACCAATACAAATGCAAAACACATTCCATGATTACGTTTTTATTACGTTGAAATTGAATTATCAGCATATTTTAAATCCATTTTAATACTGACTTCGGCCAATTAAAAAAATCCGCTTTTGTTTTCTCCATGCAAACTAGTAAACTCAGCAGAAAAAAAAAAATTAAATGAACACATACCTAAAAACATTAATAAAAAATTCAAATTTTATCCGATTTCAACTCAAGATACACCATTTCAAAGAGATTTTCAAGCAGCAACAAATGTTGGGATTTCTGTTGATGTTATCTTATAGTTTTCATGCAATTTAAAAAAAGAAAACAAAATTTCAACAAATCAGCTGATGCAAGCATATGACCCGCTACAATGGAACAACCTATTAAAGCTATTTACAAAAATTAACCCAAAAGATTGATTGAAAAACATTTAGCATGCTCTTCTACACAGGCAAGGATCATAATCCTATGTACATGTATAATATAAAGTAAAAATCCACAGAAATAAGATATTAAAAATTTTCTTTTCAAATTTAAGATGCACCCTTCTTTTACGGGTTCAAAATTTGGAAAAAAAGTATCTTATATTCTAAGTATAATGATATTTATATTAGTGCCAGTTTTACTGTCAAATGAACTCTAAACAAACAAATGAATCATATACATAGTTGCAAGAGAGTGAATTTAAGTTGTGTGATCAAAGTGCTTGATATATTACATTTCAGAAATACTATAAACAGGACAAGAGGATGCAATTTTTATTTCATTTTTTAATACTATTTTAGCTGACCTGTAGTCTTCATCATAAGTCTATAAATTTCTACATTTTATTATATTACATCTCATAATATGTCAATAATAATCATATGGACGTTATATATTGTTACAGATACCTCTAACACCCCTTCAATATCTAGTACACATTATGAGGCCATGATGTTAATGAATTATTAATTACCAGATTAGTAAATGTTAGGCACACAATAACCACATTTAAAATCCTAACCTAAAAACAAAGATTTAAACAATCTATCAGACAGGCATGACAACTAACCACCTACAACCATTACTATTAAATATGTTATTATTGCAAGCACAACACAACAATACCTACTAGATCAGATGATTGAATGTGATCAAGAAATAAAAAAAATCTAATAATATTGAAGTAGAAAAAAATCAAATAAAAAAAAATTTTTCTTTTCGTATTGTTATTAAGAAATTATTTATATCGATATTTAGTAAAGATGACATCAACAATGAAGTCAAAGAAAATATACATGAACATGCTGATGTTGAACAACAAGCGTTGGTAAAAAGGAGAGAAAAAATGTATTATCTGCGAAAGAACCTACAATTTCCTCCTATGTGAAAGAGTTGAATTTAAAGTTTGAAGATGAGTGTTGATCAAATCTGAGTGACAGTATTATCAAAACTCATATATAAATATCCAGAAAACAAGGGTAAACATAGACAACTCAATATAACTAAATAAAGAATTTGAAATTAAAGTCTTCATAAGTAATGTATAAGTGTTCGAATTTCTAAAATTATTGTTAATTCCTGCTACAGATCAGAAAACCTAGAACTGAAAGTATGCAATAACATAAGAGACATTAACAATACTCTACTTGAAACAAACTACTTAAGCAAATTAATTAATAGTGAAAACAAACATGTAGTGCTAAATGCAAGAAATACATCAGGGAAAGAAGGCCGCCATTCACAGAGCTATGACTTTGTCAAGATCGAGATGGAATTGACCCATCACTCCATACCGTTACTTATAAATATCAAGCCATTTTGTAATCAATTCATCTTATAATTCTCCATTTCAAAACACCAATTCTAAGGCAATTAAAGACAACCAACCTGACAAATGTTCTAAAATGCTTAAGAGTTCCTAAATGAACCACTATGGATTACAGGGACAAGCCATTAGGACACTTTCTATATAAACCTTAAAGCCAAGTTTTATATTGTTTATTTGTATATTAGATACTATAATTTTGTTTCTTTACTTTAATATAGGGGTAAAAATATTCAATATTAGTTTTGACAAGTAATATAAAGAAGAAATATCTTCATTTGTAATGTAAATTTAGCAAAATAAAAGGATGTATGCTTGATTGTGCAATAACCCAATCAAGAGCAAAAGGGGAAAGGTAAGATGTTACCTAATACTATATAATTTAAACATGATATATCCGCAACATATATATTTTCTTTATTTATATTTAATGCTTGTGTTAACTGTTTCTTTTTTCATATTTTCTTTTCATATCTCATTAATTATTTATGTCATGAATGGTCTTCATCATTTATAGCACAAACATCCGACATAACAGGAGAGTCCTAACCAAATTAATCAAATAAAAGTATGGTAATTTTATATATAGTATAAAAACTATACAGGTTGATCGAGACATCGAGTGGTTATTTTTTGGAGGGATCAAGGTTTGGGATAATGTTAAAATAAACAAGTATAAACAAAGAATAAACACAAATGCCTAAATGAATGTCTCACAATTTTGTTTTAATTTTTTCTCTGTTTAAATACTAATCACTCTAAATATGATTATTAAATTTATTCAAATATTAAAATATGACTCTTGGTTTATTTTTCTGTAGTCAAATTTTAATTAGTCATATCCATCCTCATCATTGCAATCATTTTATTTATTTACACAGTAGCAAACATATGTTTATTTAAAACCTACTCATACTATGATGATCATGCAATTTCTCCCTGTGTTTGAAATCTGGTATAGCGGAAGTGAAGTGCAATACATATGAGGTAAATTAAGTATAGAATTAACATTTAATTAGAAAGTATAGAATTAACATTTAATTAGATTTTAATCTCTCCTCTCCGAAGTATGAATTCAATGTATGTGGGACATGCATAAGTACGAGTGACAAAAACATACTTCTCTATCCATCAGGAGGAACCCACCAACCTATATGCATACTGAGAAAGGTCCATTTCATTACTATATATATATATATAACACAAAAACCAAAACTGTCTAACACTATACTAGCAAAAATAAAAATGCAAAACCATAAAACAATACAATACTAGATTAAATTTTAAATTTTTTACCAAAATCCTTACACAACCATGGTTTCATCTACTACAAATAGACCTTCTCAAGTGAAAATCAATCTAAAGGAAAACATATAAATATATACAAACAAACCTTCCCATAATTCACTACAAATTCCACCTTCCCTTAATATCAAAAGAAGTTTTCATGAGATTGATAGCCTCAGAATCAAGGAGTTTTAACATCAAAGTCTCCTTTATTCTTCTTTTTAACTCATTCTTTTCATAAAAAATAACCGAAGCATTGTTAAACAATATTCTATGACCTGTATTCAATTCATGAATATATAAAGCTGAGTTAAGATACCTACGTTTAACCCTACTTATATGAACCTTAACCCTTTCATTAAGGCTAAATTTACTCTGACCTACATAAAATTTACCACAACTACATGGAATTTTATAAACAATACCAGGAATAGACCTACTATCAATAGACTGCTTTGAACCATTAAGTAATGAATTCAAATCAGAACCTTTCCTCCATGCAACCTTCATTCCACCTAACAAATGACTATTCCTATAAACCAAATTATAAATTGATGCTTTAAATGGTAAAGACATATAATCATCATCCTTACCAACAAAATTCTTATCATCCAAATCACTGACTATAAACATTATTATTAAATACCTTTTTTTAATAAAATCATGATTATAACCCAATTCTACATATTCAGCAGCAAATTGACTTCTTTGAATATCAGCATCATTATTAAAATTATTAAGCCTTCTATTCCGACAACAAAAATTCAACAAAGACATTTTTTTATGTATAAAAGGCTGATAACTATCAGGCCTAATCATATTTCTCAAATTTTTAGGTTTTATAAAATGACTACAAAACAAAACATCATTAACCTTCTCAACATTTAAATCTAAAAACTTTAATTTTACAAAATCAAAACCACCCCCTCAATTGTAAACTTAATACTAGAATCAAAACCATTCAATGCACATAAAAACTCTTCTAATTTCTCTTTCTGAATAACAAACAAACAATCATCAACATACCTAACAAATAATTTAATAGAACATGAAAACATATTAATAATACTACACTCCAAATAATCAATATAGACAGCACACATCAATGGAGAAATGACATAACCAATAACCCAACCTTCTCTAATCTTATAAAACACATCATTAGACATAAAATACATTGAATCCTCTAACAACAAAAGCAAATCATGAAAAACCTTAATCTTATCTGCAGAAAAACATTCTAATTTTTTTAAAATTGAAAGAAAAACATCAATACTTTTTAATCTATTAACCGATTGATACATATTTTCAATGTCTAAACTACCAAAAACACAATCATCATCCAAAACAAAACCATTTATTTTCTTAAAAGCCTCAAAAGAAGAAGAAACACAAAATTGGATGATGATTGTGTTTTTGGTAGTTTAGACATTGAAAATATGTATCAATCGGTTAATAGATTAAAAAGTATTGATGTTTTTCTTTCAATTTTAAAAAAATTAGAATGTTTTTCTGCAGAGAAGATTAAGGTTTTTCATGATTTACTTTTGTTGTTAGAGGATTCAATGTATTTTATGTCTAATGATGTGTTTTATAAGATTAGAGAAGGTTGGGTTATTGGTTATGTCATTTCTCCATTGATGTGTGCTGTCTATATTGATTATTTGGAGTGTAGTATTATTAATATGTTTTCATGTTCTATTAAATTATTTGTTAGGTATGTTGATGATTGTTTGTTTGTTATTCAGAAAGAGAAATTAGAAGAGTTTTTATGTGCATTGAATGGTTTTGATTCTAGTATTAAGTTTACAATTGAGGGGGGTGGTTTTGATTTTGTAAAATTAAAGTTTTTAGATTTAAATGTTGAGAAGGTTAATGATGTTTTGTTTTGTAGTCATTTTATAAAACCTAAAAATTTGAGAAATATGATTAGGCCTGATAGTTATCAGCCTTTTATACATAAAAAAAATGTCTTTGTTGAATTTTTGTTGTCGGAATAGAAGGCTTAATAATTTTAATAATGATGCTGATATTCAAAGAAGTCAATTTGCTGCTGAATATGTAGAATTGGGTTATAATCATGATTTTATTAAAAAAGTGGTATTTAATAATAATGTTTATAGTCGTGATTTGGATGATAAGAATTTTGTTGGTAAGGATGATGATTATATGTCTTTACCATTTAAAGCATCAATTTATAATTTGGTTTATAGGAATAGTCATTTGTTAGGTGGAATGAAGGTTGCATGGAGGAAAGGTTCTGATTTGAATTCATTACTTAATGGTTCAAAGCAGTCTATTGATAGTAGGTCTATTCCTGGTATTGTTTATAAAATTCCATGTAGTTGTGGTAAATTTTATGTAGGTCAGAGTAAATTTAGCCTTAATGAAAGGGTTAAGGTTCATATAAGTAGGGTTAAACATAGGTATCTTAACTCAGCTTTATATATTCATGAATTGAATACAGGTCATAGAATATTGTTTAACAATGCTTCGGTTATTTTTTATGAAAAGAATGAGTTAAAAAGAAGAATAAAGGAGACTTTGATGTTAAAACTCCTTGATTCTGAGGCTATCAATCTCATGAAGACTTCTTTTGATATTAAGGGAAGGTGGAATTTGTAGTGAATTATGGGAAGGTTTGTTTGTATATATTTATATGTTTTCCTTTAGATTGATTTTCACTTGAGAAGGTCTATTTGTAGTAGATGAAACCATGGTTGTGTAAGGATTTTGGTAAAAATTTTAAAATTTAATCTAGTATTGTATTGTTTTATGGTTTTGCATATATATATATATAATGATTACAATTCTAACTGAACATGCTTTCAAACAACAAAACAAATATCAACTCTTATAAAAAAATTAAGGTTTAAAATTTGTTTTGCATGCAAATACAAGTACTGTATAGTATATTCTTAAATTGGATGTAATTAGAGGATATTTGAACCCAGACTCAAGAGCCCTTCAGTCATCCACTCTATCCTACCCAACCGATGCATCTGACCACATACATGTGAAAAAGATAGATGATCTCCAGTATACACATTTCATGCTAAACCACACTCATCAATTGGTCTGGTTTATCATCTCCGCCACACACATATATGGTTTGTATCAAGATAGCAAACCTTCAAACTTTAATGGACAGGCTTCAATCTTCTCTACTTTTCAACTCTTCAGCCATTCATATCATTGAAAATCTCATGATGGCATGTTCAATTTTGTTGTCTTACCGATATTGACTGTAAATGACTCTGACTTTTTTTATAAGTAGGATGTTATTTAAATAGACAGAAGAGGGATGGGTAGAATACAGGCCAAACCTGTAATATTTAAATATAAGTATAGTATATATACCTAAACTAGATGTAGTTAGAGAGGATTTAAACTCAGATTTTTAATCACCCTTCAGACATTCACTCTATCCTATAATCATTTAAAATATATATATATATATAAGGTTGAAATATTATGGTAATTATTGATATATGAAAAATGTAAAATATTTACAGATCCCTGATGAAAGCTACAAGTTAATTGAAACAGTAAATTAAAATGAAATAAAAATTACTTTAGAAAATACTAAAAAAATGGTGTTAAGGAAATGAGCAATTAAGAGATGTGAAGACATCAACTCATGTAAGATTTCTTTTATTTTCCTTTCTAGTTTATTTTAAGTAAGTTTATTTGAATTTTATAGCAATATCTTGTATTTTACTTTTGTTACTTATGTATTAGTTATTAGTTCGGTGGTGAGATTTCACATATGAATTAGTCCAGCAATATTTATTTGGAAGAAGGACGACCTATATCTTTATTTATTGGAAATGATACAAACCTCTACTAGTATGTTAAACCACTAAACATCACATGATCACTATCTCATACTAGCACATAATTGTTATTAAACAATGCAAAACTCTCCATACAGTAGTGCCATCTTGTGCCAACAAGAGCAATCAATGGATGCCAGAAGGCTTGTGCATAAAATCCCTCACTGACGAAGGCCACAAGCCAAAAACTAGTCAGGGAATATCGGATGAGTAGGCACTAGATAGGAATTTTATGCACAAGCCTTCTGGCATCCATTGATTGCTCTTGTTGGCACAAGATGGCACTACTGTGTAGAGAGTTTTGCTTTGCTCTACTAATATGCATTTACATTTTTTGCAACAAATTATCTTCCATCTAAACTTTATAAAGATTTTTTTATTTTGAAAAACTGACCACCTAGAGCTTTATTTAGTGGAAATGAAACAAACATGCATTTACATTTTTTGTGAGAAATGATTTTCCAACAAGTAAACTTTTAACAATCTAAATTTATTGCAAGTGTTAACCAAACCAATATTTTGATATATTTAACCGTGCAATTCAGTCCATTTATAAAATGTTTCTTAGCATCACTGCTGTGGATTGAACTTTCTTACTCTAAAGTGTTTCCCAACCTGTGGTACGCGAGTCGCTGGTTGGTGGTACACGAAAAATAATCAATAATGGCGGACATAAAAAAAAAAAAATTAAATCATAAAAATATAAAAACGTTTTTTCCTATAATTCATAAAAATTATTTTAATTAATAATATTATACAGAAAAGTTGTTAATATGTACAGTCGATAACGATCTTTAATGTTAATGATAAATTTGAAAGTATGATTAAGAAATTAGATTTTTGGAAACAGTAATATATATATAAGTATCGAAAACAATCAACTGGAAGTATTCGAAACTCTACATATTTTTTTGTTTGAAAATAAGGTTAGTCTGTCTCAAGATATACGAGAAAATATAATAGCACATTTAACAGGATTAAAATTGTCTTTCATGGAATATTTTCCAAAATTTGAAAACACAAATGATAATTGGATTTCAAACCCATTCTATGCAGAAAATTTAGAAACAGCTACATCATTATCAATAAAGGATAAAGAAAATTTAATAGAATTATCATGTGACAGAACTTTACAAGTAGAGTTCAAACGACACAATCTAATTAATTTTTGGTTAAACCTTAAAGAATATGAACAACTTTCTGAGAAAGCTGTTAAATTATTATTACCGTTTACAGGTACGGAATTAGTAGGAAGAGCTTTTTCTTCTTATATTTTTTTTAAAATATAAGTATCGAAACAGATTGAATGCAGCTGTAGACTTAAGGGTATACCTCGCATCTTTTGAACCAAATTTCAAAAAATTATGTTGTTCGAAACAAGCACAAAGATCTCATTAAATTTATTTTATAAAAATATTTGATTATGATAAGAAAATATACTAATTGGTTTTTTATAATTTTGTGTTTTTATTAAAACCATTTATTAGTAAACGAAATATGACAAAATAGTAGATAAATAATGAGTCGGATCAAGGCAAATCAATCTAAATTATTTAATTTGAAAGAATGTATCAGAAAAGGATCATACCCATAAATTAGACTCATTAATTCTTGATCATCTATTGTGAATTACTAAATGTAAGCTAGTATTTAATCATCAAAATTTTATTCCTATTAACTTCATGCTGAACAATATAAAGAAAACAAGAATAAGAGATAGCCTGATAACCCCTGAGGTTATTTTTACCATGACTTGGGACATGCTGGATTTATCCTCTCCATGGCCCAACCAATAGCAAGATGCTCCGAAAAAGAGAAAACAGACTCAAATTCGGGAAAACCAAATGAAGGAATGAGACAACACTTTGAACAAAATATGTACCAAATAACCTTTAATGTAATAATGTAATCTTTAATAAATTATTTTGGAAAAAATATGAAACATATAAATATGTTACATATAAATTTATAGTTTATTTCAGTGAGTTTATAATCTGGCGTGACGTTTAGGCGTGTTTCAATGTAATTTGTCTCATTATGAGATGTGAATACATACATGGTCACCCTATAATATTTATAATGCAAATAAAATAACACTCGCAATAACAAATTTCACGAAATACAATCATTTTTACAAAATGGTACAATTTAGCGTGATGTACTACCAAGTGGTACGCAAGCCAAAAAAGGTTGGGAAACACTGCTCTAAACGATGTTCCAATACAAATGGCGACTATCTTTTGACAATCCTGAATGAAACATTGTCATTGCTTGCCTTAAAATTAGCAAAAAACCAACATTTTGACGAACTTTCTTTTCATCTGAATATTATCTAATATATTTCCTTTTGAGAAGATTAATACATTGTACAGTCTTAAGACCTGCATTTACATATGTAATATATGCGGGATTCTAACTCAAACTTTCACATGACCCACAATGCTCAGTGCCATCTTATATTGCTGACCCACCTGATCACACACATGTTGAAAAGATAAATAAACATCAATACGGTATACGCATTTTGTGCTAAACCAGCACTCATCAGTTGGTCCAGATTACTATCTCCACACATTTATACAATCAGTACTCAGCTTTATATTAAGATAGACGATCTTCATATTTTAATGGACAGGCTTCAAACTACTCTAACCCACAACTCTTCGGCTTTCCACTTCATTGAAAATCTGATGATGGAATGTTCAAAGCCCAAGTTAATGCCAATGAAATGGAAGGCTGAAGAGTTGTGGGTTGGAGTAATTTGAAGCCTGTCCATTAAAGTATGAAGATTGGCTATCTTAATATAAAGCTGAGTACTGGTTGTATATATGTGTGTAGATGGTAATCTGGATCAGCTGATGAGTACTGGTTTAGCATGAAATACGGATATTGATGATTATTTATCTTTTCAACATGTGTGTGATCAAGTGGGTCAGCAATATAAGATGGCACTGAGAGTTTTTAGAAGATTGTAAATGTGTTTTCAATTTTTATATATACATTTGTTTGTTCTGGTGACTTTCATCACCGCTGGACTGTCTTTTTATTGAAATTTTCGTCACACATACATATGAATATAGCCGTGAATATTATTGCTTCTTTACCTTGTGTATTAACTGATAACAAATAATTGAGTATTCATCAATTAGAAGATCATGTGATGTTCAATCATTGAAGTGATAGAGTTAGCATCGAACCAGAGATCTTTAGTACTTGAGTCCGCTACTCCACTACTGCATTAAACCTTGCTTGTATGGCATTGTGCTTATTTCAAGCTATTTGTGAACTCCATTTATATATATATGCTCATATATTTATTAGTATTAAATACTATAATATTTTTTTCTTATTTGTTGTTTTAATGTTTACTTTGCTATTCTTTTATTGATTGCTTTTAAAAAATAATTTTATTCTATACATTTTATATGATTAATTTTTCTTTTCTTTTATTATTCTTATTTTTTTTACCTTTTTTTTTTTTTAATGTTCTGTAATTTTATTGATTATTAGTAAATATAAATTTAATTTTTGTAATTTTTCTTTATATAATTATATGCTTAAATAAAAGTTTATAGCTCTATTATTTTATATCTAAATTATTTATTTTATGTTGATTGTCTATATTTAAAAATCAATTACTCTGTATTTGAATTATTTCTTTATCCAGCGCTTTAGTTATTATTATCTTTTTTTAGCGTTTCTTTATTTGCTATTTGTCTATCTAAAATGCTAATTTTATTATTTATTTCATTTTCTACAGTAATTTATTATTATTATTATTATTATTCAAATCCTTTATAATTTCTTTTTTTTTTCCTATCATTTTGTTTAAAAAAAAAAAATCAATCAATAGTCATTTACATTTCTTTTATAAAAACAAATTTTAAACCCATTTTTAATAATAACGCATTGATTTTAAAAAAATAGAATTTATAACAAATACTGTACACAGTTTAGGATAATTTAAGAAAGAAAATATTTAGATATTAATTCTAATGTTTAGATTTAATGAAACAAATTATAATAAATAAAATTTGAATTTTTTTTTAATGCATATATATATAGGAATAAAGGATATGTTGATCTGGGAGCAAAATAATAGTTATTTCTTTTTTTTTTTTTCATGTGTCATAGCATCGGCCGGGAAGTGAACCCGCTAACCCGGGACAACTGCTTGTAAGGCAGCTGTGCTGACCACTCGACCACCAACGCTTGACATTTTTTTCTCATCACAATTATGCCACCTAGTGAAACTTTTAGTAATCAATAGATGTCAGCTGCTAATACTTATTAAAACCCTATTCAATGTCCTTTGTCTAATATCTCTAGGCTATTTCTAGCCTATGGCTTTCATAAATGAGGAGCTTTGAATCCTTTGGATCTAATGCACTTTTCCTTTAGCATTCATCTTTTATTGCGTTGTTTTGCTATCAAAGTACAATCCTAAATTTAAAAATATGTTAATGTTTCAATCCAAGTCAATTTTCTTGTATAATTATATTAAATGTGAAGCCAGTTCAGTCTCTATATATTATGATAATCTTAGTTTTTTAATGGCTATACGTCATCTTTATTCCTTGTGTTATTCAACCAATGAATCATCACATGACATTATGCTGTATATTAAACTGCTCCTAGATTCAAAAGCTTCTCATGGATGAAAGCCCTAAACTAGAAATTATTAGAGGATACTGGATAGGCAACAATGGATTGGGATTTAATAAGAACTATCATCTGGCATCTATTGATTACTAAAGATTACACTAGGTGGCAAAAACTTAGAGAAAACAAATTTGCTGCTGATCACATGATGAAATCAAGGGTCATGTGATATCTCATTTGTTACTGATATGGTAAATGATAATAAAAATATAATACAAACAAAATGCACCATAGATGATTAATCAGATGAATATTGGTGGCTTTCTCATTTTATCAGTGCACTCATCTCAACTGTACCATATCACAAATATCTATTAGTACAGAAATCCAGACCACTCTCTCTCTTATTATGAATGCATTTTACAAACAGCTTTTGCAAGGGGAACAGGTATCAAATATATAACCCTACATGCTCATATTAATTTGCAATTGCACCACCCTCACTCAAAGTAGGGACTAATTTCTAATCTCTTTTATCACTATGTGGGAGAGTGAGTAGTAACTGCATTGCAGACATTTTGAATTTATTATCAGGTTATCCCTCATCTCAACTACACCATATTGCATCTATTCACCAGTGCTGAAACTCAGATCACCATCTCTCATTAGGCATGCATTTCATGAAGAATCTTCCTTGTCAAGCCTAAACTAGAGGTATTAAATTGCTGAATAATCACGTTTTGGCAGCCGAACACAAAATATGAATACACAGTTTGATATAATATACAGTATTTTTTCATAATTGTTGCAAGCTCTATTTTTATAAATCTTATCATAAGTATTCTGCAAATAATATGAAGGTGTTTCAACAGTAGCAAGTTCTCCATACAGCAGTGCCACCCACTGTAAGTTTTAGTAATCAATGAATGCAAGGTTTGTGCATAAAATCACTATCTAGTGCCAACTCATCCAACATCCCAGACTAGTTTCTAGTTTGCACCTTTCATCAGTGAGGGACCTTGGATCTAAGAGCATTACATCTAGTTTGGGATATTGCATGAGTAATACAATATAGGGATTTTATGCATCCATTGATTACTATGGTTTGCACTGAGTTGAAAAACTGTATGGAGAGTTTGCTGCTGTTTTAACTGCTTGTGTAACCATAGCAAATGGTGATCATGTGATGTTTTAGTGGTTTAAAACAAATTATGTCATTAGGATGATGGTGATGATGATTAATATGAAATTAAAGACACCAAAATGTATAGTTACTGAACTAGGCCTAGATCTGTATGATTATATAAATGAATAGCTTGTATTGAATACATTATTGTTTTCATTTTGGGCATATAGTTTTATAGTTAACTAAATAGATAAAAGGTGGCTGCTGGAGGATTGCATTAGATCCAAGGGTCTAAATGTTATGCTCTCATATCCAAGAATCCTCACTGATAGTAGGCATAAGCTAGAAACTAGTCTGAGGATATTGGACGAGTAGATACTAGATAGGGATTTTATGTCTTCTAGTATCCATTGCCGATTATGGCTTTTACAGAATGGCAATACTGTATGGAGAGATTGGTACTGTTTTAACAGCTTCATATAAGCATAGAAAATGGGGATCATATGATGTATGTTTCTATATAGTTTATAATGATTTCATGTTATTGTATTCTATCTTGTTATTTAACTATTATTAAATTTTTGTTATTAATAAACTGTTTGTGGTTTCCATCTAATTTTTAGATGTGCAATCTATTCCAAATCTTATATTTTTTGTATATGATTATATAATCATTAGATGTGTTATTCAAAGCTCTCAAAATAATGCAAGAAATGGTAATTATTACTTAGCCGGATTTGGCTGCTTGATGGCATTGTTGCCAAGTAAAAGCACCTACAAATGCCTTTTACATGGCCTAACTTGCTGCTAAGAAAGCAGTTCTGTTTATTTTAGCCATTTCAGGCCGCTTGATGGTGTTGCACAAAAATATTATGGCCTGTTTTGTGCTTCATGACACTTTATGCATTTTTGCAGATTTCACAGTTGGCTACTGTATCATCTGACAGTGTCTGGATTTCAAGTGGTCACAACTTTTGACATCTCCATAGCTGAGTAATTTCATTTCTACTTAAATCATGTAGTCTGACTCACTAACAATTGTTAAACCATCCCCACCCTTCCTACTCAACTTGAAATGTGCAAGGGCCGAACATGATTTGGCCGAGTTCATGTAAAAACTCACGCTTTGGTAAGAAAATAGACAAGACCAAATCAAATGGCCACAGGGTGGCAAGCAGATTTTCTGAAATTTTGCCAATTACCGATGTCAGTCAGGCTCCTGTATTCGATTCCTAAAAATAAAATATTAAAGACATAGCAGAAAAAAATAATAAAATGATCAAAAAAAAGTAATTAATGGTCAAAGTTCTAATTTTAAAAAAGGCAAAATAGAAATTGCGTAATTCAAATCGCCATAGCCAAACCAAAAAAAAAAAAGGAGTTGCCGTATTTTAAAATGAAGTTTTAATCTTATTGTAATTTTTTTTTGGGGGGGGGGGGGTTTGAAAGGATCCAAAAATTTAATTAATAGTAAAAGTTGTTTGTTAAAAATGGCAAAATAGACATTGCGTAATACAAATCAAGCCAAAAAACTCACCGTATAGCCAAAAAAAGAAAACGAAAGTTAGCCAAAAAAAAAAAAAAAAGAAAACAAAAGTTGAAAAAGTCAAAAGTGTTGATCTTATTTATTTTAAAAAACAAAAAAAGAAAACAAAAGTTGAAAAAGTCAAAACTTTCGATATTTTTTTAATTTGGGGTGAGAAATACTTTGTCTTCACTGAGACAAAAGTTAGAGATCAAAAAATGTTATTTTGGTTTGTTTTTCTTTTTTAAAAAAGGTAATAAAAATCGGTTTTAAAAATAAAACTTTTACTATATCAGCGGTATACAAATAAAGTTAAATAAAAAATTACCATATAGCCAAAAAAAAAAAATGTTGCCATATTTTTGTTAAAAAAAGAAAACAAAAGTTGTTAAAAATCATGGCCTGGTAACGTTGCATTGTATTGTTTTTGCCTGGCAACAATGCCATCAATTGGCCAAGCCCGTCTAAGTAATAAGTACCCAACTTGGGTGTAATAATGATAAATTGTAAGAGTAAAAGTTCTAGGTCAAATAATATTAGCTCTTTTGAAAAATTTAAATTGAGTTAAACTTTTGTTACTTTGTGAAATACACATATAAGTTGATGTTATTGAATAGTTATACTGATTAAGAAAATAACGTATTATATGATGCTGATTACTATATGGTAACCAAAGTCAATAGGTCACTTCTTCATTCTTTGCATTTTTTGACCATTCAAACTGTATGACTTGATGATGGTGAAATCATAGTGGTTAGTGAGCCATATAGTCCCATTACATATTTTTTCTCTATCACCACAATTACACCACCTAGTGTTAAGCTTTAACAATTAATAGACATCAGATGGCAGTGCTTAACTAATCTCTATCCAGTCCTACTCTACTTGTCTGGTACTTACATTATTGATTACTAAAGCTTATATTAGGTACATAATTATGGTGAGAGAGAAAAAATTTGCTACTGAACAGCATTATATAAATTGGAGTCATGTGCTGTTTTAATAATTTAATACTATTATATAATTTGGCACCTTAGTGGAGTTAATTAGGTCATTTAAGGATAACTTATACAAAAATGTTGGCAAGTCTATTTAATAAATGTCCACTATATAAACTGGAGCACTCATGTTGCCATGTGCATGTATATAATACTTTCAGCATATTTAGTTCATGTGGAAATGATGGCTGAAATATGCAAATGTTAATGTGTTGATTTTTGCATAATTAATAACCACATATGCATATATATTCAAAATAATAACTACCTATGTTTATTGACTAGAAAAAAACATTGTGCTCAACAATCAAGTGTATTTCATCATTCACATTTTCAAATAAAATAATACAATTGCCATGGAAAAGTTGGGTTGATATCAATCCTACGAGCTTTCTATTGTCATCATTTACTATGAGCTTTCTATTGTCATCATTTACAGTAGAATTTGGATCTTGGATGACATTAGCAAATCATTCAGAGAATCTATTCTAAAAATATGAGTGAGAATGAGACCTGAAGATTGTCAAGGTAGGAAATTGTATGGTTAATTAGACGGCATGGTAATATGATCAAGTAATAAAACATAATCTTTATTATTAAGATTATTCAATTTCTATTAATTTGTAATTTGCTCCATAGGTGGTGCATTATTATTTCCTGGGTACCCATATTATAATAAAAAAATATTTTATTAAACTGCTAAAATGGACCTCGAGTTCTAAAGATTGTTACTCTATCACTTTATCGCTGTCAAACCATGATGGAGATTAAGCTATTTAAAAACCATAGCATCAAAATGCCTTTTAAAAGTTTTTCTTTTTATTTATTTATTGGAAAACTCTTTTGAAAAAGTCCCATCTTTTATTTAATATGTCAAAATCCTGTCATCTATCAAATCCTTCTTTTATTGTCTTAACCACGAGAATCAATTGAATAGTAAAAAGACGATTTCCTTACTTTGACATTTCAAGAGGTGAATATTTTACGACAACAGTTTAATAATTTATATAAAGTGCTTTCAATAAAATATGTTATCGTTTGGAATTTAGGATCAACTAATCCCCCCCCGCCCGCCCGCCCGCAATCCATTAAATAGAGTATATAATTTTATTACATAATGATATAAAAAAAACTTGATTAATTACAACGTTCTTGTGGATATCGGAACACCTATAAATGAAAATAATACAAAAGTGTTGCCCAGCAACAGTCAATTTACATCACAGATGCCTACTGTTATACCCAGTGGTAGGTTACTGCTCAGCTATATGAGCCTTACGCCTAGAGGACCGAGCTAGATAAAGTGCGTGCCTAAAGGATCAAGATAAAATGTTCATTATTCAAATGATCCAAAAGTATGTTATAAAAATGAAAGTTAACATTTATCACAATAAAAGAAAAAAAAAAACTATAACATACAATAAAACAGGCAACCTCTCTATACGTATTGCCAATCAAAACATACAATAAAACTAATAAGCGACAATTAATTGATTTAATGTTTTCCTTTTCTTAAATAAAACTGTCAAAATAAAAAAAAGTGTGGCGAAGTGAAATGGATTAGTCTTAATTTTCTCAAATGTAATTAAGTTTCTGGCTGCTATAAATTACACTTACTTTGATATTAAAGCTATTGTTTTCAATCGTTAAAAGGAGGCATTATTAGGGAAAGATTAAACAGCCTTTTAAAATAAATAGCTTACTGCAGAACAAAGGGATTTCCAGAAGCCCAAAGTAAAAAGATGAAGGCAATTATTTACAAAGTTTGACAATTGTCACGAAAGTTTCAAGTTTTCCATACTGTTTTACCAATACCCATTTGCTGACCAATGTTTCTCAAAATATTTGTTAAAACATTAAAAATACACGAGTGTCATGAACAATAAATTGACAAATGTACATTGATTATTAGTTTGTAAAAGGCAGATTAGCACAAGTTTGATTAATTAATTAGGAAATAATGCATAGATACTAGATCAAAGGTTTGCAAACTGAAAGATAGACAATGATTAGCAAATGAAACTATAAGACTAGTTAACAGCCACCATGCTTGTTAGCAACAATTCAGATAATTATATTACATAAATTCAGTATTGATACAGAGGTGAGTAATCAGATGCATCAGCTTATCAGTCAGTTACTCTGGTTGAAATCTGATTCATAATAGTATTCAAAGAAGGAATCACTTTATCATAAATATAATCCATTAGAGACAATGTGACAGTATCCAAATGATTTACTACAAAGTTACCCTGAATTGATCTGGACGAATAAACAATTAGGATAAAAAATACAGTTTATTATGTGATGTTTATCTGATCCCATGTATCAACAAACCTGCCCTTTGAAGTAAGGAAATGATCTTGAGTCTTAATTTTGGCCAACTTGTTCATGATGTAACTTTCTTTTTGAAAGCATGATGGATTGAACATTTTTTTACATCAGGCAGTCCACAAGGCATGAATGATGAACAGTGAGAGTCTGATTACTGGTATAGATCTGCTTCTTATACTATCTCTCAGTGAGATGGCAAGGTAATAATTAATTTTCATGTTATGAAAAATGAAATGTTTTGAGACAGAGAGGCCTAACCAAGAAAGAATTAAATGCTCAAAAGTTTCTTCATGTCTCTGACAGAGTTGGCACAAAGGATTGATCTTTGTCATCCCCCTTTTATAAGCAAGAAACCAACCAGTGCTGATTGAATTAAGGATGATTTTAATAGCAAAGTCCAGGTATTTAGATACCATGGAACAATAATTGAAAAAAGAAATAATTCTATCATTAGTCAACCCCAAATTTGACAGAAAAGAATTTATTATTGGGTGCATGAGGTTATATGCTTCCCAGATTTTAATCCTATTATTGAAGGTGTCTCTAGTAATTATCATATGTTGTTTGATGAGGTCAATTAATGCATCAAGTATATTCTGACTAATATTGAATGCTTAGCTGGCTAGAAAGAATTTTGCTTATCCCAGATTTTAATTCCAGGTTCACAGATGTGACAGAAAGACATGCTACCTGTATGCCATAAAGCCTTCGCTAACTGTTGAGTATGATAAATTATTTTTGTGCTTTAAACTAATTGTTTTGTCATTCTTTTGCAAGCAGAATATTCATAGAAATGTGTAGATTAGATATTATTTGTTTATTTTGTGTCTCTTTGAAGTTAGACTTAATATATCTATTCTTATAGAGTGGAGACATGGACACTTAAAAAGAAGGTAAAAGGGGGATCTAGAAATATTGATCTGGGGGAAATGGGAAATGTATAAAGATGAAAGGACAAAAATAGAAATAAAGAAAATATTAGAGCACTTAAAATAATCATAAAGGTTATGATAGAAATGTCTATTAAAAACAAACTAATAATAGAGTGCTTGATAAAATCAGATTGGATTAATGTGCAAGACCATTATTTTAGTAATGGTCTAAGAATGATGATTGAATGCATATTGTCTAAACTTGAGCAATCAATTATAAGCAACACTATGAAACAATATAAAAAAGGCTTTATTTTTTTGTTGCATATTTTCAGAAATTACCTTACAATACAATTTTTACATTTTTTTTTTAATGTAATAATCGTCATATGTATTCTTTCAATCAAACACCTATATATACTTATCTGCATGTAATATAGTGAACAGCGAGCTAGCTTAGTATTTTATAATGAAATAAAGGTACAGTACTTAATTTCTGAATCAGGACACACACCAGAGATGGAATAACTGTGTTATTTTCTATTAGTAGTCATGAAAGAAAAGGCTTGAGTCAGTCTGGAAAAAGAGAACACTATTTTCATCCAATACTCACTATTTATTCAAACGCCCAGTAGATGGATCTATAATAGGTGAAAAGATCTATTAGTACATAGAGGAACCATACTATTGATCTAAATACGTATTATTCAAAAGCTTCTATTAACCAAATAAAGTTTTAATCTTTAACCTTTTACAACAACTAAATTAGCTTCTATTCTCACTCGCACACACACAAAAAATAATTAAAGACGATATACGAGAATCGAACTCAGATTTTCACACGACCCACTCACTACTCTCAGTGCCATCTCATATTGCTGACCCACCTGATCACACACATGTTGAAAAGATGGCTATCTTAATATAAAGATGGGCACTGATTGTATATATAAGTGAGGATAGTAATCTAGACCAACTGATGATTGCTGATTTAGCATGAAATATGAATATTGGTGATTATTTATCTTTTCAACATGTGTGTGATCAGGTGGGTCAGCAATATGAGATGGCACTGTGAAGTGAGTCGTGTGAAAGTCTGAGTTCGAATCCCGCATATATTACATATATAAATGCCAGTTTAAGTCTGTACAATGTATTAAAGATGATATAGCAAATAATTTAATCAACAAGCCTTAATAAGCAGACTGTTTTCATTTTATCTTGGCAGAATTTGGTTTTGCAATGAGGGAGTAAAAGATCTCTATTCTTTAAATTAGAAAAAAAATATAGCATCGGGTAAATATATGCATTATTTGGTTAACCTACAGTTTTTTAAGTTGTTACTTAACACAGCATTCAAGATATAAGCAATAGCAATTATATTAATTAAGTCAAGTGGTAAATAAAATAAATAATCAAATAATTGGTTACTCTGGGGGTCATCTCATATAAAAATTCATATGAAGTTTGAGTAACAGAAGCGATAGAATTAAACTGTTATTCATAGATTTTCAGCTCTAGAGATCATCACTCAAACTACTGCCCTAAAAGCATGCAAGATATTAACTACTGATGATGCAATGTTTTTTAAATATATTTTACGACATTACAAACAGAAAGCATATGTTGAAAAATTTAAAGAACCATAATTAGATGTAATCTTTTTTATCTGAGGTGAATTCTACATTCCTGCCTATAACAATTCCTGTATGATTTTCTTAATCTTTATTGACCCCTTTTTTATTTTGCCTTTCCTACTATATATATATATATTTAAAAATACAAGCATAATTCATATACTCACAGTTTGAATGAACAAGGTCCTATACATGAGAGATCAGAAGGACTTAAGATCAACATAGGCATGATAATAATATCAGCATCAGCAAGGGATTTGGGTGTACCATTATCAGATTTTCAATGGTATAGATGGCTGATGAGTTGGAAGGTGGACCAGATTGAAGCCTGTCCCTTAAAGTTTGAAGATAATTATATATATATATATATATATGTATGGGAGATGATGATCTGAAACAACTGATGAGTGCTGTTTCAGCATGAAATATGTATATTGGATATCATTTATCTTTTTTATGAGTATGATTGTGTGTATCGGTTATATGAGATAGAGTGGATAGTTGAAGGGATCTTGAGTCTCTGTTTAAATCTCCTATATTATATTCTTTTTTAAAATGTTTTCTTACTATTACCTCTATTAAAACACAATTATGTAGGATGATGATGATATATCATCATATTTGTGTCAGTATTATCTCAAACTGTGCATGAGAAAGCATTCAAAATCAAGTTCCTCATGCCATGACATAACAGGGGATTAAAGGCAGTCTATAATAACAATAATTTCTTGATTTCATACAGAAAGAAGAATGAGTATTATTATTTTTGTAAATAAAGTGAGTGGTACATTTCTTTTATGTTTATAATGTACGATTGTGCAAATCTTTTTTGATTCCTCTATTCTTTGTATATATTTTTAACTTCAGGACCATTACTTTTAATGAACTAAGATGATCAAGAAATGGTAGTGGCTAGATAATTACATATGAAAACTTTGTGATACAGCAGTTAGAATCTGTTGACATGAAGTTTAAACATGTATCTTCAATTTTAAGATAGCTGGTAATTTTTCAATCAAACCATAAGTCTTATTATCAGATAGTAATGCATGCCCCATCTAACTGATTACCAAATTAAAAAACAATTTTTAAAGAAGTTAACTGAAGTATAAAGTTCTCTCTAATACCCCCCCCCCCAGGAAAATTGATAAAGAAGAAAACATTATTCATAAAGCTCTCGGTGTAAAGTGATCTCTGGTTAATACAGGCTAACATTGTTGTTTATGGGACAACTATTACTTGAAAACCTGAATAAAAATTCTTGCTTTTATTAAGTCTGAATTGGAACTCCAGGTAATAAGTTTAGAAAAAGAATGGATAACCATATAACAAGAAGCTTTCCAGACATCCAGTATTAACCACTAAATGAATGTCTATTTGTTCTTAATTGAAATTAAAAACCCAAAAACAATCTGGTATGGTCAAATGTCAGTTAATTCACTGACCATAAAAATAAATTAATAATGCCGAGCTCATAGTTGACCTATATTTTAATGACAAGATAACCTTAATGGTCAATCTACTGCAATGCAAAAATTAAAGAGAAGACCGGCCACATTACATAGACTCAAAAATACATTTCTTGATAATGAAATATAAAACATCAAAAATACTTTTAATGAACATTTATTAAATCTATACTAAATGGATAACCTATTCATGCAATTAAATGATTTAATTTTACTGATGAATAGGTAAAACCATCTGCTATTAGACAATTATAAGTAAAAAGTTTGCTAGAATCTCTCTACAAAGAAAGAATAAAGGTAATATTTACCAGACTAGATGCATGATTTTCATTCCTTATTTCATTCACCGGCTAATTGGATAGTTTGTTTATTCAAAAACAACAACAAATAAATGCTGTGATTCATTCGAACATATTACTCTGACTCAAACTCCAAGTCTTATAAACATCTTAATTGGGCTTTTGTATGTATAGTAAATAAATAAATGTGGCTTGAGTTAGATATTAATAAATTTGAAGGCTGTCAACTTCACTAATCACGTGTAACACGATTATACTGCCACACTACGTGAAAAAAGTGACAAATTGTTGGGCAATATGTATTCATTTCAGGAATAATAACCTTTATCAACTGCCTTGAAGCATTGCCAAGAATTTACACAAATATTAGGAACCTCTGAACAGTGTATAGCTGTTATGGAATAAGCTAATTTATAGTAAGCAATTGCAACATTAAATATCAGCAATTTGACCCCAAGACGCCTACCATTACAGTATTAATATAAATCAAGCAATAGAATATAGGTAGCGCTCTAAGACAGTTTGAGATGGAAGTTATTCCTGAAATGCAATTATATTACAGAGCAATATATCAATTTTTTTCATGTATTATGGTAGTGGTAATAAAAAATATCATAAACACAATCATTGTGTCTAATATCTTTTCACATTTATTTATATATAGAAATTTATTACAAATACAATCACAAAACATTTATATTAGTTGACAGTATTTCATTTTTTATTTCATATTGACTGTTGATTGCAAACCAACTAATAAACTTTTATATTTTGTTTTCAGTAGAGTGAAAGGCAATTGCTGAACCAAGTAGGCTGACAGACAATTATAAAGCAGAGGTTATTTGCTAACATTCATATTTGATTTTCAAACATTCTGTTTTCAAAAGTAATAAAAAAAAAATCAATACATTTCAAGTAATGCAATAAATCGATTGGCAAATAACTAAACTAGAAAAAAAAAAAGCAATATATAATGTAGAAAATAATATTGAAGTGAACAATATATATATAAGCAACCTTATAATACAATAATTAGGGCATCCAGCTGCAATGTCCATAGACTGGGTTCGAACCCAGATTAAATTTTGAAATTTTTTCAGGTAGCTGATTTCTAAAAATGAGAATTTTTTGAGGTAACATCTAAGTTATGCATTCAATTATTGGTCAGCAAAATGATATCTACAAAGGTCTTTATGATTACACGGTGAATATGATAATTTTTTCAGGTTCCAAACAGACTTAGTATTTCTCTCTAAACTTCATTATTTGTGATCATAAATTCTAAATAGCAGTAATAGCTGAGTTAATAAAAAATGATTATAAACTATATTTTTTTAGAGACAGAGACAAAAGAAAACAATGCATTATTACTAACTAATAATAACTGAATGATTTTATTGCTTAAGAGTTCATGAGAAGTATGAGCATTGGATATGCCAGCAATGGAACAGATGCAAGAACATTCTACTCCAGAATCTGATATTCAACCACTGCACTAAATCATTCAGGGCAAATAATTGAATAGATTTTCCACTTGGGGGTGCATAAGAAATTTGAATGCTGGAATTACTGGAACTGGAATCGATCGGAAAACCTTATAGTCCAGAGTCTGAGACTTTATTATTCATTTAAATGTAAGCAATTCGTTTTTAGATATTTGTGCAAAACCCTACTTTTTTGGATTTTTTTTCCTTTTGTCACATATACTGACATATTAAAATTATTTTTAAAGTAAATTCTAATAGCTGTATCAAAAAAAGTATTATTAATGATCGCTGCATTTCTTTTGATTGTTTATTTAACCAATTGATTTAGTCTTGCCCAATTACTCATCACATTTGTTTAATCTCATTTTTGTTCCAATCACTGAATCAAAAATATAAAGGATCAAATTTTCATAAATATATTCATCAATAACTGTCTTTCAATAACATTTTTTAAAGAAGTGTCTTATGCAAATTTATAGAATTTGGTGAAAAACAGCATCCACAATAAAAATACTGCTGAAGATTATTTCAGTCCAGTGTTTAACTTCAGGTGAAGGCCAACACACAACCAGTAATGGAATCAGTAATAAAGGTTAATAATCTGAAAGCAGCAGGGTTTATGAAGTGTACTGTGATGGCAGGAAACATACTATTTCAGTCATTTTAACATTATTTTTGCCTTTAAATTCAATTTGCTGTAAAAACATGAATTACCATAAACACTAAATCATTAGTTAAAAAAAATCTGAAGATGTCAGTCACAGAATAAACTTAAAAACACTTTATTTCCCATTTACTTGTTTTCTAATTGGTTTAAAGGTGTAAACAAACTTGGACTTGCCTCTTCATTATTCTGATCAAGGTTAAAAAAACAATAGTTTTCTAAACTTTATTTAAATATTTATAATTAATTTTGTAAAATATTTCCATAATAATCAATTAAAAATAAATCCTTTCACATTTATGTTCATATTTTTTTTGATATATCTTTTATTTTTAAAAATTTATATTAAACAAATGCTTTGATACCCTAAAAAAATCTTGACATTTGTGAGTTGTCAAAATTCAGTCCAATCAAACTTTGTGATAATTTAATAATTATTAATACAATTTTTAATTTTAGAACAGTATTTGGTAGATTTGGAATTATTGGTTCTCATCTGATCCTTTGTGTCAGCTGCGGGTGGCACGATTTCTAGCTAAATTTCTAGAAATATGCTGTTTCCACGGCCGCTCCCAAGCCTTTAAGCATTCTTTCTAACATCCTAGAAAGATTGTTAACTCGGAGTTAAGTCTTGTTTCTACACTAAAAGGTAGAGTGTTAACTGGGAGTTAAGTCTTCTTTCTATGATAAAATCTAGAAAGAGTGCTAACTCGGCTTAGCGGCTAATGGTGTGGCTTTTTCCGATGCTAAAAGCAGAGGAAAATGCTGTAGTTGTTTGTGTCACGCACTATATCATAATGCTGTGCTATGTATTTGATGTGACAATATCGTACGAAGGTGTGTTAATCTGATCGTGTCAAAAGTATTTAAATTTTCATCGGGGCCTTTTTTTTTAAAGATGAATTGATGTACTGTTACCTTTTAACAATTTAAACAGTGTCGTGATTGTTCCTCGTAAAGCTATAAGCCTCCTAAATTCTCGATTAGGGTGGG
This sequence comes from Epiperipatus broadwayi, assembly GCA_028023455.1. Taxonomy (NCBI): domain Eukaryota; kingdom Metazoa; phylum Onychophora; class Udeonychophora; order Euonychophora; family Peripatidae; genus Epiperipatus; species Epiperipatus broadwayi. The sequence continues at coordinate 8,531,661 of JAQFVV010000025.1, read as the reverse complement.
GTAGCGTAAAATTTTTAAACGATCATGCTTTGAGTCAAGTTTTAGCGCGAAATTTTCCGAGACCAAGAAGATGGCTAATTCAAACAACAGAAAACTTGAAAAGATGGGAATTGCCAGACACAGAAGCCGGCGCTAGAATATTTCTACAGCAGAAAAAAAAACATCCTGCTGTTGAAAGAAAAGATTGGATTGTGCGGAAAACATATGCAGATTTGAGGTCCAAAAACATCTTTCGACTTTCATTTTTAAGTCTCGTTGTGGCTGACAGAAATGTTCACTTCGTAAAGGCAAGCTTGTTTGAGGGATTCCTAATGGCCTTCATCAAATGTCAAAAATAAAAGAAGTAACTTCAATTTTTATTTAAACGTACATCCCCCCTTCTCCCGATAATTGTTGTCGTCGGCAATCAAATGTAAAATAAAAGTAACTCAAATTTTTATTTAAACATAGCCCCAAAAACCTCTCTTCTCCCAATAATTGTTGTCGTCGGCAATCAAATGGTCAAATAAAAGGAACGTCAATTATTCTTTAATCATGTAGGAAAAAAACCCCTCCCACTAATTGTCGTCAGCAATTAAATGTAAACCAATCAAAGTAAGACCGTAAATTATTAGTTAAACATAACCCAAATTTCTATTTGAACATTGTCAAACCGAATATTATTTGGGAAAACCCAAATAATTTATAAACAGAAAAAAAAAAAAAGTTATATCGGTTGTCAATCAAATGATAATCGATAATAGTCACTTAAATTTTGATTTAAACATACACACAAACAAAAATAAATGCAAAACCCTTTCTCGCAATAATTGTTGTCAGCAATCAAATGTAAAAAATAAAAGTAATGTACAATTATTCTTTAATTGTATACAAAAATACCCCTCCCACTAATTGTTGTCGGCAATCAAATGTAAAGCACTAAAAGTAAGGTAAACCGATTATTTTTTAAACGTAACCCAAATTACTATTTAAACATACACCAAAAAAAGACTAGCTCTTGTCAATAAAAATGAAAGAAACAACAACTATTATTGTCCCATTGTCAAAAATAGTAGGTTTTGGGCAAACCAAAACCATAATTTATAAACGAAAAGAAAAAGAAAGTCAAATCAGTTGTAAATCAAATATAACCGATAAAAGTAACTTCAATTTTGATTTAACCGTACACAAAAAAAAACAACCCCTTTCTCCCAATAATTGTTGTCGGCAAGCAAATATAAAATAAAAGAAAGGTAAATTAGTATTTAATCATCACCCAAAAACACCCACCTCTCTCACTAATTATTGACAGCAATCAAATGGACACCACCACTAAAAGTAACGTAAACTACTATTCTTTAAACGGTTACACCCCTTCTCCCAATAATTGTTGTCTACAATCGTACACACAAAAAACACCCCTTCCGCCAATAATTAGTGTCGGCAATCAAATGTAAACTGATCAAAGTAAGACCGTAATTTATTATTTAAATGTAACCCAAATTACTATTTGAACATACACCAAAAAACACCCTCTTGTCAATAAAAAATTAAACAAACAACAACTATTATTGTCCCATTGTCAAAAATATTTATTTGTAGAACCAAAACCATAATTTATAAATGAAAGGGAGTCAAATCGGTTGTCAATCAAATGTAAATGGATAAAAGTAACGGTTTTAATTTTTATTTAAACATACACACACACACACACAAAAAACACTTCTCCCAATAATAGTTGTTGGCAATCAAATGTAAACCTATAAAAGTAATGTAAATTATTATTTAATCATACACAAAAACACCCCTCCCACTAATTGTTGTTGGCAATCAAATGTAAACCTATCAAAGTAACGTAAATTATTATTTAAAGATCCATAAAAAAAACCCCGTTCTCTCTTGAATTTTGTCAATCCAATTTTACAAAAACAGTAATACTATTTTAAAAAAAACACAAATTATTATTTGAACACACACCGAAAAAGACCCTCTTGTCAATAAAAATCAAAAAAAAAAAAACTATTATTATCCCATCATCAAAAATATTATTTGGGAAAAATAATTCAGAAATGAAAGAAAGTAAACTTTGTAAACAAACAAACAAAAAAAAGTCAATATTAATAGAGAATTGCTAGCCTGGTAACTTTATATTAATGTGTTTTTGGTTAGAAGTCGCGCCACCTGCGGCTGACACGAAGGATCAGATGAGAACCGAATTATTTTATAATTATTCATTCAATTCTAAGATTAAATTTCAAACAATAAAGATAATCGTTTTGAATTCTTATATTTTCTATTGTTACACCTGGTGGAAGTTTTTGAAAATCTTCAATTGTTTATTTCTGTGTAAAATTTTATTTTAAATTAAAACTTAATGAATTGTGGATTTGATTTCTTTTTAAATTAAACTTTATAAACAAATACTATTTTTAAAAATCATATTTGAATTTTATAAATATTTAAAAACTGAATTGTAAATAAGAACTGAAGATGAAAATATCAACAATGTTAGAGTAGACATTCTTTCATAAAATGAAAACATTTTTTTTCAGGTTTGTTTTTTAAATGTGAAAAAATGAATATGGATTTGTGCTAAATTTATCACATTCTGCTTTAAAATCTGATATTTAATTTTATAATTATTAAAATATTTGAAAAAATTCTAATAACATAATTTTGTCAGATCATGTTAAGCAGCAGTAGAACTATCATGCTTTTCTTTCAACAAATGTGAATGTTTTCAAATTAATTTACTTTCTTCTCAATTTTAGTTGTTTATGTTATTATTATTTTTGGTACTTGTGAATTTTCAAGTAAACCAAGATGGCACTCTGTATTTTAGATAAATGCACAGTTTTGAAGGCCTATAATCTACTGAAGATGTATTAGTTGGTAAATGAGAACAAAATTAATAAATTGATTATTAAATTAAAAAAAAAAATCTTGATAAATTTCATTAAGAAGCTTTATTTCAATTTTTTTTTTCTTATATTACAATGTGAAAAGCATTTAGACGCTCTTAAACATAGTCGTACTTTGGTTCAATTCAGGCATGTTTCTTTTTGGCAGCAGTTTATTTGACAAATTGTCATAATGATTAAAATTTGGGACCATCCAGAACATGATACAGTGGACTATTTCCAAAGGTAAGAAATCCTGCTTTCTTGAAAAGTATGCATTAATGGTCATGATATGATTGCATGCTGCCAACATAAATAAAGTGTAAATATTGTATTTATATATTTTTTTAATTTTCTGAAAATAAACCAAAAAATAAACTATAAATATTGATAATTAATTTTTCCACAATAATTTCTTTTTTTTAAAATAACATAATATAAAATAAAATGGAATTATTAAATATGATATTTCCTAGCAGTCATTTTTTTGTACATATTTTGACCCCCCCCCCCCCAAACTGAAGATCTGTAGATTTTTAAAAAATATGGGATACCATCTTGGTTTATTTGAAAATTCACAAGTATCTTATTTTTTTAATATTTGGAAGATTCAAATATGATTTTTTTTAGAATGTTTTCATTTAATACTCTATAATTTTTACAAACACAATGTTTACATTGTAACTTATATAGAAGTTAAACAAACCACAATAGTGCCATTAAACATGATTTGAAACTGCAAGGATATTCTCATCCCAGTCTCAAGATAAAATTTTTGAGAAAATATGATCAATCATCTTATATTTTCTCAAAAACGTTATCTTGTGCCTGGGGTGACAGTATCCTTTAGTAATAACATCTTGTTTAATAGTGCTAATGTGGAGATTTGTTTATCTTCTATAAATGTTTTCATTTGTAAACTTAAATTTCTAATAAATTAAGTTGAATTTACTGAATTCTATTATAGAAAAAACATTCAAAAACAATCAAAATTTGAAGCCTCAAATTATTACTAGGTTTTGTTGAAAAATAATTGCAGTGCAGAGGAATTACGATAGAAGGTATCCTACTGTTAGGTTGTCTGATATTAAAGCTTTCAGTATAATATTAAATGCAATATAATTGTTATGTCCAGCAGATTTTACATACGATTCTGATTGGAAAGTAAAAAAAATGCTGAATTTGTGAAGAAATGTGATTATATTAATTAAATAATTAACCTGGGACTCTTGTTGATTTAAAATATTGACTAATAATTTTTGACATTAATTCATTATATAAATATACACAAAAAGTAGTTTAAAAAAATCATAAGAAAATTTGTATTTCTTTTAGACTTGCACGCCTTAGATTTGCAAGTGAATTTTAAGTTTAATTAAGAATATCTTGCAACATTTAATGTACATATAAAAAATAACTGTAGCTAATTTATAGCTTGGAATTGCCTGCAAGGTGCATTTAAACAGATAACAAAGGCTGAGTAGCCTGGATTAGTCTAGACCAGTGGTCTTCAACCTTTTCACACCTGTGGACCGGCAAAAATAAGAATAAGGTTTCACGGATCGGCAGAAGTCTATAGATAAATTTTCTTAAAGATGTAAACTGCTTAGCTTTAGATGAGCATAATTGTTATAACTGATCAAAACAACGTTAAATATGCAAGATGAAATTATATATATGGAGTTTGTATAATAAAAAACTTTTTTTTTTAATTTTGAATTTTTTTAGAAAAGTAATAAAAAATTTAATTCTACCCCCCATATACATCTGTGATAATTAAAAAAACAAATTAATTTATGTATGATTGCTTAAATTTTGTTTTTGTTCTGTTTCTTTTTTTTTAATTGGGTAAAAATGAGATGAAAAAATAAATAAAAATTGTTTATATTAATTAAAAGTTTAAACTCTTATTATTTTATTATTACAAACTTTCCTGCACCCAGCAGAAAACTTCTGCGGCCTGGCACCGCGGACCAAGGGTTGAAGATCATTGGTCTAGACTGCTATATGTTCTTTCAAGAGTAGAATCCCTAGGTTAAACCTTCCATGATGATGATTTTGCTATTCTTATGTTTTGAAGAGCTGATTACTCAAGCAGTCCCTCTCTCCCAGAAAAAAGAGAATTTATCACTGATCATAGATTTTATACTGTCAATCTTCTTTAAAGTTCAAAAAATTTACTAACTAGTCCAAGTGGAGGAGGGGAGTATGAGGAATAAGATATTTTGAGGACTGTCATCTTACCCTGACTACAAAAACACACTAATTAATTCTAATTTTAATTAAGTTTTTTTTTTTTTCCAATAATAAGTTATTATTTTCTGTTTTTAAACTTTTAACGAATTCTAATTAATTTAACTAAAAAATGCCATTTTTTTTACATTAAACAGAATATTTAAAATTTACTATCTAAACATCATTTTTGCTTAATTATTTATTTAGTGTTTTTAACATTAATATTAGATTATTTTAAAAAGTTTTAATTTTTGTTATGGAAAACTTAATTAATGAAATCTTGAAATCTGGTTTCAACAGAGAAAAAACAACTGCCTTTTTTATAGTTTATTTTTATATTATTTTAAGTCAATTCCCCCCCCCCCCACCTCCCAAAATTAGTGCTCCATGCAGTGCGTGGATTGCGCAATCATGAGAGCCATCCCTGTTTTCATGACATAAAATATTAACTTATTTCAATTAGATTAGAACAGGTATAAAACTAATCAAATGACGTCATTACTCCAAGTTCACAAAAAGTTTGAGAACCAGACCTGGAATTGATTTGAGAACCTTTTCATCCCAGAGTTTAACACTCCACCATTGTTCTAAACTACAAAGGACAGATAAGTAAATGAATGGATTTTTTTGCTTGAGTATTTATGCTTGATCATCAGACTTTCCAGTATTAGAATCAATTTGAAGATTTTACTCTCCAGAGATTGATATTCTACTACTGCATTAAACCATGCGGGGCAGAAAAAGCTATCATTGTTGGTATCTGAACCATCACCATGAAAGGGGCATTAAGCTTTTCTTGCATTTATGCAAAAAGGAATAATAATCTATCATGATAGTTGGTAAAAGTTTTGCAGTATTCCTTTCTTTATCAAGCATAATTGGATAACAAATGGGATAATTAGAGATTAGTTACCTGAAAAAAAAATCTGATCTTTATCAAACCTTGAACCCCATGACTTTTTTAAAAAACGAACTCCCAATATATTGCATATGGAAACACATAAATGAAAATTAATCCATAAATTGAGTAATCTCTAAATATCTAAAGCCCAATATACCCAAAAATCTAATCAGATAAGTTTGAATGAGGCAGAAAAATGGTTCTAAATAACAATTAAGCAGTAAAAAAGAGTCTAATTAGTGCTAAGTCCATCAATAACATGTATGATGCATTAAATAACAATTATGAGATGGGGTGAAAGATTGATTAGAAGTTGTTAGTTAAAAATAAGCAGCTTTTAAATAATTTATTGGAAGGCAAAGATTCTTCAGCAGTACTTCATAAGAAATAATGGAAAAGTCATTGTTCATCAGCGTCAACATTACTGGATGTTTAAATGTTTTGTTTTATTCTTTAGCTAAGAATAACTAAATACCTATTTCCCAACCTATGTTAGATGGCTATTTATGGGCATTACAAAGTCATCCATATAGAAAGTACATACGTAAATCATTGTTCATCTATGTAAATGCCATAAAAATATCTCTTCTACCATTTCCAATATATTTATTTGTAAAAATAAACTTTCATCCAATCACAAGCACATATATTCACATATATATATAACCATATGTGTACATCGTACATTTGTTTGCACTATTAATATACTAACATTTTAATCTTAATTAGTTTCCTGGTCATTTATATATCTTATTCTCTTGCTACAGTATAATCTTTTGATTAATTTGAAAACGTCAGAATAAGTAAATTATTTTCGAAAGCTTTTCTTCCGTTGTAGATGCGATTTTAATACACAAAAGAAATGTATTTTGTGAAAGAAAAAAAGATTGCATAGTGAAAGACATTTCGGAACTATATTAATGTAATTATGATTTATATATAGACAGTTAAAAAGTAATAGTAAATACTAGAATTTCTACATCATCTTATAAGTTGCTAAATTTCTTGTTTTCACACATTTGGCAATATCCTTTTTAGATATATAATTTAATGATTATAACTAATCGTTTATTAGGCTAAATAAAGGCATGTAAGAGATTGTGACCTGAATCAATTGAAGAGTTCTGATTCATCTAGAAATGCATCTTAGAATTAATTTATTTTTCAGATGGCTTTAATCACATATTTAGAGTATAATGAAGTTTTAAATAAATCTATAAACACTACAATATATACATTTTTAATATCATGTCTTTTTTTTATTTTTTTAAAAAAAAACAACCTTTCTTTAGCTTAGAAACTCTTGTCTGTTTAAATTTTATAATCAATTTTTAACATACTTCTATCAAATGGATTTACTTCAAATTTTATAGATGTTAGAAATTGATGACAATGAAATATTTCAGAATTTCCTAACCATTTGTCTAAGTTAACGGTGTTAGTAGTCTGAATTTCAAATATGTTATTGATTCAATAGATTTTCTGTGATGTCTATGAGATAGAGATATATCTATATATTTAAAAAAGCTTTCACTAAAGTAGTTAAAATAGAAATGATAATTTTAACTTCTTTTATTAAAAATGCTTCCTTCATGAACACAACTAAAACAATAATAGAATTAATTTTTAATGCATGTTAATTTCCTTTCAAATATTACCCAGACTGGGGCATTGTTTATATTCTACAATTTAAACCTTGAATGTAAATAATTTTGATCATTAAAAAGTTACAAATGATATATAAAATACTGGTATAATAAACAGTTTTTATTTACTCTGCACTAAAAAACTAAAATAATCATTTTCTTCAACCACAGAGTGGGTTTTTTTATTTAATTTGAAATAAAAGTGTGTGATATCCAGAAATTAATAATTCAATCAATAAATGAGCATTCCACACAATACTTGAAATTAAATATAGAGACCTAAATTGTGGATGAAAAAAATTATTTTTGACTTTTTAGTACACAGTAAATAAGTGTTTATTATAAAATATTTTATATATAAATAATGAAATGTAAAAATTAATCAAGTTGTTACAATTATATATTATTTTTAACAATACTATCTAAACAAATCTTAATACTTAATACATTGTGTATTGGTGTGAATTCTTAAAAAGAAAATCGCAAAACAGGCTTTTCGTAACAAGCAGCTGAGTTCTGATATCAAAAACACTGGATATTCATCACTGCAGCAAAATTACAGTATTATAGGTGTCCAACTGCCCTACAATAATATAAAAAAATCAGAGACTTTTGAGGTAATGTTATAAAAGATGGTTAGGGAAAGTTAAATGTTGAATTTCCTGATAGGATAGAAAAGTAGCTCATCTATCAATATAGGATCAGAGATTGAATTGGATAAATTATGTAATGAGACATCCAAAATTATTCAGAGATGTAAAGTGGATAAGAAGATGCCTGGAATAAACCATGAGGAAGACTTTACTTCATTTTCATAGATCACTCGTATTTGTAATAATAATGAATTAAAACAGACAGATTATAGAGCTCCAATTAAATATTTTAATCAGTATTGAAAAAGTGATGATGAATAATATAAATGTAATGAGTCAGATAAAAAGAATTTCATATATCAGTTTTATTGATGATTCAGCAGTAGACGGAAGTGCAGAATGGATAAAACTGGTAAAAAGATTATATGGAAATAAATATATTTGAAACAAAACCAATGAATAAGTGATAAGAAGAAAAGATTAAAAGTAAGATGGAACAAAGATGGAGAGCAGATTAATGATTTTAAATATTTCATAAATTGGTTAATTATTGATAAAATTTAGTGATAAAAAAATTAGACTGAAAAATACATAGTTAAATTTTAAATTAATCATTAAAAATTAAAACATTTTTTAAAGACATATAACAGAAAAAGTTGAAGCTGAAAAAATATATATCCTAAACAAAGCATCATGTGGTGTTATCTGCATTAGTGCTATCACTCATTTGAATTACTACTCTGGTCCATTATGTAAGCATATATAGTCAGAGCTGCTTGCTATACATTCATTAGCAAGAGGCATGGATTGTGCACATCCATTCAGAAGTCATTTTTGTTTCTTTTATAGCTACTCAAGTTAATAATAACTAGAAAGTTCCAAACATTTCAAGTTTTCAAATCCAAGTGAATCTGCACATATCATGTGATATCACCATATGTTTACTATTATATGCAGTAATTAATGGTCTTTTGGTAATAGGATGATTGAGATGTTTGTTAGAAGTAACAAAAAGGGAACAAAAATGAAATACTTGGATAAGAGAACAAATAGGTGTTATTGACATCATTAAATGAGTTAAAAAACTGAAGTGAACCTAGACGCAACATATAGTTAGAGGAGGTGATATTAGATGGAAAATTAAAATCTTAACTTAATCCCAAAAAGATTTAAAAAAAACCTAGAAGATGACATATGTGAGACAAATGGATAAAATAAGGAAGTGCACTGGGGTGAAATGTAGAAGAGAGACTAGCAATCAGATAAATCGGATTAAATTTGGAGACTTTAATCCTTAATAAATTGAAAATGATGATATATAGCTAACAAGCATTTAGCCATGGGTATATTATGATGATTATTACAGTTTATATAAATATTTAATGTAAGGTAGAAATCATATGATGCTTTGTTCTAATATAAAACATATATTAAACTGTTAAATTGATTTAAAATAAAAACTGATAAAAGATAACCAGATTTTTTAAAATATACTACATTTAAATTACCAAATTCGTTTTTCTTTTCAGAAACTTTTTAAAATGTCTTCCATATTATAATTTTATCATGTACTCAGAAGTTTCTGTACACCAGAAATATTAGTAGCCAAATTAAACATTCCTTTCCTCCAAACTCCTAAATAACCTAATAAACTCACTGACTTTTCATTTCTTATTACCCAATTATTTCGCTAGTTCTAATTTGTTTCTATTTCCCCTCTTATCCCATTTCAATAAACATTGTTTTGATAGTTTCATTTATTCTGATATCATACTTTCCAATACTGTTATGAAGATTTAAAACAAAAATTCATGAAATCTACCTTCTGCATTCTCTTTATCTTTAAATTTCTTCCATTAACTGCACAATATACTCTCATCACTCAGAAATAAATGTTCAATATTCTCTCCCATTCTGTACATAAATTACATCTATGATTCAAATCTTTATTCCATTTTTGCTGTCTTTCCCTAGTAATTGAAATTTCATCTTGCCCTATACCAAATGACAATAAACTTTTTGTAGAGTTATATATTATTTCAGACTTCATACAATTTTTATTCTTATATAATTCCAAATTAATTTGTATTTGTTTTTCATAATTCTAATTCTTTTTCTCCAATCAACTTATCCATCCTTTTTTCCAATTCTTATAATTATGCAATTGGAATACATTCTCTATATACTTATTCCACTTCTTATATAAATACATGAAAATAAATTGCCTATCTACTAACATTGTATACTGCAAAATCTTGGTTATCAATTAATTATGCTGTAGCATCTTCTTCTAATGATTATTTTTATAAGTCAATAAATAACCTCTATCTTTTTATAAACAAATTTGGTTTTGATTATTATAAAAATGACTACTAGAGGAAGCTTTTGTCGTTTAATTAATTGATGAGATCATAAAATTGAAGACATGTAGTAAAGTTCCTAAATTACAGGAAAAGTAGTTTCACAAATATATGTTCTATAAAAATGTGGTCGTTTAAAAGTATTTATACATCAGGACATTATTATCAATTTTTTAATTAAGATTAATCATTTAAGCTCTCTATACACAGAGCATAAATGCCAACAGTTAGCATACAATTGATATCTCAGAAATATACATGTGATTTAATCTCAGATCCATATAACTAGTGAAAGGAACTGGGTTTTTTTTTTTTTCATGTGTCAAAGCATCGTCCAGGAAGCGAACCTGGGACAACTGCTTGTAAGGCGGCTGTGCTAACCACTCGGCCACCAACATTTGACAGGAACTGGTTTGAATTCAAAATCTTAGAATACTTCGTTTTAAGTCATTAATTAGAATAATATAATAGAAATAAAAGTAATCTCTGAATAGACATATACAATGTTTCTTACAAAGCCCACCAGTCAAAAGCTAATGTAAAAACTGACATGGCTATCTGGTCCCAATTATGCAATCATGCATATACAGATAACTTGAGTAAGTTAATATAGGATGCATTCCTTACAATAAAAATATTTAGTTTTCCAATAAAATCTTAATATATATAAAATTAAAGAAATTTATAGATTTTCCAAGTTTTAATATTCAATTTTTATTTTGCATATATTGAATTTTTAATTATTAATTATTGAGTCAAATTTTGTAGAAGAGTATTTGAAGATATAAATATTTCCTAATAACTCATTACAAATGAGTGAATATAAACTTTAATTTCAAACTTTTGCGTTTTTTTTTTTTAAATTCTTAATTAATTTTTAAAAAAATATGATTTCGAAATTCGCAAACATAAATATATAAGTTTATATTTTAATAATTATAAAATAAAAAATACTGATATGAGAAAATCGATTTAATGTGTAAAATTATAAAATAAAATAGTTTATATATATATGTAAGCAAACCCAAATAATGATCAAACATTATTACTTGGTTACTATTTAATATTCTTCAGCTTAAATTAGTTCATTTACCTCCAAGTAGAGAATTGACCATACAAATGTATTTTTAAATTATTTATTTAAATTCAAAACATTATAACAATAAGTACAGTAAATGGGCATATTCGGTATTCATATGATGGTAAAATTCCTCTTAGTAATTAAGTCACATCAGGATTTTGTTGTAACATTCAAAATTTATAGAATACTGATCTCCATCTTTTTCTGCTAATGAACTCACAAATGCATATCATGTGGTGAATACTATTTAATTTTTCAAATAAAATTTATAATAGAGATAATTATTATAATTCTAATAATTTTAACAAACCCATAAATAAATTCTGATTTATCAAATATGTAACATTGATAATATAAATATTGTCATTTAAGTTTGAAAATGTTACTATAATAATTCATAAGTCACATTCTTAAACAATCATTTGAGAAACTGGGCATTATTTACAAAGTTTTTTTAAATGATTTGATGATTAGATTGGCAGTAATTCAACAAAGTGAGTAAAATTTATAAATTTATTTAAATGAGACTTAAATCTGACTTGTAGCAACATTTTCAGACTTAGTTATTATATGAAATTATTATAATGCACAAAATGTGCAACCAAATTTGGATTATTCCCAAATAATTTAAATTTTTTATACAAAAATATAAAATATTAAAAATCAATACCTATAATAGTAAGCAGATTTACTTGCACAAAATATTTGACTTTTGATATTTCATATCTTTGGCCAATGCACAATTATTAGGAGCATAGAATGACGTTATAAAAATGTTACATTTTGATTTACAAGTGTCAAACTTACTGCACCCACAACTCTGACCCCATCCACTCCAGATAAATAGGGTAATGATTATCACTAATCATTTATTAAACTAGAGATTATCTCTAGCTCAGATATAAACTTAAAACCATAGTTAAAAGATTAATATCTGATGAGTGCTGGTTCAGGATGAAATACATTTTGGTGATCATTTGACTTTTATTGTATTTTTATTCATATAATTTGAAAAGAATATGTGGTGGTATGAAAGTTGTTTAATACATTTATTAAAAAAAATCAATGGTATTTAAAACAAAATTATTAGAAACATTTTAGAGTGTAAGCCTAAGAGGCACATACAAAACTGTTGACAGGTACTACAGTATCTACAGATATAGAATTAGAAACCATTGGTATAGAAGAATTCTACCTTATGAATAAACAGTACAAAGATTTGCCACTCTAAAGATCATGGAAATTCAAGTACCATAAGTGATAGAACTGAGCTACAATCTCTAGCTTTTGATTTCATCCTCTTACCACTGCACTAAACCAATACGAGTAAACTCAATCTTGAGTTTCTGATTTAAATGTAAATTTGAGTGATCATGATCCAGAAAAATGTTTTGAAACCAAACTAAAAATTCAGAATAATTTATTTAATCCATTGAAAGTTGATTATTTCCAGAGTTACTATTAAAGTATCCACTAATTTGTAGTCTAATATTATATATATATAAAAGCCCTCCAAATGTTCTCTTATCCAAAATATAAAATAAGCATAACATAAAATTAAAAGTATACCATGAATTCAGGCTCATAAAAATATATTTTCTTCACCAACAGGAAAGACTGCATCATATTATAACTGATTGTTTTTGTGTTTTATGGCCATCACATCTCAATCAATCCAATCATCCCAGTTTAGACCACAAACACTATTTCTAGTGAAGGATAACCTTATATCTATTTATTAACCAATAATTTTATGGATGCCAGATTGACTAATTAACTGGGGAAAAAATTACAGACTTAATTATTGTTCGTTCCTTGATAATTTTACAATAATTACCCAGATTTGAATCCTAGATCATAGAGATGAAAGGTACAATGCAGTAGTCAGATACAAATACAAATTTTATTTTTCCAAAAATAATCATCATTTTTGATGCAGTATTGTTGTGTTTATATCTGTAGTATCACTAAAATAATGTCCCAGTCATTCAAAAATAGCACATAATCCAATAAATAAATAAGATATTTATTATAACAATATATATATATATAACAGTTTAAATATATTCAGTCTCCATTACATTTGGAAAATAGTGAATGTTTAGTTGTTAATGATACAACTAATGCTTAGGAAGGAATACTAAGGCTACCTTTCAAACTCTGACATTTTCAGTCCATGGGTAGCTTGTATTGTTGCAAGTATGATGATGTCATTAGAAACTTCCTACTCCTTGTTTTCTACCTAACAGTGAATGAGTTAACTGCTATCTGACATCTGATAATTATGTGAATATCTCTTAAATGAACTTCAAACATATAGCCAGATCCACTTACTGGAAACAATGGAATTCACTGATTTAACCCTCCAATTAGTCTGACTATACTATTGGCTATTTATTTACTTTCATTGTTATTTTAGTGGACAGCTTTTTTTCTGATCTTGATAACATTGTAGTTTGGGCAAGTCTATCATTTGAGTGTTGCTTTAAAGTTCAGAACAAGTATAAAATGTAATAATTCAGTTTCAATATTTTAGGTCTAATTTGTCTTCATTGCTGCAGTTTAAGTAGTTAATAATCTTAAATGTTGAATACTTTGTAAAATTTTAGTCTTCAATATTAACCTACATGTTCAGTGATTCCCTAGTATACTGGACACTCACTTCATCCTTTAGAATATCAGTCACTTGAGAAAGCCACCAGGCTACTTATAATTGTTGAGAGATCTGTTTAAGGAGAAGCCACAGTACATCACATGACATCACATTACATCTAGAAACTTTATTTGGAATGACCAGATATTCACTAGCAATCATAAGCAGTTCATAACATAAAATAAATAACATAAAATAAATTACATGCCCCTAACACTTAAGAGTGTGAGACTTGTACCAATTGATAGACAGATAACAATAAATTAAATGTCAGCCAAATTAATTTAATAATAGATTAAAAGAAAATAAAGGAAATGAATAAATACTTCACCTATGGATGTCTTGATAAAGCACTTTATTTATTGACGGCATTGGCAATTAAATTGTTCTCCCCTTTTAATTAATTCAATAATATTAAATATATTTTTAAAAGTGGTTCTTATGATATGTAATATATGTGTGAATAACTTTTATTAAAATAAAGAAAACAATTCAATTTATCTCATCAAATACCTATACATATATACACTAAAGACTCATGTGTGTGTCCATATCCATACCACTAGATAATTTTGCAGAAAATAATCAGAGCTATTAAATATGAGAGGCATGAGAAGCTATTTTGGAGCTGGCCCATGTATAAATAATAAGATCAGCAATTCCAGCTTAAAACAATATGAGCTTGACTAAAACTTGGCAGATCAGTGGCTCTTAGAATTCATCAATGTATAGTGATAAGATAAAACAAAGCAAGCATGGTAACTATTCCAAAGCTAGGTCCTGCCAGAGTAAACCGATTGTGATTAATCAGAAAACAACCTGGGTGACCAGAGATAATACAAAATAATATCAACTGACTAGAGACATAGCTAACACTAGTGAAGTAAAAGAAAAGCACTAGAAAATAAAAATTGGCTTCATATGGATTTATTTCATACCTATACACACAATTAGATCAATACTTTTACATAACAGCAGGCTATGTATAAGCATGAAAACATCTTAACAAATCTAAAGTGATACCCCACACATATATATAAAATAAACTGATTAATGCTATTTAAAAGAAAAACTTAATTTTAAACATCAATACCCATCTTATTTAAAAAGTTTTACTGTCTGCTTTTAAACTTCAGACTTGCTTTCCTTTACAAAAGAAAAATACTTAGATATTAAATATTCAAAGAGAGAAGAAGAGAGAATTAAATAACTTTTCAATAATAATCATCTCATTCAAAATTAAGGCTTCATTAATAACTATCAAAACTTTCAACAACAAAAAAAGATTTTCTTCCCTAATAATTTTTTTAAACGTAATAAATTCTAAGTTTAAGCCATATTGTAATAAAAATAGCAAAACATTCCTAAATAACATTAACATTATAAAAACATTATAAAATAGTATATACATAAAATAAAGAAAAAATAATACATTTACATTTAAGTTAATTGTTAAAAAATGTGCATATACATAATGAAAACAATTGTAACCACACCTGGCTTACATAAGGTATACAGAAGTTTATATCACTGTTAATATCCATCATGTCTCACTTTTGCTTTCTGAAAATTCATTATAGGAGTAGATACTTTTTTCCATTTTGTAGTTGTATCTTATTGCCAGTTAGTTGAGAGGCTTCCATGCATATTAGCATTTAAGGAGACAGCTTTTTATGAATTTAAATCATGCTGGTGGATGAAGTTAGGCTTGGAGCATGGAGTTCATCTTGATAAAACACATAGCCATGCATATTTTGGAGAAAACAACAAGAAATAATTTTTTTGTTCTTTTATAAAACTGTAGGCTGCTTGTCACAAACTGTTTGTGGGGTATTAATAATTTTAATGAATTATCTGGCAATGAGTGCAGGTTGACTATCAGAATCAAAAGTCCCAACATCTTGAATGCAATCTTAACTAGTAGAGTCTGAAAGAATCAAATGACTGTATCAATGCATGGAAAGAAGCAGAGAATAGAATCTAATAGAATAAATGAAAGATACAATAGATTTTGGGGAGCTTTTATACACATCACAGTTGATTGTTCTTCCACAAACTTTTTAGAATTTTCTAGATTAACATCTTAAATATAAAACAGGTTTTTAATTAAGAAATTTTTGCATTCCACATTAATTAATTCAATTACGTGTCTTATCTAAGCAATACTTAACTTTTAGATTTTGTTATTGCAAGAGAACAACACTTTTTTGTAGATTAATCATTGCTGCATAACGTTAAAAATAATCTTATATAAAAGATAAGAAAATTTGTTTACAAAGTTCACATTTCTTAAAAATATTACATTACTTTTAATAAATATCAGGAATATTTTTCAACTGCATGTGTGCATATATATTGTAACGAGCTTAGACGTTTATTAAACATGAAAGTAAATTAAAAAGTTCGCATTTAAAAATTTTCTTTAAGAATTAAAAATTGAAATTAAATATCATCTTAAACTCTTATATATTAATTAAATTGCACAGATAATGAAAAATTATTAAAATAAAACTTTATTGAAGAAAAAGTATTTTAAAACTAAATTTTAAAAGATTTGAGATGAAATTATATCTTTAAATTTATCTTTAAATATATTTTTGATTTGGAAAACATAATTAATCAGAAATGGAAATATTGTTAATTAGTTAAATGTAAACCAGCTTCCATTTAAATGTAAAAACACCGGTCAGATAAGAAAACAATAGAAACTGTTACAAATAAGAAGAAATCCCTATGGAATCAAACCGCAGCAAAGACCATCCATCGTGACTAATGTAAATTCAATCCTTCACATTAATATAAAAGAAAATTTAAATTATTAATCAGTGACTAGTTATTGATGATTATTACGATGTAACACTAGGTGTTAGTGCTGAGAGGATTGAAAAGACACACTTCAATCCCTTCAGTTCTGCTAAGAAAGGAAGAAAAATGAGCCATCGTTTCTACATTGAGGACCAACTACACTAAAAAATCTCCGGATGGATAAATAAATCCCAACAGGATACCAATCTTCGGACGACGAATTCACGTTCAAACCAAGGAATATATGAAGATGAACTATTTAAATAACCGTAAGAACTTTAAAATTTATAACATAAATTAAAACTTTCCAGATTTAAATAATTCAATATTATTCTATCTGACCGATACTATTTATTAATTAGTTATAATTTTATTTAATGTATTTATTTTGTAAAATCATTTCCATTTATTTATTTTTTTCTTTTAAGTTTTATTATGATTTTTTTTTCCTAAATTAATTATAAAAATGTTAAACTTAAATCGGAATTGTATAGATTTAGTTAATTAGGGGAGGTAATCTTAGTTATTTATCTTGTTAGATTGGGCAATGGATTGATATATTATTAGTTAGTATGTAATCGGAGATTCACCAGAATTTTATATATCCCCACTCACCCGTTTGCCTATGGAAGGAATTATCGACGAGAATTCCTTTCTATTTTTTTTTATTGTTCTTCTCGTTAGATAATGTAATATTCCTATCTGATTGAGAGTCAATGTCTTTTCTTAATTCTTTTGGCCGTATTTATTACATTGAATACATCATGTATCAGATGATTATAGTTTGACTGCAATTTTAGCCTAAGGTTAAATAGGGATAGAATATTTTAATTTCAATCAAATTATTAGTATTCACTCACCCTAAATAAAATCATAAATTTAAGTTTTTATAGACTTCATGATTTTTATTGTTAACTATGTTTTGTTTCCATATTTGATCAAAATATATAGATATTCGATAAATAATGATACCTTACGGAGTATCTAAAATTATTTATTCGATGTCTTTTAAGTTATTGGTGACAATGCAAGTATCTTATGGTGAATACTATTGGGTTATATAAATTTCCCTCCGCAATTTCAGTAATCAATGATTTTATATTTTGACGTTTATTTTCTTTGATATGTTTTTAACCTGTAATCTATGTAACCGATCTATAGCAACATATTAAAACAACTTTTATAATCCCATCTGTGCGAACTTAATTAAAATGTAAACTTATAATATAATAGAAATTAAAATTAAATTAAAATCTAAGGTAAAGTTAAAAATAATGTTAAAATGTAAAACTAATACTAAAATAATTTTAAATCTTATATATATGTCAAAATAAATGTTTTAGTTATTACTCGGTTATTTTATTCCTTTTTTATATATCTCTTGATTATCTTTTAATCTCTGCTCCCGGCTGACGGGCAAGAACAAATTAAAAAAAAAAATTTTTTTTTTGTTTTTTGTCACGGCCGGTTGATATATATATGACAACACTTTTATAACATGTATACTATAAAATTAACAAACATTTCCAAATTAATTTACAAAGTAGAATTTTTAGCTGAATACACCTATTTATCTACACACGTACTTGAAACATAGTAAAGCATCAATTTCAACAGATTAATTTCATCTTTTAAAATATGCCTCTTGGTGTGCTGCTAATACATCCATCTTATATATATATCCATATTCTGGGATTCACATCCCAATAGAGCTAGAAAGTTTATCATGAAATTAGTTTCTAAGTATGCTTAGAATTTTTTTAGTAATCAACTCAAGCAAACCATTCAATTATTGGTCAGTAAATAAATATCGCTACTTTTAATTGGACTGGAAATGCTCCAGGTTAATCAGGAGTGACCAACTAAGAGTTGATATGATGATCACAAAATAAAGAAATTCTCTGCTTCATAATAATTTTTGAAATCATAATTTAATTATTTGTAGTTAAACATATAAATACTGTAATATTTAAATCACACTGTACTATAAATTTTAAACATCATATGACTCTTAAGCAAAACTGAAAATTATTATTTAAATATAAACCCATTCAGAAATTATAAATCCCCAACAAAAACTCCAGCTCTTAATGCAGCCTTTAGCTATTTTTACTGGTAGTTAATGGTTGTAACGCTTTTGTAAATTCTCAATTGCCATAGCAACATCTTCATAACGTAATGCACTTCAGCATATTTGCAATATTTTTGAGCTTTTGTAAAATGCGTCAGTTGTAGCTGAATGCCACCTGAATGAGAAAAAGAAATCCACTCCTTAAATGAAATGATACTAAGTCTGGAAGTTAAAATATTGTTTTCACTAGGAGCTGTTGGTGAGGCATGAACTCCAGGAGGAGGAATACCAGATGAAATTGAGAAAAGCATTGGATTAGAAGATTCATATAGTTGAGAGTAATATTGGCGAATATTAAAATTTCTGGGTTCTTTGATCTGGAGATATTCAGGTTGTTCTGATATAGAAAGTCCATGTTCATTTCATCTTCAGAGTCTTCATCATCCACAGGTACAGAAAGTGGAGCTCTCCCATTGTTTAAACAATGATGTATATAAGCTGTTTTCCATTTGGCATATTTATAATGTTTAGCAACCTCTTTAGTTAGTTCCCAAAGATAGTCAAAACATCAAGGAGCACAATAAATTGATGGATTATTTCATTCCTTGTTTGTTATTAAAAGTGTTTAAACAATAATTATTAGTGCTAGGTGGTAGTAATTATTAAATTCCAACACAAAAATTTTAATAAGATCATCTGGTATCTGTTTGATTATTCAAGATTATAATAAAATAGACAAATGGAGCTTGAAAGTCTGGATTCAAATCCCCATTAATTATATCTAGCTTAAGTATATTTACTATATTTGTATTCAGTATTACATATCCAGCCTGCATTCTGCCCATCCCTCTTCTGTGTATTTAAATAGACATATTAAGGTCCTACATATGAGAGGTCAGATTGACTTAAAGTAAACCTAGATATGATTGTAATATTGGCAACAACAAGGATTTTGAGCATTCCAGCATCAGATTTTTAGTGATATGGTTGGCTGAAGAGGTGGAGAGAGTTGAAGCCTGCTCATTAAAATATATAGATTTGCTATCTTAATATAAAGTGAGCACTGATTATATATATGTATAAAAGATGATGATCTGGACCAACTGATGGGTGCTGAACATGAAATATGTATATTGGGAATCATTTATCTTTTTCACATGTATGTGATCATGTGTATTAGTTATATTGAATAGAATGGATGACTGTAGAAAGCTTAAAGGTCTGGATTCAAATTTCTCTTTAATTACACCCTGAAATTACATAACAAGTTACTTAAACCATTAAGCATCACATGATCACCATCTCTTATACTAGCACATATTTGTTTATAAACAAAGCAAAACTCTCCATACAGTATTGCCACTCTGTGCCAACCAGAGTAATCAATGAATGCCAGAAGGCTTGTGCATAAAATCCCTATCTAATGCCTACTCATCCAATATCCCCAGACTAGTTTCTGGCTTGTGGCCATTGTCACCCCATTAACAATATAACTTGAAGTTCAATGGCCAATTAAAAATCTAGGAAGACAGAAAAAAAAAACTTCAACTATATATATGTAAATATATTAATACTGAAGATCTCTCCAACAGGTAATGTTAACATCATGAGGAATCTCAGGTCTGATTGACTAACAGACAAAATGAGTCCCACTTGTCTGACACCCAAGAATTTATATGAAAGTTAAGTTGAGACAGTTATAATCATGAAAATGAAATTTTAATCATTGTATATTTTATAATTCCACAATTTTCCCAAAGTAGAAGAATCTAACATCTCTGTTAGTATTAAAAAAATTATAGCCAAAAATGTTTTACAAATGTAATAAATATGAAAATCTTGCTAACCATCACATATGAATAATGTTAGCATCTCACTGGAAACTTATGTTTAACTATCAAGCAGGGAAATAAGTTCCACTTATTTTGTCTACAATCCAAGAACTTATATGGATAACAAGCTTTAAACCCAATAACTATGAGAATGAAATTGTAGTCATTGAAGATATAAACACTGTTCAACTAAAACTGGTTTTTGGATTATGGGCAAAATGCGACTCATTTTGTCTGACTGGCTATTAGACGCAAGACCGTAATGTGTAAACATTACTCATAAATGAGTTGGCGCGATCTTTGCTTCTAATATATTTATATAATCTTTCATGCTGTAAAAAACATTTGTTAAGTTATTAAAATGAATATTTAGTGATACTATCTTAGAAATATTAAAATAAACAGATTTTAATGCAACATTGTTTATATCTACAATGATTAAAATTTCATTCTCAAAATTATTATATAAATTTGTCTTTCTTAGATTTCAAGCAAAGTGAGACTCATTTTGTCCACGTGGCAATCAAATGTGAGTTCCTGTGAGTTGTAAACATTATTTATATATGGCAGAGAGATCTTCACTCTCAATATATGCACATAATATTTTGCACTATAAATTTTCTAATGATATATATAAAGATCTTAATAAATCAATTATTTAAGTTCATAAGACAAAATGTTGTTTTACTTTTATTCGCTGCTCTTCAATAGATTATTTTTCAAATTAACCAATCTCTGTCTTTAGCTGAAACTGGCAGGAAAATTATTCAAACTATATGATCATATCATACATCATTCAACAGATTAGAATTTCTTTCTTTTTTTTAAGCTATCTATTTTTTTTTTTTTTAAATTAAAATTAATCCTTTTTCCAATATTTTGTTTTTTAAAAATGGAAAAACTATCCACCAATTATTAATATTCATAAACATTACAATCAATTGTTAAATTTTTTCAAAGAAATAATTTTTTCACCAAACATTGCATGATCACCATTCTTTATGCTTACCCAAGATGTTTTCCACAGAAGCAAAACTCTCCATATAGTAGCGCTACTCAGTGCAAGCCAGATGACTTGCACTGAGTAACTCTACTATATGGAGAGTTTTGCTTCTGTGAAAATTTTTTTTTTTACTAGAGTATAAACTTATTCACAGATTGAAACCAAATATATTACAATAATTCACAAGTCAGATTCCATAAGAATCATCTTAAACAAATTTATAAACGATATCCACATTTTCAGGTTAATATCATTGAATTGATCAGACAAAAAATAGCCATTTTAAGATATTCAGCACATTCTTAAATGGTTTACAATAAACCAAGCAATTCTTTAAAAGTGTGGAACTTTTATATTAGTGGTGATTTTTTTTATAATTATTAATTAAGCCAGCTTACAGTCTCAAGTAACGAATTAGATAAAATTCTAATACTTTTAATATGCCTGGCAATGAATTATGTAACTGTTGAGGATATAAACTTATTCACGGACAAACTAAACCTGAATATGATTTTATAATTTCACAAACCAGATCATTTTTAACAAATTTGCTAACTATTTTCTCATATTAATTGATATTAATATAAAAAAATGGCTGTTGTATATTTGAAAAATTTGTAACAATAATTTGAATCCAGGTTTATAGGTGAATGCCTGTACTAATAGATTCTAAAACGTTGACAAGATTTTAAGAGAATCATAAGTGAATCATAGCTTTCATGGTGAGCAGCAAGCAGTGAACTTAGCTGATAAAATCCAACCTGATATTTTATCAAACTATATTCTGTTCAATACATAACTTTTCACAATGTAGTATCATCAGTAAATATGTCATGTGATTGATAAAAAGACAGACCAACTTAGTTTATTAACTTTTAGCTTAGCAATTGTATTTGTGAAATTTGTGTAGTAAGATGAAACTAAATAGAAAACTGATGCTGATATGATTTAGACAGTTACATATATATATATATGGATGATCACATCACACAATTATTTATTGAAAATCTTATTTTATCAAAAGGTGGGCATTATTTATAAGTTAATAATTCTTTGGGAATCTTATTTGAGAATTATCTTAAAAAAATATTTGGAGTTGTTTGTCCCATGAATAGGATTTACTGTTAATGATGAAGATATGCACCTTTATGACACACAGAACATTAAACCTTTATTACTCAGAAGTTGGCAGGTCATATGAGATGTTTTGTCCATTTACCTTTTTTCATAGGAATGCTGGGAAAGACCTTTGCCCTTAAGTATCCTTTTATAGTCAAATTGATTTTATAAAGACAATTGTAACACAATTCAAAATATAACATATCTAACACTTTATACCCAAAAGAATAACTAAATGAAAATTGAAAAATTGCTCTAACTTCAATATTAATGTATAAGATTTAGAAGGCTTTGCCTCACTCCTGTTTTTTTTTTTTTAAAGAATAAGAATGCTGTTCTACACTGTATAGAAGTGAAATTAACATACTATTAAGATTTAATAATTTGATCAAAAAGTTAGCTTCTTGCTTTATGTGATTGTCTTATATTTTCATATTAAGCAACGACTTGTAAAACAATATTTCTGACAGACGATAAAACATGGTCACGTGAAAAGTTTTTAATTTAAAATTAGATTGGCAGAGAGACCATCAAATTTGATGGTTAATAAAAAATGATTAATCAGATGGCTAGTGATCAAGTTTTATAGCATATAAAGATTTTTCTTCTAACGAAAAATAAAATGTCTTTTTGTCCATTTAGGAAAGGATTAAAACACATATAATACGCGTAATTTTAATTTTCATATCATTACATATGTAATATTTTTGTATACGCTTATAGTTGGTTCACAATACCGAAAATGCACACAGTCAGATAATAAAGCCGAAAAAAAAAAATCCTACTTTGTCACTCATCCGCACGTACGTATGGAAAAGTATTATATATATGTGTGTGTATGCATAACATACGAAAATGATTAACAATTTTATATGTCTACCATTACATTCTTTTGATGTTTGATTAGTATTCTGGTAGCAAACATTATTATTTATTTCTGTTATTATGCATAATAAAAAACTTTTAATCAAATTTAAAATAATAAATGGCTTTATATATTTCACAGTCACAAACATAAATCAATAAAGAATGTAAAGGCGGGGGGGGGGTATATTTCTTAGCGAATTATATAGCCAAGGCATATTTAATCAAGCAAATATGACAAAGTTTTTCAATAAGTCATTAAACAAAAAAAAAAAAAACAATAATAAACATTGCTATATATTCCATTGATTCTTTCATATTTATATATACATTAAAAAAAAACCCATAAAATATTACTATAAAATAATGATCATTTATAAGTAAAAAAAAAAATTGAATTTGTTTAAAGTATAAAAAAATAGAAAATAAATAAATTATTTAATGCAAAGTAAAGAAAGAAGTCATCATTATCTAATACAAAAAAATAAGCCCCAAATGAGTAATTGTTATATATATTAAGCATTTTAAGTGCTTATCAATTCTATTAGATCTTAATATAACTGGAAACGTCACTTTGTGTGTCAAAATTTTCAATCTCAACCGGAACAGAAATAATATAGTAATAAGATAATGTTAGGAAATTCATAAGAAGTTTAAACCCTGAAGATTACAGAGTTGAAACCATGATCCATGCAGCTTGAGGTCCAGAATCTGTTATTTTAACAATGCACTAAACTGTATAAAGCAATCCATTTAATGAAGTATTGTCTGATATCCAACAATCAGTAACTCAAGCATTCAGTTCAAAGCAATCTGATTAACCATCTAATATTATTCAATGAGTGGATGTCTAAATGTTACTAATTAGATTCATCTAAGTTGGTCAAACATGTGACAATATACTGAATATCGATGTAAAATAATGGTTATAATATGATGTGACTTTTATCACTTCTTCAGAAGATATATTCTTAATAGATGCTAAGCCTATGGCCTAATTTTATTTTAACACATATAATATAAAATCTTTTAATATAAAATATCAATTAATATAGAAGATACTTGAATACTTACATATATAAAAAAAATCTTATACAATTATCTCCTTTATGAAATATCATTTATTATCTTGATTTTACAATTTTGAATAATATTGCTATTACTGGTTTAATATCCTAAACATAAACAAAAACACAAGCAATCAATATCTATATACTATTTTACAAGAGTTTATTTACCATCTTTAGCATGTGCTCTGAAATAAATATGAAGATGTTTAAAATAAAAAGAATTTAACAAATAGAAACATTTGACTTGTATGAGATATTATCTTTTATTAATTTGCAAGATATAGACCATAAAGTTAATTTAGAGTGGGAAAAAAAAATTGTATTTCATATTAATTCAAAACTTGATATAATTAATAAAAAACCCTTATTTGTTGGATGAATTATAATATAGATGCTAATCTTATTTATTGGTTGTGGATATAATTTTGGAATCAGTATTCAATTTAAGTTCGTGAAAATACTTATATATAGTTGGTCTGGATGGAAATGGAAAAAACATCTTTGTACTATGTGTTGATTCACAAAGTTGTTTAATAAATATATAAAAAAAAGATTTGTAGTATGGAATGGAATATTAGATACTTTGTAGGCCAAGCCTTTACCAAAGAATGGTGCTTTTAACATGGTTGGTTTTACCCAGGATATTCCTGACTTATTAATTCAAAAGTTTTTAAAAATCGAAGTAAGAAATTCCACCATACAAAGAAAACTAACTAAATAAAGAAATTGTCACTGACAACAATTTGTATCATGATTCTTTTAAAAATATAAATTCCACTTTGTTAAATTTAAAACATTTTTTTCATCTCATAAATATTAAATAGTTAAATTTTTTAAGGCTGAGTAAAGAAACTTAGCTATTTGTAAACCAAAACATGTAAAAATATTGCATAGGAATCTCTATCTATATGGATTAAACAAAAAGTATCATGGACATTTAAAACAAATTGTTGAAAAATTTGCAATCACCTGCAGAAACTTGTTAACTATTTTAAAATACTTGATAATACACTAAGGACAATAGATAAGGGGTTTTACGCAATATAAATATGACATTAAAATGCATTACAAAATAGATTCACAAAGCTCAAAATCATGCTTGATGTGAGTCATAAGACAAGATGTATAAGGTGTATCGTAATTTTCTTATATTCAGTGATTTAATGAAAAGCATAGGGTTACACATAAAAAAAATGGCTGTATATATATTTCAAATCTGACAAACCAATGATTTCTATTGAACTTTAATTATAAATATTTATTAAGTTTTTAAAATTAGATTTCTTAAAAAAATATTAGTATTTAGTTCAAAAAGAATAAAGCTGAATTAATGAAAAAATAAAGATCCAATTTTATTAACTGCTTATAAAAACAGCATTATCTTGTAAATATGCAATAATGATTCAAAATACTTAGCAACAGATAAGCTATTGGAATTTCATATATATTCCAATTAAAACTAAAAAGAAAATGTGTGCATATTGTTGGATATAATATTTCATTTACATATGACTAGGTCTTCCTGCAATGGATAGTACATTCATATGTCATGTCCACATCATGGGGAGCAAATTCATATAGGATAAATGGTGAGAGTTTTTATGAAGTGCTTAGGACTAGGAGCTTTCTTTCATGCAAGATCAACTAAGCTATCCATCCAATATTAGGCAAAGAAAGATTAACCAGATATTTTTAGGAAGAAGATAAACAAGAATTAAAAAAAACTACAAATTGGCAATTGAAGAACTTGGTCAATAACACTTTCATCTTCACCATTTTTATATGACATATTGTTAGATAGGCCATTGCTCCTCAATGGATTATTTAAAGGCTACTTTCATATTTTTCTATATATTACTAGTAACAGCAAAGTATTGGAGTTTACAAGTGTCATATTACTTGAATGCACTTACTTTGGCACTACTATCTAGGACAAATATTAAAGATTCATTAATCATTTTATTGAGATATAAATTATTATTTAATTTTCAGCCAAATATAAACTTTACATTCAATTAAAGATAATTATATCAGTTACTAAATTCCAGTGTGAATATTATTCATTTAACACTTCCCGATTTTTCTTGATCATGCATGATATACTCAAGACATAAAACTTTTAAATTCAATGCACTTTAAAACATAAGGATAAAGACATATATATATAAAGACCTCCCAAGATATATTTTTAATAGAACTTACCATAATCGATTGGTCTAGATCTTTGCACATACATCTTCATCAAAATTTAAAGAAGTGCATTCAAGTATTGTCAAACTTTTAAATTGAATTAGAATAGTTTTCTATGGATAAATATTAAACTATAATGAAGTCATGGGAGTGGAAGGAGGGCAAGACCAAAAATGCAAATTGGAGAGCATTTGTTTATCTGCGTTTTAAGTGTATTGAATTTATGTTTTACAATTTATGAAAAGATTTTCATTTGCTTGAATCACAAACAATCGCATAGAAATTGTCATATTTTGGCAATAATTGTGAGATAATTCATTAGAAAAATGTATCATGTTTGAAACATTTGATAGTGAAAGATACAAGGGTGTCCAGCAATGAGATGGCTGGACTACATCACTATATTAAAAATATGCTGTTGAAGAGCTTGAAAGTTAAATAGATGACAGATTGCTTTGATTTTAAGGGTATCTTTGTCATCTAAACAGAAAATAATAATAAAACATTTTTTTAGTAATCAAAAATAATATATTTCATGTTTTTTTCTTGCTTCATATCTATTATTAAACAGAATCAAAAACGATTCAAATATTATTCTGAACATTAATTGTTATTTCTTCTTTTAGATTTAAAAACAGTATTCTAAAATGCTTGAAAATAAAAAAAAATATCTTTAAATGCTTAATGTAGATATGAATTAGTACTAAAATTTTTAACACCTATTACAGAAATATTTCTGATGAAAAGTGTTAAAGCAAGTGCTAAACATTAAAGATATAAGAAAGTAAAGTATTAAAAAATATCCAATTACAGTAAAGATCTCTTCAGTACTATACCATAGAGAAATTATGAAAGAAAGATTATTGATTGTTCTGGGTCAACTGACAAAATGAAAAAGGTACACAAATGCTTTTCTTTTTTTTGCTTCTATCTAAAAACAATAATTGCACAGAAATCGGGTCATATATCAAGTGACTTAATTTAATAAGCTTGTATTACAAATGTTACCTAATGAGCATGCCAATAGCTCTAAACAAGCTTTTCAGAATATTCTTAACATCATATCAGTTTCTAGCTCTGGCTTTCATCAGTGAGGCGCTAGGATATTCAAATATTAGATTTAAAATACCATGTCAATACTATTAAGTAGAAAATCTGAAATTTTCAGATATCTATGTCTTCAAATCCAGATACCTAACTTAAATAGCTATATGGTGCTGAACTAAGTTCAGATATACCATATATTAATAGCTTTAGCAATATAAAATTGTCAAAGCCTTAAGAGCAATAACAATAATTGCAAGGAAATGAAGTTATTTATCACTGACAAAAGCCAGATCTAAAAACAGCTCTGAGGATAGGGATATTCAGAAAATCTTGTTAATAGTTATTGTCATGTTCATTATATAACATTTGTAATATAAGCTTATTAAATTAAGTCACATGATATATGACTTGATTTTCTTACAATTATTGTTATTGCTCTTCTTGGTAATTTTATACTGCTACAGCTATTAATATATGGTGTATCTAAACTTAGTTCAGTTCCATATGACTATTTAAGTTAGATAGTTGAATTTGAAGACATATGGATATCTGAAAACTTCAGATTTTCTACTTAATAGTTAAACATTAGATAAAGTGCTGGGTTTAATCTAGTATTTTAAATCTAATGCTTCAATATTCTAATGTGTCACTGATGAAAGCCAGAGTTAGAAAACAGTCTGAGGATAGCAATATTCTGAAAATCTTGCTATTGGCACACTAATTATATAGCTGCTGCAATTATTGTTATTGTTCATAAGGCTTAGCAATTTTATATTGCTAAAGCTATTAATATATGGTGTATCTGAACTTAGTCCCATATACCATATGGCTATTTAAATTAGGTAACTGGGTTTGAAGACATATATGTCTTAAAATTTCAGGTTTTCTACTTAATAGTTAAACATTAGATAAAGTGTTGGGCTTGACATGGTATTTTAAATCTAATGCTTGAATATCATAGTGCCTCACTGACAAAAGCCAGAGCTAGAAATCAGTGTGAGGATAGGGATATTGTGAAAAGCTTGTTAAGAGCTATTGGCACGCCCATTATATAATATCTAAAAACAACTAGATACCAATTTACTGCCTAATAATTGCACGAATATAGATTGATTAAGCAAAAATGTATATTTATGCCCTAATCTAGTTTTTCTTTATTATAATTAGCTTGAACTTGTTGAGTCATTTCTTTATGTGGTGCAAATGAGAGTTTAATTTAAAAATAAATATTTAAACCTATTTTATAACTAGGGGTGTAAAACTATAAATAATTACGTTTCTTTATCAGCTTTAAAAAATTTAAGTATTTAATATTTATGAGAGGAGAAAAAATTCTAAACTTTTAATTTAAAAGTATAATATGAATTAATAGTTCTGGATTAATCTGTGTAAAATTGCCATGCTAAAAGCAAAGTAAGACCCAGAAGTTAAATTGAATATTGATTTTATCAGCAGCTAAAAGCAGATCATTATTATATTCTCAAGAGGCAAATAAATCAAGGTATCTTCAATCTATAAAAAAGCATTTTTATGAGCTTCAATTGATTACTGATTTTCAATAGTATCCATAACAGATAAATAACATTAGATCTACATTTATAAACAAATTAAATACTAATTTGACAATGACAATCTGTGCCTAATAGTTGATCACCATTAAGATTATTCCATAACGTATTTTTAATAATGTTGCAAGGGACAAGTTATTCAAATTATTTTCATAGTTTCTATTTTGCAGACTAAAAATGGTAACAATTCATAGGTGTAAGCTTAGAATTGTTATTTCAAAACACATATTTAAATTTAATTGAGTAAAATAGAATATAATTTCCATTATTGAATTTACTTTTAAATTGGTAATCACAAAAACAAATATGCTAATCACATGACATAGTCTTCATGATATTAGCCTGTGTTGTGCTATTTGTAATACCATTATCACACAACTGCACTCTAGTTAAGAAATATCATCATATATAGAGATGAAACAGGATATATGAATATGATGTGTTTTTCTTTTTACAGATAAAAAAACAATTATCTTATGAATCTATTTTTTCCTTACCCAAACTTAAGTAACAACTTTTTACTTCAAAAATAAAAAAAACCCAAATCTCTGCAAGAAAAAATTAAAACTACATATACTTTCTCTCAATTGACAATAATTGAGAATAATGACATAAAAATGTTTTTAACTTAATAAATGTGTGGGAAATATCCTTGATGACAAAACAGATCTAAAGGCTCATGGACCTGTGTTAGTGTGCTCACCTGTTACACCAGCAATTTAGAATTCAAATCTAGGTGAATTTGAAAACTTTACAAGTCAGATGGAGATTTTTAAGTAAACTTTTTTTTTCCAGATCAACCCAGCTAACCACCCATTTATTGGTCAATAAATGGGTATTTAGAATTTCTTAGTCCAAAAAATAAACTAATAAGAAAAATAGTAGAATTTTTCTTGGCTATCGATTTCCTTAATACAGGCTTTTCTTTATGATTCTTTCTTGAAAGATCAACAATGAGGATCTGATCATATAGCGAGTTATTTTAAGCTGATTTATTTAATTTTTGACAGTCAGTTAACAAAGAGATGAAGAAGCTCATAATTTTATCGACAAACAATTTTAATAGTGATTATTAGGCTTTTTTTAAAAGTTTCAAGATAAAGACAGCAAAATTTACAAGCTTTAAGTAAATTATATCCCCATTAAAAGAAAATAAAACATATTCATAAGATTTTTTTTTTACTAATTTTTTCTTTTTTCAAAATGTAAATATTTGAAAACCAGGCACTCTTCACAAACCTGGGAGCTTAATTGTAAGTATAGATGATTTGAACTCAGATTTTAAAGCACCCTTCAAACTATCCACACTATCTCATACAACTGATACCCATGACCACACACATGTAGAAAAGATTAATAATCACCAATATCCGTATTTCATGCTAAACCAGCACTCATCAGTTGGTCAAGACTATCATCTCTCACACATATATATATAATCAATACTCAGTTTATATTAAGATAGCAAATCTTCACACTTTAATGGACAGGCTTCAATCCACTGCAACCTCCAACTTTTCAGCCATCCATATCATTGAAAATCTGGTGAAAATTCAAATCTCATGCTGATGCTAACATTATTGCCATGCCCATGTTGACCTGAAGTCACTCTGACCCCTCATGTATAGGACAGTATCCATTAAATACATATAAGAGGGATGGACAGGATACAAGCTTGATATATAAATATTTGAAAACCAGGCACTCTTCACAAACCTGGGAGCTTAATTGTAAGTATAGAGGATTTGAACTCAGATTTTCAAGCATCCTTCAACTATCCACACCATCTCATACAACTGATACACATGACCACACACATGTAGAAAAGATTAATGATCACCAATATACATATTTCATGTTAAACCAGCACTCATCAGTTGATCAAGACTATCATCTCTCACACATATATATATAATCAATGCTCAGTTTATATTAAGATATTAGCATCAGCATGGGATTTGAGTTTTCATCATCAGATTTTCAATGATATGGATGGCTGAAAAGTTGGAGGTTGCAGTGGATTGAAGCCTGTCCATTAAAGTGTGAAGATTTGCTATCTTAATATAAACTGAGCATTGATTATATATATGTGTGAGAGATGATAGTCTTGACCAACTGATGAGTGCTGGTTTAGCATGAAATACATATATTGGTAATTATTAATCTTTTCTACATGTGTGTGGTCATGTGTATCAGTTGTATGAGATAGTGTGGATAGTTGAAGGGTGCTTGAAAATCTGAGTTCAAATCCTCTATACTTACAATTAAGCTCCCAGGTTTGTGAAGAGTGCCTGGTTTTCAAATATTTACATATCAAGCTTGTATCCTGTCCATCCCTCTTATATGTATTTAATAGATACTGTCCTATACATGAGGGGTCAGAGTGATTTCAGGTCAACATGGGCATGGCAATAATATTAGTATCAGCATGGGATTTGAGTTTTCATCATCGGATTTTCAATGATATGGATGGCTGAAAAGTTGGAGGTTGCAGTGGATTGAAGCCTGTCCATTAAAGTGTGAAGATTTGCTATCTTAATATAAACTGAGCATTGATTATATATATATGTGTGAGAGATGATATCTTGACCAACTGATGAGTGCTGGTTTAGCATGAAATACATATATTGGTGATTATTAATCTTTTCTACATGTGTGTGGTCATGTGTATCAGTTGTATGAGATAGTGTGGATAGTTGAAGGTTGCTTGAAAATCTGAGTTCAAATCCTCTATATTTTTTCAAAATGGCAAATGATGTCTTCATTTAGAATTGGATTTCTAAAATATATAACTGTGATCTACAGTGATATTTGCAGAGAGATCTGGTATACCTAAAACTTATAGAGTTAATAAACTATACAAAGAATACTTTTTCTTACACAATTTAAGATTTATACAAAAAATGGAAATACATACAATAAATACTAGAATGGCAGCTATTTTGGTTACATAAGGTTTAGTTATTAATTCATTCACTAATTTTTTTCCATGTAGCTGTGAATATATTGTATATATATATATATTTAAAAAATATTCTCTTAAATGCTTAACCACATGCCATTTGTGCAAAATTTGAAAGTTGATCAATATTGACATAAAAAAAAGTTTAAAATAAATTTAGTGTAAAAAAAATAAAAATCTAAAAAGTAAACATGAAATTGATACAATATTTTGCATATTTAGAAGTATTCTTTTTAGAGCATATACTATAATTTAGACTTAAGTCAAAAATATAGAATGTGAAAGCTTATTAATATGAACAATAATTATGAATTGAGCTTAAGATTAAAAAATTGAAATCTGAGAACTAAATATCAAATTGCTAAATCTCTAGCCAAGAAGAAAATATTGTACTATTTGTTTTAAAAATATTCTCTTAGGTATATGTGAAATAATAATTTTAACAATGTGCCACAAATACAAAAAATTGAAAACTTATTAATGATGATATAAAAAATAACTTTGAAGTAAATTTACAGTAAAAAAAAAGAAGGTAGAAACCTAAATGCTAAACATAAAATAAACAAACTGAAATATGTATATATCATTAGCTGAAAAGGCTATGTTATAATGAATACTATATATAACAATAATATTGATAATACTTTTTAAATGTGTTTCAGCTTTGAATGAAGCAGCAAAAATTTGTCACATTTTATAATCTTTGTTTAGTTTTTTTTCTTCCAATTTATTCATCTTCATTAGTTTTTCGATAAAACTATTGAAATGAAAAAAAAAGAGACCATTTCTAAAATAGAAAATAGTAAAATGGTGAACAATTTATGTTTCGAATACAGTAACTAAATTGATAATTTCCAACATTTCTTTTAAAAAAAAGACAGTAAGGGAGATTTCCAATTTATGTTGTATTATCATGGAACAAATGGAAACTCTTTTGATAATGTGGCTCAATCAAAGCAACTGATAAGTACAAACATCTTTGAGGTGATCATTTGTTAAAAAATTAAGTAACTGTTGAAGGGATTTTTTGCTCAGATTTCTAATCTAAAAATATCTGAAAAGAAGTTTATTACCAGCAAAATATAGGTTATCAAATTTAAGAAAGGAATAGATTGCATAACATTATAAAACATATGAGACTGATAGTGAATGTAGGAATATTGCTAAACATTTTCTTGAGAAAATTAAGTGAGGGGGGGGGGTAATTTTTGTGTAACAAAGCAACAGTTCTAAAACCAACAATCTATTAATTTTTATTAGGATATGGACATTTATTCATGTTTTATGCTTTTAAAAGTCGAATTCTAGTTTTCTTTCAAATATAATTATAGAAAATTTACAGTAATTAGTTATATATATACATTTTTGATTTTGTATCATTTTGTTTTCTTAAGTGATTGTTTTGAGTAATAATTGGAGTCTGAAGTAGATTATCCTTGAATAAACATGTATTTCAAGGTAAGCTATGACAAATGTTTTCTAGAACCAATTAATTTGTTCTACCAAAGCACACTTATATAAATTATCAAACCAAAGGTTTTGAATTCAAAATAACAAAAATTTAAAATTTTAGACCATTATCTTGAATAACAGGACAGGAGTAAAAAGTATCACTGGGCAGTTTTCTAATAGCCAGAAATCTTAGAAATCTGATTTTATTGCCATTTGGTATCTATTGATTACATTTTGGGTTCTGGAGAATAGAAGTTTAATGAATAATGAAATCAATGTTATTATATATAATGTATCAGAATATTAGTCAAATTTATTTAATTTTCAATTTATTTGCCCAAAGCACTATCAATTTTACTAAAAAGACAAAAGCTGTAATAGAAATCGTAAATACCATTATTTTAAAATAAATTGCTTTATTAAAAGTTTGTTGATGCTCCAGGGAGTTTATATATGTTCAAATTATCATATATAATTACAATTTCATAGAAAAAAAATGATTTATAATAAATTAAATATATAATAGAGTAATTGCTTCGATGTTTTTTTTCTTATTTTGCCACTTCGTAACTTCCTGACTATATAACTAAAAGCTAAGAAATGTTATTAATCAAGATTATATAGGGTGATAAGGGTTAATATTTTTTTCCTCAAACAGAAATGTAAATTATATAAAGTGTTATGATTGGAAAGGAGTTACTGATGAAGATATCAAGTCAAAAAAGAAACATCAATCAACAGTAATATATATATATATATTAAGTTTTCTGTACGAAAATAGGTTGGGTGCTACGACTTAGTGCTAACATGTGTTTATTACTTACTATTTGTCACACCCAACAATAATCTAAAATTTTCCAATTAGTGCAAAAATGTTTTATTATAATTTTATACTATTTTTCATCACGATTAGTTGTCAATCAAAAGGCAGGTCCTCTGCATCAATTCTACAATTCTTCCTGGTCATTATTATACTAATCTTCAGATATTCATAAATAACACATTTCCTTATATCATTCTTTAACTTTTTATCTTCTACCTACAGTTTTTACTCTTACACTTATTGGATCCTTGCAAAATAATTAATTTATTTCTAGTATATACCCAATTCAATTTCCCTTCTACTTCATAAGTTTCCTGATTAATTATAACTTCATCATTTAATTGATTCTCTTAGCGCTGCAAAACTTATTCTTCCAACTTATCTTTGTATCATTTCAAGAATCTGGATTATATTATCATGCTCCAAACAAAAATACTTAATGTGTCTTCTCTTAGCTCAAACTTTTAATACCACATAATATCCCATTCTTATCAATTCTGCTTAAACCACATATATTTCTGTACATACAGATAATATCGAGACTTTATACTGTTATGTTGAAAACAGTTTTAAAATAACTTATAAAAATGTAATGTTTATAACAACATTAAAGTATAGGTTTATTGGACATACAAAGATGAATAAAAATAGAGAAAAGAGATGAATTGCTATGCGATAAGAAATTCAAAATTGGCTTCTTAATTCTTATTAATCTTAAAGAGTAATTCTACAGATAAATTGAATATAATGTACCATATTAATTGTATTCAAACAGATTGACTATTTATATATTACAATAAACAAAAACAAAATTCTGAACAATGATGAAAGAGCATGACTACCAATATAATTGTGCCAAGAGCATTTCAGTATACAAATTTTGCATTTTTAAACTATAATAAGTGACACACCAAGGAACGTCAGGATCAATCCCATAAAAATTACATGGTTCATTATGCATTGAATGATGTTATGCATCAATGACTTAAAGTATACAATTAATATGAAATGGAAGTAATATTTTCTAAAAAAGTAATTGAATAGATTATTGCTCAAGACTTCATAAGAAATTTGAATGCCACAAATAATAAAGCTGGAACTACAATCAATGGACCTGGGGATCCAGGGCTTGCCACTCCAATGCTGCACTGAATCTAACAAATTACAAATTGTCATATTTTGTATTATTTACAGTTGAATCTGAAAATGGTACAACAATGAAATTATGCCAAGGTGCACATATTATTAATTCCCCACCCCCATATTTTAATATATTTATCATTTTGATTACTACATCAATGTATTTATGTATAGAAATATACTTGATATATATGTATCATCTCTTTCAAGAAAGTACATTAACATGACAAGAAAAAGTTCAAGACCATCATCTTTTGCAATTACAATAGTATGATAACTGTCTGCTGTGATTTTATAGATTTACTTGTCTAATGCAGAGATCAGTTTGACTTATTTAAGTTAAGCTATTCTTGTAACTATACTACTATGATATACTTTCTAATTACTTGCATTGAATTGTTTTATTACCCTCTTCCCACATCAATACTTAATCCAACATATTTAATCACCAGAAAGCTATTCTATTCCTTAGCCCAAATAATCATCAAATATAGTTAAATGTAACTATTTTTCTGCCAAATTTATTTATATTGAAGTAAGATAAAAGCAGTGACAAAAGTTAAAGATATTGTATAAGATTTTAAAAAACATGACAACGAGGTCATATAATAAATTTGTCAGCTTTCTGGATGCAATAATATCGAATCCACATCTTTATTGGAATGGATATGTGAAGACAAGGAATAATAAATGACTCCCCAAAAATCAATTTGTAGGGAATTTGGTTTTGCTTTCAGTCATATGATGAGGATGGACTACTATGGTTAGCTGAAATGAGGAATGAGGGTCAAAATCTTCTAAAAAAAATTGCTGCAGAAATGAAAAGAGGTGCCACACAATGTCAAAAAAAAAAGAAAACAGACAAGAGGTCAAGCATATCACCACCATATTTTAATACTTGGCCAGGTATTTCATCAGAACCTGCAGCTTTCCATTTTTAAGATTACTGTTTTGACTTTATTAAACTGAAAATCTTTATCCAAATCTAAATGAGTAGATAAAATGGATATATTATTAAAAGCCATCATATCAATTCTTGTATGAGTACTTAAAAGATGATCAAAATATTCTTTATATCTGTTCAAAATATCATTATCATTGCATAAAAGAGAGCCAATACCGAATTTAATAGGATCGTGACAATATTTCTCAGACCCATATGTTTCTTTCAGTGCATCAAAAATGATCTAGAATGACAAAGATCAGTTAATGTCTTCTTTGGACTTTTAATCCACCAATCATGTTTAAGTTTTCTTGACAGTCCTTGAACTTCTGCTTTTGGATCTTTTATATTTATTATGAAGTTCCATATTTAGTCAATTATTTTACCAAGCAAAGAATGCCATGTTTCTTTTTAATTAAATCACTACTAATATGATCACTGTCAGAAAACCAGTCATGATTCTGGATTTACTTGTATTCAACACGCTTAAGAGAATTCCATGCTTCAGTAATATGGCAGTTGTGAATATCCAAATTAGCAATTTTAGTGTTTAATAGCTGTTAAAATTTAGGGAAAAAATGACCTATTTTTTATTTTAATCTTAGTGTGTACTAATTTATGATCTGTCCAATAATCTAAGCTTGTAACTGCTCATGTAATGTGAACTTCTCTTGTATTCCAAGTCCTAACAATAATGTAATGTACTAAATCCCATTGTTTTAACTGTGGATGCATTCATGCTCCTTTATAGCAATTTTTCTGCCTAAACAAAGTCTCAGCGCAAGTCAAGCATTGGTGGTCGAGAGGTCAGCACAGCCGCCTTATAAGCAGTTGTCCCGGGTTAGCGGGTTCGCTTCCCAACCGATGCTACGACACATGGGAAAAAAAAACACCAAAGTGTCAGCGCTAGTCAGGTCAGCGATAGCTGAAGAAGATTGAATAATGCCGCTCAAAACATTGTTATATATTAATTTGTGTGCTATAATATATTTGAAAAGTTTAAATAAAGTTTGAATTTTTCGAAAGACATTTAACAATTAAGATTAGATGACGGAAATAGAGCAACATATAATTACAATCAATATTTATTACTTCCGATTTTGATGCCCCGATTTTAAAAATCCAAAAATCTGACAACTCTGTATGTCACATATATACATTAAGTTCTTTGCCCAAAGCTATTCTTTTATTGATTAGCTTCTAGTAAATTGAAATTTAATTAATTCCATATGTAAATTCAAATTCTATTATTATTAAACACATTTAAACACGATTTGCTTTGAAAATACTCATTAAAAAAAAATTATACGTTCAGGTTATTAAAAAATGCGACTTTGCTAAAATTTATGGTATTTGATTTTTAATTGCAATTTTAAAAATATATATAAAAAAGAACTTTTATTTAAAATTTAAACAAGAGTTTGACAAATGATAAATATTAATAATCAAAAGACTCCGAGGCAAGAAGAGTTCCAGATGGTTTTTATAATTTAATAACACATACTTTGTTATAAATTAAACTTTTAACAAAGAAAAATAAAAAAGACATTGGCAGAAAAAGGTGTAGTGATTTATGGATTATGGAAATAAATGGACTAACGCGCCCATTACTATCTGGGATCAAAATTTTCACATTCGCGAAAAATTCCTGTGAAGTTTGTTGTAAAGCCTGAATTATCACTAATTATAAAATTTTCCAGATTCTCTCTACACATACATTTCTTCAACCACCTCTCCTCTCTCCCATACTTCAGGTGAGATTTGAACATCTTTATATGACTTATTTTGGAACTTGAGAATTTTTAGTCATATATACAAGTATATGGTATTTATTTAACCCATCAATACTTCAATAATAGGATAAGACAATTAATATGATGCTATAACAAATATATGTATATATTATTTGACTCATGCATTTCATAACCAATTAAGTATTTCAGATTTGCTTTACACTCTGTTGAATTTTGTCATCATCCCTATTAGGAATTATGAATATTTGACAGGTTCAATATTATATAAGTATATGATCAATTGTTGGAATCAAATCAACTGCAAGAAAGATATATAAACAGAAAAGTTGTGTGGATGTTCAGATGCTTGACTATTATTAATGTGTGTTTGTTTTGGTGTTTAACTGTTATTATGGTGTGGATGTTATAGTGTTTGACTATAATTAATGAGTAGATGTTCTGTTTAACTATTACTATTGTGTGGCTGTTCTGCTGTTTGACTATTATTAATGTGTGGATGTTCTGCTATTTGGTTATTATTATTGTGTGTTCTACTATTTAATTATTATTGTGTCAATGTTTTGCTTTTATTGTGTGGATGTTCTAATGTTAGACTATTATTATTTAGATGTTCTGATGTTTAACTATTATTACAGTGTGGATATTCTGATGATTCAAGTGCATTGTTCAGCAGTTTCAAATGTGGATATTCTGGTATATAAAGTCTCTAGCTCATTTAATGAATGAGAGTTTTTAATGGGATACATATATAGAGAGATTATATTAAGCACCAGTTTAAGATTTATAATAAAGTTTAGAAGAGTATGTCACAAATCTAAAAGATTTGAGTAGTTACACATTATGGAAAATGAAAAACTATAAAGTGAAATAAATAGACATGATTAATTATGACAAATTATTAAAAGAATCAATAAATCTTAAAAAAAAAAACCCAGTATGAATTGAAAAGAACACTTATAGATACACCTACCTTTCTTTCTTACATGGAAATTTCAAATAATATTAATAATAAAAATCATAAAAAAGCAAAAATGTTGCTAACATTCTTTCATTCTGAAAACTGCTTTTGGGTTGTGAGTTTTTCCTTTCCAATATTCTCAAACTTAAAGTCATCATGATTGCTCCTAAATTTGCATTAATCTGTGTGGCCTTTTAAGTGAGTCAATCAAGATTATACCATATCCTGTCAATGCAAGAACTCCCACAATCAGTATCTAGATAATCAATTGTGATGTGATGTATTATGGCTTCTCCTTAAACGAAGTCAAAAATATCTCAGCAATTATGCCCAGATAAACCTGTTAGTCACTTTATTTTCCATTCCCCACTGTAAATTTACCCATATTCTGCTCCATCCCATTTCCTCAATGTAATCTTTGTCAACTCTATAGCTTTTATATCTAAATCCCCTTTATCTTTTCCCAAACCCTGCATAAAAACCAATAATTCACTTTCTGTATAATCACTTTTTTCATATTTATTCTTCCACAACTTCATTTCATAACTTTCTGTTTTCAAGCATTTACATTCAATTAGCAAATGCCTAATATTTTCAATTCCTTCCTTACATAATTTACAAAATAAATCACCCATATTTTTCCATTTACATGTATATTCTTTTGTAGCTAAAGATCCCGTTCAAGCCTTAAATAATAAACTACTTTCCTTACTATTATCATATATTAACTCACACCTAATATTCTGTTTATTTCTATATATATTTAAACTCTTTTTACTTTCCATACTAGTTCTCCATTTCTCTAACTCCCTAGTCTTTATTAATTACTTCATTGTTGAACTGCAGTCACCTAATAACCAAAAACCAAATTATGGCAACATGACTTCATTACATAGCTCGACCAAAAATAGAAAGAAATGAAGTATGCATGCACTAAGAATGCTTCTGGCGAGAGCATGAATTTATGTGTTAGAAAAAAATATTAATTTTTTAAAATTAATTTACAATCCTTTTTTTTTTTTTTTTTGAAAATTTTATTATTTATCTATTATTCTGTGTCTTGTGGTATGCAATATGCCACTTCTGTTGCTTAATGTATGAAAACTAACCAGTCAATTGTTCCAACTGACCATCAATGAAAACTCTCTCATGCAACCTTTTATAGACGTATAGTGAAAGAGAAAACATCACTCATGAGGTTATTTGTCTGCTATTTTATAGGAGTTTTAGTTGTGATCATTTACTCTTTAGATAAAAATTGAAAGAAACATATTTTCTGATCCATAACTGGATGGCTAGATAGATTGTTTAAAGTATGATTACCTAAAAAAAAATTCATTAAGTTTGCTTAAAAACCTCAGCTCCCTGAAAATTGTCCCAATTATAGTTAGATAGTCAATAAGAAAGAAATGTTAACAACTATACCATGAGAATTATGATAAAGAATAATACTATATCATCATCATCAGTTTTCAGACCAAAAGCAGACTAAAACTTGTAATAAGAATTCTTCATAATTTTCAATCATTTGTGCTTGCTTTAATACATTGCTGCTCCAAGTACATGAGTTTCTGCATAGTTTGATTTACAAAAGTGAAGTGGGATTCTTTTATCCATTCCCAACATTCTCCTCTACTACCTCTTTGCATAAAGTTATCTATCCAATTCAACTTTCTGATTCTGATTTGAAAGATAAGAGATTTCGCACCAGGTATATAATTTCAACATTTTACTTCTCTATCCATTTTATCTTCTTCTTTTTTTCTTTATCCCCACTTTTCAAAAATCCCCAATCACTTAATTGCTCTCTATAGAACACTTGACCACATGTTCAATTTCATAATTTTCTTGTGGAAATCAAGATTCAATGCCTTTGATGTATATATAGTGACTGTTTCTCCTAAAAATCCTACTTTTCCATAGCTATTCATTTCCTTTTCACAATTCAAACTGTCAATATTTATAGTGCATTGGTTAATCCAATAATAAAGCAACGGACTCTAATGCTAATATTCCATGGATATCAGCATAGCTTTATTGCTTCCAGTGTTTAAATTTCTTATAAACTTCCAAGCAATAAACTATTCAAATAAGTTAGTTATTTACCCTGGACATTTAAAATGGTTCAAATAAATTCCATTACTTTATTTCCTATCATTAATATAGATATAACAGCATGATTTAGTGCAGTGATAGGATGGTGGACTCTACAGTTCAATGTCCATGGATTGTAGCCAAATTGTTACTTCCAGTACTCAAACTTCTTATAAACTCTATGAAATGAAGCCATTCTATTATATTTTTATTCTAAGTGGTTTGGTACAGTGGTAGAGTGGTGGATCATAGAGCTCAAATTGACGGACTGAAGTTTAGATCAATAACTTCCAGCATTTGAACTTTTTATGAATTCTTGGGGTATAAAGCCATTTTATTATTGTTATTAATATAGATATCTTTAATAATTCTGGATATTTCTATTGCTTTTTAATATTAATTTTCTTGTCAAATTGAATAGCAATTCTGTTACTATTAATAATAATGATATTGATGTTTATGGTTAGCTGTATACAGAGACGTTACATTACCTAAATTATTGTATGAGAGTGAAATTTGGATATCTTATCAGTGTAATATAAAGGCAGAAAAATTTTGTTTATGGATGCTCCAAAAAATTTACAAATACAATGGTAAGATCATAAAACCAATCCATATATTCTCCGACTTTCTGGATGTGATTCTATAGAGTCTTCCATTGTAAAATCACTCCTTCATTGGATTTGACATGTAAACGAATGAAAGATTTCCTGTAAAAAAAAATTGTGATGAATCAAGCATGATTTTTGTGGAAGGAGTAAATCCTGTTTATATTATAAGAATTATCTCAAAGATATTCTAAAGAATTGCAATGTCAATTGGTTCCGTTGGGAATTACCCTTAGGCATGGTGTTAAAGTATTTCAGCAAGAAAAGTTTTCTACCGAAGAAATTAGAAGACAACGTCATAAAATATCAAGTAAACAGAAAAAATGGACCAGACTGTTCTTTCTATATGTAGTCGCATTTATATTTCATAGATTGGTTTGCATAGTCATAGCAAAGCTCATTTCTAGGGTCCCCCATACTCTTCTCTTTTTTTCATATGTCAAATGCGTTGATCGGGAAGCGAACCCGGTCTGCTGCTTGGAAGGCAGCTATGCTAACCACTAGGCCACCAACGCTTTAGTTAGAATAGCCCTACTCGTTTTCGAGTAATTGTTGTATGTTTGTATGTGTGGTGCTGATAATAATAATGTTTAAGTCAAGCGATGGTGGTCGAGTGGTCAGCACAGCTGCCTTATAAGCAGTTGCCCGGGTTAACGGGTTCGCTTTTCGGTGGATGCTATGACACATGAAAATAATAATAATGTTTAATGCAAAGTCTTTTATACACACAAACTCATCGCTGAAGAAAATTAAACGCTTTTATAAATAAAAAATAATAAAATGTATCAAACACACGCATATATAAAATGCAAGCGGAATATTTACATAATTCGAGCACTTTTGGAACAAATCCTTGTATTTCGAGAGTATTTATGTTTTACCTTGAAGCAAAATTCATTTATTTAACTTGTCTGTAAAATAAATTTACATTTAAGAAGTAAAAGAATTTTATTTGTTTTTTAAAATTTACAAAACATCTGTTAAATTTTAACAATTCATTTTATTTACAGCGGATTATTAAAATACTTCAAACGTTTTATTAAATTTTTTATTGATGTTTCTTCAAGAGAATTTTAAATATTTAAACAAATACACAATAAATTCTTTATTTAATATGGCAAAAAGTGTTTTGTGTTTTAATAGAGGGGGGAAATATAATTTTTAGTTTTTGAAATAAAGATTCCATATTCTTAAAAATTTCACAATTCTTTACATATATAATGAAAGGC
Source organism: Epiperipatus broadwayi (assembly GCA_028023455.1). Lineage (NCBI taxonomy): Eukaryota > Metazoa > Onychophora > Udeonychophora > Euonychophora > Peripatidae > Epiperipatus > Epiperipatus broadwayi. Next base: position 8,487,781 of record JAQFVV010000025.1, on the reverse strand, counting down.
TGGTTTCATACACATTTCAGATCTCTTTCTGCTCTATTTTAAAACAATACTTTCCCGTAGATATCTAACAATTTCTTCTTCTTTTTCTCATATCTATCACAGCTCCACCTAACATACTTTTTGTTAATACACTTCCTTGTTTAAACAGTAGCAAACTCTCCATACAGTAGTGCCATCCAATGCAATCCATGGTAATCAATAGATGCAAGAAGGTTTTGTGTATAAAATCCCTATCTAATCTAAGGATATTGGATGAGCAGGCACTATATAGGGATTTTATGCATAAACATTCTTGCATCTGCTGATTACTATGGCTTTCCCTGAGTGGCACTACTAGTTGGAGAGTTTGCTATTGTTTTAATAGTGATTATGTGATGTTTAGTGATTTTTTAAACTGGTTATAAGTATAGCATCAGTTTTTTTATACCATTTAAATCTGAGCTATCTTAAAGTCCACCAATATTTAGCATGATTTGCAAGTTCTAGTCTAAATTCATTAAAGTATTTCAGTAGAATAATGGTATCAATTATAGTCACTGTCTTTCTAACATTCTAAAATTGAATGCAAAGATACAATAGTAACACCCTGGAGCTCAAAGTCCATTATGATTTCAGTTCTGTCATTTCCAATACTCAAACTTCTTATGAATTCTTAAGCAGTAAACTATTCATTTGTTTTCTATTAATGTCATTCTTAATAGTTTATATCCTTCTAGTTTTGCATTGACAAATAAATTACATCTTTAATTAACAATCATTTCCTAATTTCAAAATACACAATTTCTATTCTAATGATTACATAAGCAATATTTACTAAGGCTGTAACCTCAAGAATGTGCGCATAAAAATGCGATAGTAGGGACCTCTACAGATCTTAACCACAAGCTTATGTTTTGGAAGAGGGGAACCCTTGTTTACTTCAATCTACTTTCTATATAAATAGGTGAAGCTGAAGCGGTTAGATCTGAGAGCGTGAAGCTATTCAATACGTCACTGATTAAGTCCACATTTCTTATTACACATTAATACTCATGTAAGTTTGTGGTTGAGACCTGTAGAGGTCCCTACTATCACATTTTTACACACACATTCTTGAGGTTACAGCCTTAGTAAATATTAATCAAAATGTACATTGTAACTTCATTTGTTAGTTTCATTTTTTTATTTTTTTTTAAAAATTCATATTAACACCATCTTTCTTTCTTTTCTCAAATTTTACAAATCTCAATCCCCAAAACCAAATTCATTAATAAAACTTTAATCTTTCAATGAATGTTTAAGTTTGGCAATAAAAACCCCATGGCAATTTAAAAATATTATTTAATCTGATAAAATGAATTCTAAATACCTACATAAAAATCAACTTATCCCAATAAGAACTTATTTGTGCATAAAAAGCTGCATTATTTGCATTAGATATCTTCTACTAAGATGATTAATTCATCTTGCCATTCTGATATATTATCAATGTCTATAATGTTATTCTTCCATTTTTTATATATATTAAATTCCACATTCTGTGCGCTTCCAATATTTGTGCCCTTATAGTAAAGTATATATCCACTTTTCAAATCAACTGTCTCTTAATTTCATCTTCTAACTTCACAAAATCTGGCAATGCCATATTTAATATTAAAAGTTCTTCTCCAAGTTCACACAAACTTTCTTCATTTGAAAGAAATTAAATGACTGTAGACAGCTAGATAAAGGTCATTATATCAGGGAATTGTTAATGTACTGTACATTTGGCAATTAACTGTGGCCTTGACTAGTGACAATATTACATACTTTCAGATAATGAGGGCTATATTTTATTTTTGCTTGACATGAGTGCAAATATAAAAGAGAATCAGTATTTGCATGTACATAGGCACCTATTCATCCTGCCTTCAACAATATAATTGATATATCAATTAAAAACTATTGGTGTCTGAAATAAAAGCCCATTACTTCTTTAGTCTAAATTCACAGATAATGTAATCTTACCATGCAAACCAACACATGTTGATTAGAAACAAAATCTGTTGACATCTCATTAGTTACCATATATCAACTAATGTTTACAGTTTAATCTAAAGGTGTCAAACTTTCTGCACTCACAACTATGAAACCATTCTTAACAGGTAAATGCCTTACTAATTATTATTCATCATTTATTAAGCTAGAAATTATCACATCAGATTTAATCAAGATATACAGTTAAAACTTTAATTAAGGGTATATATATATTATTAAACACAACCACATGAAATAATTAATTCAATCCCATTCCATTTTTTTTTTCATGTGTAACACTTTACATATATCTTTTAGTCACATATATTGTAATCATAAGTTTTCAAATTTTTTTCACTCATATCAATGCCATCACCTTCCTCAGATAACAAATACCTTAAAAATATTACTAATCATTTATTAGGCTAGAAATTATATCATTTTAAGCTTATATATGCATGTTAAACTACAATAACATGGAATAATTAATGAATTCTATTCCACTTTTTTCATGGGTAATATTTTAAATAGACTTAAAACTTTCCATTCACAATAATGAGAACATCTAAAAAAAATGACACCTAAGATATATTTTATATTGAACCAACAATTTTCAGCCATCTTAGGCCACATTCAGTATTTATCAATATTAAATTATTATAATCTAAAGATCTCAAATGTTTATCACTCAGAATTATGACAATATCTCCTCCAGATAAATATTTTAATGATTATTATGACATTTTCAGTTGTATTATGACAGTTTGGCATGAGCTAATGTTTGGTTGTAGCAGCTTCCAGTCCTGAATGTGGACTTGCCTTACTGTGTCAACCATTTAGCTTAACTGTTGTTGTCTGGAGAACAGATTGTCTTTCATCTCCATGACAATAGTTCTCTGGACAGGATATACACTATCATTCAGATTTGACAGTAGATCTCTGCAGAATATGTATGGTAGAGAATGAGAATTCTATCTTTCAGCTTTGTTTCTGAAGTTCTCACACCCTATCATCAAAAAGACTGTTTATTGCCAGATCCCCATTTTTAATGAAAACATATGTATTCGGTGAGCATCATCACCTATTGACTCATTATTGGCAGTGACTATCCATTATCTATTTATATAAGCATAGTTTCATGATAATGAATGCTTAATCTGATCTAGATAACGTGGAATCTGTACTAGTCCATTATTTGAAGGTAAATTGAGATATGACACAGTTAATAATGGGGGAGGGGGGAGAAAGAGAATAAAACAGAAAATAAATTCATACAAATATAATCAGTAAAAAAATAATAAATAAATACAAAAGTGATAAAAAAAAAAAGACTTTAGCAAAAGTTAGATATCAAGGTTATTATTGTTTTTAACACATAAATAGTTAATTGTTTAATAGCTGCAATGGTTTTAAGTAATTCAATTTAAAAAAAATACATTTTTTTTGGTTTTTCATTTCAATTGTCAAAAACAAAATGTTAATATGACAGATTGTAAAAAAAATTATCTCGTTTTCCAATAATGATTTTCATTTTATTGTAGCATATATGTAATATTATAAATGAGAGCATTTAAATATCCTCTATTAGCTTATTATTTTCTTAAGATATAAAATATTATGTACTCACCAAGTATGGAATTGGGACTTATGATAATATCAAAATTCACAAGATCAATTTCAAGGAAAACACCTTTATCAGTTATTCCATGCCCCAACATCATTAATCACAAATCAAAATAAGCTTGAAACCTATTTATATTAAATAGATCTTACTTTATTTCAAAGTGTTAAAGATGAAATACACACAATTATTAAATATGGTGTTCTTCATAATTAATAAGTAGAAGTACAACTATATTCTGGATAAATAGAAATTATAATTCAATTTCATTTTTTTGTGAACTTAAATATTGATATATACATTTACGAAGGTGTACTTCTATCATATGAAATTCACAACTGTGTTGCGTTTATACAATTAGAACACAGTCATAATTCACAATTTCAAAATTTGACTTCTAGTCAAGCGTTGTTAGCCGAGAGGTCAGCACAGCCGCCTTGCAAACAAGCAGTTGGTTGCAGACGGTTGTTGCGGTTCGCCTCCCGGCCGATGCTATGACATATGAAAAAAAAAAGACTTCTATTACACAATATCCTGTATCTCAGTTAAATATTGACCTAATAGAGAGTGCATAAATAATAATTATTATAAAATATAGTTCGATATGGAGGAGTATTAATTTAATCAAATATTTGGTTTTGCTTCTCTCCGTGATAAGATAACTAAATTCTATTTTAATATTTTATTTATAATTCACATATCAATATGAGATAATTATAATGCAGTTATTTAACATATAATAAAATACCATTTATAAAATAAAGAATAATATCTACTTTAAAAACAGTTTTTTTTTAGTAAGATTATGTAAGCTTTTATTATAATTAAATATTCTAAATTTAAAATGAGAATAAGAACAAAGGACTATGTGTCAAAGGTGAAAGGTTAACAACTATAATAAGGACTAGTCATCACACTTTAGAGTAACATTTGGTCTTACTATTAAACAACTAATTATTGCGTATTATTTGAATGTGATGATGTGATGTGATGTACTGTGGCTTCTCGTTAAACGAAGTCAAGAATTTCTCAGCAATTATGCCCAGACAAACATGTTAGCCACTTTACCTTTCATTCCCCACTCTAAGTTATCTCATATTCTGCTCCATCACATTTCCATAACATAATCTTCATCAACTCTATGACCATTATATCTAAATCCCTCTTATCTTTTCCCAAACCCAGCATAAAAACTAATAATCCACTTTCTGTATAATCACTTTTTTCATATTTATTCTTCCATAACTTCATTGTATGTACCCTTTCTGTTTTCAAACATTTACATTCAATTAACAGATGCCTAATATTTTCTATTTCTTCCTTACACTTTCAGTCTTGTGCTGTGTTAATGTAATCGGTGATTAAATTGTGAGATGATGATTTTACCAATTGTTTATGAAGTTCGCGATATCCAGACTGCTATGTCTAGCTGTTACAGAATGCACTTCCACTAGTGCAACTCTCTCTCTCTCTATATATATAACACGCTTCTACGAGAGTGTTAATAATGACTAACAGTTAAAATTTCTTTTATACACACACGTATATTATTAGATTATCTATTGTGACGCCTTCTTACGTCATTACAATGTACTTCAAAACATAACTAATTTTCTTTTTTAAAGCTACTTTTGATAAAGATTATTTATAAGGTATTGTTAAAATGAAAATAAGTATTTAGCCAATAAAATTGAATTTCAAATAGAAATGAATATTTAGCTATCGTAAGATCTCCAAAATAACCGATTATAAGACAATTCTTTCAAAGCTATCAGAAGTTTTGATTTCACAATTTTCAATCAATTTTTTTCAAACAATCTCCTACTCCCTCAAATGTTTATCGAATTTTAAAATTAGTAGCATCAATTATCTTTACAAATAATAATAATAATGCAAAATCAATACTTTATTTAAACAAAAATTGTGCTTTGCATTATTCTTTTAATATTAAAAAATTGGAAAATGCAAAATATTGAAAAACAATAGAACCATTTTCTCAGTTCAGTTACGTTAAAAAAATAAATAAAATTACCCAGTATAAATATTAAGAATGAAATATTATTGAATAAAAAAAGCTCTTATACAAAGGACAAAAGATATTCTAGTATCATTAAAATTATATCACCTCTATCTTGTATTCTCTTATGGTATCTGAAAGTCATATGACCATCTCAGCAATTAACCATTGTTTTTATTATATTGATACAGAGAACAATATCAAAAAAGTAATTGAAAATGAAATTAAAAAATAGTCCTATAACAATAATCAGAAAATGAAATGCTATGATACATCAGAGAAGATTGAAAGAACTTATTATTAAGTATTAAGAAGGAAAACAAAAAGTAAAAAGTTTTTGAAGGGCAAATAATATGATAATGGCAAATACTATTGATGTAGAAAGCTCCAGAATAAAGTATCATATGACATATTTATTATTTGCTTTAGAAGTATATTCTACTCTATATCAATCTACTTTAAAGTCATAAATATAAAGCATGATAAATCAATTGGCATTAATGAAGAGGGTCAAAAATGTCAAGATTAATATCTAGTTATTGCTCTTTAGCAACAAGTCACGCTGGTAATGTATTTCCATCCATTGGCCATAATGGCTGGAAATTTCAAATATCTTAAGATTTCGAATTAATCCAATCTAATCATAGTTATTTGAAGGTTCAACATTAGTTCAGTCTTATGTATTTTAGTGATCGTGATTTTTGATCAATTGGAAAAAGAAGAATATATACCAGATCTATTAATAATACAAGTGAGTTCATTTGAGTTTAAAATCTTAACGAGAGATTAAGAAAAAAAACAAAATCTGTACACCACTACACTATTATCTTAAAAAATCAACAAATCCACATTCCTTTTTATTTTTTCAATGCTTAGTTTATTAAATTAAAATTAATCCATCTGACAGTTTCGACTGCTGAGCAATCTTTCTCAGAGCTACAAAACTTATATAAAGATTGCTGGACATTCAAAACTGTTAGATAGATTAATTTAATAAAATAAATGTTGAAAAAGTAATAAGAAAAGTGGTATGTTTGATGTTTTGATAATTTTATCAATGTAAGAAAGTTAAGTTGATGATATACTTCATGAAGAAGATAAAATTACTACTATCTCCTGATTCTATGAAGAAATGTAGGGAAAGATCTTTGTTCTTTATAAATGGATGTTAGTAAAAAAATGTTGGAAATCTTCTCTGAACAATTTACATTTTTCTTGAACTACTTAAAATTTTGGCTTTTAGATCCTCAAATTTGAAGTTATATCACTGAATTAAAAAATATTGGAAAAACACATCATATATCATGTTTAACCCTTAGCATGATTTTTTTTAGATATTTGTTATATAAGCCCTACCCTGAAAATTAGCCTTAGTTAGAAAGAGAAAGAAAATACTGTGAAAACATTATTTCACTGTCTCATAAATACATTTTATAAAATCACAGCAATGCCATTCTGGCAATGTAAAGAAGCTCTAAGACTATAGATTGTAAGCCTGCCAAATAACCAATGAGAATGCAGACACAACACATGTGTGAACCTCCGGTGATAGGAAAATATTTACTATATTGTCAAATGCATTTTTTTTTCTTTTAAAATAAAAATTAATCAGAAGGGCTTACATTTTGGAATTATTAACTTTATTATTATATACATCGTGTGTTATAACAGATTTGCTTACAATGCTACACTCATGCGAAATAAAACAATGATTTCAGAATTTTATTTCCTGAAATTTTTGGCCGTGCATTTCATAATTCTCCAATTATCATTTTGAATAAATCTAATTCTTATACCTAATAACTGAAACACGCAGGCTTATTATATACCTGTGTTTATATAGGTAATACATAGGGTATATGAGCACAGACTTTCACATGCCCCACCACTCTCCACACTATCTCATAACACTGATACACTTGAACACATATATATTGAAAAGATAAATAATCACCAATACACGTATTTCATGCTAAACCAGCAATCATCAGTTGGTCCAGATTGCCATCTATACACATTTATGCCATAAGTGCTCAGATATATATTAAGATAGCCAATCCTCATACTTTAATGGACAGGCTTTAATCTATTCCACACTCCAACTCTTCAACCGTCCATCCAATTGAAAATCTGATGATGAAATTCTCAAAGGCCACCCTGAGGCCAAGATTCTTGTCACACCCATGTTGACCTAAGGCCAATCTGACCCCTCATGTACAGGATATAATCCATTTAATACATATACAAGGGATGGACAGACATCTCTACTATGTAATAACTGAAACACACAGGCTTTTATATACCTGTGTTTATATATGTAATATATAGGGTATGCCTAAGTAAATGTAGACTTGTGCATGAAAAAATAATACATTCCCTGAAAGTAAGCCTTGGGGTGTATGTTTTGGAACAAAAATTAATATAAATCAGTGTCTTGTGTTTATTTCCGGGGAAAAGATTGTACAACTAGGAACTGAATATTTATCATGATGCATTTTAACTTAGTAACAAATTATTATCAGCAAAAAAGATATTTGAAATGTACAAAGATAAATTATATATATAATTGTTTTTAATGCATAGAAGATTATTGATAATAAATTTTAATATTTTTATTAAAATTATTTTTAGTTATGACGAAATCTGTGTGAATTAGTTGCAACTATTACTGAAATAAAAGAATAAAAAGCATTATAATCAAATGCATAGAAGTGGATTTTTGAATTCTTTTTTTTTAAGTTTTTAAATAAGAATAAAACAATGCCAAAAAGGATTAAGGAGTTTTAATAAATAATCACATTTGATTCTTTCAATCAGATCATATTACTTGGTTTAGTAGTATAATTCAAGATTGAAAGATAAAGATTATTATAGATGAATATACTGGATGCAAATGATATCATCATTCAATGTCAATAAATAGAGCAAGCCAGAAAAAAAAAGAATCTGTATCTGTGCTTGGATAATGTTTCCAATAGTAACTTAGGCGGTATTTTAATTACATATAATAATTATAAACTATTTAATCTTAAAAAATATTCATTATAATTCAAAAAAAGCTAAAAAAAATTTATAAAGAAATTGAAAATTAGTTTAAAGCTTGGAAATAAAAAGGCATCACAAGACAAGATGGGAAAAATAATGGATAAGATCAAAGATCTAATCTCACCAATTATTTTTATCACGTACCTGAAAAAAGGAATGAATAAGATCAAATAAATTTGCAAAGAAACATCAGTACATGGACGGAAAATATAAAAAACTTCAGATAAGTAAATGATAGATACTAATCATTGAAGAAGATGAAACCTTAAAATCTTAGAGATGTTAAATGAAAATGCAAAAAAAAAAAAGAACAATGCTTAAGGAAAAATAAATAAAAATCAGAATCAGTGCAAAATGTAGAAAGTTCTATAAATCTTGGAATTAATTAATATCACAAGTAATCTAGCCTATTAAAAAAACAGGATTTGGAAAATACATCATGTGATAAAAAAATTAGACTTACTAGACACATGCATGCTATTTATAAATTATGTGGTTGTGAAATATGAGACAAGACAGAACAATCAATAAGAAAAATCTTGGAATTTAAAAAACATGTTGCAAAAAATTGTTAAGAAATGAAAGATATAAAAAATTGATAATGAAGATTTGAATAAAAGTATGAATTTGAGAAAGGTTTTATTCAAGTTATAGAAAGTGATAATTGATTGGCTGTATATGCTGAGTGAATGAATAATAGTTGGAAACTAAAAACCTAAAATTCTGCCTTAGATAAAGCACATATAAAAAAATGGAAATTTCTTCGAATATGACAGAAGGAACATATCTATATTTATTCATCATTCTTGCAAGAATTAGACAAACCTGGGAGATGGAGAAAAAAAAAGCAGGACATAGCTACAGAGATTAATTCCATAGTTTTGATTCTCTTAGTAGTTTACTAAAGAAATCCAGAATATATATTATTTTAAAAAACGGACTTTCAAATTGTCTATTTTTAGTTGATGATAGTAAATAAAAAGATAATATTTTGATTATTTAAAAAATGAATATATATATATTATCAAATGATTTATTATTGATGAATTTATAAAAAATTTAAAAAACTTGAGGTGATAGAATGATCCATGAACATTGATCTCTAGAATCTGATATTATGTATATAATCAAACAGTTTTACAGTTCAGGAGTTATTACCTGATGTGGCTCCACAAATAGTAGGCTGTTACAATTTATGGACTTTGAGCTTTATGTCTGCCACTCTACAACTCACTAATCTAGGCAGAGCTTTAAAATAAAGGAAGAATTTTAAATGGAAGTCTTAAAGTTTTTGACATTCCATGGCTCTTAGATATATAACAATAGCAAACAATTTAGGGGAAATTATTAGAAGAACTAAGCAGGGGCAAATTCCTAATGTTCACTCTATGTTTTCTTGTCATTGCAGATGTTATTACTATGTAATTATTCATGTAGTAAACAAACACGAATGGCTACTCACCAACACACATTAGCCAGGGTGGTGAGTTGACTAGCTTTTTACTTCTAAGTTTAAGATCAAGCAACATTGTGATCTTTCTTTTCAGCTGTGTAACAGTTTTTAAGTAAAATATCAGTCAAGTTATCTTAAAGGCAGGTTGCATTTGTGAAAATAATTTCTTTTTAATAGATATTTACAATCATGACAGACAAAACTAAATTATGTCCCTATTCTCAGATATTAAAGTCATCAGACTAAGCAGTTATTGATGGCCAAAGGCAGAGGATGTTAAGAATTATCTGACAGTGCACCCAGATTACCATTTGATGATGATCATTTATTTAGATGCCTAAAACTTCAGATCCCTTTCAAATGAAGGAAGATTGCAGGAATAGGATGAAGAACTGTTTAATATTAAATGGGATATTGTTGAACTTTATGAAGTTAGAAAAAGGTGAAGAGATAATTGATTTAAAAAGTGGACATGTATTTTATTACAATGGAATAAATATTGAAAGTACAAGTGGAGTTGGATTCATTACAAATAAAAAATGAAAAAACATTGTAGAAATTGATGGTGTATCAGATAGAGTGGCAAGATTAAATTATTCATCTTATTAGAAGATATCAATTGCAGACAATTCAGATTTATGCACCAATAAATTCTCATTGTGATAAAGAAGTAGATGAATTTTATATGGATGTACAAAAGGCTTTTGATTAGACCAAGCAATATTTTTAAAATTGTTATGGGAGACTGTAATGCAAGAATTGTATAAACAAATGAAAAATGAATGTGATGTAGGTAAATTTCATTATGATAAAATGAAAATGGTTCAGATTTGAATAAAATCAATAGGAAGAAAGCTGATACACTATTAAAAACTGCATTAAGGGTATCTGGTACAAAAAAGAAATTTACCAATATATTTTTTACTGAGACAAGATAATAGGCATTTATTTTATATAACGTATGTTTACAATTGTATACATTCAAATATCAGCCTTTTAAGCTAATTGTGCATATGCTTTGCGAGTGTTAATAATAAATGAATACTTTCTCACCAATACAAGATAGTATTTATGCAAGAATAAAAGGAATCCTCATTCCTACGACTCAAACACTTATATATGAGCAAATCTGAAGTACTGGCAAGTAAAGTGTGAGGATGGAACCATCACTTTAAATTACTATATACGATGTCTGAATGAATGATGTGGGTGAAATTGTCTAGAATTTACTAAACGTCATTCCTACTGAAACTTAATCATATGTAAATAAGCATTTGCTCATATATAAGCATTTGAGTTGTAGGAATAAGAGGATTCCTTTTATTCTTGCATAAATACTATATCTTGTATTGGTGAGAAAGTATTCATTTATTATTAACACTCGCAAAGCGTATGCACAATTATCTTAAAAGGCTGATATTTAAATGTATACAATTGTAAACATACACTATATAAAATAAATGCTTATTTACATATGATTAAGTTTCAGTTGAAACGATGTTTAGTAAATTCTAGACAATTTCACCCACTTCATTCATTCAGAGATCGTATATAGTAATTTAAAGTGACAGTTCCATCCTCATGCTTTACTTGCCAGTACTTCAGATTTGCTCATATATAAGCATTTGAGTTGTAGGAATAAGAGGATTCCTTTTATTCCTGCATAAATACTATATCTTGTATTGGTGAGAAAGTATTCATTTATTATTAACACTCTTCAAAGCGTATGCACAATTAGCTTAAAAGGCTGATATTTGAATGAGACAAGATGTATTATGAAAAAAAAGAACATAAAAATGATGCTTTAAGAAGAATTGAATACCGAATGTTTTATAAAATAGTATTAAAAAAGAGTTGATAATAATATAAAAGAATATAATTGTGAATTAGCAAGGAAAGTTATAGAAAAAAATAAAGGTCTCAAAATTATGAGACAATATCTTGATATTGGAAGAAAAGTTATACGGGTTGAATCTTTGTAGTAGTGCTGTGAGTAACAGCAGCTGATTCATTGAAATTTTGTCTTTTTAAAATTGCATGAAAACTATAAGCATGACATCAGCAGAAATCCAAGAATTCATTGCTGATTAATTCCATCTTTAAAATGATGTATCACAATTTGAAATTGGATAAAATTTGAATTTTTATTATTATTTTTTTTGTTAATAGGTGCATTTAATTTTTTTTCTATTTTGGTTAATTTACTAGTTTACATGAGGGTGATAAAGGCAGAAAATTTTTATTGGCCTTATTATGTAACTAAAGTGGATTAAAAATATGCTAATGATTCACATTCAAGGCCTTCAATGGGATGTGAACATAATCACAGAATATCGGAAATATCCATTGTAAGTATAAAATTTTAAATTTTTAAATTATATATATATTTTTAATTATTTGATAAATGGTACAATTTCTTAATTTGCATTTGTATTGGTGTGTGTGTGTGTATAATATATAAATTATATAATATTAAATCATTCTCTTTATTATACGATATATAAATTTGTACTCAAATATAAAAGTGGTTTATGTACAAGGTAATTTTGTGCCTCTGATCCAAATCTGAGGCAACTTTATTTTATAGACATAATGATTCTCAAAAAGTTTAATAATTTATTTTTATATTTATATTGAGTGTGTTTGTGTTTGCTTTTGCATCGTGTCTGTATAACAAGTAAAGATTTACATATATCGAACAGTGCAATGTAAATTTTAAAAACTGATAATCAAATGTACAGAAATGTTGCAGATTATATTTGATAAAGCAATCACAAAATTTACTGGGCATAGTACTATGTAAAAATATAAAAACCAATAGAGCTTTCAAATAGTGTGTGGGTGTAGTGAAAATAGCCATAATGGTCATGCATATACCACCTGGAATTGTATGCATGCAAAAAATCAAATTTTGATTCTTGCCTATGCCTTGGTACTTATGCTGTGGAGTCAGTAGTTTTGCCACATCTTGTGTCACATTATTTTCAAGTCTATAGCTAGCAAATGAGCTATATCAAATAAATTATGTCTCTGTGGGACAATAAATATAACAAGATAACATCACTGGCTTGCATAAAGAATATAAACATCACTGATGTACATCAAAAAATATAAAATGAAGAGATGAAACTCATTTTATCAGTGATATCGACAGTAGCCTACAATTTCTGGTTTTAGATAGACAAGATGCCAATTGCTATGATGAAATGCATGTCCATCTTCTGGAAATGATTTGTTTTGTATCTTTTATTAGAATGAATATTTTTCTTATACATGCCTTTGAGATTCGGTAACTTTTGGGGTACAAGATAAAAATGAAGAATTCATGTGACTTATTTTGAAGATTCTGAAGCTATAGATTATCTCAGATAAAGAATATTATAAATGGTTTGAAAGATAATTTTGTGAGGAATACAGAGAAATTATCAATGAAGATGTAATTTAAATTTATTTAATGATAAATTAGAAATTTTGAATAAACAATAAAGTAATAATGTCAGAAGTTGAAATTTCTTTTTTTCGTTATTTTTTAAATGGCTATTCTTAGGCTTATTGTTTTCCTTAGTTTTTCTAGTTTCTATCAATGTAAAGTTTTTTGCTCTAACATTATTAAAATAGAAGTTATTGCGAAAATTGTGTCTCAGATCAGTTTTTGTAAAATTCAATATGGTACCTGGAACCATACCAGTTATGCAACAGCAAAAATGATAAAATATTAGTAAAAAGAAAGATGACATTATAAAATGTGTGGAAGAATTCAATAAAGAATTATATAGCAATAAAGAAGAAAGCAGTGGGTCTTCTATAGGTATTACATATTCTAAATTGCCCTGCATTTTAAATGAACTAGCAAAACATACAATTAAATCTATGAAGAAGGGAAAGCTCTAAGTAATGATGTAATTACAATCAATATCTTAAAAAAAGCAGGTTAAAGAAATAGAAAAACTGTTATCATAGTTATATACCAGATGATTGGAAGAATGCAGTAATAATATTGATATTTAAAAGAAGTGAAAAGGAAGATATTAGAAATTACAGACTTATTTTTACCAAGTTAATTATGGTTCATCTACAACAAATTTGGATTTTAACTAACCAAGAACAAGAAAGATTTAAAAATGGTTTTAACACAGTGATTTACATGTAAGTATTGAAAGTTGTCAAGCATTGGTGGTTGAGAGGTCAGCACAGCTGCCTTACAAGCAATTGTCTCGGGTTAGTGGATTCGCTTCCTGGCCGATGCTATGACACATGAAAAAAAAGTATTGAAAGTAATTAATAGGAAGAAACAATATATATGGATTACCATTATGTTTTGGATTTGTACACTATAAAAAGGTATTTGATTCAATAAGCATTTCTGCAATGATTAAAGCATTGGATCATCAAAATATAGACCTAGAATATTAACATATTCTGAAAAATATTTTTCAAAATGCAACAACATTGATTAGATTAGATGGTAATACTAAAGGAAATAACATTGAGAAAAATGTAGGGCAGAATGATTCCTTATCTGCAAAACTTTTAACAGCAGTTTTACAAGAAATATTTTGGATTAAAATGAGAAACAGATTACTCAAATCATCTAGATTTTTCAGATAATATGGTTGTTTTACAAATAATGTTTCAGAACTTAAGGAAATGATGCAAGAGTTATCAGAAGAAAGTAAGAAAATAGGACTAAAGATAAATGCTAAAAAGACTAAAGTAATATTCAATAGATATTTTCAGAAGAAAAAAAATAGGTTGTTATTCATGAATTAAAATAAGTTAACACCTGCAAATACTTTGGCCAGATTATTATCATAGATGAAACATACTGAATGAATCATGAATGGAATGCTTTTGGTAAAACTTAGTATGAAAAAAAAATGTCTTTACCATTTCAAAAGGATGGTTTCTAATAGATGTATTTTACCAGATCTTACTTATGAATCTAAGACTTGGGCACTTAGAAAAAAACAATACAAAGACTTTAGATCTCAATGCAGTATGGAAGATGGTTATGAATAATGAGAAGGGATCATAAATGAAATGCATGAATGAGAGAACACAAAGATATTCTGACATCATTGTAGAATCAAGAAATTAGGATGAACTCAAATATGGACATAGTTCAAGATAATAGATGTATAGTTGAGGTTTTAAATTGAATTCCAAGAGATTGTAAAAGACCTAGAAAGAGACAATATGCAAGATGGTTTGATGAAATAATGAATTTTGCTGGCATAATGTGGAGAAGAAAAGTTAGGAATTAACTGAAGTAAATTTGGAGACTTTCATCATGTAGTGGATCAATAATATTTGAAAATAATGATGATGATTTATGAGTTTTTAAATCAAATATTTTTTAAAAATTTCCATCTTGATTTGTATAATAAGATATATTTTAACATATGTAATGTAACATATGTATAAATCACAAATATTTAAGATGCTTCTGCACTTTTAAAATTCATTGTGGGTTAGATTCCATTTTCTCAAATATTATATCATGAAATAGTTAGTATTCAGCCCCCTTCCCCAAATCTCACAGCATCTTCATTGCCATAAAAGTACTATTTTAAAAAAAATGACGTCTTGCCAAGTTAATAATTTAGCTATTGAAATTATCCTTACGTTAAGTCAGGTATTCTATTTCTTGTTAAAAATTATAATACTGCTTTTAATTTTAAATGATTTTTTGAATTTTTGATGAAATACTGAAAAGTTTTTTTTTTTCATATGCGTTGACCGGGAAGCGAACCTCGACCAGCTGCTTAAATGCGGCTATGCTAACCGCTAGGCCACCAAAGCTAACTGAATTTATGCCATTTATTACAAATGACATTTATTTTTGATGAATTGTCTTAAAAGTGTTTGTCTCTAATAATCAAAAGTAAGAAACAAAATTCAAAAGTTGTTATTCTGCATATTGATAAGGAACATATCTAATTATGTAAGTATTATATTACAGAGCTGTATTGTGTAATATTATGAGTGAAATAATTTAAGTGCCCTTTATTAGATCATTGTTTAACTAAGATATCAGATGTTATGTAATACTAGTATTCTGAATTATTATAATATAAAATTCACAAATGGTTTTCAGGAAAACTTTCATCATCAATGCTAGCTGTTAAAGGAGGTTCCAAGAAAATCAACCCTGTAACATTTATATTGCCATAGTTCACCATTTAAAAATTGCCTATTATTTAAATAATGAACTAAAACAGGGACTCTAAATTCTCTTATTCATAACATATGTTTTAAGATTAAATTGTTTTAGTTACATGCCTAGTCATTAAAAAACCATAAGTTTATAAGTGATGTCAAAAAAGAAGGAGGATGAGGAGAAGAAAAAGAAGAAGAGGAAGAAGAAGAGGAGCAATCAAATGCTTTGTCATTTGGGAGGAAAGGGGAATCATAAAATATTTAAGCCTGAGCTGAGACCCATTAGACCTTTAGCTTCTACTTCACTAATCCATAATATTTATTTCTTTAAGATATATATATATATTGAAGCGATATTTATATACACTTCATGCCCATAATTTAAAATTCGAAGGAATTTTAAAAATAAATGTTTTAAACAATTTTGATTATATATATATAATTTATATGCACAAATAAATGCATACGATATAATTAATGATAAATTTATTTTAAAAGTACGTTAAAACAAAATATGTTTTTTATTAACAATTACAAAGTGGAAATGAAATTCTTAGAAAAAGTAATTAAAATGCTTGTAAACAGATTGAGTAAAAAGATAAGATAAATATCTGATGTAATTTAGGGAGTTATTTTATTAATCCCGTTAAAAGATAAAAAATTGGTAAATGGTATGATTGGGTAAATCGAACTGCGGATCAAAATGGAGGTTAGATATTATCTACAACTAATAGATTGAAGGATTCAAACGACTATCGATGGATTCTGTTTTTGCTAATAAGCGACGTCAAAAAGATTTAAATAGTGTTTGTAAACTTATTCTTATTATATTCTGCTATGTTACTTTACATAATCCAACTATTGTGTTTATTTGTGTTTGGTTCCAACGCCATGCAGTAGTAGAGAAGCAGTCATCTGCTTCACTCTGACCAATCAGTGACGTGTAAGCCATAGTCCATTGCTGAGTCCAGAAAAGAAAATTGTCAACTAATGGAGAAATATCTTGAAAGTTGTGCCAGTATGTTTACACTATATACAAATAAACTTCAAATGTCCAAAGCTTCAGGAAAAAAACAGTCATCAAGCAAAGAATAAACTATTACCCGGGGATAATTGTGAACGATAATCAAAATCTGCTGCAGCCATAGTTATGGTTCAACAAATAAAGATCAGTGAAATATACTAATAGCTAAAGACTGAACTTCAGCTTTTACTGCTGAAAAAAATAGGTATGAACTTAAAAAGAATATTATAAATCTCTAGTATAACTATTAATTATCTCCTCTCTAATAAAAATGTTTTAGTCAGTAAAACCTGTTTGTAAGCAAGTATGACAATAGTTTGATGTTTATTCTCTTTATCATGCCACATTTGCACAGCAATAATTTTATATAAAACAATTAAAGTTTATTATAGTAATCTCTGGCACTGCTTATGATTGATTAATTTCAAGAAAATCGGTTATTTCCACTTCATTCAAAGTATAAACAATATTTTAACCAGTAATTTAACAAATCTTGAATAGAGTTTAATCTGGCTGTATAGACAGGCTAGATTAAGATTGTCATTGATTGTATATGAATAGTTCTCAATTTTAATCAAACCATGACTCCAGGCTTGAGAAAGGATAATGTAGAATATTCACTGAAGTTAGCCTGTTTTAATTTAGGCTGTTGTTGTATCAGAATGTGACACATTTGTTTACTTTATTTATCTTAGATGATTATAATACCAATTACTATTGCTGGCCTCTTACATTCATTATTTTATTTAGTGCAATAGTATGCGGTAGAACGAAATTCCTATCATATATTATCTGCATTGTCTTTGTACGTCTTAATGTGATATTATATATCTGCTGGTCACTCTTATGCATTATACATTTAACCTTAGTAGTCGTATATTATAGAAGTTTATTCCTTTTGTATGTATATACCTGGTACATGTATTTGTTAGTGTTCCATAGACTAATGTAATACAAATGTTTATTTCTTGTATATTTTACATTTTCTGTAATAATTTAGCTAATGCCTGAAGTTAATTATAGCAGTCAGTTATTTAACTAGTTACTAAAATGATCTACCTTTGTCTATAGTATTACCATCCTCAATCTGATAGGTTGTCAAAGTTTAAAACTATGATAAAAAAATACTTGTGATTATGAGTCTATGCAGAATTGTATAAGAATATATTATACCAGAAGACACAATCTTATCTGTGCGCAAAATTCATAAAACTATTAAATAAAATGAATAATAGAATTCATAAATAAATAATTCTACGACCTTGTCTTATAAGTTGACAAGCCAGTTATGCTATTGTATGTATTGACTTTTAATATATACCTAAATAAATTGTAATTATTTTTTGAAAATTAGTCATTATTTTGCAATCAATCATTTAATTGGAATAAGATGAAGATCTCTTGGGTCTAGCTGAATTTAGCAGGCCGTAAAAGAGTTGTTCTGTGATGTCTGAATGTAGAACGCACACACATGTCCTTAACGTGATTTTTATGTGGGTTATATATTTTGGACAGTACTTTATATAGAAATGTACAAGCCAGTGAATGTTAATTAATTTAGATTCTAATATTATCAATACAATGATTTTTTATATAATTTAATTAAAACAACTACTTATATAAATATCTTTTTTTTTTTTTTTAAATCTGTATTGATCCTCATAGGTCTACAACTAGTCTGAATTCTAAAAATATAAAGCACCATATTAGATGTTATCATCATCTATTGATTATATTCTGTGACAAAGCAGTTGTCATAGCAACAAGACTATGCTCATGATTGGGATTTGAATATAAGCTGAATTATCTTTGAAATTCAGTTTAAAATTTTAGATAATTGTTTCATAGAGAACCCATCCAGACATCTAACAATTGGTTGGAAATGGGATATTCAGTTATTTTTAAATAGAATTTTTTAAAAAAAAATTGTCATATTATTGTTGGCTATATCTTTGAAGACCTGTTACTGAAGTATTTATCCTTAAATGGGTTTCTTATTAATTATTTTGATTTTTACCTTACCATATACTGAAATCTTTACCAAATTTCATTTGCCTTTTTTAAACAATTTTCTTATCAAAAGGATATGTATTTTTTATTATCTCCTTATGTTATTTCTTTATATTTCTGAATATCTAATTACTACTATCTATATTAGATAACTGAAACAGAAAATGAATCCAAATATAAAGGTAATTAATTTTCCTTACAAATTCCCTGCAGGATCATCTCTGAATCAATCCAAATGTTACGCTTAGATCATGACTTATGACATGAAATGTGGAAATATATTGCACTTTAACTCATAATGATACAGTGTGCTAACTTTAAATTCTGTTGCAAATTGAGCAAAACTACTATTAAAATGTTTGAAATGATTAGAAGTGTATGGCAGTCAAGTCACATGCAGAGATTGCACTGAAGGCAATCTAGAAAAATGTGAGATACGCTATCATATTGACCCAGACAAGTTATTACTTTAAATTTTTTGTAATAAATAACCAAATTATATTGCTTCATAATATATATGTTGATTTAGAAATGGTACTATAGGAAAGACAATTATTCACTTTTCATTTGGGTATATTGTTAGTGATTTCAGTTATGCCAATCACAAAACATCATTTCAAATCGTGAAAGAAAAGACAGTCATAAATTATGCTGGTATACTACATTGATAATCTTATAAAGAAATTAATCTGGAGATGAACCATTTAGATACTTACTAGAAGTTGATATTGACTTTATAATACATTATATCCTGAATGTATCAGTCAGAATGGGGTTGGAAATTTTATAGGACTTTATGATTTATTGTCTTTTGATTACCCAAGTTTACAATAGATGGCTCAAGAATAGGTTGAATATAATCATGCTTAGAACATATCTTAATGGTTTTCTATACCAGCAACCTAATAAATTTAGTTACTTGTCTTAGTATTTTGAATATCTTTAAGATACCTAGTATGGTGTTACAACAAGAATAGCTTTCCAGCATCATGTATTGTAAACTGAATGGTTTCATTGCTTGGTAGTTCATAAGAATTTTCAGCACTGGAAATGCACAGTGGTTTTTAATTTTTGGCTTTATCAATGAGGGTTTGGGATTCAAAGCTAAAACAAAATGCAGTCAGTTATGCATTTGGAAATTATTTTTAACACACTTTTGACTAAAAAACTAATAACCTGAGATTAAAAACAAAACAACTTAGATTTTGAATTCAAGTCATTCTGTTTATATAATTATATCAATAACTAACTATATTTTAGAAAACTGTAACTAACTGAAGCATATTTCTTCTCACTAGTCTTATTATTAAACCAGCAAGCATCACATGATCACATCTCCAATACTAGCACATAATTGTTTATAAGCAAAGCAAAGCAAAACTCCATATAGTAGTGCTCAGAGTTTTGTAGCGAAGTAGAGATAAAAGATGGCTGTTGGAGGGTTGCATTAGATCCTAAGATCTAGGTGCAGTGCTCTCAGATCCAAAGCTCCTCACTGACGAAGGCCACAAGCCAGAAACTAGTCTGGGGATATTGGATAAGTAGGCATTAGATAGGGATTTTATGCACAAGCCTTCTGGCATCCATTGATTACTCTGTTTAGCAAAGGTGGCACTACTATATGGAGTTTTGCTTTGCTTTGTTTAGTCTTATTATTATCAATACAGCCGCCTTTGATTTTTTAGCCTGTTTCAGCATTATAAACAAGATCAGGTCTCTACTCAGGTGCTAACTATTTAATGCTTGGGTTGCATTTGTGTTAGCATTTCTAGACAGAGAAAACAATTGTTTATATTTAGAATAAAACTGAGAGATTGTACTGGGTTCAAAACTCTATGATTTTATGAATTTCAAATTATTATCTTGATAATAAAGGAAATGGCTATCAGATACATGAGTACACTATTTCCAGCTTTGAATATGAAGTTTTCATTAATAAAACAAAAACCAAAAATTAGCCTAGGGATCAAATTTCATTACTATCAGATAACTATTGATTACTCAAGTTTACAATATTGACACTAAAATAGAGAGTTGCTCTTGTTTATATTTTAAACATAAAAAGCAATTTATGACTAATTCCAAGAGTTACTTTAGATCAATGCTTTCCAACATTGTTTTGGCTATGCTTCACCTAAGCATCTCTAAAATTCAGAGGCTATCAACCCCAGGACATATAAATTCTTATTATTTGAAAAGTGAATTTCTCTTTAAGTGAAGGGAACCTAAAAAGTCATTAACAAAAAGACAGTTGAAGTACAATGGAGTTTCAATCCATTTAAATTGCTCCACATAAAAATGGAGAGGTAAAGAGTAAAAGTTATCTAAACAGAAAGACATTGAAAAGAAGATAGCATGGAAAGAGGCAAATTAAAAAAACATTCTTAGCTAAATTTGGGAATAGTAAGATATAAAACCAATTAGCAGGCTTTCAAATTCACTGTTAATAACTAAAAAAACAACAACTTAAAATCACTGTTAATAATTCATTCTCAAATTGCCGATTTTAAAAATCAATTTATCCTTTTGTGGAGCATGTGACCCACATTGGGAACTACTGCTCTAGATTATGTTATTCATATAATTTTTGATAGGGGGTAGATGACCAGGAAAGTCAGCAAATTTAAAGCATTGAAAAAACTGTTTAATTGATGATGGAAATATATTTTTATAAAGCTATCTTAGTTAAAATGTAATATGGGAAATCAGTCCTTTAACTATGCAATATATAGCTATTTCATGAAAACAAGATCAAGAAAATTTCTCTTTCTTTCCTAACTGTGATTACAACATGCTTCTTTTTTTTACCCACTAATCTTCCTATTTTCTGTTAGTATTGTTTACCAAGAGATTGGTCAAGAAATAGTAATGTACAGTTTATAAGTTTGTCATCAACTTTTCTCATCTATGACTGACTAAAATACTGTTAATAGAAATCTTTGTAAAATATTAAAATATACTCTTATGATTAATATAAGTTTGTTTTATATTAAGAATTTGATTGAAGGAGTTTCATTATGTTTTCAAATAACAATACACAATATATCAACATCATCATTTATTATTTCAATCATTGTCAATCCACTATAAGATGAAGGTCTCTCCAAGTTCAGTTTAAGAATTAAACTGTTCAACTAGTAATATGTTCAGTCCAGATTTCAATCCCTTTTTGTTACTCTTAACATACACTTTTCTATATTTTATTGAGTTGTCTGAAGTTTCTATATTGCTCTCTGTTAAGTTAGATCCATAAGTAATAATTGGTAAAACAAATCTATTAAAACTCTTCCTTTCAATATTAAGTTATTTCTACTAAAAGCACTCCATCCAAGTTTAATTCTATGATTAATTTCTTCCATTTATAATATATCAATGTAAGTCCTGTGTAAAAAAAACACAACTGATTTTAGGAAAGATAAACTCATTTAATGCAGTGATGGAACAAAAGCATCTAGAGCAGCGGTTCTCAACCTGTGGGTTGTGACCCCTTTGAGGGTCGAACAACCCTTTCACAGGGATAACCTAAAACCATTGGAAAACACATTTTCAATTCATAACAGTAGCAAAATTAAAGATTGGGGGTTACCACAACATAAGGAACTGTATTAAAGGGCCAGCATTAGGAAGGTTGAGAGCCACTAATCTAGAGTGAACAATTAATAATATAACATCATATGACTTTCTCAGATGTTTACAAAAACATATAAAAAAGCAATGGCTCAGATAAATATAGCTTTGTAAGTGAACTAATTTGGGTTCAAAACTCTAGGTTTTTTTTTTATAATGCAAGCAATTACTTTGAATAATTAAAACAGTAAAAGGTAACTGTCAGACATATGAGTATTAAATTTTTTATAATCCTTACTGATAAATATTCAATGATTACTCCAGAGTAAAGTAAATAATTCTAGAGTAGAATAAAGATAATTGATCTTGAAGGCCAAAAATTCCTGGATCTAAGCTCAATTTGTTTGCTTCCAGTGCTTGAACATCACATAAGGCTTTTCAATTTTTAAAAATTATTTTTATTTAGATAATTTGGATTTGAATTAGGGATAAATAAAATATTAATATTGTATATTCAAAACTATAGCTTGGGAAAACAAGCCAAAAATAAAACAAAGTTTATTAATTGACAAAAATATAACTTGCGACAAGGAAATTATATTTTTCGGAAATGATTAAATATTCGGTAATAATAAAGACATTAATATTATTATGTTTTTTTTAAAAAAATGTCAATACGTCCACAAAAAATTTATGACTGATTAAAAAAAAAACTACTCTAAAATTCATGAAGACGGATTATTATTCAAATGAAGCAAAGTGAAAAATATATTTTTAAAAAAACATTTCTTCATTTTTCATGTCACTTTGATTCCGATACCCCTCCTTAAAAATCTGAATAATGGAGAAATTACGACTGAGAAATAAACACTTAAAAGGCAGATATATTTATAAAATACTGACAATTGGCAGAAAGTTAATATCAAAAACATACTTTTCAAAAATATTATCAAGCAATACATGAAAGAAATTTAATACAAAAAAATTCTTTCAAAACTCAATGAATTATTTAATCAGAAACATAAAATTCACGTTAGAAACAATTTTTAAAAAGCCACAAAGAAAAACAATATATAATAAGAAATCAATAAACTCAACAAAAGAGAATTATTACTCTTTTAAACTTCTGTCACGGGAAAACAAATAATTCATAAAAGAAGAAATTCAGAAAGGCATAAATAACAACAGTTTAACAATATAAAAATATATTTATTCATGATGAATACATATAAATAAAATAAAATATAATGGAATTGATGTTAAAAATATCTTAAGTTTATTTTCGTGGTAAATAAACAAACTGCTATCTAATGATAAAGGTAGGGATAAACTTAAAAAATGTAGTGTTTTTTTTTCCAACTTTAAAAAAAAAGACTTTATTGTTCAGGAGTTCAACGCCGGAAGTGCCAAAGCAGAAACCGACGCAAAGAGCCTATACTCCAGAATACATTTAACCTCTGCATTAAACCATACAGAGCAAAAATTAAAATAATAATATAGCATGTATACAAATTATAATATATCTGATTTTGTTCCAAGGCAAGATGATTCATAAATACAAACCAGACGAAAGCAGCCTATACTTATCTACATCAATAAATGTTGCCTTGACAACCATTCAACATTCTTGACGAGAAAATGCTGCTTTCGTGCGATGCAAATTGTAATATATAGACTATAGAAAAGATTTTCATAATTAAAAGATTAATAACTGTAAGCATGTTGATATAAAATAGATTATCTTGTAAACAGTCTTTAAAAATCTAATCCAATGTCAAAAGAAATTTCTTCACACATGCAGTAAGTAGAATTCAAACAAAATCTCATTCATCTTACTTAGGCCCAATGGATCTCTGAAAACTTCTATCATGATTTCTAAAGTAAGCTTATAAATATTTATAGTTTTTTTCATCTATTGTTTTTCCATTATCTGAATTTGGATTCACCATAGATTGCTGAAACTTAGAAAACGCCATGACTATCTTTTGGCCAATTGACTTTTGCCTTGCACTTGTGAAAATAGTCTTATCATTTTTGATAATCTCTGCACAGTATGATCATTCCATCATTCTCTCTGTTTACATTAGATTTCACATGTGTTTTGTATTATTTCTATGATTATTAATTGTAATTTTAATGAATAGATGATACTTAAAAAATTTGATATGTGTGGTTATGAATACTTTTTTTGGTAGTACTGGAGTAAGTTTCACTCTTTTCTTAGATACAATTTGAGGTAATTAAGTAATTATATATTTTTAATATATATATATATTTTTCCAATTTGTGAAATATGATTCAAAATGAAAAATACACAAACGTTTTTATGTTTATTAAAAATATTTTCATTTATTTTTTATTTTGGAAAAAATATTTAATAAAAAAATATGATTAAATATATATATAACAATATAAATAAATTACATCTGAAAGCTTGCATATAAAAAAACACAGGGCACAGGACAAACAATTAATTTAAAAATAATTCTAAGTAAAAGGATTACAAGAATTACCTCTCATTCAGTCTTTTACCCTAAACATAGGGTGATAATTTTATAAAGATGAGTAGTCAAAATAAATTATGGAAGTTTATAAGATTTTGTCAGATTTCTTCATGTACTCAGCCAAAATTGTAAGAACATAAAATCAACAAGTAAAAAATATATATGATATGTATATGTTATTATAAATGTTTTACAAATCATCAGAATAATGTCCATTAATATAAAAGACAAATATGGCCTCATTGAAATGTCAACTGGCTGCTTCCAAGCAAAAGTAATCTATGTTATGAATTCATCTTTTAAAGACTAGCTGCAATTTGATTGGTTTCGTGCAGATTCAATAAAAAATTCTCTCTTTGAGAATTTCCACACAATGTTCCACAAACTTTGTTTTAAATATATATACACACAGAGATTTAATATAGAATTTTTAGACAAATTAGATGAATGGTACATATATATAATCTTTTAGAAAATTAGAACATTACAGAAAATTTTTTTTAATCTTTCCCAGTTGTTAATTTTATTGGCCACACGTTACAAATCAAGTTATTTTAACAAAGTATAAATTTTACATTTAAAACTGTAATTCATTAAAGCTTTGAATTAAGAATTTTAATGAAAAATTTCAAAGCCACTATTGGTTATGATAGTTTTTTTTTTTAAGTGATCATAATAAACTCTCTTTTCGGATACTCTATGGATATGAAAAACCTGTTTCGAGCAGATTCTTTCACACATACATGTAAACAGCTGATTTATTAATATTATTTGAGAATAAGATTTGCATTAGATGCAGTAATCCACTGTATTATCAGGAACTACTTCAAAACTAACATGACAATTACATCTTTAAATGAATTATCCAATCATATGGCTACTTTCAAGAGTAATTATATTCATTCTATTGTAAAGTCATTTACTGTAAAATTGAGTAATCAATGAATACCAGATCATATAGTAATATAAGAGTCCCATCTCTAGATCTGTTTCTGGTGTTTGCCTTTATCAAGGAAGACTAGAGTTCAAAGCTGGAACTAATACACTTTTGGATCTAGCAATCTGAAATTTAAAAGCCTTAGGTTTCAAACCTCGACTAATCTGCATACTGATAAATATTGCATTTTCCTTTCTCTTCTTGTACAAAAGGTTATTAAAGGGATCACTGTTGTGAGGATAATCCATTTATTAAATAGTATTATATTTTTCTTTATGTTTAAAAAAGGCCTCAATAATGTTTTAAAATTACATTTATTCAACTTATTTATATTATGATTTTGAAATAAAATCTCATAAAATGTTAATATTTCATTATATAAACTACTTAAGATAATTAAAAAATGAAATAGAACTAAAAGATATATAATATCTAAAAAAACAACAACTATATATTACCGACCTTACTAACTTGCAGATCATCAAATCAATAACTTTGTAATCTTTCAAATAATGCACTTACCTAAAAAAAGACAAAAAAAAACTATATATATTATTCTATTAAAATTTACTAATCTATTTATCTATATGCATATAACAAATGTATTAAGATTTGATGAAAATAATAAAAAAGCTGACATGCAAAGCCAAGTCATTCAGTACACAACAAATATACAACTTTCTCAGCATTCATCAATCAATATTGGATGATGGGATTATTACTCAAGTCAATGATAAAAAACCATCAATGATCAGCTTCCAGTGTTAATTGTATTTGATAAAGGCCTTAAATAAAAACTGGTCATTCATATGCCCTGTGAAGTTTAGCATATTGGTAGTGTCAGACTGGAATGTGGGGTCCTAGGGTCAATTTTGACACTGACAACTTATGGAACTCAAACTTCTTATGAACTCTCAAGAAATAAAGTCATTTAAGCACATATACTTATAAGTATCCAATGAACAGAGTTTCTATTGTCACTGCAATGTAAAAATAATGTGTTCTTGCTGTGTATTGATTGGTTTATATAATAAATACATAAAGACCAATATGTGTGTGTGCATAGCTGTTCAATACAAAAGACATTTGTAGTCACTTTAGATATAATGAAAATATCTAATAAGTAAAATTATGCAAATGACCATTTTAATCTGGAAATGCTAATTTACATCTTTATGCAAATTGAATACTCCAAAAACTTGAGTTTAACATTGGATAATTACACATTTATGCAAATTAGTAAAACTATTAAAATTGTTATCAGAACTTTAATGTCAGAAGGTCAGACAGCATTTTAGTGCTAAATATCATGCCAAGCAGTAAAGTGTTTGTGAAACCTGCAATTTTTGAAAAGTGAAATATAGTGAAAAGATAACAAGGAAGAGTTAACAGAGTGAAATAAACGACTGTAATATAAATATGCAGCATTATAGGTGAATTCTATGAAGAACTGTGCATGTATGATGAAGACTGATTTACTTTATGAAATTCAATGAGCTAGCTGTGAATTGAAAATACTAACCAACTACTAATAGTACATATTCTAAATATAACATTCAACTCTTAAATTATCAACAATATCAACCTGCAATCAATAATAAACTCATTGTTAAGTTGTTAAAAATATTTCGTGTATTATTTCTAAATTAAATGATGAGTGTACAGCTGCTACCTTCGGTTAAATCTGGCTCTGTACACATTTATTGGCACTGTCTCCAGAACCTGTGTTAAGTATTAGTTATCAATGTGGATGTATAACATGGCACTGCAGATTAGTAAAGTAATGCCATTTGATGTAAATAATCTGGGATAATGGCAATTATATGTTAGTAATATTGAAGAGTTCATGATAATTAATAACATTATCGATAACAAGTTGAAAGTTGCTACCCTGCTATGGACATTGGGAAAAGATGTGGTGCAAGTAACAAATTATCTCTATGACCCAAAAATGTCTGATGATATTGGTACAAGAAATTGCTACAAAAACTTAATTCTTTTTTCAAACGAACAACTTTGAAATACATAGTATGACTTTGCTTTGGCAATAAAATGCAGTCAACAAATGAAAAGATAAGGGAGTTTGATATAGCATTATAAGAATTATCTAAGAAATACAAATCTAGAAGAGATGCTACATGTAAAACCATTCTTGAATGTACATTAGAATTTAAAAGTATAGCAGATAAAATTAAGCAAACACATATGTAAGCAAAGTGAAAACAGAGATGATAGAAAATATTAAATGGGAGCCCAGTGTTTGTTATTGTTTTGGAAAGAGAGGACACATAAAAAGAATGTTTAAACTTAAGGCACTTAAGACATATAAGTGCCTTAATTGTAGATTGACAGGGAATTTGTCAAAAGATTTTACAAACAAACAACAAATGACTAATGCATATTTATCTCATATAATAGTAAATTGTCCAAACATTTTAATACTGTTACACAATGCTTTATTTACCACCCTTTTCTTACCGTTTCCAGTTTCGATTGCCCCAGCAATCTTCTTCTGAAATTTATATCTCCCAATCTCAACTGCTATCTAATAATTACTCTTTCTTATTGCATTGTCAATATAAAGTTCTGAAGAAGATTGATGGGGCAATCAAAACTGTAAACTGTAAGAAAAGGGTGGTAAATAAAGCATTAACAGTATTAAAGTGTTTGGACAATTTACTATTATATGGTATACATTTAGCAATGCAATAAGAAAGAGTAGATATTATACTTCTTGAAGTATATTTATCTCCCAATAATAAATCAAAGAAATGATAATTATTAATGCTATGAATGTGAAAAAAAATAATGGAAATTGAAGATACGTCAAATAACAAATATAACAAAATACAAATCAAAAAGTAGCTACAAATATAAACAGGAATCCTATTAACATTAAAGGAATAGTGATAACACCAGTAATAATAAATAGATACATAGAGAATTTATTATATGTTTTAATTAAGAATATTAGCCCTGTGTTGGGATATAACTGGTTTAAGCCTTTGAGAATCAGGATAAATATTATTAAAAGAGTGAAATAAATTCCCTCAGTTATTCAAATCCAGCCCAGTCAGAGTTAAAGACAAAATCAGTAGAAATAGAGATAATATATAATGCCAAGTTATTTGTAGATCTAGTAAGATACCATTCATTCTTAAGCCTAAAAATAAAGGAAGTGCAAAAGGATTTAGTAAACAAAGGTATCATTATACCAATGGAACAAACTGCGTGGCCATGACCATTGTCATAGTCTTAAAGACAGATAGTACTGTAAGAAAATGGATCAATTATCATGTAACAATAAATAAAAAAATTCAATAAAAGAGCCTAGTCCATATCAAGCATAAGAGTATCTTCTCAATAGAAAGCTTTATATTTCACCAAATTAGATTTGCAATCATCATTTCCCCAAATACCTGTTAGTATGAGAACAGCCAAGTTGCTTGCAATAAATATGCATATGGGTCTATTTAAATTTAATAAGTTACCATATGGAATACAATAGCATCTAATATTTTCCAAGCTAAAATGGAAAGTCTTTTAAGAGAAGTATCCTGAAAGTAGCTGAAAGAGAAATGCAGTAGAGTAAATGATAAAAAATGTCTGCAAAAAAATAAATTTGGAGCTGGGCTCAATGCCTCAAAATGTATTTGGTCAGCAAAAGCAATTAAATTACTGGGACACATCATAATGGATAAATCAAAATATCCTAATTCAGAGAAAGTCACTGTTAAAAATGCCCCAAAGCCAAAAAACATCAAACAGATACAAGTATTTTTAGGTTTGCTGAACTTCTTCAAAAGCTTTCTAAAAGGCAAATCACATATAACCATCTTCCTTTATGAACTGTTAAAAAACCAGAGATGAAAATGAGAAGTTCAACAAGGCAAGGATTTTAGAGAAGTAAAGAATTTGCTGGCATCTGGTAAATATTAATACATTATTGCAAACAGCAAGAAGTGGTGATTACTATGGAGAGCTCAGATTTTGGTATAGGTTTTATGATTTCTCATAGTGTGTATGGAGGTGAACACCTTACTGCATACATTTACAGAAGACTTTCAATGACTGAGAAAAACCATAGCCAATTGGACAAGGTAAATCTTGCAATAATATTCACAGCAAAGAAATTCTATCAGTATGTTTATGGATGGTCATTTTCATAGATCTCTCTATTGGGAATTTTTATGAAAAATAAAAATTCCAGACTATGCTAGACAATATATTCTAAGATGAATTAATATCCTCACATTAATAACTTTGAAATATTACCCAATTCTGGAAAGCAGATAAAGCATGCTGATGCACCTTCTAGAATTCCAGATAAAAACATACATAAGTCATGTCTTACAGATTTCAACTACATAGATGTTATAGTGAGTAGTAAAATTCTAGCAGAATAGACAAGAAATAATGCAGACACCAATAGTTAAAGATAAGATTAAACAAGTTTGGGCAAAAAAATGCCGAAATTTTAAATACTTGGAAAAGTTTATCTATGTGTCAAGAATATATTCTTATGACAAATTTCTACTAAAGGAAGGAAACATTCCCTGGAATAATATGCTTGAAAGAACTAGAATCATTCATACATTTGGTGGTCAAAATATATAGTGATGTAAATGAAACAATAAGGAATTTTCAAGCTTGTTAAGAAATGGTGATGTTATCTACTAAAAAGTTCCAGTCTTGGTTTGAAGCTACAAAAGCATGGTAATGGGTCCATTTAGATCACACTGGGTTTTTTCATGGATACACATTTTAGTAGCTATTGATTTAATTTTTAAATGGATGGAATACTGAATGGTATAAAATACCAGCGCAGAAATTGTAATAAAAATATTAAATTTCTTGCTACATATAAGCATTGTTAGCTTATAGTTACTGATAGTAGTGCAGGATTCTGTTCAATGCAATTAAAGGATTTTCTTGCTGAAGGGATACATGTTTTAACACTATCATATGATCCTGAGTCAAATGAGCTAGCAGAAAAGGCTGTTCAACATCAGCAATTCATACCAAGCTCATTTACAAAGAAAATACCTGGAGAATTATTAATGAAGTGCTGTGTAATAATGCATATTTCTGTGCTGATTTCAGACAAGACTAAAAGGAAGGAGCTAAATATTACTGAAAATGTCAAGTTCCATATAAGACAGACTGTCTGGATAAGGGAAATACTGAAGAAAAAATGGATACCAAGAATTATAATTAGACTACTATCTATCCAAATCTGCAAAATTAATTGAAAGATAGTAGAGAAGTAAGATGACATATTAACCATATAAAGAAATGTTGTATTGAGGTAATAGGGATAATGAATCAGAGGACAAATTCAGCTACTACTCATATTGTAGATTCTTGAGAGAGAAGAATGAGAATAATAAAATGGATGTATCTTACAACATTAAAATAGGTACAGAAAAATATCTATGAATCAAGATACATCTAAGGAATTAAAAGGTGAATTACAGCCTGAACAAGAAGAAATAACTGAGCAGGAGGGACATGTTAAAACCTGCCAGAGATAGGTGCATGCTGAAAAAGTTATAAGATTATTTTTGTGAAGGGAAGGTATTGGTGTTTATTGAGAGGTTTGTATAATAAATAAATAATGTGTGTGCATAACTGATCAATACCAGACATTTGTAATCACTCTAGCAATAATGAAACTGCCTAATAAGTAAAATTATGTGAATTATCAATTTAACCTGGAGATGATTATTTTCATAAGGACAATAAAAAAACTTCTTAGGCAAATTAGTGGCACTACGAAAATAATTAGCAGAACTTTAATGTCAGAGAGCAGTTTAGTGCTACATATCATGTGAACAGTAAGATGCTTGTGAAGCCTGCACTCTGTGAACAGTGAAATATGCTGAATCAAGCATTATAGAGAAAAGTTAATGAAGAAGAGTTAACAGAGTGAAATAAAGTGTAATATAAATATGCAGCATTAGAGTTCAATTCTTTAAAGAACTGTGCATGCACGACGAAGACTGATTTAATTTGTGGAATCCAATCAGCTAGTCGCTAGTTGAAAATATTAACCATCTACTAATAGTATATATTCTGAGTAATAAACTCATTGTTAAGTTATTAAAACTCTTTTGTGTATTATTTCTAAAATAATTAATGAGTGTACAGCTGCCTTAGGTTAAATCTGGCCTACGTCACGCAATGCTGGATGAAAAGAAGTATTTGTTGTCAATTAAAATGGTTACGAAGAAAACATTAATTAACCGAAGCTAACCAAACTACAAGTGAAAATTAATAGCGGAATGATGGTTAAATAAATGTATAAATTGTATGTGCCAATATAGTACTTAAATTGTGAACTTTAAAGAGTTTCTTTCTATGTGGGAATAATATATAGTCTGTTAAAGACATGCTGAACATTAATTATTATTAAAAGAACTATATGTATTTGCTAATATACTGTCTATGTGCAAAAAACTTTTAAATTGAAAAATACAAAATAGATTTACTCCTTGTGTGAATAAAATATATTTCCGCTTGAAAATAAATCATAATTTATTTTATTTGGTTTATTGCATTCTTAACGGTTTTTTTTACTTCATTATTATTATTTTGGTATATTATATATAAATTTCTGTGTATATTGTTATTATTATCACTGACTGACTGGTCTTAGAGAACCTCAGGACATAGCACCAAGCAAGCAAAAAAAAAATTTTTTTTTTTTAAAAGAACTCTAAATGCTATAAAAATATAACGATTCTAATAAATGTAGACATAAAATTAGCATAAACATTTTGTATGTGTAATTAAGAGGAGAAACGACTTGTTGAATAATGGATCAAGAACAGAATGAATCCTCATTATTGGATCCTTTGATGTTTATAAAGTTACTTTTGCCAACACTGATGAAAATTGAGAATGAAATTAATCTATTAGCATGATAAAATATGGCATAATCATTATTAGACTAACTGCACAAGGAAACAGATAGAATCTCTCTATTAATGATCCTGTTTAAATACTTAAATAGAAGTTAATAAATTAACATATCATGAAATTAGCATAGCTTAATTGTATATGTAATTAAGAGAAAACCATTCAGGTTATGGGAAAATCCTTGTATAGTTGATTATCAATCTAATAATTACTAATGTTATATTTTATCTGGATGCTATACTAATTTCACTTTGAATATTGGCATAGATAAACTTAAAAACAGCAAAGTTCCAAGAATAGGTGGATTCATTTCTATTTTTGACTCTTTTTTAAATATATGGAGGCTATTTATTCATAGCCTAAGGGAGACTGGTTTTATCCTCTTAATAAAAACAATAGTTCAGATATAAAATGATATACTTTAAGTATCACAAGTAAATGTTATATATATATTTACAAAACTCTTTAAAACAGAAATTTGTTTCTATTCCTGTTCATTTTTATTTTAATCTCGAGTAACAGAGCCAAGCAGTAAATATGAGTGATTTAGTTAATGGAGGAAGGCAATGGACCAGTTCTCAGCTGAGAAAAGTAAAAACAAAATCTCAGTTTGATCAAACAAATTACACTGTCATTCCCCAATTATTTCTTAGGTACTCCAACATCACATAACCATCTGAAAAATGGAACCAAATGATTTTTTTTTCTGGGAGACTCAAGTAATAAACATTTCTTAATTCTCAATGGAGAAAAATATAGATCATTTGAAATAAACTGTTGCCAGTGTGACTTTAGAAGTAAATGACACATTAAAACAGGCAAAACTCTCCATACAGTACTGCCACTCAATGCCAGCCAGAGTAATCAATGGATGCCAGAAGGTTGTGCATAAAATACCCATCTAGTGCTAAGATCTAGGTGCAGTGCTCTCAGATCCAAGGCTCTCACTGATGAAGGCCAAAGCCAGAAACTAATCTGGGGATATTAAATGAGTAGGCACTAGATGGAGATTTTATGCACAAGCCTTCTGGCATCCATTGATTACTCTGGTTGGCACCCAGTGGCTCTACTTGCCTGTTTTAATAAAAGTTATATGCAAGCATAAGAGATGGTGATCATGTGATATTTAGTGGTTTAATACCAATCCTGCCTAAATGACACATTGTAAATCATCAACACCAGTAGCAGCAGCCCTTGGATTTTGCAATGAATATGCAAATCAATCTGTGCATAATGCTGCCTACTTTTGCAGTATAATTTTTTCTTCATATAATACTTTGAACACCATGCCTAATTGTAGCTCTTTAATGTATTCTATCTTCCACCATATCTTACCAATGAAAACAACCAATCTCACACTTCTACAGAACATCCTTGATATAATCTTTATACATAAATGGGATCTACCTCTCCCATGAAAATCATGCTCAAATTTAAAGACCTTTTTAGAAAGTCTTATAATGTTGATTTGTTTCAATGTCCAATCCAACAAAGATGTGATTTTACAATAATGGATACTAAAGTATCACATCTTTTGAGGAAAATATGGAATAACTTATGCTCTAACTATCATATTTTTAAAATTTTATGAAACATCTTTAATACATTATTTACTTTACATATTTATAAGATAAACAATTTTAAAATGCTGGGATGATTTCTAAACATCTTTTTATTTTTTTAATTATAATTATTAAACTACTATCGCAACTAATTTATACCACCTCACTCTGCTTGTGGATTATTCATGTAAGCAGGAATAATCAGTTGATATCAAATGGGCTGCCAAACAGATCCTTACTTTAATTTTGTTACCGACCATCAATAGAGAAGGGTATTAATAATACCACCATCCCATGAATATCTTTTACTCCTATCATGCCATTCAAACTAATATCTTAAATTTTAAAACACTGTGAGGTTTCAAACACAAGAATACTTGTGGGTCTATTCTGAGAATCATTGATTACTCATGTATATAAGGAAGACTCATTATTAGAGTGAAGTGAATTAATTATTGCTGTCTAGTGTATATTAAGTGTAGGCTAGAAGTGTGTAGAAATTTATACAAATTAAATTTAAAAATGCTACTTGAGCAATTCATCACCCATGTTAAATTATTGAGATTCAATAATTATGAAAATTTAAAAGGGCCTCCCCTCCCATAATTTTATCCAAGATTAAGAGCTGCCAAGTTCATTACTGTGATGAAAGAGTTTATCTCATTATTGGCCATCTTATTCTTTCCCCAATTGACTAATCAATATTGGTAAATAAATGGATATTTAGTTATTTGTAACTGGTGCATAAAGCAAATCCTGAAACCATCTGAGTGGCGAAGTGCTATAGCAAATCTATTAGGAAAGAATGAGTTTCCATTGGGCATTAAAGTTTATCTTTATATGTAGTAAAAAAATTTGCAGTTGTTGTTCCCGGGATAATTTCTTTTTAAAAAAACTGTTAAAAAGGAGAAAATTTGGAGGCAACAAGTTTTAGTCTGTCTTGCATTGGTGGTCGAGAGGTCAGCGCGACTGCCTTGCACTTGCAGGCAATTGCCCGGGTTGCGGGTTCGCATCCCGGCCGATGCTATGACACTTAAAAAAAAAAAACAAGTTTTAGTCTGAAGAATTGATTATAAATAATAGGTGTTGCTACAATGATATAAATAATTCATGATTGCCTCCCCCCATAATGTACAATAATTTTTTTTTGTTAATGACCACAACTGTGGTCATTTCTCATCAGTGCTGTCCTAAATTACTGTTCTTAATATTAACACTGTATTAGTTATAACACACTAAAATAAAGAAATAAAAGAAATAGAAGAGAGATAAAGCAAAATAGAATAAATAATAATAATAATAATAAAAGCAAGTCATATACAATGTGACATTACTTTTTTTTTCTCATGTGTCATAGCATTAGCCGGAAAGCGACCTGCTAACCCGAGGCAACTACTTATAAAGCAGCCGTCGCTGACCTCTCGACCACCAATGCTTGACACCGTGACATTACTTTTATAAGCTTGTATTTACAAAAATGCAAAAAAAAAAATATTTTTATTAAAAATTACATTTTTAATAAAAATAATAAAGAACAAAAGAAAGATCTTGATTGTCTTTCTTTAATAAATCATTAGAAAAGGGTATGTGTTAAACTCAGTATAAATTTTTGTACAATAGATAACAACAACAACAACAACAAAATTCATATTCACTAAAAGTTCAAGTAAACATCATAAATATATTAGCCTTAATAAGCAATGTCAGGATGAGTAACTAGAAAACAGGATATTATAGCAATGTAATGAAACGTGATTGTTATTAACAGTGTTTAGTTAATAGCTTTTAATTTGAAATTTAAAGACAAAAAAACAACCAATTTAAGAATTAGTTTAAATAGAAAAAGGTGTGGATGTTGTAGGAGCAATACTGATTCCAAAATACTACTGCTTTTAACAAATAAAAAAACAAAGATCTCATAGTGTTATAATTACTACATGAATTAATGTCTTATTCTTTATTATTCATTTTGATGACATATATCATACACTTTTTCTTTCTGTTTCACCTGAATGTGCAGCCTTCATCAAAGATCTTGTATTTGATCTATTAAACAGATCTGAAGATGGCTGTATGTTCAGCTGAAATAGAAAATAAATTGCTTTTAAAAGTGAAAAAAAAAAAAGTTCAATTAATATTGCATATGGAAGTATTATCCCACCCAATTCACTAGGAGTGAAAAATAAAAGCTATATATATATATATAAAGATACTCCTTATAAGATTTTGAAAATATGATGGTAGAATTATAAGACAGTTAACAAGTTCTTAAACTTTCTGAATATGATAATAATGAATATTGCAAAGAATATTCCCATCAAATTAGGAATATGGAATAAATGAATAGCATTTAACTTCCTCAAATGATTTCTTTTAGTGAAATGGAGCAGCTTTTTCAGAAAAAGCAGACATTTACAGAGTAAAGATTAAGGAGATGCAATATTGATTATTTCATTAGAAAAATATGACCAATGATACAATACAATAGAGAACTATAATTAATAAAGGTGTTAAAGTCCTTCAGAAAGAAGCAGATTAAATAACAAATAATATATGTGAGTTTATGTTTCAGATTGGTTACATAATCATCGTCACACATATCTAACTTTATTATTCTTTGACTCTGATTCTTTTTCTGGGGTTATGATTGTCATATTCTTGGCTATTAATGGTATCATCATTTTAAAATGTTTATAATATTCACACTTTTAAAGATGCAACGTAAAGATGAAAATCGTTATTTGTTTAGTACACTGCTAAATGACTTCCAATTAGCGTTTGTTGACATGAGATTTTAAATAAAATAAACAAACATTTAATTAAAATGTTTACCAACGAGATTTGCATTACTTTACATTTTCTTATATATTTTACAAGAATCAATCTTCCGAGACAAATTCTTTTTCATGTCCAATGATTACGACAAAAGAAAAACTTAATAGATTTGTTTTTGATAACAATTCACTAGAGAATAATATTAGTTTTAAAAAATCCAATTTTAAATTTTTGATTATACATAAAAAAGAATCTTTCATGAAGTTGTAAAAAAAAAAAAAAAGATAAAAAGTTGTAACCGAGTATAATTTAAATTTGAAGGATGGCTTCTAAAATTAAAATTGACTAGACAAATTTAATTATTTTATTATTCCCAATCATTGAACCAATTATAAATCGACCTACGTTGATCTGCGTATCTATTTATACATATCATTGACCTCAACTCATCTTCTATATTGCATTCTATTTGTGTAAACAACTGTCTAGGACAAACAGCGATGCAGTTTAAAATTGGGACCCGGCTTCTAAAATTAAAATTGACTTAACAAATTTTATTATTCCCAATCAGAGAAACCAATTATAAATCGATCTATTTCGATCTACATATTTTATACATACTATTAACTCTATCTCATTTTCTATATTGTATTCTATTTGTGTAAACAATCGTTTGCGCAAATAATGAGATGCAGTTTCACGATCTGGAGCTGGAAGATTATATTTAAATGGGCCTTTATATTGTTTCAAAATGTGAGATTTATAAACTCGGTGCTTTTTACTAGTTATCCTGCAGATATTTTATCAATTTATTCATTGAGCTAAATATCTATTTAATTATATCTAATTGATATAATTTATTAAAGTCTCTGTCTAGTAATAAAAGTATTTGCCAGGTTTATGATCTGGCTTCAAACTCAGTTAGAACCCTATAATTTTTTCACTTAGCTAAAGTTTTTGCAAGTAAGCTTATAACTTTTTCCAGATGGCTAGCTTCTAATACTAGCATAAGAAGTGAACCAGAAATTTTTAGATTCATGAATAATTTCGTATGGCGTTTGTTATATCTCAACTTATCCTCAGCTAATGGACTAGTCTATATTTCATCTTAGCTCTATTGGATTGGGCATTCATCATCACTCACCAATAATACATGAATAGATAACACATTCAAAGGCAGAAACAGACCAATGGGTGATGATGCTTGGTGAAGCCAATTGTTTTCATTATGGAAAAAGGTCTGCCTATAAATAGTCAGTCCAGTTAGAGGTAAAGTCAGACAACAACAATTTATAGTCGGACCGGGATGACAGGTATGACCATTGTCCACAACATGGTTAAAGCAATGAGGTAAGTTCTCATTAGCACTGGAAGCTGCTAGAACCTAGCTCAGATGTGAGGCAAGCTGTTCCAGGGCTCTAACCAACTAAGCTATTCTGTTATAAGTAATTATCAGTAAATTTTATATTACTTATCTCTGAGGATCATCCTGATTCCAAGTATCTGTGCTATTATTATCAGTTTAATGTATTTGAAAAGCTTAAATAAAGTTGGAATTTTCTTAAGATATTTAACAATTAATATTAGATAATAGAGAATAGTTCAACATATAATTACATTTATGTTCTATTGCAAGAGGACTATGTTTCTATTTTGTTTTTCAATCAATTTATATTTTTTAAAGTTTTCATTTGTTGTAGTATGAATCATATGGAAGAGTAAAAAGTTCAAATATTAAAAGTTGCACAGCTGGACTGTGATTCAAGGATCTTGAGCTCCAGAATCATTCCCTCTACCACTGCACCAAAACAAGCTATGATAATGAGGATTATTTTTAATTGAATAAAGATTACTTCAGAAATCAAAGGATCTGAATTAATGGATTTGCATGTTTTTTTTTTTTAATAATTGTTTTCATTGAAATTATTAGATACTTATGAGTTTTTAAGTATACAATTTTGAGGGCTATAAATCTACGAAAAATATGTTTGTTATTAAATTAAAACAAAATTAATAAATCGATTATTAAATTTAAAAAAAAAAAAGGAATAAATTCTGATTATTTTCATTCATTAAGAAGCCTTATTTCAATTTTTTTTATTTACATTATAACCTGGGAAGTGGCAACACCCTCTTAACATTGTTGTACTCAATTCAGTATGTTTCTTTTTGTCAAGTTTTTTGGTAAATTGTCAAGATTTGGGACCTTCTTGTCTTAGAACATGATGCAGTAGACCTATTTTCAAAGGTATGGGATTGCGACTTCCTGAAAAGCGTGCATTAATGGTAACAATATGATTGCACACCATTGCCATAAATAACATGTAAATATTGTAATTAATTTTTCCACAGTGATTTGTTTTTTTTAAATGACAGTAATAAAAAATAAAATGTAATTATTAAACACCATGTTTCCTAGCAGGCATTTTTTTTGTAAACATTTTCTGGGGGTTCCTGAAACTTTAGATTTATCAAAAATACGGGTTGCCATCTTGGTTTAGTTAAAAACTCACAAGTATCAATTATTATATTTTATTCATACTATGTAAATGATTTTCTTACTAAAAATTAATAAAAGTTTATATACATACAGTGGAAAAAAAATAGATTAGAGTGACAAAGAAAATATACTCCTTATTCAGAGTATTCATGTAAATCTTTCTCGTTTATTGTCGCAATATTAGTTTTACCTTCAGTACATCTCTACACAGTAATTCCTAGAACTAATTATACCTTTATTTTTTTAAATATAAACTACTTTTCAAATATTAACAACTTGAATCTACTATGAATATGTCTGTTTAATAGTTGACAATACTTTTGCTACACATGATATTAAATTATTTTAAAAGCTTCATCCTTTATTGAATCTTTCATTTCTAATAAAGAATAATTGTTGAAAGAATATCTGTTGAACAGTCTTCTCATTTGTAAATTGAATGCATTGTGAGGCTTAGTGGAGTGCTAAAATAGTGGAATGGAATTAAAGATTAATGGATGAGACTCCACTCTGTCAGTTACAATGTCACATCGAGCAATAAATCATCCATATATTTTTATTTATAAATTGAATTACAAAATGACTAATTCTTTCTAACCTTTGTTCCTTCCTATAGTTTCAAAAGATCAAAAATTTAATGTATTTCATATTTGATCATATTTCAAGTATAACATCAACATCTACTTTTATCATTTTAATCTATTTCAATTTTTTTTTTATAATAACATAGATAACAACTTACTATTTTTATCATGCAAATAAGTGACATATCTAATATTTTCAGTATTAATAGCAACTAGCCTTGATGCAAATGATGTGGCAGAATCTATTGAAAGAACAATCTTTGATAGTTATCGACTTTTCCATATTCAAATAAAAGTCTGAAATGGAAACATTGGTTTTTATGGCTTCATTTACACAATGTATTAGAGATCCTTTCAACTTTAATATAGCAAGGGATCATATCTTTTAGAGTAAATGAGAATATTTGATCAAATTTCATCAGGCGTATATACTATAATTTTTTATATGCTGTTAACTATATACTTTTATCACTGCTATCATTTTATTAAAATAAAAACATATTTAATTATGAAATTGTACATACAGTAAAAATATACATATATGATTGATATATATATATATGTGCTCTGCGCACAGATAATGAAGCTATTAATAAATTACTCAAAATTTTTACTGCCAAGCGCTTTCGGGACAGTCTACAGTCCCAGATTCATGGCGAGTTATTTCATGGCGAGTTACTCGCCATGAATAACTCGCCATGAATATGGGACTGTAGACTGTCCCGAAAGCGCTTGGCAGTAAAAATTTTGACAATTTATTAATAGCTTCATTACCTGTGTGCAGAGCACATATATATATTAATTTATTTAAGCGTTAATGAAGTAAAATCCTAACTATATATGATTGAATAAAAAGAAATGAAAATTTAATTTACTAATATTTATAACTAACATAATCGTCACTATGTTTTTTCTCATTTTATCTATGTTTTTCTTATTCTCTTCCACTTTTTATTTTATTCAATTCAATTAAAGATTTAACCTGTGTCAATAGGTTCATCTATTTGT
The DNA here is from genome assembly GCA_028023455.1 of Epiperipatus broadwayi. Lineage (NCBI taxonomy): Eukaryota > Metazoa > Onychophora > Udeonychophora > Euonychophora > Peripatidae > Epiperipatus > Epiperipatus broadwayi. The sequence goes on along the minus strand of JAQFVV010000025.1, from coordinate 8,446,099 downwards.
GTAACATAGGATAATTCTGATTTCAATCTTTTTTTAAAATATTTTTTATTAATTTGCTAATTTTTTATTCTTTATTTTTTTTATAATCTTTGATTTTTTTCCTTCTGGATTAGAACGATCATATTCATTTACGAGTGATATTAAAGATAATATGCAATCAATATATATTTCATTTTACTGATTGTGATGATCTTAAATCTGAAAATTTAACATGTATCTTCCAATTAACTATGATAACTTCATCACTGAAATGTAATAAATTAAAAGCATTACTAATAGCATACATCTGAAGAAAATGTTGAAAATAATACATACAACTAAAAATGCATTAATGATGTCTTTAATATTTTCAATGTTTGTGTGAGTATATGATATTAATACTGTCTTTAATTTATTAAGACTTAGCATCATTGGATTAAGCATGTAAAGTTGATGAAAAATAACATATTTCTAAAAAGTAAAGTATTTTACAGTGAAATTGAGATCCTACATGGTTTATTGCAGTGATAAAGTATCAGATTTTGGAAGGTATGGTCCTCGAACTGATTCCAGTTCTTCTATTTCTGGTACTCTGACTTCTTATGAACAGGATCCTAAGCAAAAGAACCATTCAATTTTTTTTTCTTTAGTGAAATTAAGCGGGATTATGAAAGGTAAGGTCTTACTTTTATTATAAAGAGTATCTCATCCATATGTTTCAAAGACATTAAAGAACTGCAATATTGATTGTTTTTATTGAGAAGATATGGCTAAAAATAGAACTAATGGAGGAAAGTTTGCTTCAAAAGAAGACAAAAGATAGCGAAGGATTAATGGAATAGCTTACAATTCACATAGATATATTTGCATTTAACTTACTGGTTTATTTATTCATCACAAAATTGACCTTTAACCATTTACCCAATCCCCCTCTCTTAGATAAAACATTCTTTAAATAATAATTCACTGCAGAAAAAATGCAAACCATCCATCCACCCAAAGACAAACAGTGAAGGATTAAAAATTATTCATCAAATTTGCTAATTGTTGCAAGAGAAGTTTTAAAATCTTCCATTTTTATTTTATCCATTTTCCAACCAACAATAGAATGAATATCTGGGATTCGCTACAGAAAGATTATTGAAAAAAACTTAAACATATAGTATGCATGTGACCTGAAAAAAAAAATCCAGTTTCACGAAGTTCGGGTTCGAATTTAAGTAAAAGTATTATCCACTATGTTAAAAAGTCTTTTAAAACTTATCCGAAGTAGAAACGGACACAGATATACATGCATATTTTTTTTTTTATATAAACAGACATTTAAACTATCTATCCATCTATATATTTTTATTAATCCCTTCTCGCGTGCGTGCGTGAATATTTAATTTCTCTAATGCGAAATAAATTTAATATAATAAAGACAGTAAATAAATGAAAACAAAATGTAGAGCAATTTATTTTTCAAGAATCTATCTTAAAAATTAACAAAGTTTAGGAAACGTTTTCTGATAACTACTCCCGCAAGACCGAGATTGAAAACATTCCCTTCAGGCAAGAATATGCTCCGGACTAACATAATATTTAGATACTAAATAAGCAAAGTTGATTGAATTTATAATAAATTATTTCCAGAGAGAATTACTTAGTAGTGATGAAACCAAAATAGAGTCAACAGAATAATAATAATAAAAATGTTTACTTTATGAGTGAAGATAAAAAGTGATCACTGCAGATTTATTTATCGGTTATATTCGAGAGGCAAAGCGACTGGCGAGCAAACATGCATTAGCTAGCCGAACATTTTTTACTAGAATATTCAACTAGCAATTGGCAAACATTGAATTGGTTTGTGTAATATAACATATACTGATCTTCTACTATATCTAATATCCATTGATCATTCGGGAATTTGTAAAAGATGGCGCTGGAGTTGGGAAAAGAGAATTGCTTGTTGAAGCACGTGTTTTGATTATATTGACCTTACAAGTTAAAGAATAGAATAAACCTGCAGTTAAATAGTGTAAAGACATTAAAAATGGCTTTAAATTAATAAATTTCTACTTTGAATATTAAATCCTAACTGACAAAGATAAAATCCAGAAACAAATATGGGAAAGTAAATAATATAATACTACCAATCTAGCTTCAACTGATTTCTCAGTGTTACTGTAGGTGGCTCTGAGGTAGTGAGAAGGAAGAAAACTGCTTTTGGAAGCTGTACATTGAGATGGTTTTTATGCCACTGGTGTCTATAACAAAAGGATAGAATAGGTTTATAATTATCACAAAAGTATAATCATTAAAATATATACTTATTAACCTGTTGTCTAATCCTTGTAACTATGCAAGCTAATTGATTTGAATTCAAATCTTGAGGTTTTTGTATTTTAGATTACTTTCTAAATAGTAATTGGATGGCTTTATTGGTAGAGCATTTACATTCCAATATTTTGCACTCTAAAGTAAGGCCACACCTAATTTATCAAAAGGGTAAATGATTTAAAAATCATTGCTGTATGTATAAATGCACTAATTCCATTTTAAAATCACAAGCCTTTTGTCTTGCGTTGTTAGCCGAGAGGTATCGCAACCGCCATGCAAGCAAGTAGTTGGTTGCAGACGGGTGTGGGTTCGCGGCCCGGCAGATGCTATGACATATGAAAAAAAAAAATCACAAGCCTTCATTGTTAAAGGCAAATCCAGAAATTAGGAATGAGGATGTGGATATTCTCACAGTAGATGGTGATAAAAAATGAAGAGAACTGTTCTTAGAAGTCACTGATGATGCACTTGTTATTTATTCACCAAGAGGCACATGATATGGTTTTGCGAAGTATTTAAAAATGGCCAATTGTTGCTGTGATTAATTCAATTATGGGCATTCATTTTGTTTCTATACATAAGTTCTGAGATGCTATTCAAGATAACGAATCCTTTTTTACAAATTATAGATTCAATTAAATTATTTTTTGAAGCTTTGTTATAAAAAATTATTGTTTAGAACAACTTTAACTTTTGTTAAAACAGGCAAAACTCACTATACGTATTGCCACACACAGCAAGCTAGAGTAATTAATGGATGCCAGAAGGCTTGTGCATAAATCCCCATCTAGTGCCTACTCATCCAATATCCCCAGATTAGTTTCTGTCTTGTGGCCTTCGTCAGTGAGTAGCCTTGGATCTGAGAGCACTGCACATAGATCTTAGGATATTCTCACAGTTATACACAACAACCGTTATACACAAGCATAAGAGGTGGTGGTCATGTGATGTTTATTGGCTTAAAACTTTAACTTTTCTGAGGCTCATTTAGCTAGCAAATATATAATGGCATTTTCCAAATTAAAATACATTTTTTCTATTAATTCTAAGGCAGTATGTAATTTTCTTATACTGAGTGTTTCTTATATATGTAAATAGAAGAATTTAAACTCAAGATTTCTTCAGTCTGTTCATCCTCCACTTTATCTCAAACAACCAATACCCATAACCATATACATGGAAAAAGATACACTATCCTCAATATACATATTTCATGCAGAATCAGCACTCATCAATTGGGTCAAACCCTAATCTCTCACCCATATGTACAATTAGTGATCAGTTTATATTAAGATAGCAATACCTCAAACTCTAATGGAAAGTGAGAAGATTGAAGCCTGTTCATTAAGGTTTGAGGAATTGCTATCTTAATATAAACTAAGCACTGATTATATATATATGTAGGAGATTATGATCTGGCCCAATTGATAAGTGCTGATTCGGCATGAAATATGTATGTTGGGATCATATATCATTTTTGTATGTGTGTGGTCATGAGTATTGGTTGACTGAGTTAGACTAGAGGATGAATATACTTAAAAATCTTGATTTCAAATCTCTCTATTTACTTTTCTATTAATGATTTTTTGGATTATGTTTTTTGCACTTTACATGCAGTCAAAATCGATAGTCTTGGCAGTTATTATATTTTGTGAAATTTGTATTCACACAAATAATTATAGATATGAAATAATAATTATCAAACATCCATTTGTGAAAGAATAATGAATACGAACAATTGTGCCTAAAAAATGAGATAGAATGAATAGGGAATGATATAGGTGATTACTTCATTTATATATCTAAACATTTAACATGATTGTATGTAGTCAATAGTGATTATAATCAATTATAAGCAGTGTTGATCAACTCCACAAACAATCCAGTATTATTTAACTGAATAGTGAAGTCACAGCCGTAGAGATGTATTCTAAAAAATGAATTTAAATATGGGAACATTTATTCTATTGAACTGGAAATTTGTAAATGATTTAAAGATGAAGGGAATGCAACATATGCTCTTGTATCAATAACTGACTTTGTAGTTAATAATTTATAATCTTTAACGACACTGTAAATTGTTTGTAAATTTTTAATTATATATATGTATAAATAAATTTATTTTTTAATTATAAAAAGCACGAATATGATAACGTGATACATGTTTCATCACTAGTGAAAGGGAATCATACTCTTACAAACCAGTTGATTGCACCTCATCCTATCCCCCCTACTGTCAATTAAAACAATCAATAGCCACTAAATGGTATAGTACCACAAAATGACTATCTCCAGGTCTATCAGTTTCTGATTTTTGCCTTCATCAGTGAAGAATCGAATTTGAAGCTTTAAATAATACACATATACTTCCAGCTGTCACTTTTTTTCTACTATTCAAACTATTTGTTTGAAATTTAAAAATAAACTTTCAAACTCAAGCTAATAAAATAAGTACCAACAACATCACATGATTTCTTATATGCTTTTAAGAGCAGTTACCTTCAGTCTATATTACAGTCATCTATGCAATCCATTGAGCAATCACTGGATACCAGATAGTAGTATAATATGATATCATTCCCAGACTGACCAGTTTCTGGCTTCTGCCTTTATCATTGGAGACTAAGATTCAAAGCAGGAACTAGTGCACTTACATACACATATTATTCAAGCTAATACAAATTTTATGATTTCAAATTCAGATTAAATTGCACAACAATATAAATCTAACATCAGTTCACTTTCTATATATTTTAAAATCTCAGTTCTATAACAATTGTAGATTCTTTCTACCCTATAGATAAAACATTCAATATCACATGACTTCTCATGCTTCCAAAAGCAGTTATCGTTACCCATTTTAGAATTAAAGTAAGATAAAGATAACTGCTCTTGGAAGTATATGAAATCATGTAATGTCATTGGTATTTACAATTAATCCCGCCTCCTGCACCCAATTTTACTTTTTATTTCTTATAGCAATTAATAATTATAAAACTTGAGGAAAACTAAAATTTTTAAGTCTTGTGTCTGAGTCAGTTTAAGAAAAATAAAAAGAGACATCATAACTTTATTAAATATTATTAGGAGTAGATAACAATATTTATAAATTTATTGAAATATGAAATATATATGCTGACAGAGTTGAACTATAAATATTTCACAATAATATTTTTTTTCTATTGCAAGCATTCAGTGATAATTAGATAATACTCAATTCAAATCTTTATGATTTATTACTGAATGGTTGGGTTGTTTACTAATGGATTCGCCTGATTTCCACTGTTAATTATTCTAATCTCCATTCACTATATATCGTTCCATTCTGTAATTATGGAGAATAGATTGAAATTTTGAACAACCTATGCAACTCCATCTCCAGTTATAACATATCCATATTTTGTCTTATGCCTTCATTAATTTCTTATTAGTTACCTTTTTTCAATCTTTATTTTTTCAAGAGAGCAATTTTCTCCACCCCATATTACAAATGCCATTGTATATTTGATTATATGATAGACATTAAATAGTAAAGTATTTAACATATCCAGTCTTGAATCACTTTTTGCTTTTGAAATTGTCAATGAGAAATAGAATTCAAACCTGAAACTAATTTACTTATGCATCTAGTGGTCATCTTTTTTCTCTTCATCTCAAGCTAATAGCTTAAAATAAAAAAACTTAAGGATTTGAACTTGGGTTTACTCATACAGTTATGTTGTAGCACTATGCCATCTGGTAAGTATTAATTGTTCAAGCTTACATGGGATAACAAAAATTGCTTTTAGAAGAATTTGAATAAGCATATAATATAGACTTTTGATATTTCTGTTGGATCAAAATTTATTTTTATCCCATTTTCTTTCTTTCATAAATTAACAATATAACTTTAATCTTATTTTCATTTGCAATATTGTTAGCATATCTCAATTCTCTTCATATTGCTTTTATAAATCTACTCCACTTTAAACTTACATCATTATTATTTAAATTTCAAATCTCATCTCTTTAAGTCTATTATCAATTTTCATAAAATAAATAGTCTATCCTTTAATGTATTTTTTAGTGATTTTCAATGGAAAGTTTATTTTAAGAATAAGTATATCAATAATGATTTTTCCAATTCTAAAGTACACACTCATTTTCTATTAATACAGTTCAAACATGGCAGCCAGCTTTTCATTTTTGAGCACCATGTTTTATGGCATAAGTGATGATTGAATAATTAAATGCTATTAATCTAGTTGAATTTAGTTATTCTTAAAATATTTTGGTCTCTTTGTATTTTACAGACTTTTATCATTGCTATTCTTTTTATTACAAATCTGCATTTTTTTTTCTTCGCATGTGTCATAGCATCAGCCGGGAAGTGATCCTGCTAACCCGGAACAACTGCTTGTAAAGCAGCTGTCTCTGACCTCTTGACCACCAATGCTTGACAAATTGCAATAATCATTTCAGCTATACTGAAACCCAAGCACTCAAATCTATCTACTATTTCAAATCCTGAAATCTTTCTTTTATGAGGGGCACTGCTGACAGCACAGCTTTTAATTATGACATTTTTCATTTGCTTTCTTCCAATAGCTTTGCCACGATATTTGGTAACACTTCTTTTTGAACAGCCAACATTAAGATATCTTTACCATATCTCAAATTAGTCATTCATTATGGCACTTCAGCTTAAGAAAAACATTCGAGCAAAGATGCCATTTCCTATTCTGAATCCAATTTAAGTCTTTGCATTGTGGTCGCAGAGCAGTATTAATCATATTAATGCTCTCCAGAAGTTAGATTCATTATTTCTGTCTTTAAACATTATGCCACTTAATATCAGTTTCAAACATTTTTGTTTAATAAAGGTCATGAAACATTGCCAACCGTCTGCTGAAGATAATTCACCACATTCTGAAAATATGTCTGCTGATTGTATGGCTTTATGACTGCATTTAACTATAAGGTGTAGCGATCATTCCCCTATAAATAATGTATAATGAGCCTAGTGATATTCAATATGATGGCATGTTGACAAAATAAAAAATAATACAAGTAATCAAATGGCTTACTTCTTGGAAATTCATATCTGGGCACAATCTTACCATTCTATTCCACCGTGAAGTGCAATAGAGTATTGAATAGCTTTATTCCATGGAAGTTCACAAGAAGTTTAAGTACCAGAAGTGCCAGAACTAATATCAATCAGAGGTCTTGATACTTCAGAGTCTGACACTCAATCCATTGCACTTAACCACACAGTACAATAAAGACAATATCTTTAGTTTCTGAAATAACAGTAGAAAGTTTAATAAAACAGGCAAAACTCACTATACGTATTGCCACGCACAGCAAGCTAGAGTAATCAATGGATGCCAGAAGGTTTGTGCATAAAATCTCTATACTCATCCAATATCCCCAGACTAGTTTCTGGCTTGTGGCTTTCATCAATGAGGAGCCTTGGATCTGAGAGCACTGCACCTAGATCTTAAGATCTAATGCAACCCTCCAGCAGCCACCTTTTATCTCCATTTAACTACAAAACTATGAGTCTTAAATCCTGCTTAATAGGATAGTGGTGGCTATGGTTATTAAAGAACCAAAGATACCCAAGTGTATAGGTACTGAACTGAGTTCAGACCTATATGACTATATAAGCTGATGGGATTGAATTGAAAATATTAAGGTGTTTTCAATTTAAGACTCATAGTTTTGTAGTTAAATGGAGATAAAAGGTGGCTGCTGGAGGATTGCATTAGATCCTAAGATCTAGGTGCAATGCTCTCAGATCCAAGGCTCCTTATTGATGAAGGCCACAAGCCGGAAACTAATCTGGGGATATTAGATGAGTAGGCACTAGATATGGATTTTATGCACAAGCCTTCTGGCATCCATTGATTACTCTAGCTTGCTGTGTGTGGCAATACGTATAGTGAGTTTTGCCTGTTTTAGTAACAGCTATAAGCAAGCATAAGAAATGGTGATCATGTGATATTTATTGGCTTAGAAAGTTTAATAATATACTTTGTGATAATATTCAAAAATAGATCTGATTATTTCTGTTTTACCTGTCCATATGGGATGCCATGTTTGGTAGAAATTTCCACATAGATTATAACAACTTAACACTATAAATTAACTATTTAAAACAACAAATATACAAGATCTGATCATAAGCTATTACGTTGTGAATGACAAAATCAATGTGTAACTGAAGAAATTGGTTCATATAGAAATTTGATTTCTATAAAATGGCTTTTTTTATTTTTTAAAAAAATTGGATATGAAATGATTAATTGGAGAATTAATATCACATTTTTACTATTTGTTAACAACAAATTTTGATTTAAGTAATCTACATATTTGTACATATTTTATAAAAATGAAGTCGAATATAATTTACACCTATCCAGGATATAATTATATATATGGATCTTAACTTTAAAGAGTATCACATTTAATAATTATGGTATATTTTATTTTTCAAACTTTGAAATAAATAATACACGAGAAATCTGCTCAGTATATTTAAGATTCGGCTAAGTATTCTGGATATACTCCTATAAACCTAGTATTGTTATGTGATTCAGAATTTGGCTTTAATATAGATATAATATCTTAGGCTAAATTAATAGAGGGTGCTTAAATTGCACTTAGTCAGATTTACAAACTCAATATTTATTAATAACACTTTATTTCCATACATTACTTATAGTTTTCATTAATATTTGTGTGCATATATTTAGAAATATAATAGAAAATTATATAATATTACAATAATAAGCCAAAAATCCCCATAACATTTTACTTTTATTCTTTTACAACCATGGTTTTATCTATTAACAAATACACATTTGCAAATGAAATTCAACAAGATACATACATATACTAACAAAATAACCTTCCCATCATTCACTTCAAAAACCAACTTCCTTTAACATCAAAAGATGTCTTCATGAAATTGATGGCCACAGATTCAAGAAAATTTATCATCGGTTTCTTTTACTTTTTTTTTTTTTTATTTCACTTCTTTCATAAAAAATAACCTTTGCATTGTCAAATAATATTTTATGATCTGTATTTAATTCATGATTATTCAAAGCTGAGTTAAGAAATCTATTTGAACATTAGATCTATACTAGGAATAGGTTCACTATCAATTGACTGTTTTGGACTATTCCTGATGTCATTCATAAGATTCCTTGCAGTTGTCATAAAGTTTATGTAGGTCAAAATAAATTAAGTCTTAATGAAAGAATTAAAGTTCATAAGAGTATAGTTAACATAGATATCATAACTTAGCCTTGTATATTTATGAACTAAATATAGTCAAAAATATTATTTGACAATGCAGAGGTTATCTTTTTTGAGAGAAGCAGAATAAAAAGAAGAGTAAAAGAAATGATAAAATTTTTTGAATCTGAGGTCATCAATCTCATGTTAAAGAAAGTTGGTTTTTGAAGTGAATGATGGGAAGCCTACTTTGTTATATATATATATTGTATGTATCTTGTTGAATTTCATTTGAAAAGGTATATTTGTCAATAGCTGAAACTATGGTTGTGGAAAAATCTTAGTAAAATTTTGTTGTTTTTTTTGGTTAATATTGTAATGTTATATGATTTTATATTAATGGTAGGCAGTATTTAATCTAGAAATATGTTGTGGTCTTTGGCTTACAACGAAGTATATTACATTTTGTAATACAAAACGTGTGTATTCTAACAAAGAGATAGTTTGAGCAGTACTTTTAAAGATATATATAGTATGTTTTACCTCTTTGTGTTCATAAAATGACAAAGTAGTCATAGAATATCTGTGATTATCATGATTCTGTTCATCCATCTCTCTTATCAGTATCTTTTTTTTCTTTATGTATTAATATTTGTAAATGAATAATAATAATAATAATAATAATAATAATAATGATGATGATGATAATAATAATAATAATAATAATAATAATAATAATAATAATAATAATAATAATAATAATAATAATAATAATAATAATAATAATAATAATAATAATAATAATAATAATGATGATGATGATAGATGATTCAAAGATAAAAAAAAGAAAAAAAAGAGCTAACAAATTAGAATTGTTTAGTGTAAAATCCATATCAGCATCACATACATATACACAAAATAAAATTAAAAAATCACATGACCTCAACTTACACAAAGCTTTTCAGGGAATGAATTTTTATATATCTGAGTAATTAATCGTACTGAATAGAGATTTGATAAACAGAAGCATCTAAGAACTACTGATTACTCAAGCGTATTTTAGATGGCAGAACTAGAGTAAAAAAAATAGTTTAATTATACACAAACTTGATGTTTCATTGGATGAATGCTAAAATAGTTCAGAGTATTTTAATTTCAATTATGGATAGAATCCAATCTATATTTCACTTGTCTGCAATCTTCAGAACGTGAGAACTAAAGGTTCTGAGCAAGCTGATAGTTTTTTTTTTCAGATAGCAGATTGTTTCCAACAACAAGCTATTCCATTATTAGTTGAAAAAAGGATATTTAGTTATTTGTAAGCAAAAGGTAAAAAAAATAACACATTATTATCATCGCAATTGAAAGTGCTGGTGAGTAATGACTTCTCCATCTTATTAGGATTATTTAAGACTTTTATCATTCATGTAATAATACTTACTAACACCTGACCACTACAGAGTTGCTAGTTTATCCCTTACTGCAAACTACATAAAATAAAGGTGTGTAAATATGAAAATAGTTATAACATATCCATGCATGAATACATAACACAAAACATATGAAATTAGTTTTAACCAAGCATATGCAGTTAGTCTAGTTAATATATATTCCATTGTGATGCAAAACCCTCTCTGACAGCTCTCAAAAGAAATAGTGAAAAAGTGCTGCCCTCTTTTTCACAGTTTGTCGGTAGGGAGACTAATGAAATAGAAAGCAGAAGTACAGGTTTTGCCAATTATTTGTTGGAGTACAGGTTTTGCCAATTTATTTGTTGGTGAGAGTTAAACAGTTTTTCATCCTTGTTTAATTCTCTAGTGAAGATCGGCTCGATACCCATTTAGCGATCAATGTAAGATAGTTAGCTAGTTTGTCATGGGCAAGCTATCTGAGAAAAAATTTCTGTCGTTTGATAAAAAATTAGATACGGCTCAGAACTATAATTGCAGATTGTAAGCATGGCAGGCAAGTAGACTACCTCTGCATTACGAGACCTTCTACATACAGCATATTTAAAACGATTATATTACTATAATAACTTATTATTATGAAATGTGAATTTTGTTTAAATGTAGTTTTCGTATATTTTAGTGGTATGGCTAATTTATGAGAAGCTATATCTCACGAGATTCGTTGGCATAAAGTTTTCCCACGTCAAATTTTAATCATACACACGATATATAAGCATGTGTGTACTCTTTACATATATCATTTGAATAAATCTGAAATTTGAAAAATTTACGAGAGTGATTATAGTTTTAGAATCTATTAATGAAAAAATTTAATACTCTCCTAATGGCAGGTTTTGCTATCTTTTTTAAACAAGGGGGAAAAAAGAAATTACACATAAAAAAAGTTATAAAGTTAATAAAAATTTACAATTTAAAGCCATCAGTCTTTCAATATACATACAAAAAGAGAATCGTAAACAAGCTAATGATAGGTAGCAAGTAAGCTTAACGCTCGTGTAAATTTATTCAAACTTCAATTTTTATGTTGCTAAAAAACTGGGAGTAAAATTCTACTATGTAATCATTTTATAAGTGTGTGTACATTGAGATTTATACTATTAAAAACGAAAATTTGTATAGATCAAAAACTGATTTAAAAAAAAAAAAAAAATCCAAATTGGATAAATACATTTGTCTCATTACATACACAATGTGTTTTCTATGGATAAAACAAATGGAGACTCTCTATATATATCATTAAAACCAGTCAACATTTAGATAATACCAATATCAATAACAATCAATAATTTCAAACTGTTGTCAAAGCAACCTTGTACCAAATAAATCCCACTTTTCTTTATGGTCCAATATATTTATATAGACTAGGAGTCGCTAAACTTTTTTGATTATCGACTCCCACAAATTGTTTTTTTTTCATATGACATAGCATCGGCCGGGAGACGAACCCACAACCGTCTGCAACCAACTACTTGCTTGCAAGGCGGCTGCGATGACCTCTCGGCTTAGTGGTTTATTTGCGTTATATACAGAAAAAAAAAAGCGTTTCCTATTTTTAATCTCAAAAGCTTTTATTTATGAAAAATAATGTTTACATGCTTATAAAAGACAGAAAAAAATTATGTTTTACACATCATCAACAGTCTGGGGCCATTTGTATATTGATTATCTTCTGATAAATAATAGTAAACTGATGTAGCTTTTCCATTCACCTATCAGCATTGATGCAAATTGAATTTATTATTCATCTTTTGCTTAGCTACTAAATTCGGTGGATCTGGTATATTAAGTAACTTCCACGTTTCATTATACATGAATTTTGATGCAATGATAAAGTCTCTGTTTTTTTACTTTCCTGATAATGTTCATGAAAAGACTGACTGGTTCAGGGACAGGCACTGTGAACAACAGCCTACATCTAACATTCCATATAGCATATACAATAAAGATGGAAAGTCTAATAATAGGAAACTGTTTAGTTTGTAAGGCTTCCCTTACAGACATGATTTTGTAGTAATCCACCCTTAAGTTTTTATGCATTTATTTTGCAATTTTACACAATTTTATAACAATCATTTTAATATTTTTTTTCCTTCTGACTAACAATCAGTGAGACGGATCAGCTTGACGATTCTTAGTAAGATTAGGAATATTTGGTTGAAAATTAGAAGTTTTAACCTTAAATCACTTTGGAATTCCACATTCAACTTATTTCTCTGTTTGCTTCAGACAGAATGCCAGCAACAAAGGATATGCCATATCACAAAGTTTTATGCATTTTTGTGTTATATTGATATTCATCCAAAAGTTGCTCAAAGTTAAATTTCTAAAAAGCATTTTTGCTTCAAAGATCAGCTAATAATTCAATAAGTTCATCTTGGAAATTGAAGTTGACATTTTCCATTTGAGCAGAAAGTATCATGATAATTCATTCTGGCATATCCTTAGATGCAGAGGTGTGGACAGCAAAGGAGTCAATTCAAGGAGAAATGGGATGGTCAAGTTTTTATATGAGAGATGCAAAAAGTAAAATGTTTGGTAGTTTGCAGTTTATGGATAGTAAAAGAATAGCAAAAATAGTGTTCAATTGGGTTACGAGTAAAGGGCAGGTAACAAGATGGGTGAGAAAGGTAATGTGGTATGCAGAAGATTTGGATAAGGAATTTATATCAGTATACTTGTACAAAAGGTGGGATGATTGTGTTAGGAGGATTGTTGAGTGTTGTAGTGGTAAGGAATGGGATTCTTGATTTTGTTGGAAGAATGGTGAGTTATATTGAAAGTAGGTTGTCGTAATGTAGAATGTTAATAGGTTCATTATATTATCAATAGGAAGAGTACTGCTTCTTCACATGACCCATTTATGAACAAACTTTCATCTTTTAATTGTCATGTTCTTAATTAATTCTACAAAGTATCTAAAATTCCCTGACAAAGGACTGAGTCTTGTATGCCAAAGGACTAAGAACTTTGAGAAGAAATCTTGACAAATTTTGGCTAGGTGAATTTCTAGAACTAATAATAAGTCTTAATGGAATGTAATCTTTATGGATTTTAAGTAGACCATAAAGATGAGGAATTTTATTGGAAATATGATGTTAATTTACTTTTTTCTGAATCACTGAAGTACCTGTGATGCTTTCTGAGCAATGCATGTAACTTTGTTTTGGTACTTGGTATCAGATTTTTTGCCACTTTTCTGTATTGGTCTGCTGTGAGGAGTTCTTGTATTTTGTTGTCATAATCAATTGTATCCATTACAACTGTTGCATTACATTTGTCAGCTGGGGGAATGATTATATATTTATCTATTTTGAGAGATTTAATTGCTTTCTTCTCATCAGAGAATATGTTTGACTTTAATTTTTCTTGGTTCTCAATGGTTCTTTTTATTCTCCAGTGTAATTTTGCTGCTTCTTCTAAAAGCAATTTTTGAGTGACTTTCTGAGTGGCTACTATTATATCTAATAAAGGGATTTTAGATGGTATAATCGCAAAGTTAGTTTAATACTTTTTTGAGAACTGAAATTTCAGCACCCATTAGAAGTTTAAACTGAGATTTTAATAGATGAAACTAGTACACAGCTCGGTAAATTATTTTTTTTGATAAGCTCATGTAGGTTTGAAAGTCTTTTCTTTTGACATTCTTTTCTTTTTCCATGCAATGTAGAATACGATTTTCTTACTGCTTGAGAAACTCTTGTGAAGTCTTCATCAGTAAGTTTGTTTTTTAGAAAACCATTCTACATTATTAAGTAGAATGCAAGATTTGATACTTGGAAAATCTTTGAGCATTTATTCTTTCTCTTGATAGAGTTTCACATGCTCCGAGTAATTTTCTCAGTTCTGTCAGAGTGAATTGTAGGTTTTAGTTGCAAATCTTTAGGAAATATTCAGATTTACATAAGAAAGATAAATGATTTTCTACTTTGGCCAGCTTTTGACATAATTTTTAGGATACACTTGAGTATTGAATGTCTTTAGAAAAAAATAATTTTCAATGTAAATTCAACTATTAGTAATATCACACAGGTTAGTGTGTGCACAATGTTTAGAGAGGTATTATTTTCCATCTTCTTCAGGTGTTGCTGGCCTGAGCAGTGACAGTACTCACATGGGATCCTGAACCCTTAGATTCTTGAATATTAAATTTTAAGGTAACATTCTAACCAAATGAACCTTCCTGTCAAAGGCAACAATCACAGTCAATATAAATTTCACATACTTATATATGAGGTTCTTCCTGATTTCTCCATGTTTTTCTAAGGGCAAAGTTGATTAGTGATTTCCATACACTATGTAGTAACACAAGTTTGACTTATGTGGTTATTCACCATTGTTATGTGAACAGCTTCTTTGGAATTTTTTTTGTACCTTTTCCTTTCTTCCCAATTGAACATATGTTCATTGGTACATTCATCTGGTTACATCTGTTTTTTCTCTTCTAATCATCAGTTTGTGCACTTGCAATTGCTTTTTAATGGGGCAATTTGTCTCACCAATATACATTCTTCTATAACCATATGGTATTTCATAGATGCAGTTTCTGTTTTCCAGCATTTCAAGTTTAGGCGTTGTAGAAGAAGCAGCAGAATTATGCTGGAGAATAAAAAGAACATTTGAGAAACAACAAAAATTGAAATCAAATATATCCTATGATGAACAAAAAGCAATTAAATCTCTAAAAATAGACAAATGAAGGCATATCTATGAACAAATTGTAAAATGGGAATTCTTTTTATTAAAGTAAAATTTGTACAATGAAGAAAATGATTATAATGAAAATATCTTTGACGTGTTCTGTAAAGCTTATCAAATCAATTTAGTTCACTTCTATCTTTATTATCCTTAGCAGTAAAAATATACTATAGTTATTTTTTTAAAAAATTATTCTGCTGCATTCACATAATCATTTTAGTCACAAACCTAAAAATCTGATAGTTATCATAAAGATCATTTCAAATAAAAATGCTATAAAACTGTCAATGAACACAAATTCTATAATGAATACTATTGGTCTAATGTTAAACATGTGCACAAGATATTTCATACTCAAGAAGGAGAGTTAAAAATCCAATTAAGACCATCAAATAATTTTTTTCTAAAATAAAAATGCAAAACTAAAATATTTTTACTAACATTTCTTTTAATCTTTTGAAAGTTCAATTTTTGTTTTCATTAATCCCACTGACACCCCCCCCCTTTAAAAAATTAGAACATAGCATCAAGGGAAAATATAATTTTACGTCCACTTTCTTGCTTGAAGATTATGACTTTTATTAGCACAAGCATTAGAATGAAATATCAAGAAAAAAAAAATTTACAAGTAAGAAAGTAGAAGTCATTTTTATTAGCTAAGTTTGTTTATAATTTTAAAAGAATGGCAAAATAAAACAGCATTAAGAAAAAAAAAGTCAAAATATAAAGTAGAAGTAATTTTTATTATGTAAGTTTGTTCATGCTTTTAAATAATTGATTTCCCTGTTATGCATGGTTTAATACAGTGGTGGAGTGTCAGACTTTGAAGATCTGCAGATTGATTCCAGGTCTGACACTTCTGGTGGCAAACTTCTTATGAACTAGTGGAAAATAAAGTCACTTGATTACTACTACTATTGACTTTATTTGTCAATATGAACCACTTGCAAAGCAAAAAATAAATTCCAAGCAAAAGTGATATAGATGAAATCTGTGAATTTATACTCCAGTAATGAATTATTCATTAAGTGGATTATCTCTAGCATAACAAATGACTAATAAAAATTATTAATATACTTCCATTACATGATTTGTGTCAAAGTTGTGAGGGCAGTAAGTTTGACACATCAATTAAGCTGTAATAATTGATTATATATATATATATACTGAACAGTAATAATTATATGTGTAAGAGATTATAACTTGGGGCAACTGATGAGTGCTGGTTCAGCATGAAATGTGCATCTTCAGAAAAATATACCTTTTCATGTCTTTGGCCATATGTTTACAATTACATTCATCCACAAGGTATTAGAGCAGATAGAAACCAGTACCTACCTTGTGTGAGAGTGATGTAGTGAAAATTCACAACAGAAATATTATTCCTTAAGTGAATAATCTCATCTAATAAATGACTAATAAAAATTATTAATATATTAGAATAATTTTCTTTATAATTTTAAAAAATGAATTTTAGTTTTCATTAAAATTCAGTCAAGCAGTTTAAATTTTATATGCATTTAATTTTTATATTTTTGATTTTATAACATTTCTTGTTTAAATGTTTGTTTTAGAGGACAACTGTGCTCTAGATTATGGGCCTGGATGTTTTATCCCTGAAAGATAATATTTCAAGGTAAGCTTTATTGAATAGATAATAAATAATTTGGAACCAACAATATTTGTTATGCCAGAAAACTGCTGTGTACGTTTAAATATATATATATATTGAAAAATGAGCTAGATTGGTATGGGTTATTTTCTGGAGGAAAAACTTAAGCTTGTATTATAATCTGAAACATTTTAAAGGTACACACAGATGAACTCTAAGTTGTAGGACTGACTAAAAGATGCACTCACCTCTATACTGTAAAGTCTCAACATACAATAATTTTGCACTTACAAATCCACCATTTCTTAAACTGAATGAAAAGTTGGTTTACATATTAAAAAATGTCTTGCTAAATGAAGAGACATACAAATAAAGTTAAAATAGAGATTTATTTTGGTTATGGTAACACATTACTACTTTAATTCCAATATTTTTCCATAAGACATTAATAGAGCAGACTTTAATGGCACATGGTTTGGTGCAATGATACAGTGATGGATTCATGGATCAAAACCCAGCTCTGCCATTTCCAGTGCCCAAGTTGATGAATTCCTGAGCAATAAACCATTTGATTATTTTTGTTGCATGGGGTTGGTACAGTGACAGACTTTGCTGAAAGTCTTGCCCGATTGTGCCACTTCTGATACTCAAACTTCTGAACTTCTGAGCAATAATCCATTGGATTCTTTTATTTTAAATGGTAAAGACTTCAATTCACGCACAACACTCACATAATGTCTTTCTGAGTTGTTATTCATTAGTACCTACTTAGAAAAAACTTTAATTGTAAATTCTGCAAGTTTTACATTACCTGTTAATATCAATTGAAAACGACAATTAAAGTTAGGTCCGATTTTATATATGAATTTTAATGGGAAAATGGCATATTAATACTTTAAACCTTAGATTTGGTTTGGCTAATCCAAATTGTTCACTGATCCCCATAATAAACTACAGTTATCTCCCCCCCCCCCACCAAAAAAACATGATTTATTTCATAATCTTTTTTTAATATTCTTATTTTTATATATGCAAATACCATTAAAATACCCCCTCCCCCCCACCAGTGCGATTACTAAATGTCTTTTAAACCTGTTTCAAGATTAGAGGCAGAACATCTTAATTGGTTTTCCAGATTCTTATCAGTTATTGAAGCTCAAGATTTATTTGAGCTTCACTGTGAATCTGCAGACACTCATACCGCCCCCCCCCCTCCGAAAGAAAATCTTAATTTGAAATACTTTCTCACAGTCACACAGTTCTTGTTTTTAAGTTAATTTTTGAGGTTGTGCGAATGTGTTTCAATTCACTGATGCATTATAAATGAGTGAAAATGTGGGAAATATATTTATTTTACTGAGGTAATAAGAGAAAGAAAAAGCAATTTCGATTTTATTTAAAATATAAACATTAACGAAGATGAAGTAAGTTGAGCGAGTGTATGTTTTTCTTTTTTCTTATTCTCGTTAATCATTTAAAATAGTAAAAGGTTTACTCATTATGAGCCTCTCCTGCTAACTGTCATTTGTGTATTAAACGTCACAATAGGATTGTGTGCGCCGGCATTTACATCCTTCATTTACAGCACATAAAGCAATTCTTTATTTCCTGGAATCTTTGTTTTTCTAGCTTTGTTTCTTCTTTTCGAGTTTTAAAATGGAGTTAGAACAGCCGATCTTACTTATTTACAAGAGTTTGCTAATAATAACATTAGCACAAATAAATATTTCAAAGAGAATATGGGATTTGTTTGGTATTTCTATCTATATCTCCACGACCAATGGTTCAGAATTGTTTTAAGCCAGTCTATAATCAATCTAATTAACCATTAATCAATTGGTTGGTATAGGGATGCCTAGTTATTCTTAGCTGGCCGATCAGTACCTTACAAAGCACACAAATCAATTTATGCATAATATAGTCATCATTATCATTAATGAAGGAAATGAATATTGATTTTATAGTTTAATTTCATTTTTTTAAATATTGAATAACATATAACAATTACTTTGCAAGGAAAACAAATACAAAAGAAAATTAGGTTTAATTTCTAAAGTTGAATATTCTAATATATGTATAAACAGATGATAAAAGACATTTATTTTTAATTGTCCTACTAACTAAACGATTAAAGAAAGTATTACAGAAAGACGATGAAAATAAAAAATATTTTTAATTTTTTTTGCTTAGAAATGGTCAGTGATAAACAACAGATTTAATAAGTGTGTAATAAATTCAGACGTGTTGCCGCCAGTTAAAGTGAAATCTTTATTTTCATTTATAAAAAATGAAAATATGTTTAATGTAAACGTGTATTGTTTGCTTGAAGGTTTACGATGATGACATCTTAGTTGTATTTATTAAATGTCAAATGTCTTTAAAAAAAATTAACTTTATTTAAATTTTCAATTACATGTTAGTAATAACACACAGGTTAGTATATACCCAATGTTTTGAGGAGTATTATTCTCCTCTCTCTTCTTCAGGTGTTACTAGCCTGACTAGTGACAGTACTAGCATGGAATTCGAACCTGGAACTTTAGATTCTCGAATATTGAATTTTAAGTTAAAGCTGTAACCAATTGAATGTTACTTTAAAATTCAATATTCAAGAATCTAAAGGTCCAAGTTCAATCCCCATGCTACTACTATTACTGGTCAGGCCAGCAATATCTGAAGAAGAGAATGATACCACTCCAAATGTAGTGCATATACTAACCTGTGTGTACTACTAACAGTTGAATGTACATTGAAAATTTAAATACAGTTATTTTTTTCTAGAGACATTTAATATTTAATATTAGGTGATAAAAATAGTTTAACATTCAAATAAACATGTACCATTTAAACATGAAATAGCAGCAAAGTTGGTGATAAAGAAAATAAAAACTGATATTTTTGTTTATAATATATTTAAAAAAAAAAAACCTTTCTAATAAATGGATTATGTGGGAGGAAAATCATACAGAAATTTCAGGAAATTACAGATCTCTTAAAAAAAAGTTCTGAAGAAGGCTGCTAGATAGTTGAAAGCGTCAGGCCATTTAATAATAAGCATTATAAAAAATATAAAACAATGAATTCTTTAAAAATATTTATTGAATATTTTCTCAAAGACTTACAAAATAATAATTAAATTCTATACAATTTATGCAATAAAATTTGAATACTGGTTTAGTCTAATTTTATATTGCAGATGTTTCCTTTGGTATATATTTTTTTCTGATAAACTCTATTTAGTTCTGCATAGTATTTTCAATCTAGTTCCATTTTATTCAGTCCATTAAATCTGTTCCTAATAGAATTACAAGTTTTGGAGTTTTTTTTTTATTAAGTGGCTTTGCTAGTATGGATAGATATGTTCCATGCATTCTAATCTTTATTTGTTTACTCTTTCCCATTAGCTTAATCACATGTAAATAGTTTAATTCCTTTTTATATATAATTTAACATCAAGAAAAAACAATGTAATCCTTTGTTTCTTTTCAATAAATCTGAAATGTAAACTCTTTGTAAATCATTAACATATGATGTAAAAAATTAGGACATTTCAAGAAAACCCTTCTCATTCAATGGCATAGGTAATAGCAGAACTCTGCACCAGTAGAGGGACCTCATTCTTACATTAATGGTTTTAACTTGCTAACTAATGCCATAGTCTTAATATAAGAATGAGTTCACTTTGTCGATATGGATTTGCTGCTTTCTAAGCTGTTGATATAGGAAGTTTTTCCTTGAATACATCCTATGGAGATATTTGCTTAAGACCTATGTAATGACTGAATAAAATGTGTCATATAGTAAGAAGAGTTTACATTTCTTCAATTTATTACATACATTTATTGGTGTGGATTGTTTATTAATTAGATATTTGGATGTAAATAATCATTCAAGGTTTTTTTTTTAAAAAAAAAAGAATTCTAAGTGGCCCATCTTTTGTATTAATTATTCAAGCGTTTATATATGTTGCTTGGTTTTGCACTATTAATATAAAAACAAAGTTTGTGGAGATCATCTTCTTTTTTCTAGACAATTGATAAGGAAGGTTTTCCCCAAAATATACATCCTGAATAGATGTTTGAATTTTTATGCCATATATAGCAACAGAAGAGAATGTGGCTAGCAATGGAAAATTTATACCTTTTCACAGTTTATCACATATATTTATGTTAGAAGTAACAAGAAGCGGAAAATAAAAACTGAAATAGAGAGAATGAAAAGTATCACTAACATTATTGTAGAAATCAAGAGACTGAAATGAAGCTGGACTGAACATATTTCTAAAAGAGATGACAATAGATGGATAATTGAAATTTTAAATTGGAACTCCAAGAGATTGTAAAAAAACCTAGAAAGAGACAACATGTAAAACAGATGTGAAAAAGAGCAGCTAGAGATCAGAGAAACTAATTTAAATTTGGCGATCTGGATTGATGATGGTTGAAAATAATGATGATTTATCAATACTGCCTTGGTGCAGTGGTAGAATAGCAGTCCCTGAAGATCAAGTTCAGATCATCATAAACTCAGCTATGGCACTTCCAGTCAAACTTATTTTAAAATTGATGCTATTTATTTAATTTTATATACATATAAATAAATTTATTTGTTTATTTTTTTTTGGTATCTGATAATTTATGCATTTATACACATCATTTGTTTTGTCAAGCGGTTGGTGGCCGAGTGGTTAGCACAGCTGTCTTACAAGCAGTGGTCCTGAGGTTCGCTTCCCGGCCAACGCTTTGACACATAAAAAAAAAACTGTTATAGGCCTTACATTTTTAATTAAAAGTTTCAATAAATAAGTGGAAGAAAAGACGAAATTATTCCGAAGGATTTAGAATAAATTTTGTATCTTACATTAATTATATGTAATAACTAAAGTACTATAATTTGAAGATGACGGAAATAAAAAATCTATTACCTTTCTAAGACTTATTATTTTCTTATTAATTATTGTGATGGTATTTTTAAAAAATCTTAATTTCTTACTTCAGTCTTTATAATCTATGGTAGTGTTTTTCAATCTTTTGCCCAACAAACACCAATGAAGTTTCGGATATTTTGTAGTCTGGCAATAAAAAAAGTCATATTATAAGTAAACTATTACACTTTAATTTATAAGTGGCAAACTTTTTATATTCGCAACTTTGACCCAATCATTTCAATTATATACATTAATGATTATAAGTATTAATTTATTAAACTAGAGATTATCCCTAGTCCAGATATAAAACTTTAAATCTGTAAAAAATTAAGAGAACTGTTTTTT
The DNA here is from genome assembly GCA_028023455.1 of Epiperipatus broadwayi. Classification (NCBI taxonomy): domain Eukaryota; kingdom Metazoa; phylum Onychophora; class Udeonychophora; order Euonychophora; family Peripatidae; genus Epiperipatus; species Epiperipatus broadwayi. Next base: position 8,423,517 of record JAQFVV010000025.1, on the reverse strand, counting down.
AATTAAACATACATATATGAAATAACTAAACTATATATCTTTTTTTTCTATGCCTAATGTCTTTTTTCAGATATGCTCAAAACTTCCATTCCAGCATACATTTTTGAAACTTAAAAATAAAAACATCTGAAAAAGGCAAATCACTTCCATGAATCACTTCACGCTAATCCAGCACTTTTCAGGGCACCCAGATCACATTTTTTTTGCAAGCATCTTTACCGTTTGCTCAAACAAAAATAAAGATATGTAATAAATTATGATCTTGGCCAAGTGAAGGTTGTTGGTTCATCATGAAATACATTTTGACTTTATTTATATAATTGAAGAAAATTTGGTGGAGTCGAAGTTTTAAAAAATATGCCCAAAAAAGATTTTATAAGGGGGATTTTTTTGGATATATGGAAAAGTTTTGATAGTGTCACTTGAATTAATTTTAAAACAAATTAGACCCAAAGAATACATATTTTACTTAGGTTTAGGCAAAGAATAAAATCATATTTAAAACAATTGTAATTTTTACATATGATAAAACTAGACTTATTTTCTTCAGTGAAGATTCAAAAATATTTTTACTTTTTCAGTTAATGATTGATTCTCTCTGAGTTGGAGTCTGATTATTCATACTTAAAAAAATTAATAAAGTCCTATTTTTTAAAATTCATTTTATTATATAATCTAAAAATTATTTAGATAGTTTTTATTAATTATTTTTTTCACCTCAAATTCCAACAAGATGAGTTATAAAGATGTTGAATTAATCAGATACATATTAAATTGATTTTTTTTAGTCCCATACCCCCTTGGCTTTTAGTAAATCACACAGCACCCCCTATTCATTATAATAAAAAATAAGCAGTTGAAGAGTGTACAATGCCATACATCACACACAAATGCAGAAAATGCCGATGCCATGCAAGACGAGCCTCAAGGGGAAGATCTGGCAATTTCACTAGCTATCTCAAATCTTTACCAAGCATTTTGAATTATCGGATCCATCACTAAAGAGTCTATGCAATCTCATTGTGTCTGTGTCCAAAAAGAGACCTGAAATGTTGTTGATATGTCTGATAGACAATATAAACATGGAATAGCTGGGAATTGTAGATAACATAATTATTTTGGGAATCTATTAATATCATAATATTCTTATTTATCTGCTAATCATTGTACCCTCTGGACAAGCTTCCTTTACCCTTTGGGGATATGGGTATACCAGATTGAGACCCCTGTATTAAAACAAAAAAATTCACATTGAACTAGGATATTAGAGAGAAATTATATGAGCTCGATGGGATTTCAAAGAATACTACTACTAACCAATATTCAGAATACCAACACCAATAGATACACAGCAGTGGTAACATTTGGACTGAGTAGCCATAAAGAATCACTAAAGTGCCTTGACAAGCACAGTGAACACAAAGATGGATTCCACTTGGAGCCACTATCTTATACATCTATACTTCAAATAGAGAAAGAAATTACTACTGTGCATATGCATACTGACACGCACAAAAAACTGTGCTAAATCCATTACAAAATGTAATACATAAAGATAATACTATTACTGCTTCCAACACACATAAAATTTTGAAAATATGATGTGTAACCTTAATGCATGTTCAGTGCTGAGCATTGAAAAAATATATAATATTAAAATCATCTATGTTTTTTATTACTTTTACAATGCTTTTTTTGTCAGCCTAATATGACAGTTTCAATTGCTCTAGTAATCTTCTTTACTTATCCTTTTTTATTTATTCATATCTATGTTTCTTCTTATCCAAACTCTATTTTCAGTATTATTTATCTTCTTTATGAAGTATTATAACATTATCTTTCCTATTGCATTGCCAAATCCATATAATATTAATATCATCTATGTTCCTTATTACTTTTGCAAAGCTTTTTTTATAACCTAATATGAAATAGGAAAGATAAAGTTATAATACATCATAAAGAAGATAAAGAATACTAGAAATAGAGCTTGGATAAGAAGAAAAAAGAAACATATATATATGTGGGTGGATAAAAAAGGATAATTGTGTTTTGAAGAAGATTTCTGGAGCAATGAAACTGTCATATTAGGTTGTAAAAAAAGCATCATAAAAGTAATAAAAAACATAGATGATATTAATATTATATGGATTTGGCAATGTAATAGGAAAGATAAAGTTATAATACTTTATAAAACAATAAAGAATACTGGAAATAGAGCTTGGATAAGAAGAAACATATATATGAGTGGATAAAAAAGGAAAATTGGGTTCTGAAGAAGATTGCCGAGGCAATCTAAACTGTAATATTAGGATGTAAAAAAGCATTGTAAAAGTGATAAAGAACATAGATGATATTAATATTATATGGATTTGGTAATGCAATAGAAAAGATCAAATTATAATACCGCATTGAAAATGTAATTAGATCACATTTAATCTTTTTAACATTAATTACTTTTAGCCATTAAAAATTAAAGTACTTTTTGCACATAAGTTGATTTTTTTCAGGACAGATCAGAAGACAGACGGATGTTCATCACATGATCACTATTCTTTACGCTTACACAAGGTGCAGTATTCTCAGATCCAAATCTCCTCACTGACGAAAGACGCAAGCTGGAAACTAGCCTGCAGATACTGGATGAGTAGGCGCTAGATAGGGATTTTATTAACAAACCTTCTGCAATCCATTGATTGCTCTGGCTTACACTGTGTGGCGCTATTGTATGGAGAGTTTAGTTTCTGTGTAAACAGATGTTACATGAAATATTTTAACTTAAAAAAATACATTTTATTTCACATATTAAAATTTAGTAGCTAAATATTATAAATCTTGGTTTAGAACAATTAATTAGTTTTATTTTAAATGAACTTTTGTTAATTATAAGATGCCGTTCGTTAAAACAGTATACTTAAAAGTAAAAAAAATCTCATTGTAAATGACTTTCATTCTTCTTTAAAACATATACATAAATAATAGAATTTATTTTACTTAAAAGAAACTGATTTAAGTATTTTAATGTTTCTATCTGCTGTGAATTCAGTCAGTATTAAATCTGTTAGCAGATTAGATCTAAAAGAATTAATCACCGAATTACTTCCCATCTAGAATAGCTAGAGTCGGTCATTCTTCAGAAATCTAAGATTCCTGAAGTATTTTTGGACAAAGCAGAACATTTATTTGTAAGTTATTTTCATTTACTGCCATTAGCAATTGGTTAAAGGCGAAACAAAATCAGAATAAATTAGTTTATATACATACTTCATTTATAATTAATTAAAAGATTTCTGATTACATATATATATATATGATTAATTAAAAGACTTCTGATTAAATAAATATAGATGCACTCACTCAAATTACAGAAAGGACTTGATTAAGTTTTATTTAACTATCTCATCATCATCAATCATTGACAAATGAGTATCAGCATAATAATAATAATAATAATACATTAGAACTGAACTTTGCACTAGCGATATAAACAAATATGTGAAACACAAATACATTCACATAATAAACACATTAATTCATTTGATATTCTGCTTTGTTAACTTGATTTCCTCAGCAATAAAGTTTGCGTTCTGAAATACATCCAACAATATGCAAAACAATCAATATTGCATTTTTTTAAAAATATCCCTGAGATAATCTTTATAATGCAAATGGGGTCAATCTCTCCCATGAAAAGAAGCCTTGTATTAATCATTCATTTCATTTGTCCAACCTATTAAAAGTATGCTTTTATAATAATGGATTCAATAGCATCACATCCAAAAGATGGAATTATATATTCATTTTATAATTTTGCTTGTATTTTTATATCTATAAATAAGAGAATATCTTAATTTTAAAGACATAGGAAAAATATTTAATTAGAAAAAAATGGCCTTTTTATGATCAATTCAATATTATTAATTTTGTACTCTCAGTTCTCTCATATGATTCATATTAATCATGTCGCATAATATGATTTACAAATACTAAATCAAAAACTATAGTATAACCATTTTTAATGAGATATTATTTTATATAGCGCTATGTTTTTATACTGCAATAGTGATATTAGCAATATTAGTGAGAGTATTCATTTATAATTTATCTTTAAAGCGCATGTGCATTGGCTTAATCGTTAATATCACTATTACTATACAGAAAAAGAATCAGAATTAAAACCAATTCTTTTTTTATTTTTTATGTTGCACTTCAAGTATACAATAGTCAAATATGTTTAAAAATACATATATACAAGCAACAAAGATTACAAATTATAAAATTATTATAAAAAAGCCTTTTCCGGCAAATTATGTTTTTTTGCCCTTTTCAATATGTCTCCACGATTTAAAGCACATACAGCGACATCTATATCAATACATGATAGAAGATAGATAAACAAATGGATATTTGACATGATCTATTATGTGATTCCCCCCCCCTCAATTCTACTACAAAATACTCTGTTATATATATTGAATGGATATATATCCACATATATTAATTAATTAACTATCCATTCTTTATCTATTCCACTTATTGTAACTTAATGGATGTTTTGTATATATTCATACAGTTGTTTTTATTATACATGATGTAGTTTGTTTCATATATTTACTCTATTAACATTTTTAATATAATCAAGAACACTTATTTATCAATACAATTTATTTTATGTCCATACTGCAAATAATGAACATAAACGCAGATCTATCATCTTTCCTAGCAATAGCATCATTGTGTTCTTTAGCTCTTTCTCCCAATTGCTTTGACGTCTGGCCATAGTAAATCATATTACAAAAATTACATCTAATTTTATAAACCATTCCTCTCTTATATTTTATATCATCTTTCATTCTACAATTAGTTATCAATTTATCCAAATTTTTGCTATTAGCCCATCCCACGTTAATGTTTTTATCTAAATAATATCACTATTATAACCATTTTTATAAAATTTATTTAATAATTGAATCATATAAATACTACACAAAAAGATCTCCTTTTATATTTTTTTTGTAACTTTTTCCTTTGAAAAGAGCTGTAGAATATAGTCGAAATATTGAGTGTATTTTTTAATACAGTATTTATTATTATCATTTTTAATGTTATTTTAAAAGACAGGTTCAGAGAGCAATCACCCAACTATATCCATTGTTTCTCCATTTTGTTTTATCCATTGCCTGCCTTGCTAAAGCCATATCATTTTATCTTTTATATGATCCAATAAGATTAATCTCTTTAGTTCCATTTTTTAATTATCCACAATTATCTCCAAACAGTTCTCATTAAACCAAGTCTTTTGCTCAGTATGTATCTAATCTAGTTTCTCTTTCTATAACTAATCTCTTCAACCATTCTTCTCTTTTCATCTGTTCTCACCAAAACTTATTCATTTGTTGCTCCACTAACAAATCCTTTCTATTCTTTTTCATATCCTCATGTTAAAAATCTCCTATCCACTTTTAATTTTCTTACTTCATGTAACACATTCATTTAACACCACACTCCAAATACAACATTTGACCAATCTTTTTCTTAACTCTCTCTTCAAATTAGTATTTATATGATACAGTTATTAAATAAGTTTTAGAAGAACAGTAAAGGTGTGTGTGTGTGTTTTTTGCAGACAAAAGCCTTTTAGGATTAGCATTTTTTCCCATATTAAAAGGATATGCAATAATAATTCAACAGGGTGTCTCTTACCTCATCATTAAAAACATTCCTTATTTTTAAACTATTTATATAATGAAGTAAACAATAATTATTAATCTTAAAATAATGTATAATTGTCTGTAAATATTTTCCATAACAGATAAAAATAAATAATTGGATTTCTTGCTCGAAAGTTCATAAAAAGTTCAAGGATGGAAGTAACAGAGTTGAATTCAGTTCAGAAATCTTGCTCTCCAAAGTCTGACACTTACCACTGCATCAAACCATGCAGGGCTCTTCCAATAACAGTGTAGTATATATATTCTCTATAATATGTATATTACACTGAGAACTAAAATATTATCGAAAAAAACTTTTATATTTTACATAATACATACAATTTTCAATTTCGTTTATTAATTTTAAAATCTATTAAATATCTATAGTTAATAAAATAAACTTTTCCAAATAAAATCCCTTTACTCCTAGTTATCTTATAAAATACATATCAGATTATTTAAAAATTAGCTATTTTTTATTTTGCTAGTAAATTTAGCAATTAAAGTTTAGCTTTCTCATGGAAATCAATCAGTTGGACAAGCTATGAAGAATATGCTAAAAACACAGATCAAGCGTTGTTAGCCGAGAGGTCATCACAGCCGCCTTGCAAGCAAGTAGTTGGTTGCAGACGGTTGTGAGTTCGCCTCCCGCCAATGCTATGACATATGAAACACAGATCTCATATCTATAAATTAAGTCAATCAGTTGGACAAGCTATGAAGAATATGCCAGAAACGAGTATTTGTTAATATAAATGTATTGATATAACATGCATTTACAATTTTTAAAAAAGAGATAGGAGAAAAAAAAGAAGAAGTAATTGGTGGGTGATGAAGGATAAGTAGTTGAGTTTATTTGTGATATGTAAATATTTTGATGAAATGAGATATTTAACTTGGAAACAGGGTTTCTGGGCATATATGTAGAAACTTCTGATTCTGTTTAAGGAAAAGCCATTTACATCATATGATATCAGCAATTTTTAGCTATTGGCCATCATTAGTAAAGAACCCTATAAATCTTAAAGATTTTAAATTTCAAACAGTCTAAGTTTTAAACCCAATCAAAAGTACTTGTACAGCTATATATCCCTAATACATACCATTCTTTGCTAAAGAGTTAAAAAGTGCCTAAAGATAATTGAAGTCACTAAATTATATAATTAATGTAATGTTAGAGTTACAAAGCTACACACTAAGGTTTGAATCCAATCCAAATTATTTTTCTAACTATATAAATCTAACATATTCATCCTATTACTAAAGAATCAAAAAGCCCTTACAGTTAGCATATAATTGATCTCATTAAATTGTATGATTATGCCCTGATTCAGAGCTATACAGCTATATCAAAAAGTTAGTGTGGGTTTAAAACGTTTCTGGATATATATGTGTAATAAAATGTTTTTATCTGATCAAAAATAAGTCAGAAATTAGCCTGGAGCCTGGTTAACACTATCATCTGGTATTAATTGAATATTAAAACTTACAAGAATGGCTTCAGATTAGAATGATATAAAGTGGATTATCTGTTGGTAATGTAAATACTAAAAATAAGCTAGGGAAATCACGTGATACTTTGTTGGAGCTTTTCGACTGGGAATCGTTTATAATCATTAAGTTACTTATCCTACAAAAACTTATTCAGCTTACACTTCTCCGAAAATATTAAAAGTTAAATTATAATTTTTTACAATTTTGATAAACTTTACAACTTACATTATTTTATTCCTGAAAATTAAATTCTGTATTAATTAGTTTCTATATAATTTTTTACTTCTGGAGTCAATTATATTTTTAAGATCATTTTTACACCTTATATTTACAAAAGAAACTGAAATTGTATGAAAAAACTGCGCAGATTAGCGCAATCGGTAGAACGTCCGATTTAGGATCGGAAAATCCCAGGATCGATTCTGATGCTCGAACTGCTTATTAACTCCGAGCAATAAAGACCTGTCTTTTTACTTTTTTAAACGTATGTGAAATCAATGTATCCGTTATACGTCAACTCTATAAATATATTAAAGCAAAAATTTTCATGAGCAAAAGATGTGATCATGTATTTTGAATTTGTCTTCTATATAATATACATTTACTTATTATTAAAACTAGCATTATAACAACATTTCAACGGAATAGCACCAGACATTGATTAGACAGCAGAGGTTATTTAATAAATATATATAAATAGCTGAAACGTCAAGAATGAAAAAATATATATTGATACAGATTAATAATAAACAAATAATTTTTGAAAGAAAAAATATGGCAGAAAATTGTAGAATACAAGGAGACTACCATTAATCCAAAAACTTTGATTCCAATGTGCGTTTTTCGAATTTCAACAGTACTCCCCCCTCCCTACATACCCACACCTCATTATATATCCCAATATGGATACAAATAATATTAATTTATTATCTATAGTTTATATATACTGTACAAAATTTATTAAGAACAATTCACTTTAAAATACAGAACATACATTTAGTTATATCAGCACAAAATTAAAATACAGACCTAATTAAAACAATTAACTAAAAACAATGCAGTACTTTTCTCCAGATAAGAGAAGTGTTTAAATTAAAAGTATTCTGATTTTTTTGTTTTCAATTTTTACGACAGTGGTCTTTGGGATTGTTCATAGGAGACTTAATCAAGTAGGTATGGTATAGGCAATTACAATCACTTAAAAGTAAAAACAAGAACCTTTTGGATTCTGGATTTACAATATGCTGATGATTGAGTTATTTTTTCCAATTCAAAAGATGATTTTCAGAATGTTTTTAATGTTTTGAATTAGAAAGACTTTGGTTCTTTAATTAAAGCTTTAAAAAACTCAAGTTCTTAATCAGTTAGTGACAAGGATCAAAACAGTTTAAATATCTTGACAATTTTATAAGAAGCAAGGTAGACTTAGATATTGAGGTACAACATAGACTCCAATGTGTTGCTACTGCTTTTAACAAATTAAGATATATTTCATCACAGTGAAATAACTACTGCAACTAATTTAGCTGTATATAGAACTGTTATTTTGTCTAATTTATTGTATGGGTGTGAAACTTGACTACTCGGTGCAATATAAAAAAGCATTAGAAAAGTTTTATTTAAGGATGCTTCATAAAAAATGGAAAAAATACAATGGCAAGATCATAAAACCAATTAACTGGCTTAATATGATACTGAAATCCATTATTGTAAAATCACATCTTGATTGGATTGGACATACAAACCAAACAAACAATGCAAAACTTTCTTTTGGATGTTTATGGTAAACTTGAGCATGATTTTCATGGGAAAGATAGACCCTATCTACTCTATACATTTTTCTCAAAGACATTGTAAGAAGTGGAATATCAATTGTTTCCATTGGGAAGATGTGGCAGAGAATAGAATACAGTAGAGTCTACTATTGGACATGGTATTGAAGTATTTCAAAAAGAAAAGTTTTCTGCTGAGGAAACCAAAAGTCAATGTCATAAAATATCAAGTAAACAAAAAAAAACAGACCAGCATGTTCTATACATGGATGTATTTGTGCTCATAGATTGGTTTGCATAATCATCACAAAACTCATCTCTAGAGTAGCTTGTTTTTCTCTTTCATTTTTTTCTCTTGGAGTTATAATGGTCATGCTCATTTATGAATGGATGTTTATTAATTTATTACCTATATCTGAATAAAATGTATTACAATACTTTCTCATCATATAGGATTTCATTCCCAATCTGTATTACTTCAAATAAATTTAAGATGCAATAGGATTTTACACCTGAAAAATTGGGAAAAAATTTACCCCCAAGTTTAAGACGCATATTATGTACTTAAATTGGAATTAATATAAATACCATAAGCTCACTTAATTTATTGTGAATTTTCTTCAGATAAACAGTACTTTCACTTTCTACATCTTCACCTTCCGAACTTGAATTCTCATCTTCACTATTCCATCAGGGTACATCATCTTCTGGCTATTTAAATTGTAGCTAAACATTATAATTTCTTTGTCAATTTGTTTTTGTATAAAAATACATTTTTCTATTAAAATTTGAATCATTGTTCTAAAATAATTTATATTTTTACAAATCCTTGCTTTAAAAAAATTATAAATGTATAAAAAAGATTCTAAACTATATGTTTTCACTTCAAAAATCAAACTAAGATATCAGAACTGTAGATTCTAAAACATAAGTTTTCACTTTGAAAATCAAAATGACAATATCAGATCTGTCAAAATTTTGATGACTCTCCTGTATAGAAAACAAGAACTAACAATCAGCACTATGGAAGGCATATTCTTATCTCATTTTTATATTCATTTGTTAGTTGTAAGAAAATTCTAAAAGTTATTTGATAAAGTTTTCTCAATAAAATAACAGTAAAATCAGCAAAATAATGTTAAAAGTGGTGGTTTGAAGAGTTAAAGTCATTTATAAAATTAATTAAAAGACTTAACATGCTACCCTACACAGATAACAATCATAATACTATGTGCATGTATAGTGTAAAGCAAAGGATCCATAGAAATAAGATGTAAAAAATTTTGTTTCCAATTTAAGATGCACCTCTCTTTTACAGATCCAAAATTTGGAAAAAAAAATGCATATTATTTTTAAATGTAATATGGTATTATACAATGCTCTTTGGAATTTGTTGCAGTAATTGAGCACAAATAGTAAAACTCAAGATATACAGATCACGACTCAGTTCTGCTACTTCCTATCCTGAATCTTTTTAAAACCTCTCCCAAATAAGAAACCATTCATTTTTTTTTATTATACAACTATTTTTGTGTTCATTATCAATACTTTACAATTTTTTCACACTTAATTTTATTTTAAAATTGTCAGTAGAAAAACTTTATCTTGATAACTAACTAATAAAGTTGGTGCATAGACTTCTCAGTGATTACTTCATTATTATTCTAAGATATATGATACAGTTGGCATAACTAATTGATGCCTAAATTATATTTTATCCTTTATCATAAAAAACATCATCAGATTTTCAGTTGGATGGACGGTTGAAGAGTTGGAGTGTGGAGTAGATTGAAGCCTGTCCATTAAAGTATGAAGATTGGCTATCTTAATATATATCTGAGCACTTATAGCATAGATGTGTAGAGATGATAATCTGGACCAACTGATGATTGCTGGTTTAGCATGAAATACGTATATTGGTGATTATTTATCTTTTCAACATATATGTGTCCAAATGTATCAGTATTATGAGATAGAGTGGAGAGTGGTGGGTCGTGTGAATGTCTGTGCTCATATACCCTATATATTACATATACTGATACAGGTATATAATAAGCCTGTATTTCAGTTATTACATTCAGTAATATTTAATCTATATTTTTTACTTTGAGTTTTATCTTTTTTTAAAAAAAAAAAAAAAAATTAAATGAATTAAGAAAATGGAAAATAAGTTATATTGTTTTCCAATATTTTAAATTTTCCACTTCTTAATTTTCAAAAAAATTATTTTCTAAAAAAGCACAATTTTTGTTTAAATAAATTATTGGTTTTGCATTCATATTTAAAAAAATGGAATTGACATTACCATTTTCAAAATTTTCAGAATACTGTTTAAAACAAGCTAAAGAAATTTGATGGGTATTAGTTAGCTCCGAATAATACCATGTTACTGTTAGTAATCTTTAGATTTATAAAGGTTCTGTTTTGTTGATTGTATATTATAGTAATCAATTCAGAGTCTTAATTCTTGAATTTACTATTCTATCTTGAATTAAATCAAAAAAAGTTTAACCATATTGGTGGCCTAGTGGTTAGCATAGTTGCCTTTCAAGCATCTGGCCCGGGTTCGCTTCCCGGCTAACGCATTTGACATATAAAAAAAAAAACTCTTTAACCATATATTTATTTTTATTTTAAAAATGACAAATAATTTCTAATAAAAATAGCTTTCCAAAAAATGTAACTTTTGAAATAAATTGTAATGATGCAAAGAACTTCATTGCAGAAGAATTATGATAAACAAGCATGCTTTAAATGTTTATGTAATTATAGTATTGTTCAAATCTAAAAATGATACATATATTTTCTCCACATGTACAAACACAATTGTCACTGAATTATGAAAAATATAATTTAGATTTTGACACAGGTGAAAAGGAGATTAGATTTGAAATCATGGTTGGGTGTCAAAAACTTGGATTAGGAACAACACTAAATTTTGTTTCCTCTGTTCTAGAGCCATCTATTGTAAGTTTAACTAATTAATGAACATTGGAAAAAATAGAGTAAATTATGTCAAAAATTGAAAGTAAATAGAAAAAGCTATATAATGTTTTACATAGATTAATGATCCTCATAACATCCATATATATCATTTTATAATTTTATCTACATTTCAATCATATTCTAAATTTTTCAAGGTCTATTTTCAAATATTCATACAAATACATCATCATCATCATTTTCAACCAGTATTGATCCATTTTCGCCAATCTCTAACCTAATTTTCTCCACATCACTCCAACACACTTCTTTATTTCATCCATCCAACTCACATGTACTATTTTTCTATGTCTTTTACAATCTCTTGGAATCCAGTTTAAGATTTCAACTGTCCATCTATTATCATCTCTTCTAGCAATATGTCTAGCCTAGTCCCACTTCAGTCTCTTAATTATTTCAATGATGTCAGTAACACCTGCTTGTTTTCTCACCAAGGTATTTCCTTTTGATCTCATCTTGTTAATCCTAACATGCACTTTTCTATACTTTGTTGAGTAGTGTAAAATATCTGTATTGCTTTTCTGTTAAATATCCAAGTCTCACATTCATAAGTAAGAACTGGTAAACCCATAAATTAAAAACCTCCCTAATCAAACACATAGACATATTGCCTTTTAATAATAAATTATTTCTACCAAAAGCACTCAAAGCAAGTTTAATTTAATGATTAATTTCATCCATTATGTTTCCATCTGTACTAATAATCTGACCAAGGCTTTATAGTTGTTAACTTCTTTTAACTCATCATTATCAATCTTTATTTTCTTCTTTTGAGTAAGTCCAGTGAACATTATTTGTCTTTTTAACATTTACTTTTAACTTTATTTTCTAACTTTCATCTGATAACTCTTGCAACATTTCCTGAAGCTCTAAAGCATTATTTACAAAAACAACTATATCATCTGAAAAATCTAGATGACTTACATAATCTTCATTTATTTTTATCCTCTAGTTTCCCATTTTAATCCACAAAATACTTCTTGCAAAACTGCTGTAAAAAGTTTTGAAGATATGAAGTTACCCTGCCCTTCTCAAAGTTAATTTTTTTTATATCATTATATAATCTAATTGTTATTGTTGCATTTTTATAAATATTCGTGAGAATATGAGAATATCCTGGATTTATACTTTGATGATTCAATGCTTTAATCTCTGAAGAAATGCTTATAGAATCAAATGTCTTCTCATAATCTTCATATCCAAAACATAATGACAACTCAAATTTCTTGGCCCTTTCTATAATTTCTCTCAATAAATGAATGTGATCCTCTGTGATAAAACCACTTTTAAATCCAGCTTTTGTAAATTATATAAAAATCTATAAATATTCTAAATATGTAGTAATAATTCCCTAAACATTTACAAATAACTATATTTGTAATTTATGTTTACAAAACTAATTATAAATACATTTGGATATATAAGTTTAAAAATTTATTATCTACTTATAGAAGAAATTAACAACTACAAATATCTCAAATTATTAACACAGATGAAAATATAATGAATGAAATTAATTATAGAATTAGTTTTTGGTAAGAATAACTTGATATTAAAAGGAAATATGCCCATGTGTTTGAAATTGAAGATTGTTAAAAGATACAGTTTTTACATATGAAACTGAAATTTGAACATTTGAGAGAATAACAATGCAAAGATTTTAGACCATTCAATAAAATATAGGGAGATGTATGTTGGGAATAACAAGATCAAAAATGAAATAGAGATGAGAGAGAGAACAAAAAATTGATATCAAGCTGGGTTGGAAATAATGCTACAAGAGATCCCACAATATTGTGAAAGATCTAAAATGAGACTACATATGAGATGGATAAATGAAATAAGGAAGTTTGCTGGTGTGATGTGTAGAAAACAGGCGGAAGAAATATCAGGGAAACTGAATTAAACTTCAAGAGATTTTTATCCTGCAATGTTTGAGACAATTTTACAAATTTGCTATAGTTTATAAAGGTATTTGTGAGTTTTCAAGTAAACCAAGATGACTTTCCGTATTTATGATAAATCTACAGTTTTGAAACCTGCACCCCCCCCCCCCAATTTTTTTTTATAAAAAAATATCTGCTAGAAAACATTGTATTTAATTATTACATTTTATTTTTTATTACTATTATTTAAAAAAAATAAATCATTGTAGAAAAATTAATTGCCCATTTATAGTTTATTATTATTAATTCTTCTGGATTAACTTATGAACAGAAAAATAAAATAAAAATTTAATTACAATATTTACACTTTATTTATGTCGGCGGCGTGCCATCATATCGTGACGATTAACGCACACTTTTTGGGAGGGCAGGATCCCGTATCTTTGGAAATAGTTCACTGCATAGTCTTCTGTGACACAAAGGTCCCAAATTTTTATCATTATGACAAGTTACCCAAAAAAAAAACTGCTGACAAAAAGAAATTGAACTGAAGTACAATGATCATTAAGCGCGTCTCATCACTTTTCACGTTATAAGTAAAAAAAAAAATTGAAATAAAATGTCTTAATGAAAGTCATCAGAATTTATTCCTTTTTTTAAATTTAAAAATCGATTTATTAATTTTATTTTTATTTAACACTAACACAATATCAGTAAATTATAGGCCCTCGATAGTTTCATTTATCAAAAATTTGGACTGCCATCTTGGTTTACTTAAAAACTCATAAGTACCTTTATACATTTATATATATTTATAAAAATAATTGGAAAAAGATTTTGAAATGATCTCAAAATATGTTTGAAATATAGTCAGAATTGACATTTTGATTCAGAGAATAAAAAAGATTTGTGAAAAAAAAAAAGAGTGTGCAGGTGATAATTTTTATATATTGGAATTAATAGGGGAATTTTGGGGGGGAAAGGGGGGGGGATATATTAATTAATAATGTTTTCATAGAGGGTGGCCTATTCATATAACATATCTATTACAAAAATTATATTTCACAAGAATATAATGACAATAGCTGAACTTTCAATGGCAAACCTGTATTTATTATTATCATAAATTAAAATATCAATGTTTTTAGATACAAATATTATTGGCTCTTATATTAATGGGTGTTTCACATTAATTATCTTCCAAGTCTCTTATGTTTTTATTATTTCTCTTCACACACATAATTTTTGCATCAACAGATGCAAATTATAGATGTCTAAATATGCTATATCATTGTTCTTAAATTTAATCATGTTTTCTTTTAAAAACCTGACAAACCAGCAATTCAAGACATATACCATCTCTGTTTTATCATCTTCACATTATTAACATGTCTAATGACACATTTCACTATAGTTTAAATATTATTATTTTCTACATCATTATACAATATAGGTTTTAACACAGAACCTAATAAAAGTTTATTTTCTTTAGAAAAAAGATGGTAAGAAAATACAAACTATCATCATCAGCAATCAATTGCAATACATATGAATGCATATATGAATTGTCAACAACCTTCGACATCGTATCTAAATGTCTCAACCAAAACACACCAATCATGGATGAACTAACATTGTCTAAAATAGAATACAAAATGTGATGCATACCAAGACAAATAGCAGAATGAAAGTATAAATCAGCTGATAAAATCCATAAGCTACAGTGGCTATCACATATAAATTACATCTGATTTGCAGATAATTTAGTTTTTAGGATTTTTTTAAATGATTAATCTTTAATTCTGCTTCAAATGATTTAATAAGTTCTAGTAACTCTGTGGTCAATTTATTTACTGCATTAATTGATTTAACATGCATTTCAGTCTATATAATGATGAAGACATGGATAGAAAATGGTTTTTTTATTTTCTGATTATATGTAATGTTACTCTAACAGCAGTTAGTAAGTTTTATAGCTCTGGAGAGTTAGGCCTGATATGCTGGCATCTGTGACAATTTGCATATGATGGCCAATTATATCTTTTTCTATTTTTAGATTTATTAACAATGGATATGTATGCATGTGTATATTATAATCATAGCGTATACTCTATGAAAAATCTATAATTAATTTTCTTTTTTCATTAAACTATAGAAATTACTTTACCCTTGACTTTTCATTCTGCAAACTGTTTATGTGAACGACATATGTAATAGTAAATGAATGCCCAAATCAATTATCAGTACATGATCTCAATTTACATAAGCAAAGACTTGTTATGCTTGAAATAATTATTCTCAAAACATGGCAAAATTACTTTTAAGACTTACTGTTATTGCTTTCATAAACCAGCCAATCTTATCAAATTGTAATCCATTCTGCTCCAATAGCTCCTCTTTAAAATGTAATGATGCACTTTGCAATTATTATTGTCAAAAATGTTCAACTATTTCACAACTCAACCTTCATGATATGCTTTTTTTAAGTAAGAACTAATGAGCTGTATATAGATCTATAGACAAATCTCTTTAAAACTTTCAACTGCTGATAGGTTGGCTACTGCATCTTGTAGACCCCTCCAATGTAAAAGGCTATTATCATGCTGTTTACAAATGGCTTCCTCAAGTTCTGTTTAAACAGCAATCCAATGTTACTCAGCTTATTTAGTCTTTAATTAAGAAGAATTTGTTTATAAGACCTGTCATAATTGGGTGAGTTTATAATGGGTGGGGAAGGATACATAGTAGCAGAAGCCCCAACTCATTGTTCTTCCAGGTGCTTGGTATCGAGGTGCAACTTCACACTATTTTAGTCACTAAGTTATTTCATGGTAGTAATTTTTTTTTAACAGTTGTCTACCATGTTTTATGTCTATTATAAGTAAATGTATTTGACTGTCCATGATAGCATAGTAATAATTATTCTAGAGATGAGAACCTATATATTTTGTGTTTACAGACATCTATGTACAAATATAATGTAAATTCTTTCATTAGGATTGATTGCATTTATTGAGTGCAAAGCCATTTTTGGGAGTCATGGCTCTCCTGCAACTCTACTGTATACAGATTCTGCTAAAATGATTAATTCCTGCACAGAAATGACTCATTTTGTGTTTGATGGTATGTATAAAGCATATCATACTGAAAAGATGATTAACTACAAGTTATAAATCAATGAATGTGTTTATATAATGATATAGTTTAGTTATTTACCACAAAAAGTTTAAGGTGCTAATGCATCTGGGTCAGTGGTTTATGATGTTTTTCTTGCCATTATGAAATCTTGCAAACCATATTGTTTCTTCAAAGATTAAGGTATAAAATACATTATCATATTTCATATCAAACTCATGACCCAGATATGCTACTGCCTTAAAATTTTGTAGCTAAACTATACCACTATATAACATAAATGTTGATTCAGAGCTGGCACTAATCACCAGTTAGCTTTTCAGTGAAACAAAGTTTTCCTGATGTGAGTTTCATATACTTGTAAGTTATCAACCTATTGAAAAGATACTCTTATAAGCTATCAATTTAGTAAAATGGCATTAATCTAATTTTCATCATTGCATACATATTGAAACAGTAAGGTCTGCTTTGCAGATCTTCATTTCCCTTTTTCTCACCTATTTCCTACCTCATACCTTAGTTTGAACCCCAATCTATCGTAGGGTGTCTGCAATACGCTTATATACCAAAAATCCCGCCTAATTTTAAACCACAAGTACAATGCTCGTATTATATATATAAGTCATTCCCAAATAAATAAAAGATTATAGATTATGTATATGATCACATATTAAAAAGTAGGTTATATAAGTCGTAATTGCGCACACACTATGATATGCATTTTAAACATATTTTGTTTGAATCTATTTACAAATATATTACTGTCGTAATATATTTTGATTTAAAATAAAATTCATTTAGTAAATATTCATTTAGTAAATAGATTCAAATATTGCAATTTAAAAAGTAAAATCATTTTCTTTAATTTAATAAAAGTTATTCCAAATATTTCTGTTAAAATAAATGATGGACAATAGTTTAATTAGTTAATATTATATAATAAGTTTATCTAAAAACAGCAGATGTCCACTTAAGGTTTTCTTTAATTAGTAAAAGTAATTTTTAATTAAATCTAGTTTGTAATCCGAATGTCGACAGGGAAATTAACAAAAGAAATTAATTAATGTTGAATTCCTTTAGACATTCGGATAGATTTAATTACAGCTGATAAGTCCGATATATTTTTGTAATGCTCCAGAGAAGTTCTATTGTTAACATCTACTATAAAAAGAAGGGTTTTCTTTTGTTCTCCAGTTTTTCTTCTAATGTTTCTAAGAGAAATAATTCTGAGTTCTATTCTAGTAATTTGTAAATCTTGACATGACAGAGTAGAGCGCGAGAAGGCTATTTCTCTCCGGAATGGTCATCTGCTGCCGTAGACCAACGGAAGATATCACACAGGGAACCCCGGAACTGCTGCTGCTGCCAAAAATATGAACATTTCCAGGTTTTGCTGTTAAATTATATAAAAACCTGCCGACCATCAATCTGCCTAAAAATGCTTCTCCAGAGGTAACCCTAAATTAACCCAAGAGCTCTTGTGATAACTAACATGCTATAGTTATTTAAAATTGTTTTCCTTATATTTCACATAACTTCATTATGTATTTCTTTAACGTGTTAATATAATATAATCAACAGTTTTGCTCTATCCTTGGGTTAATATTTTCTATTTATAAAGCTTTCTTTTATTTTATGATAATGTGTCAGAATCATCTTTGACCGAGTGAACTATTCCCTTTATTGAAAGTAAGATGCCGCTATTAAGGTAAATTTATAATTTTCCAATTTTATTATCTTGCAAATCACTCGTTCGAGGGCGATTCTATTCTTTAATATATAATATAATCACATAGTTTAAAATCTACATGTTACTGATTTTAATCTAATATGAGAGTATGTACGAGGTCAATGATTAAATGTGTCCCCTAATGCATGATTGCATATATAAATCTATACTTACTTTTCAAACCCGCAAGCATGCATTTTCCTATTTTAATTACCGTGTTCTACTTTAATTATAAAGTTCATCATTGACGTCGAGAATGTGCGCACCCTTTTAAATGAATTTCGGGGAATTTGATTGGGCATTTCTCTTAATCCGAGTAAAACCCATTCAGTATGTTTTTATATACACTAGTCTCGTATTGCTGGTAAATGAATTGGTTGTTGAGACCGCTTTGTTTTATTTTTCCAAGGATTCTTTACACGGCAAAGTCCGTTCTTTTCGTATATTGCAAGTTTCCAGGCAGAGTGTGTTCCAAATGACACACCTGGGAATTAAACGCAATCGTCACACAGCCTCTAAGTTTCGGCTATCCATAAAATACTTTCCTACGGGTTAGCGACGAGATGCCCTCCGTAATTATTCCGGATCTTGAATATTGTTTTATTTTATATTTATTTTACAAAGCATCCGTGACTTAAACGTGTCACACCCTCCAACTTTAATAAATTCATTATCAACAATACTGACCTCCCAATGCAACTCTATTATTGTTATTCTCAAATAAATGCTTTGATCACATTCCCACTTTGTTGCTTAGTAAGCTTTTGTCCGTGCTATTCTCGAAATCAATAAATATTTTATAACACTTAATTTCAAATATTTTTTTAAACTTGTATAATTGCTCAAAGCACCTCGCACATGTTCCTATCTCGTCAAGCACATTATCGTAATGCTATTAGCCCGAGGAATAGAATATATCACTTTGTTTTAAAACCTTTTTGTCATTTATTGAAATATAATGCCCACAATTATTTAATACGCGTCCCGGTCTCATATAAGCAGACAGTGGCGTTATATATATATTTTATGAATAAATTTTGTGAAATTATTTAAAACTAAATTTGATCTCTTATTTTATTTGATTCCTATCACTGTCTTGGTCTATATATATATTTTCTGCATTTCTTTTGTAAATCCATAGACATTAATTAGCTACCCAAACTTCTTTTAGTATAGTCTTTTGTTTCTCCCTGACCACCAGGCACCGGTCAAAGGCCATACTAGCAGTGGCATCAGATGTGTTGTCACGTAGATGGCGCTGTGAAATTTGGGATTTAGATTCGAACTTAGTACATCTAGAAGGCAACCCCTCCTAGAATGTTCAGTTTTGTGTCTGGGGTTTGAATTCTGCAGTGTGTTAGCGAGATAGACAATTCTGACTGTTACAATATATATCACAACAAATTCATGATTATCAGGTGAGCTTTAATTAAAGTTTAAATCTAAATCTCCCCAAGTAGAAATGATAGCCTGACTTCTTATTCCAATATTGTGCTGAGTAAAGTTTACAATCATATATATTCAATTGTGTCAAGAGTGAAGACTTCACCAATCACCACACCAACAATGTTAAAAATCTCACAGACACAAGAGGTTTTGAGAGATTTTAACATTGTTTGTGTGATGAATGGAGAGATCTTCACTCTTTCCACATTGGTATAATATTTTACATTGCATATTTTCTAATATTGCAAACATACAGTAGTAAAACTTTTAACACACTACTCTAAAGAATGGTCAATAGATTGGTATAATTTGTGTCCATATTATAACACCCAATGGAATATTATGCATTACATTTTGAAGAATATATATATAACAATTAAGTGCTATGCTGAAATAACAGTGTAATGTCAAATCATTTTACAGTATTCCTGATAGGCGATCCACATTCTCATAAAATATTGAACAAAATATTACACCGACTTCTTTCACTATAAATATATTTTTCATATCAGAAGCATTATAAGTTAATGTGATCTGTTTCTCCAGTTAGATATTATAGTCAACAGAATGTTAAGTATGATCGATTACAATATAAACAAAAATCACCTCCACCCATTGAAAATTGTTTTAAAAATTTAATACTGCAATTATGTTTGTCTGAATGTTTGTGATGATGGTATTTCATTAGTAATTATATGCTGAAATATTTCCATCATTTAATATTAAATATCTTTAGAAAAATTGAATATTTATGCAAACTTTTCACATGTATTTAACTGGGTAATAGTATATAGGTTAGTATATAACACAGTGTTTCAGGAGGCATCATACCCCTCTCTTCTTGAGGTGTTTTGGGTCTGAATAGTGACAGCATTAGCATAGAAATCAAATCTGAACTTTAAATTCATGAATACTGAATTTAAGGTATGCTTTAACCAACTCTGCTATTCTGTCAAAAAAGCATCAGTTTAAATTCAATATTCATGAATCTAAAAACCTAGGTTCAATTCCCAGTCTAGTACTGTTACTGGTAATGCTAGCAGTAACTGACAAAGAGAGAAGAATATTATTCAAAACGTATTATATACAGTACTTTATTAGTATAGCTGCGGTGACAAATTTTGTGCGAAAAGCCCCAATATGTGCTATTACCAACAGTTAAATGTATTTGAAAAATTTAAATAAACTTTGAATTTTTTTAAAGACATTTAATAATTAATGTTGGATTATAGAAGTAGTCTAACACAATCAATATTCTTGCAATAAATAATAAAAAATCATATACAACAACTATATAAGTATATATATATATATTAATAACAATTACACATAAGCCTTTTGTGAGTATGCTCAAACTCAAACATAAACAAGTTTGCAATCGTAGTATTTAAATGTAGGCTATAGTTTCCAGGGGGGGGGATAAATATTTAAACCTTTAACTCACCTGATGTATAGTGAGAGTATCTTTTAACTAGATGCAGAACACTATGAATTAATTCAGTGGGATATTTGTTTCCCTGACATAGCTCTTAAATATTATGTATACATCTATACACTCACAAATATAAATTAAAATGAAATAACATATCCCAGTAACATTGGAATAAGTAACATTAATTTAAAAAAACTACTTAACCACTAAATTATAAATAATTAAGTATCTAATTTTTGGCAAAAGCTTCATAATATCAACCATAAGTCCAAACAATTTCCATCTACAGCAAATAATGAGTTTTTTTCATGCTTATATAGTCCAAACTATTTCCATCTACAACAATTACATAAAATAAAAAAAACTTATTATTGGTTTCAATTTGCATTTAATAAATACTCTAATTAATATATGGTGAGCAACTATATATCTAATTTTTAATTAAAACAGAGATCATGAATTATTCCATATGTTTATGTTTAATTTAAAAAAAAGATATCTTAATCTTTAACTGAGATTTAAAGTTTATATCAAGTTGGAGATAATCTCTAGATTACTAAATGATTAGCAATAATTATTAATGAACTTATCTGCTATAGTTGGTGTCAAAGTTACGAGTGTGGGAAATTTGACACTTGTTAACAAAATGTATTAAATTTTATTAATTTATAATTATTTGTTTTTATGTATTATTATTTCATTGTATATTGACTTTATTATAGACTTTTTATCTTGACTTGATAAAAATATTATGGCATTCTTTCACAACCAGTGGTTTCATATGAAAGATGGTTGGCCAATGGGACTCCCTATGGGTGGCATCATCTCAAGTGTAGTTTTAAATTATTTTGAAAAGCAAATAATTCCAAGATACCAAGAATCTAACTTGCTATCTATATACACTAGATATGTTGATGATATCTTCATAGCCGCTCCCTCTCCGATTATTCTAAAAATAAAAAATGAACTTCAAAACACTACAGAGCTTACATTTAACTAGGAGAATGAAAATGCCCATAAACAAGTTAAATACCTGGACCTACATATGCAGCGAGAACACACACATATTAATTATAAAATTCTAATCAAACCTCTTGATGTTAGAGGACCCTCCCACCCTCTTTCCAATTCACCAACTAACCACAAACTCTCTGGCTTAACCTCGTTTTGGTTTAGAAATATGCACCTATGTAAATTTGAGGCAGATAAAAAAGCTAACCTCACATCATATAGGGACGACCTAATAAAAGTTGGTTTTGATGTGAATGTAATTGACAGGAGGATAAAACAGTTTTTTGGTAAAATAAATGATAAAGTCCCTAACATTGACAAGCAAAGACTCCTACTCCCTTACCTGCCTAGTATGCATAAATGTTTTTATAATATTTTCAATAATAAATATCAGTTATGTTTTCACACACCTCCTAACTCTAACAAATTAATTAATAATACCAAAGACTGCCTCCCACCCTCGCTGACACCTCAAGTGGTCTATAATATTGCCTGCCCTAAAAAATTTTGTAGATCATCATATTATGGTGAGACTAAGGCCTCTCTCTCCACTAGGCTATCGCAACACACTTATTCTTATAATAAAGCTTTGTTGGACACTGCTCATAGTTCAGTTTTTGCGCAGCACCATGCTTCAGCTGGGCATGATTGTCAACCGGGAAATCCAGTGGTGGTATGCAGAGAGAGGCATGATCTAAAAAGAAAGATAAAAGAAGCTTTCTTTATATCTAGAGATGGCGATGCCATCAATAGAAAAGACTCTTGCTACAAAATATCCAAGAAATGGAATGCATAATTATTTCATTTGCATAAATTTGCATCACTCCAAGTCAATTTATTATATTTTGTAATACGGCTATGATTATGAGGGCTTGAACCTTGAAAGCGCTTAGGCATTTAATGAATAGATATTAAAATAATATATATTTGCTTTATTTGTTTTTAGCTTTGTGTGCTTGTGCGTGTTAGCGCATTTTATATATTTTGATTCATTATGAAAGTGATAATTCACAATATGTTGAAGAGATGATTGAAGTTGACTATAATAATAAACAAATTTGTTATAATTTATATCAATTAAAAAAATAAAACTGTTAAAAAAAAGCAAAAAATTAATGATAAAAAATGAACATCTACTCCATATGTTTCAAATGCTCAATATAGAGATGCCAAAATATATATACATTTCTTAAGAGATAATTATCTACACATTATTTCTTAAAGTCAAACTGAATTACAGTTGCAATGTGTAGTATGACATTCATTCAAAGAAATGTCAAAGAAAACGGTTATGTCAGAAACACAAAACTACTTTGAAATGATATTTTAAGAATTTAAAAACATTGTGGAAATATAATAAAAATGGAGGCAGAAGTATGCAATAGAATTTCTAACATGCCTAATAAGTGCACATTTTAATAATAAGTTTGAGGTATATAGTATTTGATGTGATATGCACAAGGAAAAGATCAAGGAGACTTCACATGGAACAAGTCCTACTTCTTTTATTATGGTGTTAGAACAGTTTATGCAATTACCACACAAGTTTACCACATAATGTGCACATGAGACAAGAGTTAGATAAAAATATATGATGCATTTCTAAAGTGGCAAAATGTAAAGTTTTCATTACAAGATTTTTATATGCACTGAATAAAAATGATCCTGATCAAAGAATATAGTATTGTGAGGATTCCAAAATATAATATATGAGAATGGAGAGTTTGTAGGGAAAATGATAGAACAATGAATCTATATAATTGTGTATTGGGTTCCAGAAAATGAATATGTTCATGTGGAAAATAAATCAATTGATTGAGTCTCAACATCTGGTATGGATTGTCACTAAGGGGATTAATTAAACTACTGTTTTTTTGAAGGTGCCATTACTCGTTAAGTATAGCTAGACATGCCATACTGATTCATTTTACCTGAAATTTGTATTCTTTTTGAGAATGATAGATTTTACTTCCAACAAGATGGTATACAGCAATGCTTCTACCAAAATATGAGTGCTTACCTCAATTAAAATTTTCCAGGACAATGGATAGGGCAGAGAAGTCTGGTTGAGTTTTTACCACACTTATCTGAATTAATATCCTTTGCATTATAAATAAGAGAGATTTTACAGGATGTGGTTTACTACAAAAAAGTCCATGTTTTACTGATGGTGTTTTAGGTAAAAACTGAAACATTTGCAGCAATACAAATAGCCACTTTGGTCAATGTTGCTCAAGCAATACTTTGCCATAATCAGAAGTATTTAGCAGCCAATGATAACCACTTTGAGTAATAATTACAGAAGTCCACTGTGACTTTTTATCTTTTGCTATTAATATATATTGAGTATTTATAGAAAATTATATAACTTTTCATTTTGTGTTTATCTAATATAAATAGATTAATCAATAATTCAAAAAAGTAATATGCAAAAAATTCATACATATATGAATTGAGGTGTACTATTGGGAAATGGCTAAAAGACCATAACTTTTATAAACATTAGGAGTAATATTTATATAATAACAGCACTTTTCTTAGATCACACAAAAAACATGTAAATATATTTTTAAATTTTGACCTGGAAAAACAGAATACTTCATGGGAAAAAAAAACTATAATAAAGGAAAAACCAAAGAGGTAATTTTGATAAATAGAATTAAAAAGTCTTTAATTGATAAAGAGCAAATGATAAAATTCATGAATCTTGGGATATCACATAATGAAAAGGTGTTCATTTTCATCAAATTTAAGAGATTTCTAGTTGAAAACGGATATGCAAAATAACTGTTATTACTTGTATATTTTATAATGGTTATTAGCATTTTTAATATTTTATTGTTTTATTATTAAAACTAAAATAAACTAAATCAAATGCTGATGGTATAAATTTGTAATATAAACTGCAATAACATAACCCTAAAGCAATTTTTCCAGTTTTTCATAAATATTTTATTGAGAAGTAGTAATTAATTTATATAGTGCACAGAAAGCTTATTTAAATAGTCTGAACAGGCATTAACCTGTATACAATGCCCTTTAAAATTTCGCAATAATCAAGCATATTTTGCCGATAGAGGGATTTTCCAACCACGACACAAGATAGCAATTTTTATAAAAACGAGAACGGTCTGTCTTGCTTTTAACCTAAATGTCCACTTATATATTTTATATGTGATGTGATGCATTGTGACTTCTCCTTATATGGAGTCAGGAATCTCTCAACAACTATGCCCAGAAAAACCTGTTAGGCACGTTACCTTCCCTTTCCATTCTCCACCATAAGTTTTCCCATAATTGCTCCATCCCATTTCCACAACATAATTTGTCAACTCCATGGTCTTCATATCTAAATCCCCTTTATCTTTTCCCAAACCCAGCATAAAAACCAATAACTCACTTTCTGTATAATCACTTTGTTCCTATTTATTCTTCCATAACTTCATTATTTGTACCGTTTTTGCTTCCAAGCATTTACATTGAAGTAATAGATGCCTAATATTTTCTATGCTTTCCTTACACAACTTGCAGACTAAATAACCTATATTTTTCCATTTACATGTATATTCCCTTGTCACTAAAGATCCCGTTCGAGCCTTAAACAATAAACTATTATCCTTACTATTATCATAAATTAACTCACACCCAATGTTCCGTTTACTTCTATATATATTTAAACTCATTTTACTCTCCATACTAGTTCTCCATCTCTCCAACTCCCTATTCTTTATTAATACATCTATTCTTCTATCCCACTCCTTACCACTATAACACTCAACAATTCTCCTAACACAATCATCCCACCTTTTGTACAAATATACTGACATAAATTCTTTATCCAAATTTTCTGCATACTGCATTACCTTTCTCACCCATCTTGTTTTCTGCACTTTACTTGTAACCCATTTAAATACTATTTTGACTATTCTTTTATTATCCATACACTGCAATCTACCGAACATTTTCACTTTGCTTTTTGCATCTCTCATATAAAAACTTGAGCATCCCATTTCTCCTTGAATTGCTCCTTTGCTGTCCACACCTCTGCATCTAATGCATGTCTTCCTACTTCCCTTTGTACTTTTTCTAAGTAATCTAATATCCCTTTACTAACACATCATGGCCATATGTTAACCCTGCTACTGCTACTCCCTTCCATACAATTCTAGCTACATCATATTTATGATATGAAAACACTGTTAATTTCTTTATCAATCCCTTTCTTTTCTTTGCTTCATTTATCAAATTTTTCTCCCATTCATCCAAGCAATTTTTCTGATTACTCAAGATGATTTCCAAATAACTATCTATTCACCACACTTAACTTTATGTCCCCCAATAAGAAATCTTTGTCTTCTTCTTCCCCACTATTCACCAAATTATATTTGATTTTTCTTCACTAAATTTAATCCCCATATCTTTACCCAACTTTGCACATGTCCTTAGCAAAACTTCCATAAACTTCCATATCTTCTCTTCTTTCTGCACACAAAAAGACATCATCCACAAAAAAAAAAAGACCCGACAATGTATATATTCCCTTGCCACCTATTAATGGTATCTCTATCCCTCTTCCTAGTCTTTCTATTGCTCTCTCCATTTCACTCAAATACAACAAAAACAAAATAAGTGACACAGGGCATTCTTGCCTTAGTCCCACCCCATTTTTAACTTTAACTGATTCTATATCCCCTAATTGATATGTATAGTAATTATTTTCATATAATTTCTTAACAACATCCATTAAAACTTCATCCATTCCCAAATTTGCTAAACTTATCCATAATCTATTTCTATTTACTCTATCATATGCCTTCTCTATATCTATAAAACTCATATATAACTGTACGTGAATTCCTACTCATATCCATAAGTTGTGTAACTACAAATAAACTATCTCCTATATTCCTATCTGACCTAAAACCTCCTGGTATTTCCCCCACTACATTATTTTTTTCCATCCATTTTGCCACTCTTCCAGCCACCATATATGAAAAAAACTTTATATAAAACTGATGTTACCGCTATCAGTCTATAATTGTTTAACTTTCTATGATCCTTACCCTTTCCTTTCAATAATCTTATTCTCATATGACTCCACCTACCTGGAAAAACTATCTTCTGTGCCATCTTATTAAAACATGATAATAGCTTTACTTTTGCCTTACGCCCTAAATTCATTGCCACCTCTGCTGTCCATCCATCTAAACCTCTTGCCTTACCACTTCTCAATTTCTTCCCTGCCTCATTCAGTTCATTTTCTGTAAACCTAATATTCCTATTACTATATGCTTTCATATTTTCAATCCCTCTGTTCTTCACATCTAACATCTTTTCTATATACATTACATACCTATTCAAGATTCTCTCTAGCTTATACATCAAGATTCAATTTATCAATTTTATCAAAAAACTTAATATTTAATTATTTATTTATTTTATGTAAAAACTATTAATATTTACTTCTATAAATACACAATATTGAACCTAACTGTTACATGTATCATCATCAAATCATTGTTGTTCCATTACAGGATGAAAGTATCTCTAAATTTAATCCAGTTTCTCTGATCCATAGTATACTTTCCCCATGTGACACCAGCAAATTTTCTTATTTCATCCATCATAATGGTCTCTTTTAAGGTCTTTTACAATTTCTTGGGTACTAATTTATATATATATAACTATTTCCAGTTTGGTTTTTATCAATATTTGTCTTATTTCAATTCTACCTTGTTGCAACAGAAACATAAACCAGCCTTTCTTAGAATGCAAACAACTTTCATTCTTCAGATTAGTTGGGAGAAATTAAATACGTGAATCCTCACAATGACATCGCAATACCTTTCATCATACCACTCTAACCTAAGATAATATCTTATGCAAGGGTGAATTCATTGCAAGATATATATTTTCACATTTGCACACATAAGCATAATGTTTTTATATACTATTAATAAGTTTGGTGATACAGTAATTGGCATATCTATCTACCATAGACCCAAACTTGAATTCGAATCTTATTGTTTTAGAGAGCTGAGAATTTTCAAGGACGTTTACAATTTGTTGCAGATAGTCAGCTTATAGTCTACCTGGCTAGACCATTGAGTTATTGATTGATAAATGCATCTCTAGTTATTCTTAGACTGGGAATAAAACAAGAAAGAAATAAAACAGAATTTTTCACCAACCGACAGTTGACTAGACTTGTAAATGATGTCTTCTTCTTCATTGATTGATTCACTGCGTACAAATGAGAGGTCTTGGCTCTGAAGTGGTTATTCAAAGCTGCTTTTATAAAGTATATGTACACAATCTTCTCATCATATATAGACGTGCAAATATATTGCTTGTGGATACTATATATATGCGCTGCACACATAATTGCATTTATAAACTATCTGTTAATTTTTCTTGCCAAAAGAAGGTTGCTGTATGTAGGTAAAGGATAATCCATATTTGTTTACAGCCAGAGGTAGTTCACTAATGCTTGTTATTTTGCTAACACGAATTAATTCAGCATTTGCTTTTACCGCTACAGTATATTATAAAAGCCACATTATAATTTTTTTAAAATTGAATATAAAATTTTTAAATTAATAAAAAAATGTTTATTTCATTTACACATTTTAATTTTTAAATTTCTTCACACTTCTTTTTTTTTTTAATAAAAGCTTTTAATTCAGTACGCAAGTTAATGGCATTTCTTTATATATAAATTATAACAAAATTGGAAATAAATATAGCGTAGCCGGAACGTCACTTCCGGAGCTCGAACTTATTATAAAATCCCAGACAATAACCCATTGTATTATTTATTTACCAAATAGTTAGAAATTTTAAGTGGCACGTGCATGCTGTCTGAGTGATGAAAATTGGGGTGATTTATTATGGATATAAAAAAATAATCGAATGTTTTATTGCTCGAGAGTTCACAAGAACTTCGATCACCGGAAGTAACAGAACTGGACCTGTGATTTACAGACTTTTGAGTTCCAGAATTCATCACGCTTCCACTGCATTAAAACATGCAGGTCATTAAGGAAATTAATCGCTTGGGAAATCATATGCTGTTAAACAGTCAAGCATTGAGCACAATGCTTTCATTGGATAACATGTTCATCTCTGCTATTTTAACCACAGAATTAAATGATTTGAAATACAGGCATACTTCATATACCTGGAGCTTATTGTAATTATAGACGATTTGAATACAGACTTTCAATCTTTCTTCAGCTATCCACTCTACCTCATACCCCAATATACATGACCACACACATGTGAAAAAGATAAATAATCACCAATATACACATATATGGGAAATGATCTGGACCAGCTGATGAGTGTAGTTCATCATGAAATAGGTATATTGGTGATTATTTATATGGTGTGAGATAGAATGGATAGCTTAAGAGAGCTTGTGAGTCTGTGTTCAAATCCCCTATAATTAAAATTAAATGATTGTAGTATTACTATGGTAAATCACCATTTTTCCAAACAAATCTTCAATTGATGGATTAGTCACCCAAAGTATTCTTTCCTAAAATCAAAGCAGTGTTTAAAGAGTAAATTAAAAAGAAAAGGAAATATAGATAGCCAACTAGATCGATATCCATTATTGTATATAAACTGTAAATAGAATATATATATATATACAAATAGATTTAAATAGTCTTGTATAACTTTGTAAATATACATAAAATAAATATTCAATTGTATTTATTACAATCACACATAAACACAACAGTAAGGTATGTTTTTTGAATTATAGTGCCACAAAATAAATTTTATTGATTAATATTACAATTTTTTGTTTTGGGCAAATGACAGAAATAAATAATAATTTTTAATAATATATTGTGCTTAATTTGTCTCAGTCAGTTATAAAAATTTTTTCCTCTATTATTCTGATTTAATTTTCTTTATTATTAGCTTAAAAATATGGGGTTGCCAAATTACTTCTTTAGAAAGTTGTCTGGTACAACTAGAGATTATAAAGCAAGTACTACCCTGCATGGGTTAATGCAGTGGCAGATTCTGGAGCTGAAGGACAACGGATTAAACTTAGGCTGTCATTTCCAATACTCAAATTTCTAATAAACTCCCAAGCAATAAAATAATCCAATTTATTATTATTGGCCAGTTTCAATAACTATAGTGTATTCAATGGTGAATATTGTGTCTCTTTTTTGAAATAAAAAAGCACCTGAAACTTCTTCCTATTCACTTATCATCATAAAAAATATTACTGGCACTGAAGCTTATTGTTTTACAATGTCTTCTATTCTTTCTCATATTTCTATTTCTGATATTAAAAGAAATTGTCTTACTTAAAATGTATAAAAAGTTTTATTAAGTAGTTCAGATTTGCCAATAATTTAAAATATAGTTCCACCATCTAAGACACAGCTCAAATCAAGATTCTCTTTCTAGATGCTCAACCAAGAATCTACAATTGAAGAAATATGACATAGAAAATTGGATTCACTTGTGAAGTTCCAAACATCCACTCCCAGATCCAAAGTAAAGCTAACTGAATTTGATTTTCTTACATATTATTGAAGTCTCATTAAGAGATTCAGAATAATCTATGATCATTGTGATCACGTTTCATAAATGAAATCTACTAGTCAATGACCTATGTAGATATGAATGAACACAAATCACAGTTAATTACTGTGAAATCTATGACTACAGCAGAAGAATTGAAGAACTTAATACAGCCAATAAGGTATCAGTTGGAATATCTACAGGTTTCTTAATGATATTTTGTTTACAGTTAAGTTGTCTCAAATAAAAATCCATATATCAAATAAAGAAATGACGTACTTAAAAGTAATATATATATAAAAGATTTAAGCAATTTTTTAAAAGTTTAATGCTGGAATAAAAGTTAAGAGACTCTGAACTGAAGGTCAATTTTGCAATTTTACCTTCTGCTTGACTATAATCACTCGTTTCTTGTTATCAAAAGCAAAAATATTGCTAATGTTTTAAATTACAATTAATAATGAAATTTAATTTTATTTATTCATTTGATTTCATACAGATAGATTACTATTAATTAGAAATTACTAATTCCAGATTTTTTTGGACTTTCAATGTTAAATCTTTTCTTATTCATAAACTCAAACTCAGCTAAAATTTAAAATAAGCATTAATTTTACTATTTGCAGTTTATATATATGTACTGTATACATTTATTTTGTTACTAACAATACAACACTTTAAAATACAGAAGTGTTTGGGTTTATATTAAACAATACTTTAAAATTTTGTTTGGACAACAGATTTTGAATTAGCGATGTTCAAATTAGCAGATGTCTACCTGTACTACCCTGGAAATGATCAATCAACACTGACTTGTCAAGAGTATCCCTTGATGCCTTTTAAGTTTAGAATTTGGTTCATTTAAGACTAAGCACTATTTCCTTTTTGTTTTTTCCCTGTATTTATCCTCTTATTCTCTCTCATTATTTTCTTTTCTGTATGGTATTATTTTCAGCTAGAACATAGACCAATTGCCATGATCCTCCCAACAGATTGTATTTTGGGTTTGCAATCACATTTCCATTATTTATTTACATCTACAATCTTTTTTTTCCTACATATTTTTTTTGTCTCTCTTTTTTTCTCTTGTGTATTTAAAGTGACTGAATTCACTTATGAATGGCTGGTGATGCTGATGAAAAAATTATGAAAATTGCATTCAAAGACATGCAGAAGGTATAAAGAAGAAATTCTTCAACATTACAAAAGAAAGAAAATAGTTATGAATGTTGGGTAAAGCAAAGAGAAGAAAGATTTAGAGTTAGCTTAAAATTTAATGTAGAGATCCTGCATTTAAGCAATCGTCAATTATGATGATGATGATGGGATGCAAAAACATTGCATTTATTGGAAAATCCTTAGAACTTGAGAAATTATACTTAACTACTTAATAGATAAAGCAACTAATTCATTAGCATAGAGATCATATTTGAATAAAAAGTAAAAAAAATATTACATTGTCTCCTGCAGGGCAAATACTTCTCTAGCATCGTTTCTAAATAAACAGTAGACATTAGTCAAAAGTTAATCAAATGCAAGCTGGTGAGAATTTGAGTAGTTTTACTTCCTATCTTTTTACTTTAACTAAGCATACTTTTATTTACTAACCAATAATTAGCTAGCCAGCTCCAATGTCTATATGCCTGCTAGCTGAAAAAATAATATACATTTATTTGTAGATCTTCAAGTACTTGTACTATACTCGGAACTTCAAATACCAGATAAATGGGCTACTTGTTACATCAGGGGACTTCAGGGTCCATATAGGTAAAATCAAATTGTTCATGGTTCAGGAATTAGTATAAAGCTAGAGGTTGGAAGTGAGAGACAATCATGATTCAGGAATCCCAAGCTCTAGAGACCACCACTCCATGATTGTGCTAAATCATTAAAGGTATTGGTAATATGAAATGTATAAATCTATATTTTTACATACTATAACAATATATTGTATATGAAAGATAATCCAATCACACATCAAATAATCCTTGATTTCCTTTAAAAAATGTATAGATTGAAAATATATTGATACAAAGGAATCAACTATTGAGATGCAGATAAAATTAAATATTGATCTCCAATTATACCATTATAAAAATACAGTATTGTGAAAATAACATTGAAAGCAGTTTATAAAAAAGTAACTTAAGAACGTTAAATTTTATATTACTACTAATAATTGAATCACACGCTCATAAAAAGTTTGGACGCCAGAAGTGACAATGCTGAGCCATGATCCATGGATTTTGAGTTATAGAATTTAACACTTTATCACTTTATCAAAGGATGTAGGACAAATTAATGGCTTTTTGGTCAAGATTTCATAAGTTCCAGAAAAAAGCTGGATAGTAATACATGAACCATGAGATCCAAAATCTGACATTTCTATTAGTCGATCTAACTACATAGGGCAAATTGACTGTTTATTGTTCAAGGTTCATAAGAAGTTAGTGCACCAGAAATGAAGAAGAAAGCCATGACCTAAAGATCTTCAATTTCAGAATCTAAAATTCTATTACTACTAACACACAAACAATTTAATGTTTCTGTGGAGTGTATATATGTAATATTTGACCTTCAAATTAGTATTCAATTTAACCCAAAATATAATTAAGACTAAATAATTTGTTTCTTTGATCTCTTTTTTCCTAATCAACCTTAAACATGCTACCCCCATACTCTTTCTCTGCCTTATTCTTCCAAACTACTTTAAACGTTCCAGAAGTATTCACTTCAATATACACACACATATAAAACAGAGGCAAAACTCTCCATACAGTAGTGCCACTTCAATAGATGCAAAAAGGTGTGTGCATAAAATCCGTATCTAGTGTCTACTCAGCCAATATCCTGAGAGTAGTTTCTGGCTTGCACTGGGTGGCACTACTATATGGAGAGTTTTGCCTGTTTTAACAGCTTGTGTAGGCATAGACAATGGTGATTCTGTGACGTTAAGTGGTATATATATATATATGCACACACATGTACGCATTTTATATTTACAAAAATATTATATAACCTTTCTAAGGTAGAAACCTTTTACTATCATTTCTCTTTTATACCAATAAATCTATAAATTATAATCAATATCTGAAATCGTTAAATTATTTAGAAATTTATTTGTTGTGCAATTAATTTTATTATTTATGATTCTTAAATTTGTTCTTATTCTTATCTATTATATTTTAGATTATTTTTGATTTGATTTTATTCGATTTTTTTTTTGTTTTTAAGTCGTTTAAATCATTATTTTAAATATTTATAGTCAAAGCCATTAGTTTTTTTCTATTTTTACCTGTAGCAAATCAATAAAAATAGTTTTATCTGAAATACTGACATTTCTGAAGACTGTCTTGTAGAGGCTTTTCAATTAGTATATGCTTTTTCAGTTTCCTAGTAGTACCCCCCTCCCCTTCACACTCACAGATTCACAGTTTCAATAATCCAGAGTTTGAAAAAATTATTAGATAAAAAGTTTAAAAAAAATTATAAATTTGAATTTATAAATTTATATACATGCCTGCCTGTATGAGTCCTACGAGAAATCATCACTCAATCACTTTCTCATGTTATGGCTCCATAATGCTCTTTCACTATTATTTCACTCTACAGTTATTATCCTACTGTCTACTTTATAACTGCATTATTCAACTATTTTTGTTGACGTATTAATGTGTACATTTTAAAAATTTAACTGTTTGGTAAGTGCTTGTATATGTTGAATACATATACATTGTACAGAGTTTGCTATACTCCACAGTTTCAAGTATATATAGACAGATTTAGAACCAAATGCAATAGATATGGGGAATTACTGTGTATCAGAGACTTCATACCACTCAAAGAAGTATGAAGAGATACACAACAAGAAGATATCAAAAATGAAATAAATGGGTAAGAGAACAAACAAGTGCTAAGAGACTGAAGAGGAGTTGGACTCAATATATTTCTAGAAGAGATAATAAATGGACAGTTGAGGTCTTAAACCAGATTCCAAGAGATTGTAAAGACCTAGAAAGAGACCACATGTGAGATGGATGGATGAAATATGGAATTGTGCTATGGTGATGTGGAGAAAAGAGGCTAGAGATTGAAGAAGATGGAGGAGAGACCATCCTGCAGTGGATTGATAATGGTTGAAAATGATAATGATGACTATGTACCAAAATATATTTTATAGGCAGGCACCAAAATAAAATTAATTTTATTCTGTCAAATAATATATTAGACATCATCATGACATTCCACGTCGTGCATAAAATGAACCAGCATTGGAGAATAATTTCTTGTAAGGGGTTTTTAGAATGGATTTTTTTTTTGCAACCTGATATCTCCAGCAAACAAATTAATTTTTAAGATGTTTCAGATTTCATTAAAAAGATTAATTCACTATAAGACATTCATCTTTAGAGTTATATATCTAAACATGAGTAATTAATAAATATTAGGTAATAAGAATATCCAAATTTACAATCTAGTTTCTGGATATTGGCTTTATCAGTGGTAAAGACATCAGATACATCTGGTTCTAATTCAGTAATTATATATTTTAATGATCTCAGTTATATGCTAACTGTAGGCTTCTTTAAACTTTTGGCAAAAAGAGTGTTCATTGAATTATTCAATATTATTTCCTTCAAGTGCAATATAGCATATAATTCAATGAACAGAACAAGCAAATTAAAAGCTTTTTTTAATGATTAAGTGCATTCCAGCTTTTCTCAGTGATGAAGATTAATAACCAGAAAGTATTGTGATCAGCACTGACATCTGGTTACTCATATTTAATTAGATTGCATAATATAAAATGAATTTCTATTGATGTTAGACCATAATTGTTGACTTTTAAAGAAAGGGTTATTTATAACACTAGTAGTTTTATCAAAGTTTAAATTTTCTTAATAATCTGCGTAATAAAAATTTTATGTCCCCCAAATCCCAAGAGATCACTTTCCTTGTTTCGGAAGTATTGAATAATTGCTAGAGATAGGAAAAGAAATATATGTTGCTTATCTAAAACAAAGGACAATTGGAAAATGAATAGAAATAAAAACTAGTTCAGAATTCTACAAGAATAAGATCATATGTAAAATGTGAGAGAATGAGTAATAACACTAGAGAAAGTTTATTGTTATTTGGTGCAGAGATGGGAATTTTAGATACCAAGGAAAAGAGTCAAAATGGATAAGAATGTAGACTGTGGTTTACATGAGGTTAAGACAGTGTTGAGTATTTTTAGAGTGTAGAATGTTGAGAGAGTATCAAAACAAAGTCTATGAGGAATAGCAGAATTATAAAGGTAAAAAGAAAATAGGAGGAATACATTTTTTGACTTTTATGTCTTTCTGATAAGAACAAAGAATAAAATAAGAATTGGACATAATAAAACAGCTTTTTAAAAATAGAAGAAAAAAAGGTGTACATTTCTGTAAGAATGATTTACTAATAATAACTAAGAAGTAGATGACATTACTATGGCATATAACAGTTTCAACAAAAGAAAATGTAGAATTTGTCAACTAGGATCTCTGAGCATATAGTCTGTATACAAAACTTCTCATCCTATTTAAAAAGCCACACCACTGTATTAGAGAGCATAATTTTCTCACATTTCAAGAATGTAAGAACTATTATTTTGGATTATTTTTTATTGGCTTAATAAATATGATATTCTTTTGAAAATCCAACCCTTTCCAAATAAAATCAATGTCTTTGGCTTAGTTAACATAAAATAGTGGCAACCATTAACTGCAAATATAAATACCCATGTTGAAATTATATTGCAAGAAGATTCAATTCATTGAAATTTTGTAAGAAGAAATGAACAGCAGTAAAATGAACCAAATCAATTACTGTATGAACAAATGTGCCACAAGAAGGCTAAATTAATCAAATCTAAAATTTAAAAGTTCTATATAATGCTGTACCAATCTAAGCATATGATATTAAGTAGCATACCATGTCCACGGTAGATGATAGTTTGTTATTGCTTGCCACTTTTTTAAAATTTAATTTGGTACTCGTGGAGATAGTGTACTGCTACCGCTAGAGACCCCATTTCTGCATAAACACAGAAATATCCACAGTAGGGGCCCAAAAGCAGCAATGCTTGTTCCAGTCACTAGGTGGCGCTGTTCACCATGCGCAAGCACAGGAACATTTCTATCTCCACCAGTACCTTTAATTTATTCTAATATTTCATATAGAATTGTTGATGACACTATTATAACATGAAAAGCTAATAGTGAATCTGATATCTGTTAAGTTTGATGTAGGGTATTAGCATTAGACAATAATATTTGATCATTATTGTAACTTTGCCACTAAATGGTTATAATTTCATTAATTATGAATAGTGCAAAAAAATTAAATCATAAAACATTAATTATATAACAATCCCATAATTCCCTTTGATTTGTTAAACTTCTTATAGTAATTCAATTATCGCTTTCCTGTACTTCATATCGTCAGAGAAATATTTTCAAAAAAAAAATAATTTAATTTATATTATTTGTGAAAAGCAATCATTTTAACAGCATTTAAAATTAATATAATGCTCTAGTGTTTACACATTAATCTCCGTTTTCATTATCCCAGCAGAATTCAAAATAATAAAAGGCGATTCAATCATTTAATGAAAAGGATTAATAAACTAATATTATTTATACGTGTATAAAAAGATCTGCAACCCGCCCACGTCCTTTTGAAAAGAATATTTATAGCAATAATAATAATTGAAAATAAATAAATGATCATTAACTGTAATAATAGAAAAAGACAGAAACAAATATTTTTGCTTATTTTCATATAGTATGACATACTGAAATAAACAGCAAGCTGTCACGTGACGATTACATTTTAGTTAGTTTGTCAATTTAAAAATAAACTCCTTAGTTGTTTTAATAATTTATTTAAATTAAAAATCTCTGCGCAAAGATTATAAAATCAATAAATCACATACAAAGAATGAGCAAAAAAGAGCATTCAAATTTGAAGCCAAATTATATGTAACATAAGCACCATCAACAGTCAAGCCATGATTACGTTTTTTTTTTTTTTTGTATGTCAAAGCGTCGGCCGGGACGCAAACACCAGGACAACTGCTTGTAAGGCAGCTGTGCCAACCACTCGGCCACCAACGCTTGACTTCTCTCTTGTTTAAAAAGTTTCATAAACAAAACCATATTACTTTTGGTATTATTCCTACTATGACATTACTCCAAGGAATGTGCAGACAAACTTAATCGATAAAATCCCATGGAGACATTGTGTTTTTAAATTCCCAAGATTACAAGATGAAAATAAACGAACAAATTTCAAATCTCCAACTCACTCCAGTTGCACATTTCAACAACAGGCTTAACCGCGATAAAATTGTTTCATCCATTCTCCGACCACATAAAAACAAAGGCATTTCAACGTCAGAATAGTATCGAGTTTATTTATCCTCCACGAAAGTCGCGAGAATATTTGCTAATGTTAAACTATGGATTTTGGGGGAGTCCATTATTTCCAAACTGCTAAACTGATTAATCAACTACTTATAAATAGCTTGGAATTTGGAAATTATTCCATTAATTCTTCATTTCAATTTGTGGAAAAAATCAAAAATGCCACGATCGAGGACAACTTCTGCATGACTATGCTCGACGTTAAAGAATTATATTGATCAGTTGATCGAAAACAATCCATTCAGATCATCCAACAGGAACTGACCAACATTTTCTCATCTGAACGCACCAATTTCATTGTTTCATTCTTGACATGGATGGACAAACACATCTATACCACATTTGAGTACAATTGGTACAACATGAAAAATGGTTGGCCTATGGGTCTCCCACTCAGTGGAATCATCACCAGCATCTTCCTTAATCATTTTGAAAAACGAATTATATCCAAATACCAAGCTGACTGCCCGCACATTATGTGCATGCGGTATGTAGATGATGTATTCATCATAGCCAATCAACACACTACAAATTGTATTATACAAGACTTACTACAAAACACCAATCTAACCATCAACTCCACAGCAGAAGATGCCTCCCAGAGTCTAAAATACCTTGACCTTCGTCTAACGCATGATGAGAGAACAATAAATTACTCAATGATGATAAAGCCTCCTGATATCAGAGGCTTTATACACCCAAACTCCAATTCCCCTAGCTCTCACAAATTTGCAGGCCTTCATGCATTCTTATACAGAAATATGCAACTATGCAAATTTGAATCTGACAGAAAAAATAATATACATCTCTACACCAAAGACCTACTACAAGCAGGCTACAAACTCAACACCATTAATCACAAAATTAAACAATTTTATAAGAAAATCGCAAACAATAATAATTATATTAAGCTTCCATATATTACTTTCCACATATACCTAAAATCTCCAACCAACTAATTAAAGTCTTGGCCAACAAATTTAAAATCAGTTTTCATACACCCCCCTGCACCAATTGTCTAATCAATAATTCTAAAGATAAAATCGATCCTTCTCAGACACCCTCCCCCCATATCGTTTATAGCATCTCATGCCCCCAACCTG
This sequence comes from Epiperipatus broadwayi, assembly GCA_028023455.1. Classification (NCBI taxonomy): domain Eukaryota; kingdom Metazoa; phylum Onychophora; class Udeonychophora; order Euonychophora; family Peripatidae; genus Epiperipatus; species Epiperipatus broadwayi. Next base: position 8,383,797 of record JAQFVV010000025.1, on the reverse strand, counting down.
GATGCCACACCATTTATTATGGTGAAACCAAAGCCGGCATAACCAACAGGGCCGCTCACCATAGATATACCTACAATAGAGCAAAGATAAATAATGACAATTCTTCAACATTTCAAGAAGACAGGCCATATATTTGAACCCTCCAACCCTAAAATAGTTTACATAGAGAATAACGACATCAAATAGAAAATTAGAGAAGCTTATTTCATTAATGGCAACAATAACTCTACCAATAAACATGATGCCTGCTTTGATATTTCCAAATGTTGGGCTACCTAAATCATTTGCATAAAGCCTTTATTTCTCTGTTCTGCATTTTACATTATCGCTATGAATATGAGGCAAACGGCCTCGAAAGCACTTAGTGTTTAATATTTTTTGCACTCTGTATAGCTTCACATGCTTTTAATTTTATATATAATAATACATTACCAACCTCATAGCATGTCTAATATGAAAGTTCAAATCTAAAATAAATAATGGAGACATAAATTCATTATGGAAAAAGGAAAAAAGATATTATACTAAATAAAACAAGTACTTGTGAGTTGGGCCTTTTTAGTACGACATTATACTATGTGTAATTGAAGCCACCCTTTTGCCTTCCAGCATACTACGCCACTTTGCGTCATCATATTCCAAGTGCAATAGCAAACTTCAAATCATAAAAAAAAACATGTACTTTCCAATGATGGAGATATATATTCATTATGCAAAAAGGAAGAAATATGAAAAAGAACCCTAAAACATTTTTTAAATGGCAAGTTGTAACAAATGGCAGACTGTAAGTTTAATCTTATATTTTAATTATCTTTTTTAAAAAAAACCCACACATATAACAACTTTTAATTTTAAATGTATATAAAGTTTAGCAAAAAAAAAAAAACTTACAAATAAGCACATTTGCTGCAAGTTTAAAGCTATATTTTAAATATTTAAAAAAAAAAACCCACAAAGTTTTAGCAAAAAACAAAACAAATATATAATGTAAATGTATTTTTAAATATGAAACCATATTACTTACAAATGATGTGAGAGATGTATTATATTGTGTGTGGTGAATCACTATGGTGGAGTGAAACATTTAATATCTTCTAAAATGGAAAGAATCTATTTGACATGAATTAGTCATGTCAGGATTCTTGATCACCATGACATCATAAACAGAAACTTTGAATAAATATTACCGGATGAAAACATCATCAGAGTAATATGTCATAGCAGGAATAATACCGAAGCATCTTTTTCTGTTTAATATTTTATGCCTCAAATGTTACTAATTCTCACTTTTAAAACAATTCTTTCTTCTTTTTACATTTCTTTCTTTTATCCTCCATAGTTTTCTTGATTCAGAATAAATACAGATCAAATTTTTATGTTTCCACAAATAACTATTTTTTTTACCTTTTTGTGAATTGCAAATCCTGCCAAAATATTCTTATTTATTTCTGAATTTTCTAATTCTAATTAATATTCTAAATCAGTATTGCGGATTGATTATTTATATTGGTTTGGCAATCTAAACGTTGTAATTACTCCTTTTTTAACTATACTATCCAATTTATTTCTTTAGAAATAGAATATATATTCAAAACTCCAAACAAAAACATATATTCTTTCTTATTATACTTAATTTCAGAGTATCACAAAATAATCATTTCTCTTATTTAAAACCTATTTTGCTACTGCATTTCTCCCTAAATTTTTTTTACAACTATTTTCATTAACAGTTATCCAACTTATGAAATAATTAAAAGTATTAATCTATCTTATAATTTCTTGCCTAATGCTTACTCTTAATCAGGACCATGTTACCCTGCTTTGCATTAATATATCATTAGTGACAAAAAGATATCACTCATAAACATGTCCTACCAACTTCAGTAATAGTCTATACATTCAATCTGACTTCAATTGGTGCAGTAAGACTGTGTTCTGTGATTGAAACCATAGGAACCATTATAGACAGATAACAATCAAAAATCAATCACATTATACGGTGAATGTGATTTTTATATAAAAAATGTGATTCAGGGATAGTTGATGTTTTCAAAAATTGTCGTGTATTAAAGCTATATTTCTACTTTTAAAGTTTTCTATTTATAATTTTTGTGGAAGAAAATATAAAATATCTTCAAATTTGGTTTTCTTTCTCAACTTCTCACAAAATTGGATATCAAGTCACATGCAAACATAAAAATGAATAAATAGTCATTCATATCAAAACATGGAGAAAAACAGTAATCACTTTGTCATAATGGTCTTCAAATATTCAAATTAGAAATTTATGATTCTATTCAAGAGAGAAAGGGAGATAAAAGTCTAGAAAAATGCATATATATATAAATCACAAATAGAATGTCAGGATTGTTCCCTTTTTCTACATGAACCTAATTACTATCTATAAATGATTATTTATATGCAATTCTTTAAATTAAAAATGCATAAATATAATCAAGAAAATAAAAAATAATAAAATTCTTGAAAAATATATATTTATTTAGATATTAGAAATGAGAATTAATAAGTCAGAAACTGAATTCCACGAAGCTAAAAATAATTATATTTAAACATTTATTTTATAAAATTATAAAACTCACAAATTCGTATATAAATAATATATCTCAAAACATATTACTTATATTTTGGGAATATTATATACATCTAAATATATATTTTATTCTTCTCAATTCCTGTATATTTTTGTTAATCCTGTTTTCTTAGACTCTACAATTTTTGTAAATTCTAAGCATTGTGCATGAAGTCTCCAATGGATAAAGTGGTGCTAGCCATTTTAAATGCTTAAATTCTTCCATCTATTCTTTTTGCTTTAGTTTTATTGAATTTATTTTCAAGAATTTTCCACCAACTCTACCCTACATAATATATTACTATTTTCACTCTATTTATTCATAACTATTATGACATCATCAGTAATTTAATTCAATGAAGTCTTCTAACTCCAATGGTAGCTATATCACTCTTGCTTTACATCCTTTCTCATATATCACCTATAAAAATAAATAAATAAATAAATAAATAAATAAATAAATTAAATCTTAATAATAACCTCATATATATAGTTGTCCCCTCCCTCAATCTTTGTCTTTTTCCAAATATCCAATAAAATAATTCAGTTTATTCTATTAAGTGCCATTTCAAGAACAAATATTAGCATCTATTCCTCTCTTTTTATATTTCTTGCAACTCCTCAATTGCATATCTTACTCCATCCTTTTTAAGTGTAAACTATTTTTCAAATGAAACCTTGCCTACTCTATTGGAATTTTCATAATTCACACCCTGTTGAATGCTATATTCATGTGTGAAATGAAGTTGTTATAAAATATTCACAGTTTGGTATAGTTAAATCTCTATTCATCATTCCTATGCATTCCATTTTTTTACATTATTTATCTTTTTACAGTTTCAATATTAATTCCATATAAATAATGTAATTTTCACCAGCCTTATTATTATATTATTTTAAATATAAGATGGATTTTTTTTTTCAAACTTTGGACTCATAAAAAGGGAGCGCATTTAAAATTGAAAATTTATAACATCTTATTTCTGCAGATCTTGCTAAATCTTTTTTAACCAAAAGAAAAAAGATTTAACATTAAATGTCAACATTTTGGGTGTTAATTTTGAAAATGGTTTTAACTCTCCCAAACTGCTACTTTTAACATTATTTTATCAAGAAAAATCATACTGAATACACTTTAAATTTTTTTTACAACTTATAAATCAATATAACAATGAGATAAGAACCTATCTTCCAAGGCACTGATTGTATATTTCTTGTCCTCTACACAAGAGAGCGACTATCAATGATTTTGAGACTTTTGATATCTTCATTTTGATTTTCAAAGTGAAAACATGTTTTAAATATTATTTCACACATTTATAATTTTTTTCAGAAAATATTTGTGAAAATATAAATTATTTTAAAAGAATGATTCAGATTTTAATAGAAAAATTTACTTTTAAATGAAAGCAAATTGATAAAGAAACTAATGACATATGGTTGCAATTTGTAATTGGATGATAAAAATATGTGTTATGTTGACCGCTATAGATTATTTTTGCCAATTATAAAGAGAAATTTATTTGAATTTTTTTTTGTTTATTTTAATACTCTGACAAATTATTAATTTGCATTTTAGAAATGGTTTTTAATCAAAAAAGATTTTTTGGTAACATTAAATGTCAATACCATATTTTAAAATCTTTGTTTTTCTTTGAAAAAAAAAAACACTACAGTATTTACACTAAAAAAAAAGACTTTGTAATGCAAATAATATACGTATAATTTTGAATGGGTTTTGCAGTCTTGGAATGATATACCTGAAGAAATTATCAAAAAAATGTTTCTTAAAATGTTGCATTGCTAACAATTTAAATGGCCTAAAGATATTGGACCCTGATGGAATAGTGAAGATAAGAATTCAAATTCTGAATGTGAAGATGTAGAAAGTAAAAATATATCTGAAGATTCACAATAAATTAGGTAAACTTATTGTATTTATATTAGTTCCTATTTAAGTAAATAGAAATGTTTCTTATTTTTCAATAAAATCATTTAACAATTTTTTCTCCAATTTTCCAAGCTTAAAATCGTACTAAATAGTCAAAATAAGAGTCATAGATCACATGACCCTATTCTCTTAAGCTTGTAAGTTATAAACAATGAGGATTGCTAATTCCTCAACAAGTTTTATAATAAATGCTTAGCCAGAGAAAGCATTTGAAATATCTCTGTCAGAAACCCCCCCCCCCAAACCCCTGACCATGGTTTCATGCTTTGGCACTCCTCAGAGAGTGCCAGGGTAGGCCCAGACACTAGATCTAAAAATACCAACCCAAAGGCAACAGTTATTATAAAGCTTGTTGAGGAATTGGCAATCCTCATTGTTTTTAAAATCCTACTGTCATAAATTAGAAGGTGTCATACATTCAAAGTAATATGGTATTCTTCAAATTATCATTTTTATCAACTTGGTCATTGACAAATTACCATCCTAGTACATTTTTCATAATGATAGTTTTTCTTAAATAAATTTGAAATAATATATGTATTCTTTACTCCCCATATTAATAAGTGATGACTTGGCAACATTATTGTCAAGAATTTGTGTCATCAGGGATGATTATAAGAACACACTTTCAAAAATCAATCCCTTGCAAGCTCTTCTACATATAAATATCATTTTCCTTCCATTATCATATTATATTTTACACATTTTTTAAATTTATGGTTCCTGTTATAATTCAAAAGTTGTTTTTATCAGATGAGAAAAAAAAGATGCTGAATTTGGAATTGTGCTGAGCTTTGAAGAGACTCTGTAACTACTGATAACAGAAAGAAAAAACTTTTAAAAAGTAATTATGTCACATCATACATGCATACAACACCAACCATCTTGGAAATGTTCTAAAAAGATTTTGCATTGAATTGAGATGTAAAGTTTGCACAAAACAAGTATCAAATATTTATTTTCAGCAAGTAGTGTTTTAAATTTTTCCAGATTGTAAATGAAAATTACAATTGTTGTAGAAAATAAATATTAAAATTTTGCAAGTATCTAATCATTATATGAATATTAGATTTTTAAATCAAACAATTTTTGTGCTATTAAAATACTATATATATGAGGGAGGACCCAAAAAAATAATCAGAATAGTTCTCTGGTAAGTGTGACTGTTGTAGTTTATGTTTCTGTTGCTACATATCTCTTGTGGGATCTTCTGCATCAATTTACCAAATGATGTCATGGTGTGAAGTCATGGTGTCAAACAGCACTTTTTTTTGTAAAGTGCATTTTGTATATTTATTGATTTTTGTAATGGCTGGAAAGTTGGAACAATCTAAAATTCTGTTTTCTGTTAGGCAAAATAGCAAAATAAATAGTTACAATGCTTGAAACAGATAGCAAGCAAGCTGATCTCAAAAAAATACGAGTTTATGAATGGCTTAATGGAAGTGTCAAATTCACCACACCCCTAAAAAGCATGGCGAGTGAAGTCCAATGTCAAAACAATGTTGATTTTTTTTATAATGCAAAGAGCATCATAAAAGTCAGTTGTTTTATCTGAAAGTTCTGAAATGTTTATATAATTTAGTAAAATGTAAATGTTCCATTTTGTGGCAAAGTGAAGAGTGGAAGCTTCACCACGACAAAGCATCAGCACATAAAACCTTGAGTAAGAAACAATTTTTAATTAGCTTCAGCACAACCCAGTCTATCTATTAGTCATATTCACTCAATCTCACTTCATGTGACTTTGTTTTATTCTCTTGAATAAAAAAATGCCTTAAATTTTTTTTTTTGCAGACTTGGAAGTATTGAAAAAAAATGACGTAGCATTAAAAGGTATCACTTTGCAAGTGGTTCAGTACTACTTTAAAAAATAAAAAAAAGTGTTTAGATTGATGTGTTACATCAAAATGGGTACTAATCTGAAAGAGATTAAATTTATAATACTTAAAAATAAATACACAATTTTTTATTATAAAATTCCGGTTACTTTGGGCACCCTTCATATATAAACAATATCCCAGTGAAAAGGTAACTGATGACCAGCTCTTTGCTATCTCTGAATTAACACATATTGAATAGCAACATAGTTTAACTACTTATCACAAAAAATTTAAGGCGTTAGCATGTCTGGATCACAAATTACTACATAAAATGTGATAGTGTTTCATATCTTAACTCATAATGGAATAATATGATACCATTTCATTAGTGCTTTAAATTGGAAAAACCTATTACTAAAATGTTTGAAATAATTCAGACTGTGTAGGGCATTAAGTCACAAGATTGTTTCAATTGGTCTGCAAGATTTCATAATGGCAGGGAGAGCATTAAAAATGATCTACAAATGTACCTACATATGCATTTACATTCTTCAAATATAAGCGTTGAAGTATAAAATCCGAGTTATTCTTCACATATAGTTAATAAATAGTAATCAAATTATTCCTATCTATAATATTCAATGGCTTTCTTATATTACTATTTTCGTTTATCTTTTTTCTTTAATCTCCTGAGAAAATGATGGTTCAAAATTTCATTATACAGGATGATCTTTACATCCACATTCTCAAAATCCATAAATTCAATTATCTATGGATTGAAAAAAAATATTAAGTAAAACTTAAAAATTCATTAATTTAATTAGTCCAGTACTTGATGTTATGCCATCAGCCATTTACTTATGGTTGGCATGATGTATTCAATTCAGTCTCATTGTTGCACTCTTAGCAAAAAATTGTATCTCTTATTTTGTGCTATAAATTGTACAATTAAAATTTCACTTAGAATAGCCTCCAAAATACAATGTTAATGATGGTGGAAAAGAAATCACTAAATATTTTAACTATATGATAAAATAAAAATAATTATAGTTCTTAAAAATATATATATATATATAATGAATATCAATAAAACATCAAGTCACAAAATAGTAAAAAAGGAAAATAAAAATCAAGGTATTATTTTTGTTCTTAAAATTACTAATATTACATTTGCAAAATGTGAGACATATTTAGGAATGACTTTTAAAAATGTTATATTTGTATACAGAAAATATTATATCACAGAATATTGACTTTATATGAAGACTTTAACATTGGATTCAGTGAAAAGTGTTATATTATGCCTTTCATTCCAAGTAAGAATTGTTTGTACAGATTCAGAAGTTAAAAATGTCAAATAGGCATTATATCTTCCACATTTCATTATCATAAATTTTCATTATATGATGAAATAGGCAAAAAAAACATGTTCTTATAAACAAGAAAGTGACTCACTGAATGCATTCTGCAACGTTGATTGTTTTTCATTGGAAAGATATATCTAAAAATAGAAAACACTGGAGAACTTCAACTAAATATGGGGCTAAAGTAGTTCTGAATGACAAGTTTTCTGTACAAAAAATTAAAATCACAAAATATCAAACATATTAATGGATCGCATGTTGTATCTGTGAAATATATTTGTGATTTAAAGATTGGTTTATTTAGTGATCACAAAATTAATCTTTAATGTATTAATTTTTTTAAATCTTTTTTTTCCTTTTGGGGATGAATAGACAAACATGTTTATGAGTGGTTGATGATGACATTCCACTACTATATATATGTGTGTGTGTGAATGTATTGAGGGGCCCCAAAAACCAGAACCATTCTCTGGAAGACATTTTCCCATTAAATACCTCTTGCGGAAATCCTTCTGCATCAATCTGCCAAATGATATCACTATGTCAAATCATGTCACTACATAGCACATTTTTTTGTTAAGTACATTTTACATATTCGCCAATTTTTGTAATGGCTAAAAAAATTGGAACATGAAATTCTGTTTTCTTTTAGGAAATGGGCAAGACAAGCAGTTATAATGCTTGGAATGGATTACAAGCAAGCTGCTTTGGGAAAAACCCAAGTTTATGAGTGGTTTAATGGAAGTATTAAATTTACCACATTCCAAAAAGCAGGATGATTGAAGTCCAATGTCAAAACAATGCTAATTTTTTGGGGGATGCAAATAGCATTGTTCACTCAAAATTTGTTCATAAAGAGCAGACATTTAAAATCTACAAGTTCTGAAAAGTTTGCATGATGTAATATATCAACATCCCATCTTGTGGCAAAGTGAGAAGTGTGAGCTTCACTAGGACAACGTTTCAGTGCATAAAGTCTTAAGTGTGAAACAATTTTTAATTAAATTCAGCCTTACCTAGCTTATCTAACAGCTATATTGGTTCAATCTCACTTTGTGCAACTTTTTATTCCTTTGAATAAAAAAATGTCTCAAATTTTTCTTATAAGCGATAAAGAAAAAAACAACCCTCCACAAAGTGTTAAAACTGGATAGAGAGAGGCGTAGTGAAAATTACGCAACAGAAATATTTTCATTATTGGATAATTTCTAGTCTAATGAATGACTAATAAAAAATATTAAGTACTGGACCATGTTTGTTAATAACATTTTTTTGGGTTACATTAAAAGTACATAACATTTTATTCTTTGCTTTCATGCACTTAAATATTTTCTTATCATAAAGCTAAACATTTTTACGACATTTAAGAAAATTTCTGAAGTAACTTTCTTAAGTGATAAAAATGAAAAGTATTGATTTAGTAGTGGCAAAACAAACAAACAATCTGAAATAATTTATGGTAAAAGGAATGACTTTACAGATTCCAAAGCCGATACATTTTTAAAAACACCAAAACAACTAGAAAGGCTATAGGAGATTGAAAACACGACAGCTATTACATTTCTATGAAGAAAAACAATTTATTGAAGAAAAAAAATTTGTCCAGTTTGATTGCAATGAGAGTCTGATACTCGCTTTTCATTTTATTAAAAAAAATAAAGAAGTAATAAATTTCATTTTTTTTGGTGAATGTGAATGTGTGAGCACACACACTTTAAATACATATATAAATGTATTCCCTCAACTTTTTATTGGTTACTATATTATTATTATTATTATTAATTTTATTGATATTGTAATCTTAATTCATATATGCATCTTATACATATAAAATAAGCATATATTATACATATACGTAAATACTGAAACACACTGTACACTTGCAGATTAATTAACAATGTGTATTCTACTGTAATTAAAGCTTGTCAGCAAAATGTAAGCTATTACACTCAATGGCTATTCTAATCACTGTACGATGTGATGTATGTGACAGGGGTTTTCAACAATATACAGCTGATATCACTGCTCCAATGTACAGGATGTTGTTTATCTAAACTAAGGGGAACAAGGTTGGTTTGGATGATCTAATGTATATAAGAATATGTACTCTATAAGAAACAAAATGGTTTATATTATAATTTAAAACATAAAAAATAAACAATTTAGAAAATGGTTTATAAATAATAACAAAGTCATTTTGAAGAAACAGCATACACTCATTATTCGACCACCCCTCTAGAAATTTGGTAGTATCTCAAAACAGAAGTCCTCAGGTAAACGAAGTTAATTTACTAACATATTTATAACTTCAAAATTTGCCTTCATTTAATTGACATTATTAAAAAGATTTTATTCTATTTTTTTTTATTTTTTAAATTTGTTTGTTTTCAATAACAGAAAAACTATTGAAGAGCCTTTTAGAGTCATACAAAATAAGTTTTTATTTGTTCTAGATGTATTGACTTATTTCTTTTTATATATTTTGGTTCAGATATTGAATTATTAGTTTATTGATTTTATTTTCTACCTTTGTGTATCTTAGAAAACCTTTTAAATGTGTTATTGTGTTACTTTGAAAAGTTTTACTAGTTTGTCTTGGAAAGTGTTCTCTGCTCATCTTCACTATAGTATGAAAATATTGCATTTTCCTAAAAAACATTGATCGTAAGAATATTAAAGAAAATTATTAGAAAGGTAATATTTTGAATAGTTAAACACAGAAATTGTAATATATATATATATATATTAACCAATAGCTTATGAAATATTTTGTTTGTATTCTATTTTCTAACTAGAAAGTTAAAGAGCTTTACATGGTCATTAAATATAGTGCTGATGTGGTTTCAAATTTACATAACAATAGAAACAATTTTGCTTGAGTTCAAAACCTTAGGGTTTTGTCAAGCTAACAGCTTTACAGTATAAAGAAGTTAAAGGGATATTCTAGAGTCATAAGCACATTAATTCCAACGATGATTCCTAAGTTTTCATTGATGAAGTCAAAAGCCAAAATAGTGACAGTGTCATTTAGAAACCACTGATTATTCAAACTAATAGGAAAACTGCTCTTAAATTTAATTTATTTTTAGTTCGGGGGGCGGGGCGACACTTTTTTTAATATTGCAGAAGTGTTTTATTTATTTTTCTTAAATCACTAATAAAATGTCAGTTCACCATAAAGTGTTAAATTGGATAGAAAACAGTCCCTAACATGCAATTAGTGGTTATCAAAGAGATATTTCAAGGAGTTGATATAAGTATGAAGATTCAGATGTTTCATACTTCTAGCTCTACTAATGAGTAAAGCTTTGTTCATGAAATACATGCATAATAAGAGGGTAGTCCTCCAATATTTGTGGTGATGGATACTTTCAAAATGACGTAACTAAGATAAGGGATGCACTGATAGAACTATTTTGTTTATAAAATAATAAATATAAACTTTTATATAATTGTTTTACTTTAAATATGAAATTAAGGCTGTTACATCTCTGGTGATATTTTGATAAATTCCTGGAAGCTGTTCATGCCTTACAAAAGGCTGAAGACACAAACCTGTATTTATTTATCATGTTGATTGCCTATTACTGCTTGTAGTCCCTGAGACATTACTGACTCAATTTCAGCCTGACCAACAAAAAATAATTTTCATTCTCTAAATATTACTGATAACAACCGATAAGGAGAAATGGATCAGTTATTATCACATTGTTGCCCTTCATTGCAAAATTATTACAATTAATGATTATAATCACAATCATACAGAAATTACTTTCAAAACAGATATTAAAGAATCTGCAGTAGCTTCAGAAATATTTAAATCTTTGAATGAGCGTGTTACTTAGCAACATATTTCAGCTATTCACCATAAAATTTTTAATGTTCAAGCAAGTCTGGATTATGAGTTGCAACATGAAATAACGTATTACATTAAACTTTGTTTTAAAGTGGTCAATACTGCTGAAATATTTCAGATGATTCAGTCTGAGTATAGAAATGAAGCTATGGATCACAGGAATGTTTTCAAATGTTAGGAAGATTTTGTAATGGGAGAAAAGCATTAAAAACAATCTATGATGGTATGAAACACACTGCCACATTTCATAACTCTTAATACATACATATTAACACTAACATTTTTATGGTAAATTGCTAAACTATATCATTACATAATACATGACTTAGATATGCTTTGCTAAAAGTTTGGAAAGAAATAACCAGTCATCTTTTCATTGGGATACACTGTGAATAGACTTTATATAGATAAATATTTATAAGGGCATATGCTCTGCAAGGAAATTTACGCCTAATTTTTTTTTGTCAACAAAAAAGCATTGAGGTGAAGGTTATTTTAATGAGGTGCTACAAGTCATTTGCATGAGAAAAAGTGAGTAAACAAAAACCAACAGAGCACAGTTTAGAGGCATTACAAAGTATAAATAAATATTTACTAAAAACAAAAAGCATTATGTTTAAATATTTTATAAACTATTCTTCTTTTAATTTTAATTCTACTTAAAGCTAAAGATTCCCAGATTAATCTTTACCAAATACTGGGGGAGGGGGAAATCTCATTTCAGACAAACTAGATTGAACTTGATTTATTGAACAATTATACTATTAATAATATAATTAGAAGGGATTTAAACCCAGACTTTTAACTTCCCTTGTGTTCAAATCCACTCTAATTATATCTAGCTTATATATATATTAATAATGTAATAAAATTCAATATAGATGAAACAATCATTAATCTAAAAACCTAGGTTCAAACCCCATTACAGAATTAGAAAATTTTCAGAAATGCATATACACTCAAATGCAAATGTATAATTATATCAGTAAAATCCAAAAATGTTTAAAAGCTAAGCATAATATATTAGTGTAATTTAATTTAAGTTATTAATTAACCAATATTCCTTAAAAAATTAATTTAATAAAAAATAAAATAAATTTAAATAATTTTTTAGCTTAAATATCTGTATTGCTTTGAAAAAATTAAGTAAAAAAATCCATTAAAATTCATTAATTTATTTGAAGTTTGCATTACTGAATGTACAAAAATTCATAACAAAAGCTGTTCATTCTTTGTAAGCTTTATCAAAAACCGGTATAACTGTAAAAATGATCATTTCATGATTCTATTTACATTTTAACATTAGAATTGTGAGCATTTTGATTTTATCTTAAATGAATAGAGTTGAAGAAAATAAATAATTTATCAGGACTTTTTAACCTTTTGACAAATGGATGTTTCTTTTGTTTCCACCTAGTGATTGCTTACGTTAACATTCAATATTTTATTTTAATATTACACTTTCATTCTATATTAGCAATCAATAAATTGGATTTCATTTCTTAAAAATATAAGTTTACAAATGAAAAACTTTAAAATATATATATATATATTTGAGCTTTGCAAATATAAAAAATAATAAAATGAAGTAAGCAATGAGAATATTGACTTTTTCTTATAGGATGATTACTGCAACACCAGTGAAAAATAAATAAATTAATAAAATCTTTAATGAATGAAATTCATTTCTAATAGCTGAACAAATTATCATAATCTATAAATTTCTGTACTGAGATTTAAAATTGCATCTATATTTATTAAAATATCATAAAAGTTCCATACTATGATATTTTTCAAAACATAACAACCATAGTTTTCTTTTTTTTAATATTACTTCTTAATTGGTATTTTTAAAAATAAAAACATAATGAAATAAAATCAAAATGTAATTATTATACAAACATGTTATAAAAATCATAAATATTTAAATAAACTATAGAAGCAAAAAACCCTACTAATTAGCAGTGTTATCTGTTCATTAGTAGTGTTTTCTTTGGAGAATACTGACATCTTCAGATTTTTTAATGAACTAATAAATCAATATATACTTTATTACCGGTTTCTGCCTCTCAAATGAATGCAAAAACGGGCAAAATAGCATTACAGTAACCACAGGAGAGTGACTGAAAGTTTAAAGCATTCCATCTACAAATGAATTATTTTTATATTTGTAGACAAATTAATAATTCAGTTTGTTCATAAAAGTAAACCATATTCTAATGACATTTTTACATCAAAACAGCTATGTAACTTTGTGATATGAAAACTGTTTTTTTTTTTTAAGTTTGTTTTTCTTTTTGAAATTTGACTTAAACTTTAGCATGTAATTGGTGATGTTTTTGATTTTGACTACCATATAAAAATGACAAGTACAATTTATATGTAAATTAGACTTATATATTAATAATTATACATAAAAAGCCTTTTTTGACATATGATTTTATGTCTGTCTCAAATGTTAAACATCTATTTTAATTATTAAGGTTTTATTGTATGCACAGTGCTATCTATTGTTTTATAATAGAAGTAAAAATAATAATAACAATAAATAAAAAACAGACAAGTTAAAATAGATGTTGAACATTTGATAAGAGTGTTATATATCATAGGTGTTATATATCATACTTGTATTATTTATATTAAAAAACCCACCATATTGAAATTAAACTTAATAAAATTAATGTATTATGTGGATAATATTGATTTATAATATTACATCAAGTGTACATGCACTATGCTTGGATATTAAAACTGTTGTTATTAAAAAAAAATTAGTTGGCATCAGCAGTATTTAATTTGAGCTCTTATATAGAATTGCAAATAACTATATATTCATAGAGCTTATGGATAAATGAAACTTTATAAAAAAAGCATGTTATGCAGATGATACTTAATTGCTATTTTATGGTGCCTCAATTGGCTAAAACAATTGTGATTTGTTTGTTAAAACTGTGACCATTATTTTCAATTTGTTTAAAATGAACTTTTAATGTAAGATTAGAAATGATTTGATTTTGTTTGCCATGTAGAATTGTGTGAATTATACACATTCATACAGTTTATGGATGAATATAATTTCATTAAAAGGACATTATATTCATCATCATCATCATTGTTAAACATTATCAATCCACTGCAGGACAAAGTCTCACAAAGTTCAATTTATCTTCTCCGATCTCTAGCCTATCTTCTACCCATTACCCTTGCACACATTCTTATTTTATCCATCCATCTTACATGTGATCTCTTTCTGGGTCTTTTACAGTGACTTGGAATCCAATTTAAGATTTCAATTATCCATCTATTATCATATCTTCTAGCAATATATCTAGCCCAACTCTACTTTAGTCTTTTAATTCTTTCAATGATGTTAGTAACACCTGTTTATTCTCTTAGCCATACATTGCATTTTCAATCTCTTCTTGTTACTCCTAGCATGCATCTCTCCATACTTCTTTGAGTGGGCATCATATTACAAGTGTATTGTTTACCTTCAAATTTAACAATATCAGACTTTCATATGCTGTCAAGAAAAGTCATCTTCATTTTTCTTTTGAACCATCTAAGTAAGCATAAATCATCAATAGATACCAGGTGGTTTAATGCTATAAAATTCTCATTTTTAAATCATGAGAGAGAGATCATGCAAATTTTGTTGTTGGTATCAATCTCCCTAGCTAAAGATTAAAAAGGCCCAATGATATTATGGAATAGAAATCTGAAAATATATAGAAATTGACCCAATATCAGATCAACATAACCATGGAAATGAAATTGCCTCACTTCAAAACTTTAAGATTTTTTAAAAAAAATTTTTAGATTAGCATAAATAATAGAGAAGAGTAAAATATGATTACTAAATGCATAAGTGCATTAGTTACAACTTTGAATTTTAGACTTTGCTAACAAAGACTGAGTCTGAACATAGAAAATTTTAATACTACTATAACATCTAGGTACATTGATTACCTGAACTTACAATAGATAGCACTAGAGAAAAATGAAGAAAATTACTTTTAGAGTCACCACATCAACACTTATCCGACTAACTCAGATTAACCAGAAACTTTTTTAATGATGATTAATTAGGTAGGCTATGATTAGGCTATTTGAAAGAAAAATTCTAACCTATTTGTCAATTCAAAAATTTCCAAAAATTAATCTAGCCTGGATTAAAATACCAGATCAGAAGTATAAAACGCTAAAGCACATAGATTTTTTCAAGTATTAGCAGCAAACTCTCCATACAGTAGTGCTACCAAATGCAAGCCTTAATAATCAATGGATGCAAGAAGGTTTGTGCATAAAATTCCTAGTTTGCTATATGTGTATGCATATGAAATGAAGATCACATGATGTTTTGATGATTTTCAACTTAGTAAAAATATACATATATTTAGATTAATAGTTATCAAAAATTATCTTCTAAATTTAATAATTAAATAGGTAGTAAATAATAAAGACCAAAACAAAAAAAAATTGCTCATTGAAGAACAGAGGCCTGCTCTGCAACTCCTCATACTACAATGAAGGTGAAGATAGTGTTTACCAAAATTGCAGTCTTGCGATAGGGTTGATGGCCTCAGTTTGTTACCCTTTAACTAAAAATAGCTAAAGACTCATTTTCTGACCAATATTAGACGATTAACTGAATTGGCTAAGGGTCACATACTTAATAGATGCTGAGTCTGAGAATACAAAGAAAATAGTTTGCTTTTCAATTTACATATGCAGAGTTTAAATCTTTACTCTAACAATTCTTAATTGAAAAGGTTTCTATCTTTGGTTATCGGTTTTCTTTTAATTTTTCCTGTTGGTTCTTTTGCATTTGCTTATTTTTTAATGTTTTAGCTTTGGTCGGTGTTGTAGAATGACGTCCTATAAGATTAGAGTTGCCGATCCGATAATGAAAAAAGCCATAAATTATTGCTTAATGCTTCCTTCTAGTGTTCGACTATCATATGGTCTCCCACTGGACAAATCTTCAACTTTTTCCCCCAGAAAACCATGCTAGTGTTGGATAATCATAGTTGAATCGATGGTAAAGAATTATTTCACAAATACACAGAGAAAAGCAATCCTAAATAATTTCCCCACTTTCAAAACAAATTAAGAATAGGAAAAAGATCATATGCATAACTACCAGAAGTCGATTTGATGATATACTACAATAATAGTATTAGAAAATATATATATAAAAAATATGCATTTAATCTAAAGTGATTTAACGTATAAAAAGAGGCTATTTAAAAATCTGTCTCCTTTAAAATAAGCGCAGTTTAGTTACGCGAACGCAAATGTGTGTGGGTAAAAATTTGCAAGAGTGACTAATTTCGTCAGTAAACCTCAAGGAGCACAGACCATCTTTATTTAAACATTAAATTTATTATCTCAGTAAACCATTAATTTCCTGTATTTTTCTTAGCAACTTAACTCTTGCTTTATCATTTCCAGTTTTAAAAAGAGCTTTTCAGAGAATTAACTAATTACCATAGCAACAAATCAAAAGGCAAATGTTTTTTAGTAAGTATAACAGTGAAAAAAAAAAAGAATAGAAAAGACAATTGCAAGAAAAAATAAAACTGTGCAGAAATGTCAATACCTTCTGTTATTTAAATTTTAACTTTAATTAATTACTCTCATAGCCAGAAGATGAAACAAGAAAAAAGGCGGTTGGGCAGTTGAGTAACTGGGGTAAAAATATCTTCTCTTTCAGCGATCTTCTATAGAGAGATTTCCCTGTTATTTACGACTATTATACCATTAATTAAATATGAATCGAATATATAAATAGAGATGAATACGAAATATATAGGATAAAAACAGGAAAGAATGTAAGCAATATTAGCATGAATAATTAATAATTTCCTCCCATTTAGACTTTTTTTAATTTTTAATATTAACTGCAACCAAAATAGAACTATTTCTACTAATCATTTATTTCCAGAACTTCGTGGTAGCCATTCTCCCAAAATGTTTGTAATATGGGATTCAAATCCCAATTTGTTCATAGATGAGGTTTTTTAAGTCCCCCCCCCCCCCACAATCAGCCCAATGCTAATACTCTCATCAAACTCCATTATTGTTAAGTCTTTTGTGGTTTGACACAATAGTAGAATGGCCAACCCTGGAGCTCAAAGTTAAGGGATCACAACTACATTCTATTTCAATGCTGGAGTTCTTATGAACCCATGAGTAATAAACTATTTGATATTTTTTTTGTGTGTGTTCTTCGTGGTTCTTCAAGTAATGATGTAAGAATTGAGATAACTTTTAATGATATAACCATATTATGTATTCATTAGAGTTGGAAAAAGTCATTCATCTTAGTGAAGCCAAAACAACTCTTTGTAGTTTTAAAAATGGAAAGGCTACATGTTCTGACAAAAGATCTTCAAATATGATGATATGTTAGCTGCAAAAAATATTGGAATTTTTTAAGAATATATGAACCCCTGAAGGTGTGCTGCCTGATCTTAATGGTGCTTCTATTGTTCTAATTTTTCTAAAAAAAGGAAATAGACAAGATTACAGTAATGATCATGGAATACTATTATTATTCATTACAGAAAAGATACTTTCAAGATATTTAT
This sequence comes from Epiperipatus broadwayi, assembly GCA_028023455.1. Taxonomy (NCBI): domain Eukaryota; kingdom Metazoa; phylum Onychophora; class Udeonychophora; order Euonychophora; family Peripatidae; genus Epiperipatus; species Epiperipatus broadwayi. The sequence continues at coordinate 8,365,620 of JAQFVV010000025.1, read as the reverse complement.
CAGATAGGTTGTTTCCAGTCATAGATGAATGGCTACCAGAGACTGAATGTGGCTTTAGAGAATCAAGAATCATTATAGTCATAGTGTTTGTGACAAGTAAATGCAAGAATAGTATCAGGAACAAAGGAATTATTTAAAGATTTCTTTTATTGATTTAGTCAAAGCATTTGATTTAGTTAATCAAACATGTTTATAATACTGTGTGAAATTAATTGGTTTATCTTGAAAATTTAAGTGTATTATATAGCTTCTATATGAAGGAATGAGAGAGAAAGTGTTATTGCTACAAATAGAAAATCAGAAACATTTGAAATGAAAACTAGTGTTAAACAAGGATATGTTCTTGTTACAACATTGTTTTCAATATTTATAACAATTATCTTTGGAATTGTTTATATGTGGTTAATGAAGTGGGGATGAAGATATGATAATATGCTGATGATTGTGTTATAATTATTATTTCAAAAAATGATTTACAGAATGTACTTATTGTTTTGAATGCAATATTTAAATGTCTTTTTTTAATAATTAATGCTCAAAAAACTCAAGTTCTGTATCAGGAGTAACATATGAAAAATCCTCAGCAATTTTTAGCTTGATTGATTATCAACTAGATATTGAAAACCTATCAAATACTTTGGTATGTTTATAAATAGAAAGCTGGACTTAGATGATGATATGCAAAATAGACTCTAATGTGCTGCTGCTTTTAAAAAACTGCAAGAGTATTTCATTACAGAGCAATAACGATATAGAACTGTTATTTTATTTAATTTACTACATAGGAGTGAGACTTTGACATTCTATCAACACAATACAAAGGCATTAGAAAAGTTTTATTTAAAGATGTTCTAGAAAATTTTAAAATACAATGTAAGCTCATAAAACCAACAAATGTGTTCTTCAACTTGCTAGATATGATACTATATATTCCATCCACTATTGTAAAATCACATCTTGGTTGGATTGGATATACAAAATGAGTAAACAATGCAAGACCACCTAAAAAAGCATTGGTACTTATGTAGAATGTCTGCCTAGGAGGCTTTTTAAATAATTCATTTTCAGGGCCTACAGCATATGGTATAAACAATATGGCTGACTGTAAGCTATCGAATTCAATATTTACTTTTTTAAATTTATTAAAATGATAAAAAGAAACACAAAAGTCCAAAAGGGTGTATTTAAAATAAAACTAAAAAAAATTTTTTTTTAAAGCAAACTATAACAAACATGGTTATTTATGTTGGCAGATAGATATCACTTTTCAGGTATAATTTTGAAAATATTCCACTACATCTTGTTCTGTCGATGGAAGATTCCACATTTTAAGCATACTTCCAAAAATGATAGAGCAAAAAAAGCAATGTTAAAAAATAATACTTTCAGTTAACAAATGTTAAAAAAATCATGATAATTTTAGCCATGTATTAACTGTTCTCCATGTATTAACGTTTGAACGTTATGCTGCGAATGGAATTTATAAAAATATGTATACTTATTTTTAAAAATTAACATTCAATTTAAAATACATTTGTTAATATTTTATTAAAGTAATCAAGTTACACATGTTCAAGAAAATAATTTTGAGACAAAAAAAATGTAAACAAATACTTTGACCATGTTCAAGAAAATAATTTTGCAGGGCAAAAACATAAACAAATACTTTGACACTGAAAATGGATTATTTAAAATAAAAGACCTATGTATTTTAAATTGAATGTTAATTTTAAAAACTTTGAATACATTCTTTAATAAATTCCATTGACAACATAAATGTTAACACATGGTGAACCCTTTATGCATGGCAAACAGTTAATATGTGACTAAAATTATTGTGATTTTTATAATATTCGTTCACTAAAATTATCATTATTTTTTAACATTCTTTTTTTGCTTTATCATTTTTGGAAGTATGAATCAAATTTGGAATTTTCCGTAGACAGAACAAGATGCAGTGGAATATTTTCAAAATTATGGATAGTGCCACCTGAAAAGTGATGTTTATCTGCTGATATGAATAACCATGTTTGTTTAATCATGTTTGATTTTTTTTCTTTGCTGTATTTACATTAAAAAACATTTTAATTACAACAATCTGGACTTTTGGATTTCTTTATAATTTTAATAAATAAAAGAAATAATATTAAATACATGAAGTTAGATTCAGCCATCTTATTATACCATGTGCTGAAAGCCCTTGAAAATGGATGGCAAGCTTATGGCAGGCATACTACATAAGTACCAACACATTTTATGATGAACTTGAGCTTGGTTTTGGTGAGAGAGATATACCTCATCTTTATTATTATAAGAATTATCCTAAGAAAATGTCCGATACTGATTGTTTTTATTAGGAAGATATGCGAAAGAATAGAATACTCTGGAGAGCTATAATTAGACATGACATTGAAATATTTTAGAAAGGAAAGTTTTCTGCTAAGAAATTGAAACACAATATCATAAAATATCAAGTAAATAGAAAAATGGATCAGCATATTCTATATATGGACATATTTGTGTTTCACAGATTGGTTTGTATAATCATCACAAAACTCAAATCTGGAGCACTTTTTTTTCTTTCTTTTTTTCCTCCTTGGATTTGCAATGACCATGCTTGTTTGTAAATGGTTGCTATATACATGTACATGCATAGTTTTGTTGTTTGGGAGTTCATTAGAAGTTTGAGTATTAGGAGTGACAAAGCTGAGCATAATCCATGAACCTTAAATTTCAGGATTTGCCACTCTATCATTGAATGAAACCCCACAGGACATAAACACTGCATAATTGCATTTATTATAATTTTTAATAGACTTTCTATATTGCCTTTCAATGTTGAAAGGTTTATTGAAGTTTATGATACAGCTGATAAAGCATCCCTCAGCTTACGTTCAATATCTGCATTTAGAAAACAATCCTTTTATCATTCTCCACAATATGTGTATATTGTTAACTTGAGCTTGGTTAAAGCATCAACCAAAGCCCAGATCACTTTCTAATTGTTGGCCTCCTCACCAATAAAACTAAAAGTCAGAGGCTATTATAAAAGCTTGGTTGACACTGCCATCTAATGTCCACTATTTAATGAAGCTTCCAATAGATGTTCTGGAATAGATAAATAAAGAAGACTATTGCTACTAATACTGAAGTTTACAGTATAATTCTAAAATTGAAATGTTACAATAAATTATATTTAAAAAGGTGGCAAGCAGTGGCAATTTACCATTGATGATGATAATTAAAGGTCATCACTTGATTGTAGTGTTCTCACATAGTTAAGTCAGCCCCCCTTTTGGTTAAAAAGAATTCACTATTGTGTAATAAAAACAGCACTGGCAACTTTGGTCAGGGAAATTAAAAATATGTGAATGTTTAAAAAACAATAATGGCAGTTTATATACTATATTAAATTAAATGGGACATTACTGGACTTTGTGAAGTTAGAAGAAAACGTGAAGAAACAATTGATTTAAAAAGTGGACATATACTCTATTATAAAGGCACACATATTGGAAATACAAGTGGAGTAGGATTCATTATAAATAAAAAGTGGAAGAACAATATTGTGGAGATTGATGGTATATCAGACAGAGTTGCAAGATTAGTTATACAACTTAATAGCAGATACCAAATGCAGATAATTCAGGTTTATGCCCCAACAAGTTCTCATAGTGATGAAGTAGTAGAAGATTTTTATATGGATGTACAAAAGGCTTTTGATCAGAGTAAACAACATTTTAAAATTGTTATGGGAGACTTTAATGCTAGAATTGGTGGACAAATGAAAGATGAAATTGCTGTAGGTAATTTTGGTTATGGTAATAGAAATGAGAGAGGACATAGACTTGTGGAGTTTGCAGAAAAAGAAAAACTTTATATTATGAATTCATTTTTTGAGAAAAATGTTAAAAGGAAATGGACATGGAAGCATCCAAATGAAGATACAGCAGAATTGGATTATATTTTGACTAACAGGAAATACATATTTCAAGATTGTAATGTTCTTAATAAATTTAACACAGGAAGTGATCATCGATTAGTAAGGTGTAAGTTACGTGTTAATGTAAAACTAGAGAGACAAAAATTATTGAGAAAAACAATATTTACAGTTGATATTCCTAATCTTCAGAAACATCCTAATGAATTTAAATTAGAACTTACAAATAGGTTTCAAGTGTTAGGAGATTTTGAACATGATTCAGATTTGAATGAAATTAATATGAAAATAACTGATACACTTTTAAAAACTGCAACAAACATAGCTGGTAGAAAAAAGCAGCAATTGACTAATAAAATTTCTACTGAGACTAGAGAATTTATGAAGAAAAGAAGGAATATGAAGATATACAAAAATGATGTATTAAAAAGAATTGACTATCTCAAATTTTGTAAAATGGTATGGAAAAGAGTTGAAAATGATATAAGAAAGTATAACTGTGAAATAGCAAGGTAAGCTGTAGAAGAAAATAAAAGTCTCAAGAATGTTAAACAACATTTTGGTATTGGTAGGAAATTTATATCTGCAATAAGAAAAAAAGATGGAATTATTACTAAAAAGAGAGATGACATCATGAAATTGGTAGAAGATTTTTATCAAGAATTATATAGTAATAAAGAACAAGTACCTCCTATATCTATTACATCTTCTGAATTGCCCAGAATTTTAAATGAAGAAGAGACATGCAATTAAATGTATGAAGAAAGGAAAGACTCCAGGAAATGATGGAATTATAATTGATATATTAAAAGAAGGAGGTGAAGAAATAGAAACAATTTTAGCAAAGTTATATACCAAATGTCTAAATGATAAAGATGTACCAGAAGATTGGAAGAATGCAGTAATAATATTAATATTTAAAAAAGGTGATAAAGAAGATATTAGAAATTACAGACCTATCAGCCTTTTATCAGTTTTATATAAAATTTTTACCAAGATAATTATAACTCGTCTACAGAGAACTTTGGATTTCCACCAACCAAGAGAACAAGCTGGCTTTAAAAGTGGTTTTAGTACAATAGATCATATCCAGGTATTGAGAGAAGTCATAGAAAGGACAAATGAATATGAGTTGTCATTATGTTTTGGATTTGTAGATTATGAAAAGGCATTCGATTCTATACACATTTCTTCAGTGATTAAAGTATTGGATCATCAAGGTATAGATCCAGGATATTGTCATATTTTAAAGAATATTTATAAAAATGCAACAGCAACAATTAGATTACATAATGATACTGGAAAAATCAACATTGAGAAAGGTGTAAGGCAAGGTGACTCCATATCTCCAAAACTTTTTACAGCAGTGTTGCAAGAAGTATTTTGTGGATTAAAATGGGAAACTAAAGGAATGAAAGTAAATGGAGAGTATTTAAGTCATTTAGATTTTGCAGATGATGTAGTTGTTTTTGCAAATAATGCTTCAGAGATGCAGGAAATGTTGCAGGAGTTAGCAGATCAAAGTAGAAAAGTAGGACTAAAGATAAATGTTAAAAAGACTAAAGTAATGTTTAATCGATTTGCTCAAAATATGAAAATAAAGATTGATTATGAAGAATTAGAAGAAGTTAACAGTTACAAATACCTAGGTCAGATTATTAATACAGATGGAAACATAATGGAGGAAATTAATCATAGAATTAAACTGGGTTGGAGTGCTTTTGGTAGAAATAACTTGATACTAAAAGGAAATATGCCTATGTGTTTGAAAAGAATGGTTTTTAACAAATGTGTTTTACCAGTTCTTACTTATGGATCTGAGACTTGGACACTTAATAGAAGAGCAATACAGAGACTTCAGACCACTAAAAGGAGTATGGAGAGATGTATGTTGGGAGTAACAAGAAGAGATCGAAAACGCAATGTATGGGTAAGACAACAAACAGGTGTTACTGACCTTATTGAAAAAATTAAGATTGAAATGGAGTTGGGCTGGACATATTGCTAGAAGAAATGATAATAGATGGACAATTGAAATTTTAAACTGGATTCCAAGAGATTTTAAAAGACCCAGAAAGAGACCACATGTGAGATGGATGGATGAAATAAGAAAATGTGCAGGGGTGTTGTGGAAAAGAGAAGCTAAAGATCGGAGAAGATGGATTAAACTTGGAGAGACCTTCATCCTGCAGTGGATTGATAATGGTTGATGATGATGATGATGAATTCCATTAGAAGTCATACATTTCATCTCATAATAAAAAATAATTTTTTAAAGAAATCTCAATTCTAACAAATACACTAAAAACTAAAAAACAATTGTCAGCTTTCCCAAATAAAATCATAGAGTAGAAAAACTAATTCACAAATCAGATTCTTAAGGAATCATTCAAATAAACTTACAAAAATGTCCACTTTCTTGTATCAATGCCAATTTATTTTCAATAGCTTAAAAATGTGACTTAGTTGTTCCAATCCATGCTTTTGTTTCAAAAGTTGAATAAAATTTATTTTTAAAGGCACTTCCTTAAATAAAATAAAAATTCTAACTTTTTTTATTTTCTACCTTTTAATTTTACATATTTAACACAGAATTATCAAAATCACTTTTCAATAAATCATTCAATTTTAAATTATAAAAAGAACCACTAGAGACTGTTGCGTCAATGCTTCATATAAAAATAAAAATAAAATTTTTTTTCTAAAATTCTTTGCAAACTCTAAAAAAAAAAAAAAAGTATTGTCATCATGAATGCATACCTATGGGAAGTTTCAACTTCATGGGAAATTGAGAAATGGTTAAAAATTAGGTTACAAGATTTGTACCAGGCAAAAAGAGTATGTTAAATAAAATCATATATAGGAAGTGAACAAAAATCAATCCTGCTTTGCAAGAAAATAATGGAATGGAAAAAAAATAAGAATCCAAGTATTCAACATCTTTACTTCATCTGATGAGGGAAAACTGTTTACAAAATATATGTTATAGTGACAGGAGATGGTCTGAAATTTTTACACTAGTAATTGCCAGGTAATGGGATATGAGACAAGGAATGCTCTAATAAAAATATTAAAAGAATGTTAAAGATGGATAGAAACCAGAATCTAACTTGTGAGAAAATAATGGAAAAAGACTGATAACAAGAGTGTGAACATTTAGGTGTTAAATGCCTCTAGTGCTGAGCAAAGATTATTTGCAAAATATATATATGGTGAGAGAGTGTAGACTGGAATTTTTGTACTGATGAATAGTAATGACATAATGAAGTTTGAGATGAGGGTACTTTGTTCAAAATTTAAAAATTTCTCATAATTCAATTTCCTCTTAATCAACTTAATTTAATCTTGATATTTTTTTCAGATTTATTTTGTTAAATGGAAAGATAGGAATTGTCCGTTATTAACGTCATGTTTTCTTCAATAAGAAATCATGAAAAAAATTCTCTTCTCTCACATCTAAATATCAATTAGAAACTTAAAACTTAATATGACAATGATTAGGGATTAGCTGAGCCTAACATGATAGTAGCTACCCACCCGAGCAAATTGAAATTTATCAGATTTCATGAATAATAAATATTTTTACATTGTATGTTACATTTGGCAACGTTTACTAAAGTAGAAATTAAACATGAATATAGAATAAATGATATTATCAAAGTGAACAAATGATAGCAATTACCACTGATGAAGATCAGGTTGTTTGGTTACAAAATTGTTGCCTAGTTACTTGCTTTGCTTTTGTCAGAAGGTGTAATATGAGTTTACAGTGTAAAGAAAGATTAGAATGTTCACCTTCCCTGTCCATGACATATGATGAAACATTACTATTTTTTTAATTTGCTGAAAATTTATTTAAAAAGTACAAGGTTGTTGTTTTTTTTTCAAATAGCCAGGGCAGCTAGCTAATCATCTAATTAATAAATGGAAAATAGATATTTGAAAAATATAAACTGGAGGAATAAAGGTTTTGATGCTAATTTAGATTAGTTAATGAGTGATAGTGCACTGACAATAAAGCAAAAATATGATAGAACTTTCACGACTGGTGAGGGAGGGGTCTACATATCCTTATAGGGACTGAAGCCCTGTTATTTATCTTTGCTTTTTCTCATAATTATTGAAACACTAGAATATTTTTAAAAGGAAGTTTATGTTTATTCACTCAATCGGGAAAAAAGTTAAAAACATGAATAATTTAAAATCTGTGATGTTAAGGGTTAACAGATTTTAAGTTTTACATATGAACTGTGCCAAATGAAAAATGTCTTTCCTAATAAGTTTCCTTTTCTTCGACTTGACATTCTTCCTGCTCAACAAGATGATTTATTGTATCCTTGAAAAAAAGATAGGAAAGCAGATAACTTTTTAAGACAATCTTATCACAAATATTAACATTAGGCACTCGACTAAACTTAATTAAATTTGTGTTTGAAAATTTTATATAAAATTACTTCGGATATTTTACAAATCATGGAAACTAAAATTTTGCCTTCATTCAAACAATAAATATATAGGAAAGTCTTTAATCACTCAAGACATCTATTTCAACAGTTAGAAAGAAACAAATTGATAAATATATTTAATTCATAATGACAGCATTAAACCCGCACAACAAATTATAAATATTATATAAGTATGTAGCATTAATTGGCCTACTGACACCAAATCTAATAAACTATTCAGACCGCCGGCTCAATTTACTGACAAACTTTGATATCATCATTATAATAATGCGCCAATCAGCTCTCCTCAAACAACTATTCCGTAAAAGTATATTAGTAATAATTTTTATTAGTATTCATTAGACTAAAGACTATCCACTTAATGCATAATATTACTGTAGTGTAACTTTCACTACACCACCCTCATACAAGGTAGGAACTAGTTTCTATCCACTTTTAAAATTTTGTGCAGGGGTGTAATCATTAACATATAAATTATTAATATACTTCCATTAAGTGTTTGGTATTAAAGTGACAACTTTGACACTAATCAATTAAACAGTATTGGCTATTTACATATATTGAACAACGATTAAGATATGTGTAAGAGATTGTGATCTGGGCTGACTGATGAGTGCTGATTCAGCATGAAATATGCATCTTGGTGATTATATATCTTTTTTACATGTCTTTAGTCATATGTTTATGATTATACCACGCCACAAGGCGTTAAAAGTGAATCAAAACCAAAAATATTAACTGTTCCATGACTTGAACAACTCATTCATTAGTTGGCAATGAGTTAACCCATATAAAGGAATTTGTAGTGAAAGTGATAATATAAATCATAACCTGGGTTTAATCTTATCTGAGTAAAATTTCAAATTTCAGATCCAAATCAAACTTAGAATTCACTATGGGGAAAGCAGAACATCTTTGTCTATGCAATTAGCACAACACAAATACTCGAACAATAGAACTAGCAATCATCCCTCCACCTACCTGGTTTTCTTTTAGCACCATAACACAAGCCACCATGAGTGTATTCCAGATAATTCCACAATCATGTGCACACACACACACACACACAGAGAGAGAGAGAGATGACCTCAAAAGAAAAGTCAAAGAAGCCTTCTTCATCTCCAGAGGCAAAGACGCCATAAACAGGAAAGACACATGCTATGTATTATCGAGGAAATGGAATGTCTAGCATATTTAGCCTAAATTTGCATATTGTTAACTGTATTAGCAGTCAAGCTATGATTATGAAGGTTGGACCCTTCAAAAGCGCTAAGCTCGTTTTTTCTTATTTATCTATTTGGTAACAATATACAGCTTTGAGGACAATTGTGCTACACATGCAAGCGAATTAGAATATATATATCCCCAAAGTAGAAAATTTATTTGATTTAATTCTCTTGTAAATAAATCACATAGCTAATCATATCCAATAGAGATCAGAAAATGGGTATCTATCTATTCTTAACTAGAGGGTAAACAGGAACAAAAAAAATACTTAGTTTCACTAACTGGCAATTGACAGTTGGGGAAGAATGATTAATCTTGTCTAGAAAAAAAAAGGGAGGGGATATTAAAGAGGTAATAATCTATTCAAAAGTTATTTCATCTTTTATATAGCAACACTGATTTAAAGTTGTATTGAATAAATTCAAAACTGAAGCACTTAGTAGATCTATGAATCTTCTTATGTTTTTAGGTTATGATCCATCAGAATATGTGCACATAATTATTATTATTACAGTATGTATCAATAAAGATAATGGCCTGGTTGGGGTAGAGTAGTGGTAGAGTGTCAGATTCTGGAGTATAGAAACCTCAAATTGATTCCAATTTTGATATTTCCAACACTCAAACTTCATATGAACTCATATAAAATTATTAGATTATTATTTTTATTTTAGTAAGGATGATTGATGATTTAGAAATCTTCTGATTATTGAAATTCTGATTTTGTCATTTCTTTTACCAATTCAGGTTTGGTTTTACGTAATATATCAACAAGAACAAAAAATATATACAATTAGACTGATTCTAGATATAAATCCATTAATTATGTTACTACCATCAAATTAACATGTTATTCTGAATAAAAATTCACACAGTACTGTTATTTTTATTCACAAAGATATTAATATGTTCTGTTAACTATTACTGTAACAGGGCATTATACTCTGCCTGATTTCATGCAGTGATAAAGTGGTAGATTAAAACCGAGGAAAGTAATATATATATAAAACAGTTTGGTTAATTGAATTATTACACTTTGATTTACAAGTGTCAAACTTTTTGCACTCAAAATATTGACACCATGCACTGCATATTAAGAATTATTACTAATCATTTATTAGGCTAAAAATTATCATATCCCTTCTAATCCAGATATGAACTTTAAATTTCAGTTCATCATCAATGCCATTATCATTTTCAACCATTATTGATACACTGCAGGATGGTCTCTTCAAGTTTAATCCAGTTTCTTCAATCCTTAGGCTTTCTTCTCCACATAGCCCCTGCATACTTTCTTATTTCATCCATTCATCTCACATGGGGTCTCTTTCTGGATCTTTTACAATCTCTTGTTATCTCATTTAAAATTTCAGCTGTTCATCTACTATCATCTCTTCTAGCAATATGTCCAGATCCACATCCCATTTTAGTCTCAGAATTCCTTTAATGATGTCAGTGATATCAGCTTGTTTTCTCATGCAATTATTATTATTTATTTCCACTATTACTTCTAATATATACTTCTTAATATTTTATTAAGTGCTTAAATTCCCAGTATTGTTCTTCTAAGTGTTTAAATTTCAGATCCATAAGTCAGAAGTGGTAAAACACAAGTATTAAAAAGTTTCCTTTTCCAATACAAAGGTATATTTCCTTTTAAATAAGTTCTCTCTACCAAAAACATTAACATCCAAGTTTAATTCTATGATTAATTTCATGCATTATGCCTCCATCTACATAAATGATCGGAACAAGATAATAATAGTTGGTAATTTCTTCTAATACATGATTAATGTTTAATTTTTTCACCTGAGAAAATCCAATGAATATTACTTAAGTTTTTTTCATTATTCTTACTTTCTTCTTATAACTCTTTCTGCATTCTTGAAGCTCTGAAACATTATTTTCAAAAACAATTACATCACCTGCAAAATCTGGATGACTTAAAAAATCTCCATTTACTGTTACCATCTTAGCCTCACATTTTAATCCATAAAACATTTCATGTAAAACTGTTGTAATCACCCTGTTGCACATTCTTTTTAATGTTAATCTTTTTAGTAATCTACTATTTCTGTACATTTTAATAAATCTTCAGAATATGACCATATTCCGGGTCTATATCTTGATTATCCAATGCTTCAATCATTGTGGAAATGCTTATAAAATCAAATGTCTTTTTATAATCTATAAATTCAGAGCATAATGGCAACTCATATTCATTCATCCTTTCTATAACTTCTTTTAATAGTTGAATGTGACCAACTTTACTAAACCAATTTTAAACCTAGCTTGCTTTTTCTTTGATTGGCCAGAATCCAAAGTTCATTATAGATGACTTGTACTTATCTTGGTAAAGATTTTGAATAGAACTGCAGAAGACTGCATTTTCCCAGACATCTGGTATATCTTTATCATTTTGACATTTGGTATATAGCTTTGTCAATAATTTTTTTATTTCTTCACTTGCTTCTTTTAGGATATTAATAACAATTTCATCATTTTCTAGATTTTTTCTCTTGTTCATTAAATATTTAGTTGCATGTTACATTTTCATTTAAAATGTTGACAACTCAGATGTAATAATTATAGAGAATTTTTTTCTTTCTTGTTCTTCATTACTATATAATTTTTCCATACATATCATAATATCATTTCTCTTTTTATTAATAGCTCTATCTTTTCTTCTTATTGCTAAAATTGCTTTTTTTCCAAAACCAAGACATCATTTTTGACTTTTATTCTCTTCTAAAGCTTTCCTTATTGATCCATAAAAGTATTTTTTTTTTTTGCACTTTTTTACATTATTTTACAAAACTCTAAATACTGACTTCATCTTGCAATGTTAGTTCGTCTTAATGAATGATTTTTAAAAAAATAATATTCCTTCTTTTTATTATATTACATTGGCTTGTCTCAATAAAAATCTATTGAATGTCTGCTAATATTTGTAAATGATTTTCAAATTCTAATTTAAATTAAATGGAGTGTTTTTGAAGATTTGAAATACCAATTATTAATACTAGTTTTCTTATCAGAAGTATATTCTCTTATTCTTCTCTTTCACTTCCTTTGTATGTAAGGAAAATAAAAAATTTTTTAAAGAAAATTTGTTTGCATTGAAGTGTATATGAAAAAAGTATTATAAGTAATACTATTTTTCTTAATAGTTTTTACTTATCTCTAGTTGTACATCAAACCATTCCTACATTGAATTTATTAAAAACATTATAATTTTAAAATACATATTTTATGATAGCCAAAATATAATAGAATTCTGCTGTATTTTCATTTGAATGCTTTTATGTCCATTTTTGTTGAGCATTTTTTTTTTCGGAAATAAAAGATTCATAATATATAGTCTTCCATTACAAGTTTGCATCCATCCTCATTTTTATTGCCATAACCAAATTTACTCATTGCATTTTCATTTTTTAATAGTTTATCAATTCTAGCATTAAAGTCTCCCATGGTAATTTTAAAATGTTGTTTCATCTGACCAAAAGTCTTTTGTGCATCCATACAAAAAAATCATCTACCTTTTCATCACCTTGAGAACTTGTTGGGGCATAAACCTGAATTATCTGCACTTGGTATCTTCCATTAAATTGAATAATTAATCTTGCTACTCCAACATGCCATCAATCTCTATAATGTTGTACTTCACTTTTTATTTATAATGAATGTCATTCCATTTGTGCTTCCAATCTGTGCAATGATACTGCACTTGAAAGTGATCTGTAGTTAATAGTACCTAAACATCAAATGGCAAGCTGAATACGCAACCAAGGGATTCTTATCACTCTCTAGCTTTGGCTACCAGGTACTGCTTCAGTTGAAGCTTTACAACTTTCTGGGAATAAGAGCCATTATTTAATACTGTCTGCCATAATTGTAAATATCTATTTTAAAAAAAATCATTTGTACACAACATTCTTCCTGGTTTTAAATAAACTCAACTGATATTTCAGTTAAAAACTATTAACTCAGAAGAAAATCCTTGATGTTTCTCCATCTTAAAATCAGAAATAAAAAGTTAGTAAATTCACCACACATAACACACTCATTTATGTGTGTTGGCAAATAGCCCATTCATGTTCATTTGTCATGTGAATAATCACATGATAATAATAGTTGCAATGATAAGAAAATATTGATCGGACATTAGGAATTTGTTCTGCTCACTTTTGTTAAAGCGTCAAGAGGAATCAAAAGATTGTCTTTCAGTTAACAGAAACTTTTTTCTGTAATCTAAATCTCAGTTAAAGATTAATGCATCTGATTTTTTTAATTAAACCTATTCACATGCAATAATTTCACTCCATCTCTCTTTTGCCATCTGTAATGACATCTTTTTTAGACATGCCAAAAATTTCCATTCAGCACACATTCCTAAAATATATCTTCATCATTTTGTTCCATACTTATTAATATCAAATATTACTATAATGTTATGTACAAGTAGCAAACCTTCTGCTTTCATAACTTTGCTACTTGGCATCTTGGATAAATACATTAATGATTATTATTAATCATTTGTTAAATTAGAAATTATCCTATTGTTCCTATTCCAGTGAAAGATTAATATACCAATTCTTTTAATTTAAGAAAAACACATGAAATAACTTCCATTTCCATACCTCTTTTTCTCTAATCTTAGAAATACTTAAAACTTCTGTCCAATTAAACACTCTTAAAATATATAAATAAAGACATCTAAATAAAGAAAATGACTCCTAATATCTAAAAATGTATTTATCTAAAGTAAATGGAGTTAAGTGTGTAGAACAAATTGGCACTTGAAGATTAAATTAAGAAAGCTTTGATATTGACAAATACTAAACAAAGGTAAAGACAAGTGAAAGGTTATGGGCCATCTAAAGTGTTAGTCCAAAAATGCATCTTGTGGGCCATTTATCTTTTACAGATATCTATTTATAATCATGAATTAGAAACAAAGTTTACCTACATTTTTCTAGTTTCTTAACATTAAAAAATATAGCCAATGAATACATTTTTATTGTCAATTAAGTATGTTATTTTTATGTAAAAAAAATCATCTTTGCATTCTCTTTTTCTCTTTATTAATACTGACTGCATATACACAATTTATCTTATTGTACATATTCTTATGTTATTAGTGAACTTTAGTATTTGGTTTTTATTTACTGTGAGGCAACTACTGTTTTCAATCACTAGTCAACTTTAATCTCTAATCAACAATACAGTTCTGATCTCTGAAAGCTGTTCTGTAAGCTCCTATTCAAAAATATCATTAGGCATCATCTCATTTGAAATTCTCTCTAAATGCAAACTAGCATCTCAGATATGTACATTATAAGCTAGGGACATAGAATCTGATAAGAAATTCATTTGGATGTATCTTACCTTAGTTAAAAAATGCTTTTATTCTTACTACTTTTATGTCACCTAATGTCATGTGCCAGATGGTAGTGTGTAATAAATCCTTGTTTAGTGTTATATTATCCATATACCAGCAGATTGGTTTCTAGCTTGTAAAAGTTCCAGCATTGGATATGGACTTATTAATTTCTATCACCTGGCATCTATTGTCTTTTAGGTTTCTGTAAAAACTTCTGATTGGCTGCCATAAATACTTACTAAAGTTTACACTAGATTGGATAAAAGTAGGGAGAATAGAAAAATTTGCTAATAAATAACAGTGTGTAAGCTAAAGTCATGTGAAGTTTAAATATTTCAGATTCATTGCATTTGAATTAAAATTTCCACTTTCTTTTATTTCCACTATTAATTTTTACAAATGTACTTTTTATTTGAATGTAGACAGGGATAATATATTTTTTGTAGATTTTTCAATTTTTTCACCACATTTAAATTTGATTCGCTATTATGATGTAGCAAAATCTTTCAAAATATCTCTCATAAGTAAAAAAAAAAGTTCCAAAATAAGTTCATTATCATCAATGTATATGTACTCAAAAATTAAAAGTCTTATAAAATATAAATAGAAAATAAATGCATACAACTTTTTTTTTATATATATGTCAAACCGTTGACCGGGAAGCAAACCCGGGCCAGCTACTTGGAAGGCAGCTATGCTAAGCGCTAGGCCACTATATGGGCATTTTGTAAAAAAATAAAAACCAAGTGAATCTAAATAATTATTTGTGGCATTTTCTGAATATTTGATCCATATCCTAACAATGTTCTTCTAATATCCTATAATACATTCATATGATTGTGCAAAATGTCTATGTTTACAATAACAATTACTTTAAAAGTATTTCTGGGCACTGTCTACAGTACTATGTAAGCTCAAGATTCTTTGCAAGCATGCCAATGCAATGGATGCTAATATTGGTCATCAAACAAGTATCCTAACAAAACATTTCTGCTACTATCATGAAATATTTCAAATTAACTGCTATGTCATATTAAATGGAATATTGTGCATACTCTGTTCAAATCAATTTCTCTAAATTTAACAAATATAATCTGTGATGTGGATACATGTGCTGTTCACCTTTGCATCTCATAATAAACCCTGGAAAAGCAAATACCATATTCATATTGTTATGCAAAATATCAGTATTCATATAAATTAATTTTTACTACAGTTTGAATCACACCACATCAGCTCAAGATTTTTGCCAGACAGCCAATTTTAGATAGTCAACTCAGCATTAGCCACCAAATGAATATCTAAATTTTTTAGCAAGGTCAAATATCTCGACATAATTAGGGTTAGTCACATGACCCATCAAAGTGTTACCATATGATGTATTACATTAAAAATCAGCCTTTTGAAGCTATTGTGCATGCGCTTTTATGAGTGTTAATAATAAATGAATACTTTATTTGGGTCGGAAAGAATAAGTGGATTCATTTTATTTTTTTATAAATACTATATCTTGTGTTGGGAGTAAAAGTATTCATTTATTATTAACACTCGTAAAAGCGCATGCACAATAGCTTGAAAAGGCCGATCTTTAATGTATTACAATTTATAAAACATAGTGCTATAAAATAAATGCTTATTTACATATGATGTATTGATTAGTTATACTGAAAGGACTCGCATGTTCTGATGCTAGAGCTACACAAGTTACTGGTCTGTTGGGCAGGCCTTCTTGAGTATGCAGCCAAATTACAATTGTAGAAAGCAGCACTGGTGTTGAATAACTTCAGCAAAATTCTGAGGTTGGTAATCATGAGCATATTGGAATATCTTTAAAGGCCATGAGATCGTCAAGAAAAAATAATGTCAATTGTTATATTTCCTTATATATGTCAAAAACACATGAAGCAAATGCTTAAAAAAGTCTTATAGCAGGGAATCCCTAGAAATTGTTGTTGATTCATTAGAACCTGAGTATAAATTTGCAGTTTTTCATTATTGATGTTGGTGATGTATGCTGAGCCCATGGATCACTTTTATCTTCCGTCTTTAACTAACATATCATTAAAACCCCTTGGGGTCATTAATATTTTTCACACGTCTTTGGTCGTACTTTTCAGAAGCGATAATGGAATAGAAAGTTTGAAATATATCTAAAAATATATACATAAAGTTAAATTTATATGTATCTTAAAACTCATATATAAAGTTAAATTGTAACATGTACTACGTATGTCTTGCTCACTAGAAAAAAGCTAAATAGATATTTCAGAAATGCATTCCTAGTGAAAGAGATTGGTCTGACTCCTGGGCCGATGCGTGCTTGGGCTAAGATGAATTTTTGAAAATATATAAAAATGACAAAATAATCGTCTTATTTCTAATTGCTTAACAATTATCACAAGAAAAAAAAGATGGTCGTTACTAAGCAATTATAAATAAGTGGCGTTGTATTTTTACTAGTTGTTTTATCGATATATGGGTGGGTAGTTTTTTGTTTATATTTTCTCCAGTTTTTTCTCTCATATGTCATAGCATTAGCCGGGACGCGAACCCACAACCGTCTGCAACCAACTACTTGCTTGCAAGGCGGATGCGATGACCTCTCAGCTAACAACGCTTGATATATTTTTCTCCAGTTAGTGTGGAAATTTTATATACAAACGTAATCACAAACAAAAATGTAAACTCCTCGTGGAATGAAAATTATCAAACCTAGAATTATAATAATTGTTATATATCGGTTTTTAAATGCTGAAAGTTCAAATGAACACCGAATGTAAAATTTTCCCACATTAGTAATAATTTAATTACTTAAGCTTCGATAGTCATTTGGATTATTATTTTTTTTCAAAAGAAAGCTTATACGAACATTTACTTTTATAAATTTATTTTCTTTTTTTAACTTAAATAAAATTGTAATTAAAAATTTTGATATACTGTAATTAATGACCCTATTAAAGAACATCTGGAAAAGACATAGTAAAATGTTCAAGTAAAAAAAAAAGTTGTCTAGTCGATTAAAAGAATATTATACAAAGAGTTTGAAAAAATTCCACTTCTGCCTCACATCCATATTACAAAGAACTGATAAAACTTGGCAGAGACTAAACAAAAATATATCATCATTAGCTCAAACTCGGGGGTAATAACAGTTCTTGCATCTAAAAGGAATTTAGAAAGAGTTTATACTCTTTAAAACGTCAGCAGGGAGAGAAAAGAAGAATAAATATTTGAAAATTCTTACCAAATTACATTTAGACAAAATTTACGATATTCTATATACAGTACATAATTTTTGTCCATACAAAGTAGCTCTCATCTTTAAGTGCCTTATTAATGGTCAACGTGTTCTAACATAGGACCGCTAATTTTTGCAAGGCTGGTTGTGTGTGTGTGTGGTCTGCTATCTTTAAAATTAAAGCGGCTTAATATCGTAGCAATCTAAAAAGCGTCAGTTATTTTCATTCTTCTTTAGAACTATTTACTGTAAATTGAGTGATCAATGGACATCAGGCGGTGAAGTACTATAAATCACATTTCCAGACTGATTTCTGGCTTTTGCCAGGGTTCAAAGCTAGAACTAATGAACTTAATGTATCTAGCAACCATATTTTGCTTCTTTATAAAAGATGAAAATAACTGCTCTTGAAAACATACAAGTAAGCATATGAGAGATCACGTGATGTTGATATTAAGCGTCCTAGCCGAAGGTTAGCAGGAGTCTGAAGTTGTTATAGAATTGTAATCACTAAAACATATTGTTATATTTCTCCTTGCCTTTAAATAATAGGATTAGTCCAGATTCCATCTTTATTTTGATGAGATTAAACATCCATCATTACAGACCAATAAATAGATAACACATGTCCAATAGCAAGAATGGGCCAATAGGTGACAATGCTCATTGAATCCAACTGCTCTCATAATGGATGGTGATCTAGCCATAAATATTCCATCCATTTGAAAATAAGGTTAGACAATAATTTTCAAAACATATACACATCATCCGATATATGGCTGAGCAGTGTGGCAAATTCATGCTAGAACTAGAAGCTGCTAGACATAAAGCAGACATGAGGCAAGTTGTCACAAAACAGCCAGAAGTGTCACCATACCTATTCAAAAGACAAGCTAACACGATTCATCTGGAAATGGTAGATAAGTTTATAAGGGCACCTGAGTCTCTTCTACAATTGCACAGTAACTAACACTGTACCAAGCCAATATTATCAGGCAAATGTATAACATTACATATAGTATAAATACACATTTGTATATTTGCTTCATTAACAAATATTATATATTTTGAGCTTATGTTTATATATAAATATCGCAGTAAACATAGCAATATAGAAACTGATCTGGTGTAAAATCTATATACATAGAGTTAGCTCGATTTGAAACCTTAGTTTTTTTTTAAATTTTTGCTTTAAGCTTGAATAATATAAAGAAGATAGGTGTTAGATGCAAAAATATATTAGTTTCAGTTTTAAATCTCAGTTTTCCCTGATAAGGACAAAGAAACTTGTCAGTCTGGAGATGAAAATTTTTAGCAATACATCATATGGTATCATCTGATTACTCAAGCCTGCAATAGATAACTGCTCTTGGAAGCATATGAAAGATCATGTGATGTATAATCAGGACTATACCAATAGGTAAAATAACAAAGTAGCTGAACTGATAGGATAACTAAAAAATGCAATATTTAAGTGAACAAGTAGTAGGTTGAGCATAATGGTTCCATTCAATTGACCAAGTGGAAATTATTGTTTAATATTCTTTTCATTTTAATCATCTGTTAGGGCCAATTTTTATAGATGCCATTATTAATAATTTTTTTAATGTTTTTTGTTTTTGGGTATAGGCAATTTCAGATTTTGATTTTATGTATCTCATATTTGGATGATATAAAAAAAGGTCTCCTGGTCACTTATCAAGATTAGAACCTATGCAGTACACTAATTCTTCAGCTGTAAATACTTAACATCAAGTCTGTAGTTTATTGAATAGTGCTGATTATGAATATAGTTTTTTAATATTTTAATAAATAAGGATCAATTTAAATTTATTATTTATAATTTAAAGTATATAAAAATTTCTGTTAAAAAAAAAAACTGTATTTTTTACATGGTTTCAGTAAACTAACTCCATTTTATTTTTGTGTTATCTGTCCATGTGACAAATTTTGTAACTCAATTTTTATTCATTTTTCAATTTACTTGAAATTTTGCACACTGATGACAATATATATTTTTTAGAGTTTGCAAACCATATTAGCAAAAAAAAATAATGAAAATTTTATATTTTTAATTTTATATGGGTTTCAGTACCCTTTGAGGAAATACCATCTAATGGTATTAAATAGTTCTAAATCTTATAAAACTAAAAACAGAAGGAAAAAAATTTCATCTCCAAACGTTGGACTATCTAGCTCATTTGCATACGTTTTGCATAACGCTTTGTTTCCTTGCCCTATTTCCTCATTTTGTATCTCGCATTACTGCTATGAATATGAGGCAAATGGCTTCAACAGCGCACAGCATATAATAATTTTTGGAATCTTTACAGCTTCTCGTTCAAGTGTTTCATACGCTTTTTAATTTGTATATTAAAAATATAAAAAAAAATCTTCAACTTTCACAGTACGCTTAATAATATATGAGTCCACAATAAAAGCATGTAACATTCTTAAATTATTTCTGAACATGAGTGCCACAAGTTTTTGTTTTGGTTACATAATATCAAAAATATTGTGAAAGTTGAAGAAAATTTATTGTATGTTCTTCTTTAATTTTCATTTATTTCTCTCCCCAATGCCAAAAAAAAGGTTGAAAACAGTTTTTACTAAATAACAGTTTTATATTGAAATCAAATTACAGTTGTTTTATATTCTGTTGCTGTTGCCTTACTACTTTTTTGTAATCATAACACTATTCAGAGACAATATTAGTTGTTTGTTCTTATTCAAACACAAGGGTATGCTTGTTTTATATGAAGAGATTATTTTAGTCATTTAAATTCTACAAGAAATGTTGTGATAGTTGTTGGATGAAAATAATAAAGTAAGAATAAATATAAATATTAAAAAGATTAAATATTTTTACCAGAAGAAGAAAAAAAAGATAAATGCCTTTTTCTTCTAAAAATCATTCATTTAATAATCCGTATAAGAAAAAGACATGAACTTAGCACCCTGTATGAATGGTACTTCCCTCCTCTCCATTAATAAAAGTATCACATTGTTTTTTGGTCATCACATTAATAATCATGTGACCAAGCCAGATTAGTTCAAAATCTTTACTGTCCAGCCAAGGATAAGTAGCCATTAAATTTCCAACCAGTAATTAAATGGCTGGCTGGTGAGCTCTTTGCAAAAAAAAAAAAAAAAAATACAAACTCCTTTGAATTTCAATTCCATGATCATGCAAGTGGATGCTGTCATTACTCTAGCATGACATTCTTCTTAACTGAATGTCATATTTAGTTACTTCTAACAATTGTAGCTGCCATTAATAATAAAAAATAACTGAATGATTAGTGGTTGAGGAGATCACATGATGTTAAGCACTGAATAATGGCTGAGCTTTGTTTGGGAAAGATTGAAGTTTGCTGCGAATGTGATAAATTGCATTACCTCTGCCTTATTATTCAACAATCCAAAATTTTTATTTCAATATAATCATAAATAAATTCTATATTTTATATGCATTTTAATTACTGTATTTGGTAAGAAGTACTATAAATAAAAAAAATGTATAGTTTTTAACTACACATTTAAATCAATGACATTTTTTATTTTCATTGATTAAAATTTTTACAATTTAGGAAAAAAATCATCACATGATCATCTTTTCTATATGCTTACATACATACCTTCCAGTATTTATTAACTACCAGAATTAGCACTAGGTGGCACTATTGTAGATTTTTTTTTTTGATACTCTTATACACATACATTGAAAAACAATATCTCCAATCTGACCTTGAGCACTGAGTTCAAATGTAGAATGTGATTCTTTTTAACATATGGGACACATGGAATTTAAAAAAGTTTAAGTTCTGCCAAATGACCAATCTGGGCATGCTCCAGAATCTGTCACTCTACTACTGTATCAAACAATGCAGGGTATAAAGTATATACAAGATAGTTTTTCTATAAATTGTACTGATTAGGCTTCCTATTTTTATTTCTAATTTTCTGAACAAAGATCCTGGTTGGTTTCATTTGTTGTAAATACCATCTCTTTTCATTAATACAAACTCAAGAATAAGTTTGATATTCTGAATTATCAACTGATTTCTAAAAGTTCTTATATTCTATGACCTTTTTAAATCCAATTTCTACATGAAATCCAGAAACCATATGTACATCGGTACGTGAAGGATTATTGAGTCACATCCCAGAACACCAAGTATTATTCACTTTGTATGATAATGCTGCATGATTTAACGCAATGGTAAAGTGGCTGACTCAGAAGCATAAAGGCTACAGATTATGGCTCAGATCTGTTTATTCTGATACTCAAACTTCTTACAAATTTTTTGAGTAATAAATCAATTATAATGATCAGGGCGAAATAAATCTTAACGTATCTGCACTACAAGGGCGCCATCTAGGCATTTGAACCTAGAAAATGTATAGAGTAGGCAGATACGTAAGTTTAGAAAAAAAAATATTTTGTATATATTTTATTCATATTTTATCTGGTGTGAATATCAATATATAAATTGCATTGGGATAGTTTCCCCCCTCTTCTACCAACTTACAGGTGTTATATTTTTTAAACTATTTATAATTGCCGATTTTTTAAAAATTCTTGATATAAATACTTATGTATACATATATATCTAAACCATAGATTGAGTTATCATGTTGGATTTTGTTCTAGAACATTTAGCATCAGTATCGATTATGTGAAAAATATGTATGCTTAATTCATTTAATGGACAGGTGACATTATTTTTACCTATTTCCATACACACAAAGTTACCTATTAACAGGTCTTCTTAAAGATTAATTAAATTCCTGTTAAAGGTAAATTAAAGGGATGTTTAAAACATCCAGAAAAAAATATCCTAGAATGATATTCTAGTCTTGCTAAATGAGTAATTCTATTCATAATTTAATTTTCATTATTGTAAAAATTACCATTGCTAAAATATAACCAAACTACTATAAACAAAAAAACTAGTGTAATTCAGTATTGTTAAATGTAAAATGTCAACTTCTTGTGTGTGTGTGTGTGGGGGGGGTCCATCTCTTTCCAACAAATACAAAAATAATTCAAAAAAGATAATACTTGATTTAAAAAAAGGCAATACAGTAAACAAAACAAAAATTAAAGTGGCACAAGCTCTACCTCAGACGACACTAGTGATATCTCTCTTCTGACTCATGAAGCAAAATCAATGAATACAGTGTAGTAGCAGAGTAGGCATGGCTTTTATCATCAGTGGTCTTTCTCAATTACTAGCTATATATATATATATATATTATTCTTCATTCAGAGATCAAAATTCAGATGATGTTTTGAATCCAAGTAAACTAGACTATATAGTCATATATGTTTGACATGAGAGGGTGGTGTAAATGTTTTAGCTCTTTATTTTTAAGCATCCTTTGATGAAGGGGTAATAAAAAGTAATAAATTAACAATTCACTCTCAGTGATAGAGTGGTAGACTCAATAGTTTAAAATCCAAAGGACATGCCTCTACTCTGTCATTTCAGTGTTCAAACTTTTTATAACTCCCAAGCAATTATTGCTGATTAAATTTGCACAGTGATGGGAACATTTTATAAACTCCTAAGCCATACATAATTTATTATTATCATAATTATCAAATGACATTATAAAAAGTAATAAAAATAGTTTATTGCTCTGGAGTTCATAAGAAAATTGAGCACTAAAAGTAATGGAGGTATGCCATAGTTCATGGACTTTGTTCTCCAGAATATGCCATTCTGCCATTGCATAAAACCAATCACTAGTGTCTGATTTCATCGATAAGGCTCTGAATTTGGAAGAGGTGACACTAAAATATAATATTTTCTAACTCCATAAGCTTTTCTCATTACATATGCATATATGATGTTTTTATGTTTCTCCCACACATTCAAATATGTAAAAATTAAATAAGAGACACAAGGAGAAAACGTTAACAGACTTTCAAAACCAGTTACAGGTTAACTGGCCTTTATTCAGTCAGGGCAATTGTTACATTACTATTATCTAATGGTCACAATATTTCATAAAGCTATACATACTAATGACTCAAAAGTTTTAACATCCCATAATTTTTAGTCCAAGCCAAAATTCTGTTCTGCTAAGGAGTCTAGAAATCAGTTCAATAAAGGCAAATCTTAGATCTCATTTATAAGTTATTTGCAGGGAATTTTGATATTTTGACAAGTGTCATAATATGACTTCATCAGCTATTCTTCTTACAAATGTTTCTTCTACTAGGATGAAAACGAATTATCCAGAAACTGCTAATGTGATGCAAAAATTGCTTACTTCCATATTAAAGGCCATATAACAAGAGACCCTATTAACCAAATTAACCTTTATTTCTCTGGAACTGTTTTTGACTATGTAAACTCTTCTTCATCACACCCACCACATTCCCTCTCTCTGATCAACAATCAGTGAATCGTTCTTTCTACAATGACTTATTTTGTTTTCTTCTCCTATTCCATTTTACTAAGATGTTTTTAGTATGCTTCAAAATCATATTCTCATATTTCCAGTTTCTATCATAAAAAAATTAAATAGAAAACCCAAAAGCTCTATCTTTTGATTCTCTGATGTGATGCACTGTGGCTTCTCTTTATACAGAATCAGGAATCTCTCAGCAATCAGAGAAACCTGTTAGCCACATTACCTTCCCTTCCCCACTCTAAGTTTTCCCATAATCTATTCCATCCCATTTCTGTAACATAATCTTTGTCAACTCCATGGCCTTCATATCTAAATCCCCCTTATCTTTTCCCAAACCCAGCATAAAAACCAACAACTCACTTTCTGGATTTATTCTTCCATAACTTCATTATTTGTACTCTTTCTGCTTCCAAGCATTTACATTCAATCAACAGATGCCTAATATTTTCTATGCCTTCCTTATACAACTTGAACTAAATCACCCATATTTTTCCATTTACATGTATATTCTCTTGTTGCTAAAGATCCCGTTCGAGCCTTAAACAAGAACTACTTTCCTTACTATTATCATAAATTAACTCGCACCAATGTTCCATTTACTTCTATATATATTTAAACTCGTTTTACTCTCCATACTAGTTCTCCATCTCTCCAACTCCCTATTCTTTATTAATGCATCTATTCTTCTATCCCACTAACTTACCACTATAACACTCAACAATCCTCCTAACACAATCATCCCACTTTTTGTACAAGTATACTGACATAAATTTTTTATCCAAATCTTCTGCATATCGCATTACCTTTCTCACCCATCTTGTTGCCTGCCTTTTACTTGTAACCCAATTAAATACTATTTTGGCTATTCTTTTATTATCCATACACTGCAATCTACTGAACATTTTCATTTTGCTCTTTGCATCTCTCATATAAAAACTTGAACAACCCATTTCTCCTTGAATTGCCTCCTTTGCTGCCCATACATCTGCATCTAATGCATGTCTTCATACTTCCCTTTGTACTTTTTCTAAGTAATCTAATACCCCTTTACTAATACATAACACATCATTGCCACATATTAACCCTGCTACTGCCATTCCCTTCCATACAATTATAGCTATGTCATATTTATTATATGAAAACATTGTTAATTTCTTTATCAATTCCTTTCTTTTCTTTGCTCCATTTATTAATTTTTTCTCCCATTCATCCAAGCAATTTTTCTGATTACTCAAGATGATTCCCAAATAACTATATCTATTCACCAAACTTAACTTTATATCCTCCAATAAAAAAATCTTTGTCTTCTCTTTCCCCAGTATTCACCATCATTATATTTGATTTTTCTTCACTAAATTTAATCCCCATCTCTTTACCCGCCCTTGCGCATGTCCCCAAGCATAACTTCCATATCTTCTCTTCTTTTTGCACACAAAAAGACATCATTCACAAAAAAAGATCCGACAATGTATAAACTCCCTTGCCACCTATTAACAGTATCTCTATCCCTCTTCCTAGTCTTTCTATTGCTCTCTCCATTTCACTCAAATACAACAAAAACAAAATAGGTGACATGGGGCATCATTGCCTTAGTCCCAACTCACTTTTGACTTTAACTGATTGTATATACTCTAATTGATTTATATAGTAATTATTTTCATGTTCTTAATAATATCCACTAAAGCTTCATCCATTCCCAAATTTGCTAAACTTATCCATAATCTATTTCTATTTACTCTATCATATACCTTCTCTACATCTATAAACTCATATATAACTGTCTGCCTGAATTCCTACTCATATCCATAAGTTGTGTAACTACAAATAAACTATCTCCTATGCACCCACCTGACCTAAAACCTCATTGCATTTCCCCCACTATATTATTTTCTTTCATCCATTTTGCAACTCTTCCAGTCACCATATATGAAAAAACTTTATATAAAACTGATGTTACCGTGGTCTATAATTGTTTCACTTTCTATTATCCTTATCCTTTCCTTTAAATAATAATCTTACTCTCATATTACTCCAACTAACTGGAAAAACTCTCTTCTGTGCCATGTTGTTAAAACATGATAATAACTTTACTTTTGCCATATGCCCTAAATTCATTACTATCTGTGCTGCCCATCCATCTAAACCTCTTGCCTTTCCACATCTCAATTTCTTCCCTGCCTCATTCTGTTCATTTTCTGTAAATCTAATATTCTCATTACTATATGCTTGCATATTTTCTATTCCTCTGTCCTTCACAGCTAACATGTTTTCCATATCCATTACATACCTATTCAAGATTCTCTCTAATTCTTCTCTAGAGATACACTCTATTTCCTCGTCATTCAGTAATACTATCTTTGTTTTCCCCTACATTTCTTCTTTTAATGTAATTCCAACATTTTTTACTCCCATCTCTTCCACTTTTATTAATATTGTCCAATAATTTACTATTCAATTTCATTCTCTCTCTATAATTATCTATTTTAGCTAACTTCTTTTCTAAGTACTTTTCCCATTTAGCATTAATATCTTTTTCATTTACTTTGTTCTTAATAGCACACATATTCTCTGCATGCTTTTTCCTCTCTTTTACACTTTTACTAATTCATTTTTTTATTACTTCTATTCTTCTGAATATTCTCACCTAAAATCCTATTAGTGACTTTTTCTATTTCATCACACCAGTCCTCAATACTCATTTCCAACCAACTTTTCCATGGTTTCTTCATCTTGTATTTTATACTCTTCCAACTTATTCTTATCATTCACTCTCCATCCATGTCTTTCACTATTGCTTCTACTTTTATTTCTATTCTCCATCACATTACTAACCATTTCAATTACAAATAAATTATGATCACTATTACATACTCTCTCTTCATTATCAAACAACTTAATTTTTCGTAGTTTATTCATTCTCTCTTTCTCTATCAATACATAATCTATTGTGTGGGATATATTATTTCTAGACCATGTGTATTGTCCCTCATAAATATTTGATAAGTTTCCAATGCTCAAATTCACTCTCTGACAAAATTTCTTCAAAAGCTGTCCATTCTTATTATCTACATCATCAATTTCTTCAATTTTCCCATTCATATCTCTTATAACCATTATTCTCTTCCCATTCTCTTTAAAACTCTGTATATCCTTAACTAGGCATTCATATATGCTATTGTTCTATTCCATTATAGTTTGACTATCTCCAGTAACTATATAAACTATAGCCACCATCCAATTTTTATCTTCCCAACCTTATTTCAAACCACAAATGTTCTTGGTATTTAACAGTACTGTATTTAAATATTTTTTTGATATAACACCTTTACAACCACCCCTTTTTTCTTTCTCTTTTCTATTTATACCCTGCCATACCAAATCTTCCAAAACAAGTTCTTCTTCTTCTCTTAGATATGTTTCCACTACTGCTAATACCTCAAGCTCTTCGTTTTCAATTGCTTTGTTTAATATCAGCCACTTTTAACCATGAAAGTCCGTTTTGGTGCCACCTAATGTTCATTAATTATTTCACTGCTTACGTATGTGTGGCAAGACACATACTATTTTTAATGAAAACAATACATTGTACCAAACAACCTTGGCAAAAATTAATGCACTGAAAAATTATTTTTCTGTTCAATTTAATTCTAGGATTGTTGATTATTTGATGCTTCTTTCAAATTAAAGTTCCTAATTAAAAAAAGTTTTGTGTATTTAGATAATTGCGTAGCAAAATAGAAGAGCTAAAATTAAGATTAATGACCATAGGAAATCAGTTTATAGTTATATAGTCGTAAGTGAAGAAACATTGTTTTAAAAAGATTCAATTAAGTTTTCCCTAACAGCTGGAAACAAAATCACGTGATTTTAAAATCTTAAATTATCACGATTCTGTAACATAATTAATATTATTAAAATATGAATCATTCTTATGCAATTTTTTCCCTCCTTCTACTTAACAAAAAAAATATATAATTGAGGCAAAGATTGTAATTTCTTTAGGCATCCCTGGAAGAGAATTCTTATTCTAATTTCTATTTATAAGTCTAAGGAAATGAATTTATATATAGACTTTGTTATTTGTAGGTGGTTTCTTTATATATAACTTGTATCAAACTAGTTGCTAATATGTATTTGTTATATACAAATATTTTATACTACACAATAATATTATTTTACATTAGTTTACAAGGTATACACGCACACACCTAATATATTATTTTATTAGTCAGAGAGAACATATTGATTATAAACAAAAATATTCTTTATAGTTATTTTAAGCCAATTTGCAATGACTCATCAACTATGATCATCGATTGTCAACCTGGGGTATATGTATCCAGGTATACACACCACGGTATTTAGGACTAAGCAGGGGGGAGGGGTAGTAGGAAAAAACACAGATGCCATTTAATTAATGTACTGTAATAAACTAAAGATCAGCATTTCAAGCTAATGTACATGCGCTTTTTATGAATGTTAATAATAAATGAATACTTTCATTTCCAACACAAGATAAACGCGCTATATAAATAAATATCTCATTTAATGTCATGTAGTTGTTGATTTTATGTAATCAGTGTTGTATTTAATTGGATTCATGATATCTTTTAAATTTTGAATGCAAATCCATATGGACTGTCTATTTACGTTACTATTCCATTGCTTTTTAATACCCTAATTGGTCTCTGTATTTACAATTGCAACATATAAAGGTGAAATAACAGCAACTGTTAAAACATAAACATTTATGCTGTTATGAAGGCTGCTGAGAACTCCAGAAGTGGAAAAAAGATTGAACAATATTGAACTATCCAATTAACAAACCATTAAAAAACAGAGGGCAGTCATTCAGAAGACCAAATCTTTTAAACACTAATTATCAGACTACTGAATACTTCACGAGTTGTCATAACTCTTTTGCATTATTAAATCCGTAATAAAAAGGAAAGGACATAATTATGAATTGCACTTGATTCATATTCTGATATGCGTAATCATCAATCAGTGTATGATCTTCTGTTAAGTAAATTCAACTATCCCAAGGCCAAGTTCATAACTGTATTGCATAAAGAGAGAATACTGATATCTATTTTAGATTTCAATCAAGTGTTTACAATACGTATTAAAAATAAAATAATTGATGGTTTGTTAATTGAACTGCAATCCATGATCCTTGTTTTTGAATCTGCTACTCTAAAAGTTCACTAAATCAGAGAGGATCAATGTTCTACATCAAGTCAGTTAATGAAACAATATTTTCTATAAATTGTATTAATAAAATCCGATTTATGCTCTGTGCAAAGTTTGTATAAATGGGGATAAAAAGATGTGCAGTAGTCTTGTCCAATAATCGACTCTCCGAAAATGGAATTTATGGTAATTATATCTAAAAAAGAAGATTGAAATAAGCAATTAAATAAATAAGTAAAATAAACAAGATTATTCTAGTCATTGCGATCTGGATTTTTACAAAGGCATCTTTTATATACAAAGATAACTTGCAGCATATGGGAGTTTCTGCTGAAAGCTATATTCAGATATAATATAGGGTTATAAAGTTTAATATACTATGAATAATGTGAGCTACAAAAATAACTGGAAGTGGCATTTTATTGACCAGGAGTGAGACAGGCTATGATAAAATTGGAAACTCCATAGTAACTGAATAGGAGAAACTACTCTCGGTAGTTGATGAATGAAAACTGTAAGTATGAGTCATTCTATTGATGATCATCCTTGACAGTATGTATTGCATAACCACTGGAGATAATCAAATGAACTTAGTAATTGTTATGTAATAAAGTAATTTTCTTATGGTCTATTTATTAACCTGTGGCCCAGACCACAAAAGCGAAGTCAGGTTTTTATATTTTTGATTAATTGGTCCACATATATATTTTTAATCACAATCTAATAATTGGGATTTAATTAGATTATGACATAATTAAAAATTAAGGCAATACTCTCTATACAGTAATGCCATTCAGTGCAAGCCAGAGTAATCACTGGATGCAGGAAAGTTACTCTGGATTGCGCTAGGTCAGGGGTCCCCAACCCTATGCCTGCGGGCACCATGATGCCTGCAGACCATTTTACGTGTGCCCGCTGCTATCTAAACGCAATAAAAAATTATTTATTTGATACAAATAAATTTAATTTTTAAGATCTCTTATAAATTATTGTATTATATTTTAATCAAATTGTAGGTCATACTGTATTTTTACAGTGCCGTAAAAGGGTCTATTATTAACAATATCCAACTATAAATTTACATTGAAAAAATAAATGGTGCCCGCCACCTGGCCGGTATTATAAAATGTGCTCTTAAGTGCAAAAAGGTTGGGGACCGCTGCACTAGGTGGAACTTCTGTATGGAGTTTTGCCTCTTTTAACAGCTTGTATAAATATATAAAAGCCTATGAAAATGATGTTCATGTGATGTTTAGTAGTTTAGTAACTCAAAATTGTTAATATTTTTTAATTTCTCACATGCTATATAAATCTATGACAAATTTTCCCCACCTTCTGACATTTGTTTATTTTTAACCTAGACCTTATCAAATTTCGAGACTTTTTATCTATAGTTTATGCTATTTTTTTTTATTAAGAAAAAAAAAATGCAGGTGACTGATCACCTGCTACATGATGTAAATACATTTATTTAAAGAAATCTTGAGATCATAGCACAGTCAATAACCCTAGTCTTCTCCATTGATTCATAAAAGTCTTTGAATTGCCAAGTCCTTTAATTCACAGATCCTTAGAACTTCACCCATGTTGCCATATCTTTGTATAAATCCCATCTATGGAATTCATACTGTAAACTGTTTCTGAATTTCCATCGCTTTCCTGTTCCGAATCTTCTTCAAAATTTTCCTCTTGTGAGCTACAATATTGCGAGCCAGAGCCATTCTGATTTTTCCTTTTGAAACTTGCACCTTGTGTTATTTTACCCATTTGAGTTGAACCGTTCTCACTTAGTTCCGTATCACTGAACATGTTAGCTTTTTTTAATTGACTAATTTCTTCTAATGTGCCTTCAGACTCTTCAGATTGTATTGATTCGAGGTTGGTCAGTTCTGCCTGTGCTGATTGTTTCTTTATCTCTTTGGCCATATCTCTAACTTGACCTGTATTTGTCCCATCTTCAAATCTACTGTGCAAGGTTTATTGATTTTCCTTATACTGTAACTTATTTGTTTTCATTTTGTTATCTTTTAAATGAGATTCTTGTAATTCCAGTTCTAATTGTTGATTTATAAATGAAGGATTGCTCGATGTTATTGTACATTTGTGGAATCCACTATAGCTTTTCCCACATTCTGTGCATACTGTTTTTGGACAGGCCCTAATTAAATGGCCAGTGTCTCCACATCCATAACACTGTGGTTGAATTCCTCAAATTACTATGTATATAGGGCTTTTATTTTGCTCAAGAACAGATGGTATATCCAGTGGACTGATACTTTTAGTCAGCCTCATTGTATATATTGTGTTGTTGGATGGCAGCTGAATCCCTGCTCTTCTTTCCATTAGGAAAGTGAACCATTCAATACAGCCAAACTGTACTAATAGACTCTGCAATTCATCTTTTCCAAATGCCACATGACAATTCCGCACCATACCTGTTATCAATCTTGGGTCTTTCCAAGTCAATTTTCACTAAATATTTTCCATCTAGAAACATTCAAGATCTTTTGAATCTTTCTTTGGCTAAAGTGTTCTCAAATTCTAGTGTGATATATTTTTTGTTAGGATGATAGTAGACCCTTCTTATTAAATCAATAATATTTAAGTCCTTGATTAAGACAAATAGCTCATTTATTGGAAATATGAAAAGTTCACATTTTTTATTCATTGTGCTCAATGTTAAAGTATACTGATTCTGGAAGCTAAAAAAGGAATTAAATAATTTCTGAGGAATTCTATTATTAAATTCATCATTAACTGATTGAAAGTCCTCTGGAATTAGATTATTTCTATTCTGATCAAAGTTGTTCATACTTGACTCAACATTATGATATATTAAGTCATTCTCAAATTTATTCTCATGGGAGAAGCCAGCATGATTAGTTTCCCCATACTTTGCATTGTTCAGATTGATTTCATGATCTCTGACCACTAGCTCTAGCTTTGTCTCAAGGCCCGTAACCCCCTGCTCCATTTTAAAGCCATTGGCATATGGGGTATTGAAACTTTGCCATTTGGAAGTCTTAGTATCCTTCTTTAACTTTTCTGAAAATGTTGGAAGTGTTAGTTCTGCATTATTGCTCTCACCAGCAGGTTCAACTGGATACTGCTGGGTTTCTGTAACTTTTCCTCTATTTTTTTTCAAGCTTTGGCTTTTAATTGACATGATTTTGTCTAGATAATTACTTTGTGTACTTTTCCTGAGCTTTTTAGTTTGTCCTTCAGTATTTATTCTTGTATTAATCAATGTAGAGTCTCTTTGGTGATATTTGTCTTTGTTTTCATCCAGTTCTGCTTTTATATGTGATGTGATGTATTATGGCTTCTCCTTAAACAAAGTCAAGAATATCTCAACAAATTATGCCCAGATAAACCTGATAGCCACTTTATTTTACATTCCCCACTCTAAATTTGGGGCACAGCGCCCTCTCTTGTGACAAAATTCCCATGATTTTTAATTTTTATCGTTTTAGATTTTAGTAGTTTTGTGACGGACCCCCCCCCCCACAACTTTATTTTCCAATAGATTTTCATGAAACTTAGCAGTATCATTAATATTTAGCTCATGTTTCATTGTATCAACTTTAATTTGCCGTATCTCAATGTTTTGATTGATTTTTAGCCCAATATCTACCGTATTTTCGGTAGCATTTGAATTTTCCTTTAGAACAGTTTTTTTATTTCCCTCAAATTTCATTTTTTTCCAAACTTCCTTTAGTTCTTTCACATCTAAACAACTTTCTGAACTATTTTTAACTGATTTAGGTTGTATAAATACTTCCGGAATTCCTTGATCACTTCTCAACATGTCATTAAGTTTAATACTAATGAATGCTTGCTTGTTCTGACTTTGACAGTCAGCATCCATCTTGGGAAGGTTATAAAACCTTCTCCGTTGCACTTAATCAATTTTGGACACTTAATAAACAAACTGAGAAGTAAAAAACACTCTGCTACAAGATTGTAACTTAATCTTGGGTCCTAGAATAATTGAAATGAATTCTTTTAAAATTTCCTTACAATACTTTGAACTTCTTCTTGAGCTGATGTGAGTCTTCTTAGCTTCGTGCGCCATGCCCTCTTTGTCTAGGTTTATGTTATTTTAAACTGCCTTTATGACATTTCTGATACAACATGCAGTGCAAAGCCCCTTATAGTATTTCTGTTCTTCATATTAAAATTTGAAATACAGGCATTCTTATACCTGACACTTAATTAAAATATGGGGGATTTGAACTCAGATTTTCAAGCAACCTTAAAAATCTGAGTTCAAATCCCCTATATTTTATCTTCATATTAAGTAACTTTATCCATCACCCATAAAATATCATTAAGGTAACTAACCTATAAATGTTTCTAAGTTATTGTTGAAACCGTTTTTTTTTTTAATTTTGCCTATACAAGAAATAATGACTGCTAAAAAAAAAATGTGTTAACTTTGATAAATAATAAGCAACAGCAGTTTTCCAATGCTTGTCTCTTCTTTAAACATTAAACCAATACTTAATTTAACACAAGAACAACTATCTATTCTATTGTCATCTAGTGTAAATATGAGTAATCAGCAATTATCATATGTACACACAAAATCCTTATTCTTAGTATTTAGATTCTATCCTCAGATCAGTTTCTAGATTTTAGCTTTATCAGGGAAGCTTAACTTGGGTTAAAAATCTTAAGCTAATTTGAATTTCACATTTTTTTTATCTTGACAGGTAAAATAAAGTTAAAGATATTTTCTGGATGTGTGTCTGCAGTCCTCCCAACTTTGGATTCTAAGACTCATAGACAAAAGTAAAAAAGCCTGAAAATGGTCTGAGGATGGGATTTAAATACTAACGATAGGGATTTATATGCTCTTGATAATCACTGATAACTTATGGTTTGATGCAAATGGTAGAGCAATTGGAGCTGAAGATCCAAGGACTGACTGCACACTTCCAATGCTTAAACTTCTTAAGAATTCCTGACCCATATATCATTTGATTATTATTATTACTTAAGCTTATAGTAATGGTTCTAGAGTGAAAAGCTACTCTTATTGTATTATTTATGCTGGGAGTTTGATAATTTATTGTTACTGTTACTATTTAAAGTTGCTCTAATCAAATTAAATTATTTTTAATATTTATTACAAATACTGACATCACATAAAAGTAACCAGCCAATCAAAACAATTGTTTTATAACCACAACATTCACTTATCGATAGCTATAGTGAAACAAATTCAGGCAATGTATATGCCCCCCGGGTCTATCAACAGCAGCATACCTATCGTGAAGTTCTTCTCAGAAATAGAGTTTCGTTTGTTTCATATATACAAATTCAGGCAATGTATATTCAAAAAAATTGTATATTAAAAAGGGATTTTTAAAAAATTTTGCATAGGGACCCAAAAATTCTATCCATATAATGATATTGTTTTCTGAAGAGCAGATTATTAGGTTCTATTATCTCATCATACTTTTAATTTGAATTTTTATATATATACATAATATTTCTGTAGTGTAATTTTCATTATACCAGTCTCACGCAAGGTAGGGAATGATTTCCATCCACTTTTAATACCTTGTGGAGGGATATAATCCTAAACATATGATTAAAGACCTGTGGAAAAGATCTACAATCCCCCAAGATGCACATTTCATGCTGAATCAGCACTCATCAGTTGGTCCAGACCACAATCTTTTACACACACACATATACAGATAGCAAATGAATACAGTTTTAGATAAGTGTCAAATCCGCAGCCCTCACAACTTTGACACAAATCATTTGATGAAAGTATCTGCATTTATTAATATATTTTCATCAAGTGATTTGTCTTAAAGTTATGAGGGCTGCACATTTGACACATCAAATAAACTGTAGTCATTTGCTATCTATCTATATATACTAAACAATGATAAAGGAAGAGATTGTGGTCCGGGCCAACTGATGAGTGATGGTTCAGCACAAAATGTGCATCTTGGAGATCATAGATCATTTTCACGTGTCTTTAGTCATATGTTTATGATTACATCCTTCCACATGGTGTTAAAAGTGGATAGAAACCATTCCCTACCTTGCGTGAGAATAGTGTAATGAAAATTACACTACAGAAATATTATTCATTATTGGATATTTTCTGGTGTAATGAGTGAGTAATAAAAATTATTTATATATATATATCTGTAAAAAAAAATCATGATTAAGCTATAAATAAATTTAATCCATTATTCATGAACTAAATATGATTTTGATATTACAAACACCATAGACTCAAATAATTCGCCTCTGTAACGCTCGAATGATTTCAGTAGTAAAACATAATTACTCAATAAATTGCACAGGAAGTCATGTGATATTCAAGCTCCCTAGTGACCCTTTGAGCAGTTAACAGTTCCATTCAGGTCTGAAAATATATGTTGATTTATTTTACTCAGATAAAAATTGATGTGGAATCTTTTGCTATCTGCTGCCCTAACATTGCATTGAATCATATAAGGTGACAATTTTTTTTCCAGTAATTTGATGAAACAGCCTATATTTAACGACTGTCTTGAGGATTTAATCTTGGTCTTTAGTTTGTTTAGATCAGAGTTATTAAAAGGTGTTATGTGTATTCAAACTGAGTATAAAAAATTACTCAGCATGTGATATAATAAAAATACAATTAATACATGTATATGTTAAAGAAGAACATATAGCTTATTTAAAATAGTCCCTGATATCCATTAAAACAAACGAAAGTCAGCACACACATTAATCTTTAAACAGTAACATATGTTTCTTTGGTACACCATCCGCAACAAGCACTTTTATTTCTTATCTACACAAAGTTTTGAAAATCTAGACAGAAAATTTCAAAAGTAAATTTGTACAAATACACAAACCCCAAGTATAATTCCAATAAAACAATTAATAAACGGTGTGTTCCTTTCCTGATTACTTTATTTCCAGGAATTTGAAATATGTCTGTAGTTCCAACTCCCAGGCCAATTAAAAACATTTGTAACAAATTATTTACAAGCAAAGAATTGGAGGTTTTGACGGAGCTTTGACAATTTATCCTTGTTGCACGTAAATAAGCTTAATTGATTCCACACATGCAAACACACAAATTAATAACAGAAATGACAATGTCACCTTTACCTATCACATTCTAAGGAGAGTTAAATTAATTGCAAAATGTACAAAAAGTACATTTTTTAAAGAAAAAACATTTCTGAAATTAAAATGTTATAATAATCGCAAGTCTAACAACCATTTAAATTTTGCATCCTATAAGCGCTCTGATTTCTTATTCTAATACTGAGATATAGACAAGAGATAGTCCTGTTAAAATGAAAACCTCGGATCGATCCCGAATGAAGAGACAAACTTTCGAAATATGGATTTTTCAATCATTTCACATTAATTAAGAATGTATTTTATTTTTTTTAATTTTATTTAATTAAAGACAGTTTCAGTGCGACTGCCTTGCACTTGCAGGCAGTTGCCCGGGTTGCGGGTTCGCGTCCCGGCCGATGCTATGACACTTTATAATAAAAAAAAAGACAGTTTACTATTAAATATAATGAAAAAGTATCAAATGCCCCAGGTTCAGTACTCAGCTGAGTATTGATGAAAACTAGTTCCAATTAGCTCAATGAACCTAGTGAATGTTTAATCTGTCACTAGAGACATGGCTGTTTCATAGATAAGATGGTAGAGCAACTGCTTTGGTTGTTGAATTAAAGTAGATAATGAGACATTTGGAAATATATATTTTTAAAAACAAATATTTTTATTTAATCCATAGTGTTTTACAATGAAAAAGTGATAAATAACCTATCCGAGCTGTCTGAAGCTCCATCTCAGAATCAGCAAATATGTTACTTAGTGACAATTTAGTTATTCACTACAAATATTTTAAAAGGCTAGCTTATCTGAATCATGAGTTATGATATAATAAATGTGACAGTGTGTTTCATATCTTAACCCACAATGAAGCAATAAACTAACACTTAAATTGAACAAAACTGATAGAAATGCATTTGAAATGACTCAAACCATGTATGGTAATAAAGTCACGAGTCACATTTTAAAGTAATTTTCAAGATTTTGTGATGTCTGGGACAACATTAAAGTCAATTTATGAAAATACAAATTACCCTGTCACATCTCACATCATAAAACACGATCCAGATATACTTGCATCTTACAATTTTTGCTATAAACCATATGCTTTGATTTATAGATAGTACTGCAGGAAGCTTAGAGAGAAAATAAGTCACATTTTCAATGACTGACAGGCATATTTATTAATAATCTTTTAAATAAGTTTCAAAATGTGCAGTTTTCAAGGTTCACATAAGTGTCAACTTGATCATCGAGGACTGGCTAGGGTACTTCAGCATCATATGAGTTGCTAAGCAATTATTCATAAATATCACAAAATAGTGTGAAATGTAAAATCTCTAGATTGCATAACCTGCCACATTCATAGCTTGAAACATCACATAACCTTCCAAGCAGAGAAACATTTGATTATTTTATGATGTTGAAAAAGTAGTTGAAAAAACTTGTATTATAACTTAAAAAGTGTGGGGAAAACAACACAAGAAGCATCGATCATTTTTACAATTACAGAAAATAAATACTTTTTGTGCTAAGTCATTGCACAATTACCCTTTTGAACCAGGTAATAGTGATTTAAAAAAAGAAACTGATAGACAGCATAAGGTTAGCAACAACAAAAAAGCCCTATGCAGTTTAACGCAGTGACATACCAGTAGATTCAAGAATGAAAATTATGGAACCAATATTCAGCTGAGTGCTCAAATATTACACAATCTGGAAAATTATGTGATTACAATAACAATAAAAAAATAAACTATACAGAATAAAGTAAAACTAATTTTTTCAATCAGTAAATATAATAATATAAATAGAAGTACATAGTACAATCATCAAAAAATGCCACAGAAAGATAGTCAAGAAAATATTTTTCTTCATTATGAAGAATACAAATTTAATTTAGAATAAAATTGCATCCGATGTTTTATGATATTTCAAATACAAATGTAACCAATCTACAATAAAGATTAATCAGAAAAGGTCCGAATTAGTGATTGTAACTGGCTGACAACTTTCTGATAGAATCATACAACTAACCAATGACAAATACTTAATTGAATTGACTATGGATCAACTATTGAGGACAGATTTTTGTACAGTGTTTCATTATGCCTGGATTCAAACCCCAAGTTATAGGCATAGTGAATTTGTGCTAATTTATATTCCCTCATCAGGATTTGTAGAATCCTTAAACTATACATATGTAGAATTTTATACAGGGTTTCACATAGCTTGGATTTGAACTTCAAATCTTAGGCATAACAAGTCAGTGCTAATTTATATTCTCTTATCAGGATCTTTCAGAATCCTTAGATAAACTACATCTAATGAATATAATGCAATATGTGAAATATTGTACAAAGTATTTCACTTGGCCTGGATTCAAATCCCAAATCACATATACAGTAAGTCAGTGCTAATTTATATTCTCTTACCAGGACTTTGAAGAATCATTAAGATAAACTAGAATGTAGAATTTTGTACAAAGTGCTTCATTTGATCTGGATTCAAATCCCAAGTTGTAGGCATAGTAAGTTGGTGCTAATTTATACTCTCTCATCAGGATTTTATAGAATCCTCAAAATAAACTACCCATGCTGAATATAGTTCCGTATACAGAAACATTTTCTACAAAGGCTTTTGTAGGCAATACTATATAATTCAAAACTACAATTTAAAAACGCTAATTCATTTGTAAAAGTATTCGCGTGAAGATTTATGATGATATCATTTTACATGTAAAGTAGCGTCCAATGTATAATTAATTATAGGCACAATGTCATCATCACAAATTTTCAGATAATTTATCCTAGTCTTGAACTAACTACTGTAAATTTGATTATTCAATGGGGGATTTTATAGCATTATATCATCTGGAGTCTAGTGATTTTTCAAGCTCGCACTAGATGTCTCTAGAGTAGAGTGAAAATAAATGCACTGGGAAATAATTAAACTAATATACCTTCTTAACATTAATATCATGATTTTATTTTTTACCTAGCTAAAATAATAATAATAGAAAATCTTACAGAATATTACCTGAAAGAAACAACGAGGATAAAAATCGCTAAATAACAAAGTAATGGAGGCGGGAGTAATTAGTAAATGATAAATGCAATTCAGATAACAAAAACTTTCAATGATTGAAAAATCAATTAAAATATATGTTTTTTACAACACTACTATAAGTATTAAAATAATTTTAAAATGACAGCTTATTGTGTTAAATATATTGATTTTACTGATAATTGTAAAAGCTCAGTGAATGAAAAATCAATTATAGTATGTTTTTTTTAAATAAGAGTATCAAAATAAATTTAAAAATAAATTGTAGCGCGTTAAATATAATGATTTCACGGATAATTGCAAAATTATTAAAATTTGATGGATAATGGCTAATAAAAAAAACAAAACAATTAATGAGATAAATTCAGAAATAAAAAGAAATAGAATAGTTAATTGGTTAATCTCTAGTCTAATGAATGACAAATAAACATTATTAATATGCTTTTTATCATGTGGTTTATGTCAACGTTGTGAGGGCAGTAAGCCAAACACATCAATTAAGCTGTAGCAATTGGCTATCTATATATGTTGAACAGTGATAAAGATATGTGTTAGAAATTGTAATCTGGGTCAACTGATGAGTACTGGTTCAGCATGAAATGTGTATCTTTGGGGTTGTATTCTTTTTCATGTCTTTGGTCATATGTTTATAATTACACTCTTCCATAAGGTGTTAAAAGTGAACAGATATGTTGTGTGAGATAGTGAAAATTACAATACATAAATATAATTCATTAAGGAGAATGGTTTATTGCATGGAAGTTCATAAGAAATTTGAGCACCGGAAATGACAAAAACTAAGATATAGTATAATCTTAAATTGCAGAGACTGTGATTCAACAACCAAAATAATTCATCCACGGCAAAATATGCAATAAAAAAAAAATAGTTATTTGCTAAAGTGGATTATGAT
This sequence comes from Epiperipatus broadwayi, assembly GCA_028023455.1. NCBI lineage: Eukaryota > Metazoa > Onychophora > Udeonychophora > Euonychophora > Peripatidae > Epiperipatus > Epiperipatus broadwayi. The sequence continues at coordinate 8,324,667 of JAQFVV010000025.1, read as the reverse complement.
ATTAAAAGCTAAAGAAATGACAAAATGGGGTTCAGTCTAAAAACCTTAAGTTCTGAAATCCACCATTTTATCACTCTACTAAACCATACTTCACTAAAAAAAAAAAAATTAAATAAGTAAGTAGTCATATGGTCAATGGTTTGTGAGATCAAGTGATATTTGAATGGCAAAGACACAAGCAGAAAAACAAATCTTTCAATTTGATTAGTTAAGTGTTTTTGTTATTTTCTTTCCTCAGCAGGGCAAAGAAGTAAAAAAAGATAATACATATTATACATTAAAAAAAAAAAAAAAAGGAAAATTAAGCAGACAAAAAGTACTATTATATAACTTTTAATTTTCTATAATTGGATTTTTTTTAGTGCATTTTGACACTGAATAGAAGTTTTTAAAGTATTCAAATATCTTTGTATTTTCAGTTTTTTTTATCATGTTCTAGTGTTTAACAAATACTGACCTTTGTTGAAGAGCCTTCTGATCCAGTGGTTAATGTTTTTGCCTGTTATAGCCATAGGTTGAGGTTCAAATTAATCAAATATGATATTTCTCAAGAAGCCAAGGAATTTCCAAGCAAGTTAAAAATATTCTTTTAGGTAGCAGCCAACATTGCCCAGTAAATCAGAATCTGGATATTCTTAATGGAAGGTCAAAGTAATCAGAATAAGTGAAGCTAGTCAAAAGAGGCAAATTATTGATAAAATTAAAATAGTTATACTTAGATGCAGCTGGACACTAATGGAAAAGGTATCATCTATGGATATGCTGCAAGGCTCAATCCCATTAATATATATATATTGTAACCCAACAAACGAACAGGGCAGAGTTTTGAGAGAGAACTGCATCATACTGATCACGGATGAATCTCTGTCCAACATAATTTAAAACTCAAATTTCTCAAGTTCTTTTAGAGTGTAAATCTCAAATAATGAATGTAATTAATAACAACAACAATAATAAATATCTTAATAGAATAAATACTGTTATTAGGTTACAATTATGGGGTTTGAAAGTTCTCTCAGAATTCATATTATAAGCTTGGATATCTTAAAACTTTAAATATTAGCTGAAGTTTCAATATTTTAACTATATCTCAGCTTCATATTATACTTAACATATGATAATAATTGTAGTAGGCATTCCAAAGTTCTCATATGCAATATTTATTTAAGTTGTAAATAAAACATTTTATATCATCTTTATAACTTTATTCTTGATATCTTATGCTTCAATCGAATATGAAAAGCAAATACACGAAACTGAGTATATTAATATTTAGATGATTAATAATTATCATACAAAACATTTTTAAAGCATTTAAATAAATTTTCATGTACAAATATTTTATTTATCCAACATATAAATATATATAAGTCTATAATCTTATAATAAATTTACTAACATAATAATTGCATACAGATGAAGTAATGCTGCAGATAGAAAGAGCACATTTTATGCTACCCAAAGCATTACAAAAACACACTTAAAATAAATAGGATTCCTATTATAATGCAGGTGAAATGAATAAATAATTCAAGTACATACTAATATTAAGTGACCATTGAAATGTACTCCTTTTAAAACAATGAATAATAAAACTTTATTATTATGAGATTTTCTGGTTAATGAATTCAATTGCAATGGCAACGAAAATAAAAATGTATTTTAATAATAACAAAAACATTTATTTACAATATAAATGAAATATGAGATTTAATACAATAGATACTTAAAACAAATAATGATTTTAATTTAACAAATCAAGACAAAGAATTTGTACAATTTTGCCATAACTATCCCCTTTAAGTATTCTTACAAATTACAATACAATTTATCATCCAATACATCTCTCTAACTATCTTACACTAATGATAAAATAGCAAATATCTATGCTTATATTAGGCCACTAGCATGATATTAAGTGCCTCATAATATCAACTGTGTCTCAAAACCAATGTAATAAAACATTTGTTCTTACATTACAAAATAGCATATTGTAGAAATTATAAGTATACCATTAAGAGTGAGAAGTGAGGAAATTGATATAAAATACATATAATTCAAAACTGCTTAAAATATTAAATTGCAGTATTTATCAAATAACCTTAAAATAAATATGCCTTGAAAACACTCTTAAATATTCAACAATACATTTAAACATTGCAATATAGGCAAGATGGATAATAAATAATATATGAATAGGCACCATTATCTATATGCAAGCAATGCAGAAAGATTAACAAGCCACAATCTCTCTTTCATGGAGAGACTGAATATATGCATTGGCCAGAGAAAATATAACACCAATTGCCAAATTAACAGATGACTTCAAGTGTGGCAATAAATAAATAAGCAAGGCACGATCACTTTCACATGCTCATATGTATAATAAAACATTTATCTAATTAATTAACATCGTGAACTCACTAAACATGATGGTATAACAAACTACATATAATTTGTATGCATTTAGATTTCATACACTGACTTTCACACACTCTGTATGTTTACATATATTAAGTATAAAGGCTGTTTTACCTAATACACTAATTTCATATATCATATCAAATACTAACCCAAAGAACTTTTAATAATTATTAAAATAAAACATTTAACTGGATATATACATTTAAAATCCATTTACATATATTTTCTCTTACCAAATTCTTCTTCAGAAAATACTCATAAATATCCATGTAATATCATATAAAACACTAATGGAATAATCATCAATAAAAAAATTATAATTATATAATACCAAGAACAAATTTTAAATTGGTAAAACCCATTTAAATATGCTAATCTTTTACCCATTAAATTAACTGAAAGAATTTAATATTTTTCCCATAGTGAGCATTAATCCCTTTTAAACAAAGATTGTATTTTGTTGTCTTCTTATATGATTACCATTACAGTCTTTTATTATGGTGGACAAAATGAACCACATACACATGTCACAGTTCACATTAGGAATTCCTTAAATATTGTCCATGGCTACAATATACTTATTAACAATGTGTTGGATTGCCTGTAGCAGATTAATGAATATCAAAATAATTCCATCATAATTTTTTCATTACTTAATTAATCTTTAAGCATAAAATGAATTTAACCTATTTTTTCTTTAGTTGAATGGCAAAAATAAACCAACAATTAACAAGTAGATTATTTCTGGATACTGGATTGATAATAATAACGACAATATCTTTTATTGCCATTGGCTGAAAGACAAAAATATGAATAAAGTCTTTTTTTAAAAGGTGTTTAAAATAGTCAATTTTAATAACTTTTTTTTCTGTTAAATTTATAAAAAGCATTTTGAAAATATTGCATTTTTTCTTGTTTTTACTTGAAAATAATCCATCTTACTTTTTATCAGTTTAAAACAAAAGAAATATACAACTTTAAAATTTTATTCCTAACAAGAAAAACTGCAAACCTTTTACTAACAATATTCAATAATAACTTATTTGTTTTAAAGATACAATTACTGGAGTCATAATAACTAAATTAATTGCTTGTTAGATTTCATGTTAGTTTCAAAGTATATATACGATAAATTTTAGAATTAATGAGTAATAACCAAAAGTTCAAATCAACTAATAATTTTATAAGGTAAAATGCATATTCATCTCCTGATGTTCCACCAGCTTCTAGTAATTTTTCAGTTCAACATCTTTATCATTTCTTTTAAATAAGGTGAAATTAGCATTCTTTCATGACTATCATTTAATGCATGGCTTAACATATATTGTAGAAAGAGTAATACAAGGATAACTATTACCTCTTCACTCCTTCATTCTGATAATTTAACTTAAAAAATAAAAATGAAAATAAAAATGAAAAAATAATTCTTTTATTTTTTAATTTTAACACCCAATTTTTTTAAATTTCAACATGAACTTTATTTTTAAAAAAATCTTTTTATACACCTGTGTGTGAAGGTATTTTTACTGCATTATTACAATGTGATATCCTATTGTCCATGCAAATTAAAAATATTAGAGACAGGACATTTAATACTAGCATAAAGATGAGCTTTTAAATTTCTTTAACCGTGACCTTTCTAATTAAAGAAAGTTTTAAATCACATGTTTGTCCAGAGTTGTTACATAATTATCTTTAAGAAAATTATTTAACTTAATAAAATAATACATTTATATAAAAACACACTTTATTAATTAAATATCTTTTTATATAAAACATCTTTATTTTATTACAAGTTCTTTCTTAATATTATTATAATTATTGTTATTTAATACTGGTATAAAATATTTTCATTCTTAAAATAATTAATATTTTTATTAATTCCCAGTCTTACTTTACATACATGCACTTATACCTTACACACACCCATGTATTTAAAAAAAATAATAACTTTCTTTTAAATAACAATTCAATAAAATAAAATTAAACTAGCTAACACATTTATCAAATCCAAAACTATTTTCACTCAAGGTTAGCGAAATAATCAAAACTTTATTAAATGTTATTTTAAATATTTCTTTTAAAGTGTTTTACTGTTAACATCTATATAAATTAAATTAGTATAACTACTTTAAAACAGTAGACACTAAGCTAATATTTACTTCAATTTAGATTGTTAAATTAAAATGCTACAAATCTATCAACAAACTAAATATTTTTTTAAAATGATTAACAAATTGTATTATTGACAATTGGAACATTTAACTAATACATATATAAACTAATTAGAACAAAGTTAATTGAAAACAAACTTAGTTTTATTTAAGGAAAATCTATTTTTTTAATTATCATTATTAATTATATTTAATCAGGGGGCTTAAATATATGGTTACAATATATATAAGCTGAAGTTTTAAAAAAATTGAATTAATTTATTTGATTTAAAATAAAATTAATGTTAAAGAATTCTTACTTTATTTTCCAGTATTATGAATGAGAACAAGTTTTCTGACAAAATTATATAAAAATGGAAACCATTAAGGTTTCATTTTTATTAGATGCTTTTATTTAACTTAGAAATTCTGTTTGTTTGTTTAATTTGTTTCTTTGTTTAGCTAAAATCTTGTAACCAATTTTTAACATACTTCTATCAAATGATACTTTTTCAATATTTTGTGCATATATTAGATATCAATGACAATGCAATAGATGAGAGTTGTGTAGCTGTTTATCCAGTCTAACAATAGATGGCAGTATATTTTTCAAATATATATTTTCATTGAATTTCATGAGTAATTCTCTAAAAAATGTTTACAGTTAATTAAAATTAAAAAAAGTGAAACGATAAATGAAATCTTAATTTCTTTTAATAAATACTTTTTTAAAATGCTACTTTCATAAACATAAAAAGTCCATTGCAAATTCTCCAAATGTATATATAAAGAATATTTTATTTAAAAACACTAAAAACCACTAAAATATTTTTTTTCAATCACAATTTTTGTTATTATTATAGGAGTACATCCACACTTTTATTTCAAATTACATATAATAATCAAAATTGAGGTTGAAAATTTTTTTTTTTTTGGTTTTTAGAGTATTACTAATTCAATTAAATAGAAGTATTTTTTTTATTATAGAATATTATATATATATATTACTTTATTCAATTGCTTCTTCTTAATGAGTTCACAGATTAAGGACATCATTTTTATTTTGCACTATAGATTAACCAAAAACAATCCTGATTAACTAATCTAAGCTTTCTATAATCTGGATACAATTGTGATCTGCAAGGAATATAACTTGATTTAAAATATATGCTTTTTTCTGGGAATTGTAAAGAAATAGTAGTCTAAGTAAGTAAAAAATTAGAATATTAAACATTTATATCAGAAAATGTTTGGTAAATATAAGATCTTATTTATGCGTGTCTAAAAGAGAATTTAATCAGCTAGGATCAGTTCAGCAGAACTATTTCTGAAGTTGTTACAATGATAATTGTAATTGTATTTACTTGGTAATTCCAGGAAGCTGTCATTCTAAGTAATTCAACAGCTATTTTATTCCAGTTATCACAAGCTATCAAGATGACATGCACAATTATTTTAGTTTTGGTATTAGTACTGTGCAAACACTAAAATAATTGTACACCTGCTCCTAATAGTTGTGATAGTTTGAGATCACTGTACATATAAACTTTATATTCTCTATTGAATAAAATTTTATTTTCATATGATCATCACTTCAGCAATAAGTTCACATATTATCTACAAAATAAAGCAAATCTACACCCTGATTATGCATCAATAGTATAAGTTTTTTGATAAAAGTTTAAAATATAAAAAAGTACACTTGTCTTTGATAACAGTTTTAGAGATAGAATTCGTTCACAATTTGGTAAATGTTGATAGACATATAGCAGCTGTTGACATCAAATCCGATTAAAGTCAATCTTATGCTGTTTACTATTTTACACTTTCATGTTTGCCATTCTTCTGATGGATTGGTTTGCATAATCACTTAATTAAAGAAATAATAATTGTATCCTAAGTTATTGAGTTATATTATGTATTTTTCATTTTTACTTGAAATTTTACAGATAAATTATAATCTCAATTTGTAAATGCATTCTTAATATTGTAAAATAAAGCAATATTATTACTATTATTCATTTTGGCAGTGACTATTAAAATCGAAGCAAGGAAGTCATTTGATATATTTTTCACCAGAACTGGAATTTGTTATTTCTAATCTTGGATGAAGAAATCATTTAGAATCACAACCTCCTTAACTCCAAGAAAGCTGGATATCAAATAACAAGAACACACAAAAAACAACTCATTAAGATTAAAAATAATCTCCATAAATGCTGGTCTGTACAACAATACAAAAAGTTTACAATATATATACATATTTATAACTTTTTTGAGTAATACAATCCATTATTAATATATAGGATATGAGGACAGACTTTCACACGACCCACCACTCTCCACTCCATCTAATAACACTGATACACTTAAACACATATATGTCGAAAGATAAATAATCACCAATATATGTATTTCATGCTAAACCAGCAATCATCAGTTGGTCCAGATTATCATCTCTACACATATATACTATAAGTGCTCAGATATATATTAAGATAGACAATCCTCATACTTTAATGGACAGGCCTCAATCTACTCCACACTCCAACTCTTCAACCGTCCATCCAATTAAAAATCTGATGATGGAATGCTCTAAGGCCACCCTGAGGCCGAGATTCTTGTCACACCCATGTTGACCTAAGGTCAATCTGAACCCCACATGTAGACGACATAATCCATTAAATACATATGCAAGGATGGCAGACATCTCTATAATGTAATAACTGAAACACAGGCTTATATAGACACAGGTATAAATAAGCCTGTGTTTCAGTTAATCCATTATTGTAATGCCTTATGTATAAATGTATAAAACAAATAAATTGTTTTTTCAATACATTATTATGCATTGGACTATTTCTATCCCCTAGAAATAATTGTTAAATGTTTTTAAGAAAAATTCAAACTTTTTAAATATATTCAACTGTAAATAATAGCACCCAGGTTAGAATATAAGAGAATGTTTTGAGTGGTATTTTAGATGTTGTTGCCTGACCAATAATAATCCTAATATGGGAATCAAACCAAATTTGATTTCCATGCTAATATGGTCTCTGAACAGGTCAGCAACGCTTGAATAATTAAGGAGAATAATATTACTGTTAACATTGTTGTATTATTATTCCCAGGTTCAATTTTCATATAATGTAGCCATTGATCAGGTCAGTAAAACTGGAAGAAAAAAGAATAAAACCACTTGAAATGTGTTATTTACTTATTTGTGAGCTAAAGCTGAAATAAAGTTTGAATTTTTCTAAAGACATTTAACAATTAATTTTAAATGATGGAAATAATATATAATTATAAGTAAAATGTCATCATTATAAACTTTCTGAAAAATACTTTTTTCAGCAGTAGCACATCCAAGCGTTTGTTAAATGATTTAAATCCCATCATTGGTGTGTACAAATACATAAAATTAACACTATTAGCATGTGAAATCTTAAATATATATATATGAGGGTGTAAGTATAATATTGACACTTAAAATTTAACAAATAATATAATCACATACAGCGATAATAACTGCCTTATACTGTACATTATAATACTATACATTGAAGAGTTTCCACTTGAGTGTTTCTTTCACTTGAAAATCTTATTTAATTGAAAAACATTTTTATTCCCTTAGAAGCAATTTTGGAAATAAAATTCTAAGAAACAATTTCATTTTAAGAATATAATTTGAATGGTGTACAATTTATCCAAAAATGAAATAAAATCGAATTTAAAATTTTGTTTATCCAAACAAGCAATTAAAAATTAAGTGCTTATTATTATTATTATTATTAATGATTCAAACAATTTTTAAAAAATTAATCAATGTTTTCATTTTTAAAAACAAGGACTTTATTAATTATATATGAGTGTTAAATTTTTTTTTTAAAGGTAGTTTGAAGAAACTAGGTAGTAAGACATTATGATAGAATAATAATACTTGATCATTGTTGTTTGTGATCTACAAGTGCCCTAGCCCCCCCCCCCCCAACATAATTTATTCCCTTAATATTTGAAGCTACATAATAAATTTTAATCTCTTTATAAGTTAAATGGTTCTGATCCTGTGTGATTTATAGCAGAATGGCAGATTCAAATGCCCAACAACTTTGACACCATCGTATTCTAATATATGATCTCATGACCACCTAACATTTAACTATTTATTGAACTGCATATATATAAAGATCCATCTAAACCAAATATATGCATTTAGTAGATATTAGGTACATATAATAGTATTGCAGCATATTGCATAATAAATCTTGAGAAAATTAAAGTAAATTTTTTTAAAAAAAAATTGCTAAAGCACTAAAACATAAAGAATAAATTTTCTTTAGCTTTTGCAAATAAAATCATGAAACACACATGCATAAAAATAGTCTTAGCTCCACTTTATATCAATTTTTATGAAGACCATGCTTTTATTTGCTAATGCTGAAATTTTATTTACATTTTTTATTTTCACTGACCTATTTGAAAATCTTTTACAAAATTGCAAACATTTAAAAAGAATCCCATATAAAATTGAGGATTTAAACTGTGTTTGCAATTTTAAAAAATGTATTGTCATCAGTAATACATAATATAGTATGCAGAGTTTCTACTAGATTGAAAATTAGGAAATGAGTGAAAATTGAGTTATAAAGTTTTATCCAGACAGACAGACTAAATAACCGAATAAGTCACATAAAAAAATAACACATAAAACATATTTTTGAAGATGGTAATAATGGATCCCAGACATTAGCTTGACATCTATATTGTACTATAGGATGACCATTAATATTCCAATAATCCAGAACATTTTATAATCTGGATAAATTTTAATAGTCACCATTAAACATTGCTTCCCATATTAACTTAATTCTAAGATTTAACATTACTTTCACCAGAAGATGAAAACCAGTTCAGCTAATGGTAATCATTTTTGAATGTCTCCCCTGTTTTAAACTTTATATCAAATTATAAACTTTTATTTATTTATTAGAAATCAATAAATGCTGATCTTTAGCTTTATAATACAACTTTCACATTATTAATTTAAGTTTTAAATTTCTAACAATAGTCATTATAAACATGACTCAACTAATTCAACTTTTTCTATTTTGCAATCTGTTGAGTCAATTTCATGAATAAAAAATAATTGTACTCAAAATAAACAATCCAATATACCTAATATTAGAAATAAAAATGAGGATGCAATTATGACAGAAATGTATAGAAAAATATTGCTGGGATGTTGAAGATAGCATAAGAGAAGCCATATTGGATGTTTTAAATCTTCTAAACAACTAAAAAAAAAAACGAATCATAAATTTACGTATGCTTCAAAACAATTGGTTAGCTATTGATAAAGGTTATATATAAGAGATTGTGATTTAGGCCAACTGATGAATGCTGGTTCAGCATGAAATGTTCATCTTGGGGATCATATATATTTTTCACGTCTTTAGTCATATGTTTATGATTACACTCCCCACAAGGTGTTAAAAGTAGATAGTAACCAGTCTCTACCTTGCATGAGAGTGGTGTAGTGAAAATTACAGTACAGAAATATTATTCATTAAGTGGATAGTCTCTAGTCTAATGAACAATTAATGAAATACTTCCATAAAAACATCACATGATCACCTTCTCTTATGCTAGCACATAGCTGTTATTAAACAGGCAAAACTCTTCATACAGTAGTACTGTATGGAGAATCTTGCCTGTGGTTTATGTCAAGATTGTGAGAGTGGCAAGTTTGACACATCCATTAAATTGCAATCAAGATACAAACAAAATACTGAGTGCAAAGTTTTATTAGGGCAGACAATTATGAAATGCAGAGCTTGCTTTCAACTGGATTCAGTTATAGACTTACTTTTAACTATTTTACAGTTTCAGAGATAAAGCATTTAAAAGAGTTATTTTTACAATTAAATTGTAGAAATTGGATATCTATAGATACTGAACAATAATAAAGATATGTACAAGAGATTGTAATCTGGGCCAACTGATGAGTGCTACTTCAGCATGAAAAGTACACCGTGGAGATGATCTTTTTTTTTCATGTCTTTGGTCATATATTTATTATTACACCCCTCCACAAAGTGTTAAAAGTGGGTAGAAATCATTCCGAGCTTGAGTGAAAGTGATGTGATGAAAATTACACTACAAAAATATTATCCATTAAACCACATTGAATGTTTTAATATTCTAAAAAACAACGTTTTAAATTTACATAAGCTTCAAAACAAACAGAATATATCTTTATAATGACTCTCCAGAAAATGAAGGTAATTCCATGACCTGCAGAAACCTATAAAGGAAATTAACCAATCAAAGAATTCATAATAAAAGTTAAAAAGCATGAAGAAGTGAGAAAAGGTGAGTAAAATGATTTGTGATAAATTACTACATTTTATAATTTGCCTGTGCACTACATGGCACAATTGTACATGTCAGACTATGGATCATATGATCTTTGGATCGATTCCAGTTTTTGGCACTTCTAGTGTTTGACCTTCTTATAAATTCTCAAGTAATAAAGTCATTTGATTACTTCTTAATTGCCAATGAGAGTAAAAGGAAAGCAATTAAAAATCCAAAAATAATCTCAACCCCAATATTAAAAAGCAACAAAACAACCTTTATTCAAAACTAGATTTAAGTTCAGAAAGATATTAAAAATAATGCTAAAAGAAATTCCCTGGGTCTTGCATTGGTGGTCGAGAGGTCAGCGCGACTGCCTTGCACTTGCAGGCAGTTGCCCAGGTTGCAGGTTCGTGTCCCGGCCGGTGCTGTGACACTTAAAAAAAAAAAAAAAGAAATTCCCTGGGTGTTAGTGGGAGAAAAAAAAACAATTTTATCAATAACGCAATAGCAATTAAATTACCCGACATTTGAAATAAGCAGAATGATTCCAAGTGACAATTTCCACACTAGAAATGTATTTCCATCATCAAAGACCTTCCAAAAAAATATTTAATATATATGGCATATCAGCTTCAACAATATGAGGAGAGCAGCTGTGCTTCAGCACAATTATCACATTCCATAAAATGTTGAACTACATGAAAATTCAAACAATTAAAAATGTTTATTATTAATATTAATACATATCTTTGAAATATCATACTAGTGTGTGTGTGAATAGTTTAGTGTAAGGGTAGAGAGGCAGACTCTAGAATTAGATTTATGAATCATAGTTGATCCTATCACTTCCTGCACTCAATTGTTTTATGATTTCCCCAAGTGTCAACCAATTTATCATATATAAAAAAGTTTATAAAGAGCATATATAATAATGCATGATATTTCTTCTAACAGAGTTTAAAATACTGAATGCCCCATAATTAAAAATACTGTAGTAAAGTTTACTTTGTTGCTAATGAATGAGCAAAATATATTTTCTCCTTTTTTCATAACATTGACATATTAAACAGTGAATGATATACAAAATAAAAAGAAACAATGTAATCAGTTTATAATACTATTGTATATAATTATTTTAAAATATCTAAATTATATGATGAGATCTCAACTAGTTTCCAGGGCTGCTGATGATACCAGATTGACAAAAACATGTTTCCAGTAAGACATTGCTTTATTTTTTCTCAAAGTGCAGTGTAAAAAACTAAAATTTCTATGAAGGACATAAATCAAAGTAACATTAATATTATTATCTATTTATGTGGTGTTTAATTAATTAATTATTTAAATATTTATTTGAAAACAAGATTATTTAAAAATCGACCTTGTTATTAATATTAAATCAATAAAAAGGAGATTTTAGATAGGTTACAGCTATAGTTGCATACAAAATTTAAAATCATAAATGTTGTAAATGAATTTAAAGAAAATTAGTTTACAGGGCTGTTGATGATATCCGATTATGAACAAAAAGACATGTCTAGCAAGAGGCTGGTTGATTTTTCACCAAATGATGTTTGAAAGACCTTATCTTATAACATACTTGTGCACTAGTTAATAAATTAATAAATTGCTCATTTAAATATTTATTGGAAATCAAGCTTATTAAAAATTACTTTGAGTTACAGTTCTGCCTCATTTTTTAACATTAAGCAATTTCAAAGTAGGCTTTGGTTGTCTTTAAACCTTAAGATCATATAGAATGGTGTGAATGAACTTAAATAGAAAATGCATTTTGTTTTACGGGGGTCTCAATTAGTTTTAGAACTGCTGATCAGTAAGAAAAGAGTTGATTTTTGATCAAATGTTACTGTTTAAAAGTCTCTGAAATTATAAGATTCTTACAATTACAAAAAATAAAAATTCATTTTATAAACTTTTATTGTATCAAACCAAGCTAAACTACTATGACATATGATGATACTTCATATGTGTTGTGCTCATTAATGGACTAATTTGTATTTGTTTGCATAGATGTAAAATATTAAACAAGTTTTTGAAATAAGTGAAAGGTTATTTTATGGCTGATTGAAATTAGCTTTTTTAAAAAATGGATTTTAAAATGTTTATTTGCGGTATAACTTTATATGGAGCAAAGACATGATTGCACGAAGTATGAATACATCGGCTAATAGATTATCTATATATGAAGCTGATTTTATATTCTACAAAAACACAAATAATGAAAACAAAATTGAAGGCTAATTTAAAGGTGGGGATTTGGAAAATGAAAAAGATGACTTACTGAGAAATTATGCATTGGAACTCAATTCTGCATATAATTTAAGAAAAGAGAATTATGAAACATATGTTGAAAGGAATTATAAAAGATTAAAAAAAAAAAGTTGAATAATGATCTAAAAAAGAGAATTAATTACATGTATTTAAGAAGTAGGGCAAAAGACAAAAAGATGTGGTTACGATCAGATTAAATAATGAGATCTGTCTTTTGGAAAATGCTATAGATGATGATATTCATGTTGTAATGCTCGCAACATATATGTTGTAAACACACACACATATATATGTTTTAATAATTTTAAAAAATAAATTATGAGGAAGAAGGAAAAAATAGCTTAAAAATCATTTTTAAGAATGATATAAAAAAAAATTGCATTATAAATATATATATTAGAATAGATTTGTTTTATTAAGAATAAGGATGGGGAAAGAGAATCCTGTTAGATAAAGATTCAGAATCCACATTCTTCTTTTTATAATTAAAAAAAAAAGTAAATATTATAATGAAAAAAAATGTTAAAAGGCTTTAGAATAAAACTTTCAATAAGTAATAAAATTAATTAGTGAAGGAAATCTTGTAAACTGTCTCATCAGTAGGAATACTATTAAATCTTGGAAAGATTCCTGGCTGGTAAGATAGTAGATGAAACTAAAAAAGATTGGATAAATGAATGTAAATTGAATTAAACCCAAAAATTAAAATTTTGTTAGAAGTGGACAATGGGAGAGCAAATATAAAAGTGGCACCTTGTCTATTATTATGATTATTACTCCAATTTTGTGTAGAGAATCAGTTATTTCTAACTGTATAAAATCTAAAAGTAAAAGCTGTAAAAGCAATGACATGAATTGCTAAAGAACTTCAGGAGTGTTTGTCTGAGCTTTATGCCCTGGGTTCCTGGCACCATCAGTTTCTCTTGCCTGTGATCAATGCTTCAACCATAGTATAGATTCTGCTACAGACTCCATCTCCTATTGTCCATCAGAAGCATGGAAAGAAACCAAGGAAAGTCATCATGAAAGACCAAATGGCCAGCTATGAGGAGAATCAGAAATGAAAGGAAATATGTTAACTGCCAAAATATAATGTCATCTCCCCATTAAGAAAACCTAGGTAAATATAACATTCTTAGTTGTAAATTAGACATTCTTAAAAGAAAAGAATTATGAAAATGATGACAATTAATGATATTTAAATGCTGATAGTTATTGTGTGGTTATTTATAGATTTTTTGTTGTATTGAATATTTAATTGATTGTGTGTACATAGGAATAAAGTATTTATTTAAACATTGCTTGGTTTATTTTCCATCTTTTAACTGTGTCACCATGATTATAAAAGTATAATTATTCCCATGTACTCATTAGTAATGTGCTGGGTTCCCTGTTCAAGATATTGAAGCTAGATTGAGTAAATTTCAAGTGCTGGTTTCATTTGCTTATTGTATGGACATGCTACTATATGAAGGTTATATGGCTGGATAATGCCAGAGACTTGTCTCAAAATAAAGTGTTTTATGGATGATGGGTGTTGTCCCAGCAGTATGAAAAGTTGCTATGGTCAGAAAAAATGGTCAGGGCTGTGCATTCATGTAGCCTCAATCTGACCATCTATCAATTATATTCTACCCATCTGCATGAATGTGTAATCACTGGGGTAAAGAGATGGTAAATAAATATGAAGAGAAATCATAATAATAATGTATGTAGTTGTTAAGCAGTACACAATACTAAATATGTCAAAATATTAAAAGTACAATATGTTGATAAAGATATGTAGTCAGTTAGCAAATGTAGACAGATAATTTAATAAATCCAATCATAATAATCTACTGTTAAAATAATAAATATAATAAATAATAATTATAGTTAATGAATAAGCATCTGTAATAAAGATAAATAAATGTTGCTTTACTAAAACCACCAAGATCATTACAATATATTTAGAATATTAGATCCATATCTAATTCTAATTTACTTATCAGAAACATAGTATCATTTTACAAATAAAAATCAATAGCACCTGTATTGAGTTGGTTATGTGTGTCATAACATACAACATAAGTAGTGTATGCACATATATATAAAGTTGAAAAGAAAAGCAGAAATAAACACAACAAAAATTGTTTGTAGATATTTTCTATATTAGACTGGAATAACAGTTAAGAATTAATTTTGAATTGAAAATTTTTTAAATTATAAATTAAACATTTAAAAAGGTCTAATTAATATTTTATTAATTCTGATTTTGAAATTAAAACAAATGTTTTATGTTACAACAGATCATCATCATCATCATCAACCATTATCAATCCACTGCAGGATGAAGGTCTCTCCAAGTTTAATCCATCTTCTCCGATCTTTAGCTTCTCTTCTCCACAACACCCCTGCACATGTTCTTATTTCATCCATCCATCTCACATGTGGTCTCTTTCTGGGTCTTTTACAATCTCTTGGAATCCAGTTTAAAATTTCAATTGTCCATCTATTATCATCTCTTCTAGCAATATGTCCAGCCCAACTCCATTTCAATCTTTTAATTTTTTCAATAAGGTCAGTAACATACATTGCGTTTTCGATCTCTTCTTGTTACTCCCAACATACATCTCTCCATACTCCTTTGAGTGGTCTGAAGTCTCTGTATTGCTCTTCTATTAAGTGTCCAAGTCTCAGATCCATAAGTAAGAACTGGTAAAACACATTTGTTAAAAACCATCCTTTTCAAACACATAGGCATATTTCCTTTTAGTATCAAGTTATTTCTACCAAAAGCACTCCAACCAAGTTTAATTCTATGATTAATTTCCTCCATTATGTTTCCATCTGTATTAATAATCTGACCAAGGTATTTGTAACTGTTAACTTCTTCTAATTCTTCATAATCAATCTTTATTTTCATATTTTGAGCAAATCGATTAAACATTACTTTAGTCTTTTTAACATTTATCTTTAGTCCTACTTTTCTACTTCCATATGCTAACTCCTGCAACATTTCCTGCAGCTCTGAAGCATTATTTGCAAAAACAACTACATCATCTGCAAAATCTAAATGACTTAAATACTCTCCATTTACTTTCACTCCTTTAGTTGCCCATTTTAATCCACAAAATACTTCTTGCAGCACTGCTGTAAAGAGTTTTGGAGATATGGAGTCACCTTGTCTTACACCTTTCTCAATGTTGATTTTTCCAGTATCATTATGTAATCTAATTGTTGCTGTTGCATTTTTATAAATATTCTTTAAAATATGACAATATCCTGGATCTATACCTTGATGATCCAATGCTTTAATCACTGAAGAAATGTGTATAGAATCGAATGCCTTTTCATAATCTATAAATCCAAAACATAATGACAACTCATATTCGTTTGTCCTTTCTATGACTTCTCTCAATACCTGAATATGATCTATTGTACTAAAACCACTTTTAAATCCAGCTTGTTCTCTTGGTTGGTGGAAATCCAAAGTTCTCTGCAGACGAGTTGTAATTATCTTGGTAAAAATTTTATATAAAACTGATAAAAGGCTGATAGGTCTGTAATTTCTAATATCTTCTTTATCACCTTTTTTAAATATTAATATTATTACTGCATTCTTCCAATCTTCCGGTACATCTTTATCATTTAGACATTTGGTATATAACTTTGCTAAAATTGTTTCTATTTCTTCACCTGCTTCTTTTAATATATCAATTATAATTCCATCATTTCCTGGAGCCTTTCCTTTCTTCACACACTCAATTGCATGTCTCACTTCTTCATTTAAAATTCTGGGCAATTTGGAAGATGTAATAGATATAGGAGGTACTTGTTCTTTATTACTATATAATTCTTGATAAAAATCTTCTACCAATTTCATGATGTCATCTCTCTTTTTAGTAATAATTCCATCTTTTTTTCTTATTGCAGATATAAATTTCCTACCAATACCAAAATGTTGTTTAACATTTTTGAGACTTTTATTTTCTTCTACAGCTTTCCTTGCTATTTCACAGTTATACTTTCTTATATCATTTTCAACTCTTTTCCATACCATTATAAAATTCCATTATCTATTTTGATTAAAGAAGTTTTTTAAATTAATGTTTGTATAACATGATAAAAATCCAGTAAAGTTGTTTTTGAAAGGATTAAAGTGAATTTAAAAGTGTCACTAACTTATTTCAATCAAGATAAAGAAAATTAATTTTTAATTACTGTATTTTTTCTCCCACCCTGACTATAAAAAGATTGGAAAAAAGATTAAGAGAATTTTTTAAAAGTTTTAGAGTTATAAAGAGTTACTATGAAGATATAACTGAAGGCAAGACAGTGCAAATCTAGCTGCTACTATTATTAGTTCACAATGGTAGAGTTGGATTCACATGAATTCAAGGACCAGCTTTTCTGTGGTTCATTAGCCCATATATATTATGTACTAGCCAGTATGCCTGAAGCCTATCAAATTTTAGACAAAGTGGAACTGATTGAATGCCAACAATTATCGAGTTATCTTTTCTAAAGATGACAATAAGCCAGTCTATGGTTTTAGAAAGGGCCAGCTTACTCAGAGAGTCCACCAGTTTGCTGAAGAATTAATTTATATGTATGTTTTATCTATATGCAGAAAGGTACAGTAAAGGTACTGCATAATATATATAAAGTACAGCTGGTAAGTTATTTTAAATAATTTCTTCAGTGAAAAGACAATTGTAAATTTTAAATTACAAAATTTTTTAAAGTAAATAATTTTATTCAACTAAAAATGTGTTTTCAGTATATTTTTTTAAAAAAAAGTAAACTCCAAAAATCTTTTTAGATTAGGGAATATAAGAACTTGCTGGAGTATTTTTAAAATGTTTAAATTAATTAGGAGTAACCAATTAAAAAAGAAAAAAAAAGTTTTATGAAAGACTGTCAAAGAATTAATTTTTTTTTTTTTTTTAAAAAAAAAAGAAAATTTTTATTATTAGATAATAAATGAATTAATAACTCCGATTCATCCTATTTTATTATATATACAAGCATCATACATGTACATTTATGTATTATTAAAAATGAATTGAATTTTTTTATAAGTCTATGATAATTCAAACATGTTAATTTTTAAATTATTATATACAGCACATCTGAGTGTTTATACATCTGTGAATTTTATGTATACTTTCAACATGGAATTAATTGTGA
Source organism: Epiperipatus broadwayi (assembly GCA_028023455.1). NCBI lineage: Eukaryota > Metazoa > Onychophora > Udeonychophora > Euonychophora > Peripatidae > Epiperipatus > Epiperipatus broadwayi. Next base: position 8,306,266 of record JAQFVV010000025.1, on the reverse strand, counting down.
AAAATATAATATTTGTAATAAGTTTATTATTTTGACAAATTAAAATATATGATATACACACCAATGTTGCAACATTTCCATGCACATACATATATATCTTCAATCAGTTATTATTTATGTATTACACAAAAGTGGATTGCATTTATAGGTTTATGACAATTCACATATGTTCATTAATTATTATAACACATGTCTGTGTGCTTATATATATCTTTATGTAAATCTATTATGGTACATATTTATAAATCACAATGTGATAGCTTATTATATTAATCAAAATCAGAATGCTGAATTTATATTTATGGCATACTCAGCAGACCTTAATTTCATTTTAATTGTTATTAATAAATTGATATTTCAATGTTAAAATTATTCCAGTGAATTTACTCAATCCTAAATATTTTTAGAATCTATGTATTATATCTCATTCACAGTAACAGTTATAGAGCTTTTGTTCACTGAGGTGGATTTATGTATAATGGATTGTGTTATAAAAGGGGGTTTATATTTAGTGTTTATGGACATCCAGTTGATGATAATCCTGGTTGACACAAAAGGGATATCCATTAAAGTCCATGCACTACATTCCATTTTAATTGTTTATTTAGAAATTAAATTTATAGTTGGCCAGTAAATTAATGGTACTAAGTATACAGAACATTGATGATGATAAGTATGTGTTATTATCCCAGAATTATTTTTTAATTGTTATATTCTTATGAATTAGTACTTAAATTTATGCATCCAAATTATTGTTTAAATAATCTGCCTCAAGCTAGCAAGGGCTAAATAATTAATCTGGTTTACAAGAGGCCCATTTCAAATTCAGTCACAAGATTGACTGTTGATTTATTTTTATTGCTAGTCATTCATGATGAATGATTATTACTGTTGGGTAATGCTGGTGAATTTTTTGTTAGTTCAGTGTTGATCTCTCAGGCTTATTTCATTCCCCATTATATTCATTTGTGTTTAAGTTTATATTTTGACATGTGGTTGATGATGATGATTTCCCATCATTCCAAGTTTACCCTAAATTCTCCATACTGTTACAGTATATACAACGAATCCCAATTATAAAACTAGCAATAAAAATATGGATAAGCATAACTTTTATCAAAAAATTTTATAGATTAAATATATATATAAATATTATATTAGGAAAAATTGTAGCTGAAATAATTCTTTTATTTAAAAAAAAAGTATTTAAATTAAATTTGATATACCTTTAAGCTTGGTACTTTTTCATTAATATGAATTTTAAATACTTGGCTTACAATCATGTTTTTGTTTAATTAAATTTATTTATTGGTGCTATCATGATTAGAAATAATTATTACTAATGTAATACATTTTAATTGGTAATCAAAATTGCAAATAATTATTTAAAAAAAAAGATCTGATTTAAGATGATAAAAGATCTGAGTTTAATTCAAGTATAGTTCAGCTTTTATATATGAACTAAAAACCATGTACTCAATACTTGATTCTTTAGCTTATACAATATGTGATGAAACAGGAACAGTTCTCTAACCCCATCGATAGTAAGCTAATAATCATTAGAGAATTCTTGTTTTTAAATATATATTAACTACAGAAATAGACTTTGTCAATACATCATATGTCTACAAAAGGTAGTTTAGATAATTCATTCAAAAAATGAAAATTGCAATTTATGTTTTTAAATTACATATAAGGGGTCTCATTTTATGCGGTAGCTAGGTTCTGCAAAAAACCCGCATTAAAAAAATCGCACAAATATAGACTTAACTTATCTTGAAAAATGGGAGATATGTTCTGTATTTTTCAGAAATCGCATAAAAGCAAAGCAACAATGAAAAATTACTTTAAAATTTGCATAAAAAAAAAAGGAAATAAAGTATGAGTAATAAAAAATTTCAAATATTTGAAAAAAATTGATACAAGACAAACTTTTTTTTATTAACCACAGTATTTAATTTTATATTTTTTCATACATATTTTAATCATTGTCACTATTTGACAATATGTGATTCATTTGTGAACTGGTAAGAAATCAGATTCATCACAAGAACAAGTCCAACTAGCATTACTTTCAGTCTTGTGCTGTGTTAATGGTTTTCTGTTGACAATGTAATCAGTAATTAAACTGTGAGACAATATTTTGACTAGTTGTTTATAAAGCTTGCAATATCCAGACATACAATTATTTAGCTCTTGTTGGAATTTAAGAGGTTGTTCATTGCAGCAAACTCTCTCAGATTTCAGCATTTTCTGATGTTTTTCTTTGTTTCACACACCAATGTAAAATCTATAATTAAATGATTATTACTTATCTGAAAATAATAAAATTGTTTTCATTTGATAGATATTTTTGTTTACTACTGAAATAAATTTTAAATGTTCATATTATGTTTCTATATTAAAAAAATGAGATCGCAATCAAAACAAAAAGATTACACATTATCATTAGAAAGATTATTTTTAGTTTACAAAATCAAAAAAATCTTCATTATTTCTGATTATTTTTAAAAAACTAAAAGAATATTTATTTCTGTTATATCTAACAAAATATGTTTTAAAAGTTTAAAATTTTGAATATTTATTGCAATATTTTGATAAATCTATTATTATTATTATTATTATTATTATTATTATTATTATTATTCATTCATAAATATAAGTAGGTTATTTACTAGAGGCTAAGATTCTAAATAGCTTCAGGCCATATTCATGTTAGCTGCTAATGTAACATTATATTTTTGAAAAAAAAAGTATTTCAAGTCAAAATAAATTATGAATAATTTAAATTTCTTGATATCTAATAAATATAGTGAAATATGAACTTCTTTATTACATAAAAGAAAACCCACATAAAAAGATATTAAGAAGAAACATGAATCACATAACTTCAAAATCGCATTTAAAAAATCCGCATAAAATGAGACCCAGGTGTACTACAGATCATTAGAGCATTGTTTCCCAAGTTAGTATACCACTTTTGGATGACATTTTATTTTTCTGATAATCTTTCATAATTTACTGTACAAGGCTAATATAAAACTACTGTTTCATGCATAAATTAATGCCAAAATAGAGTGACACTCTCTAGAGCTAAAGTTCAATGGATTGTGATTCCACCTGTCATTTCCTGTGCTCAAAGGTCGTGTGAACTGACAATTCATTTTAATAATTTATTCCTTCATTGTTTATCATCTACTTGATATGTGCAAAAAATAAGAATAAAACCTTTAAAGGAGTCAAATGTTATGTAATTAATAGAAAAACTGGTCAAAATCTATTGTGAGTGATAATAGACTTCAAATTCTAAAATGACATGTCTTATGAATTTATTGAATATTCATATAATATTGGGATAGAGATGACCTTCATCTTATGTCAGCATTGATATGCATGGAGGATGAAAATGTAGAAAACTATGTGACATTGTTCTGAATTTAAGGCAATAGAATGTATATGTACATTATCAGAATAGGAGATGAAACAAACTACTGTTAATGATCACATAATTGTAATCTTGTTGCATAATTATTCTAACTTGTCTTTGGGCAGTGAATTTGGAAATATATGTATTGGGAGGAAAAAACCTACACAAAATAATTGGGTGATCTGTTGCTCAGGAGATTATATCCATGAAGAAGAATCACACTAATGGGTGAGCACAACAGATCCAAACATTGATTAAATTGAGATTTTTTAAAAACGTTATCCTTATGCCTCTTTCATGCTAAACTGCAAAGCACACACACAAAAAAAATTGATGCAAAAGAAAACTAATAAAAAAAAAACATGTTTAAAAGAACAAACTGGAAATAAACTGGTAAACTATTATATACTTTCAGAATTCTCTTCAATCTATTCCAGTCATTTATTAAGGTTAGGATAAGGTTAGAATTAGTCTGGTTGCCACTGATTATTCTATCTAATAATAAATGGATCTGATTGTAAAGTAAAGAGAACTACTCCTGAAAGTATACAGTTATATAATGTTTCATCGGTATAAATTATTCTAAAAACATAGTACTATGTGACAATTTTAACTGATGATGATTACAGTGTTGTGAATACATCACTCTGGAGCAGGAAACTGCTTCTACAGTCATCATCATACCTTAACATGAGATAAGCCATACATAGACTTGGAGTGTCAGTATCCTAGAGGGAAGTCACTGCTTTCATTCCCAAACAATTGTACTGACAGCAACCAGACTTACGTAATTCACCAATCTCAACAGAGGCGGACATTGTATCTAAATGTAGTATATGGCCTTTGTATAACATACTATATATATTGTTTTGTAAATAAATATATTTTCAAAGTTGTGTTATTCTTAAGTGACCAGGTATATTACATCCGGTCATACTACAATATGTGATATGAAGTGATAAGGCTACTCCTTTATCGAAGTCAGGAATCTCTCGGTCACTATGCCCAGAGAAACAACCACCTATAAATACAACATGTACACATGCTTCCCGCAACAACGCTCGTATATCAGAATCCATTTGCATTGAAATGTTATATATATAAGATAAAAATACGTGCGTGTTTTAAAAATAACAAACACTTACTTTTAAGTAAAATAAAAACTGAAGTAATGTAGAGTAATAAGAAATCAAAACTGACAGTGGAAACGAATATTCTTTTATCACTTCGAGTTTAAATAAAACGTGTCGAACCTCAGGGAAGAGGAAATGAAAAGGAATGTTTTACATGTGTGAAGCTTATTCTTGTTAGGTATTTTAGCAGTGCAAATTGTTTGAAATTCAATTGACGAAATTTATTAAGAAATGACAATTCAAATTGTCACAAAACTTTTTGATTGTTCTGACAGCTGTGTTGTAGGAAGTCGGAAATAATATTAATTAAATATAATATGAATAATTTAATTATTAAAAAAATCAAATTTAAAAACAAATATTTCAGTAATAATGAAAAAACCCTTAAAATTCTATACACGATTGTGAAAAAAAGAAAAAAAAAGAGATTCTTTTTACATTCGTAATATTTCTAAAAGATTAGGGTTTGGCTATTAATAATGCCCGGAAATTCTATGACCTAGGTCGACTATTTTTTTGAAAAGCTATTTTTGATCTAATAGGGGGGGGGGGATCTTATTTTTCCTTTAGTTCAATCAAGGAATATAAAGTAGGGAAGTAGAAACAATTAGGGTTTGAATCCAGGTTTGATGAAACTTTGAAATTAGTTCGTTTCAAGGAAGCTTAGGGTCCCCCCCCCAAGTTAGCCGAATAATAGCTAATCCACAGTCATTCAATTATTGGTGAGCAAATGGATATTTAGTTATTTCCTGGTTAGAAGATCAAACAAGGCAGAAAAACGTCTCACTATACAGCATTAAACCAATCTAGTGACTTGTGAGGATACAAGGAAATCTTTGCCCTGCAGTTGGCCACATAAAGATCACTTTTCCTTTAATGACAATCTAAACCCAATTAAACATTACAATTTTCAAAGTTAACAATTAAATATTTAAATTTCCTTATAGCTTATTTCATATCATCTGAAATCATCAGTAAAAATCAAGTTTCTAGTTAGATTCTGCAATATAAATAAATATGCAGTATATCAAAATGAATCATTGGGACAGTGCTAATAAGTATCATTTGAAAAATAATCCAGTAACCCTTCTACATCTATGACAATTAGTTCCAGGCTGTTGCATGGACATGAAAATTCACTGATGTTAGCAAATCAATTCTTACTTATGGATCTGAGACTTGGACACTTAATAGAAGAGCAATACAGAGACTCCAGACTACTCAAAGAAGTATGGAGAGATGCATGTTGGGAGTAACAAGAAGAGATCAAAAATGCAATGTATGGGTAAGAGAACAAACAGGTGTTACTGACCTTATTGAAAAAATTAAAAGATTGAAGTGGAGTTGGACTGGACATATTGCTAGAAGAGATGATAATAGATGGACAATTGAAATCTTAAACTGGATTCCAAGAGATTGTAAAAGATCCAGAAAGAGACCACATGTGAGATGGATGGATGAAATAAGAAAAATGTGCAGGGGTGATGTGGAGAAGAGAAGCTAAAGATCGGAGAAGGTGGATTAAACTTGGAGAGACCTTCATCCAGCAGTGGAATAATAATGGTAGATGATAATGATGGCTATGTATTTCTAATGCACACATACATTAGTGTATCCATATAAAACTGATACAAATATATAAATAAAACTGGTTCAGTTTGACTTTTAAAACATTTAACAATAAATAAATTGCAGAAGAATGCTTTCAAATATTTTATCTTAATCTTTCTTAACAGCTAAAATAAATATATTGATTTCCACAATGCATTATATAATGTTATACAAATAACTTTCAAGTAATTTTCACATTAATTCTTTGTCAGTTATACTACCTCTGTTATGTGTACATACTGTATATAAATGTTAAAAACATGCACATCACCCACACAATCTGTACATATGTGTACATACTATATATGTAATATGAATTAATAAATTTGAAATTTAGAAAAATATTTCCTTTTAAATTTCAAATGATTTTATTTAATTGCAGATGACTGAAACAGAGGATAGGAGAATGGTGGATATGGGGGGGGGGTATTCATTCAAATTTTGACATATATTAACATTTGTAAAATTATAAAATACAATTGGAATAAGTGAATTATCAACTTTTTCTATAACTTTTCACAAGAGATTAGACCATGCAAAATGGATTAGAGATTAACCTACATGCTATATTTACAGAATCTCATATAAAATCATAGTTAATAATTAATTTCATTAGATAAACTGTTTATTTTAAAGATTAAAATAAAATTATTTAAGATATAGTTACCCCCCCCCCCCATAATATTAGCAGTATACACAATATAAAAAAAAAGCAAGTAAAAAAATCCAATGACAAATAAATAGGTATACATTTTAAAGAAAAAAAAGAAGCTTGGATAAGTACAAAAAACCAGAATAAACATTTTAAAGAAAAAAAAGAAGCTGGGATGGATATAAAAAACCAGAATAAACTTGGAGAGCTCATTTTACACTAGATTGGTAAGGTTTTTAAAACAAAATGTTGAAAAACAGAATAACTGTATGTTAGAACTGTAATTTAGACAATCTTTTATTTCAATATTGGAAGAATAAAATTATATAAATAAAAATTATAACCGGATATTGTAGATCATAGTCTTGTTGGTAACAATAGTTTGGTTTTGTATTGTGCTATTTCTGATATAAACATTGAATTTATCAGTTGTCTTTTTATATTGGACTATTTCCATTATCTAATTATGTGTATTGAATGTCTTTAGAAAATTTAATTTTATTTAAATATTCCAAATACATTCAACTGTTAGAATAGCACATCAAACAGGTTAGTATATGCATGTTTTAGGAGATATTATTCACCTCTCTTCTTCAGGTGTTGCTGGCCTGGCCAGTGACAGTACTAGCATGGGATTCAAACCTGGACCCTTAGATCCTTGAGTATTGAATTTTAAGATAATACTTTAACCGACTGAGCCATACTGCCAAAGGTAACAGTCTGTAAAAATTTCATATACTTATCTATGAGGTTCCTCCTGAAACCACTAATCAATTTGCTCTTAGGAAAAAGTGTAGAAATCAGGAGGAACCTCATTGATAAGTATATGAAATTTCTACAAACTGTTGCCTTTGGCAGAATTGGTTAGAGCATTATTTTAAAATTCAATAGTCAACAATCTAAGGATCCAGGTTTGAATCCCATGCTAGTACTGTCACTGGTCAGACTAGTAACATCTGAAGAAGAGGGGAGAATAATACCTCTCAAAGCAGGGCGCATATACTAACCTGTTTGGTTTGCTATTCCTAATGGTTGAATGTATTTGGAATATTTAAATAAAGTTAAATTTATCTAAAACATTCAATATGCAAATTAGATGACGGAAATAGTCCAATATTAGAAGACAACTAAAACACCTACATCACAAATCTTTTGAAAAACATTGAATTTATCATTTTGTAAACATCTTATTTTCAAGTTTTGACATAACTTAGTTGATTTTACTTTTTAATTACAGCCAGTTTGTTTAATTCGAATTTGAGTAATTCACAATTATGGTTTTTATTTTTTTTATGGTTAAGTTAAAGCATAAAATGTCCCTAATAGTTAGATTGCACATTTAGTATTAAATATTTTTGGTAATTCCAAATTAGTAATACAAAAACTTATCATGCTGACAAAAGATATTTTTTGCCTTAGAAATTATCAAGGTAAATAATAGAAGAATTACAGCTTTACGATTTATTACCATACTTTAACAGTCTTAATTTTATATTATTCAGTTTCCAAGCATCACTTTTAACAGGTGTGTTTAGGAAATTACCTATTTTAGCAACTGTACTATGCATAGTTATTAATAATCATTAAGGTTAGAAATTATACTATTTCCGCAATCCACATATATAATTTTATATTAAAGATCATATATATATATATAATTAAGGATTTATTAATACATTGTTTTTTAAAATTTTGTATTAGCATTTTTTATTTACATATTAGATTTTACAATCGCTAGTTTCGAAAATGATTAGTAATAATCATTAGTGTATTTATCTGAAATGGATGGCGTCAAAGTTGTGAGTGGATGGAGTTTGACAACGGTAAATGAAAATGTAACAATTTACTCTAGTAAATACTTTGCATATAATAGAGTTATATATGAGAGATAGTGACCTGGGCCAACTGATGAGTGCTGGTTCAGCACGAAATGCATCTTGGAGATCATTTGTCTTTTATTATATCTTTATTTATATGAATTTGAAAAGAATTGGGGAAGTGTGGAGGTGTTTATTATATCTATTAGATTTTACATCACATTGCAAATAGTTACATTTTATCTTTGTGCATATCGTTTATAGATACAGGAAAAATGTAAACAAATCCCAAAATGCATTTCTATAGAAACAATCTCAGAAAATGGTTCAAGACATCTTACTTATCCTGATGTATATTGCTGTTGGTCATTATATATCTAAGGAATAGTATATTAACTCAATTAAATAAAATAAATAATCAAATGGTTTATTGCTCAGGAGTGTTATCCATAAACCTTAAACTCCAAGATTCACACCTTACCACTGCACTAAGCCAAGCAAGGCAATTAATTCAATTTACAACCACCATTTTAAAAGCATCCACTCATTACACATTGTATATTAAATAAATATACCTTACTTTGATTGGATTACTTTTGTTTAGCATTCAATTTCGTTTTATTATGATTGTGTTAATAGTTTTTGATGTCTTTAATCAGAATATAGTTTGTCTAAATTTCTTCTTTTTTTAAATTTGTTTCTTTTTATATTTTTATTTCAATGCTTTTTTTTAATAATGTGATGAATCAAAAATGACAATTCACTTCACATGAAGTCTCTATTAAAAAATCAAAAAACTAAGCTCGAAAATGACACGATTAAAATATTCCTACAAGCATTCTGTCAACATAGATTGAAAAGTTCATTTTAATTTCGAGATAAAGGGCAAAGTGATAACTACTTGAAAAACTGTTAATTGTAAGTAAGTTGGTTAATAATATAAAAAATTAATGAAATTTTTATGATATTATACAAAGTGGGTGAAATGGTAGATTTGCGAACTTTGCGTGGATCGGATCAATTCTATTACTTCTGACACTCAACTTAGGAAATTCCAAGAAGGAGAGCCAGTTGATAGCTATGGGGTATTTCAAATATTTATTTAGTAGTATACTTAACAAAATCTTGCTTTTAATACCGTATTATGAATGAGTACTAGAATTAGTTGATTATGAAAGAAAACTAATATATATGTTACATAATATAAGATATAAGTTTTGTTGGAAATGTTCGTTATTTTATTTATTTTTGCATGAAGTAAAACTAAATATTATTAAAAAAACTACCTTTTCTGTGTCTACTTTCATTTTACCAAATATTGTAATTATTAATATTTACTGAGGCTATAACCTCGATAATATGCGTGTAAAAATGCGATAGTAGGGACCTCTACGGGTGTTTTAACCACAAGCTTACGCCAGTGTAAGCTTGTGGTTAAAACACCTGTAGAGGTCCCTACTATCGCATTTTTACACGCATATTATAAGCTTGTGGTTAAAACACCTGTAGAGGTCCCTACTATCGCATTTTTACATGCAGATTATCGAGGTTATAGCCTCAGTAAATATTATTTACCAAATATTATGTTGGCTTAGAAAAGAAGAAAATTAGTATCAACTTGTTTATTTATATATAAACTAATTATATATATTTTACTTCAAAATGTTTATTGTGAAATATCTTTAATTTTAAAATAAATGTTAATATGCACAAATGTATTTGAAATTAATGTTCCATTGAACATTAAAAGATCCCAAGTCCTCTTATAACTTAATGTTCATTTAAATTACACTTGGCTCATTACACCTAACCAATGTGTAACTGATGCTATTGTTTGTTTGTATCTAGATAGATTGCAACTAATTCAAATTATCGACTTCACTTCTTAAAGCCCTTCAGTTTCTAGTTATAGCCCCATAATTGTCTTATGAACACTTAGCAATTTCAGGAGTGAAATCAATAATTTAAATTAGTTATTATATAACCCATTATGGTATTAGTTCTGTAACGATGAAAGTCGATGGCACAAGAAATGTGTATAGACCAAATTAAACACATTTTCAAGCTTCTGAGAAGAAAATAAATTAAATTTTTTAGAAGTGATTAGATAATATTCTGATGGGAGGAAAGTTATGTCAAAATGTTGGTTTTGCTGTTAATTTTACAATTTAAACTCTGCTGCGATGTCATGAAAGAATCCTAGCATGAGTAAATTGATGATCTGGAAAAAGAAACATGTACACATGATTTAATGTCCATCTTTAATTCTTGCCAAAGTGAGTGTGCATAATATTCCCCCTCCCCCAAAATTAAATGATTAAAATTTGGGAACTACCCATTACCAAGGACAATGCAATCCATTATTTTCAAACTAAGGCATCCTGCACTCACAAAAAAGCATGCACTAAATGGTCATGATTTCACACTTTATGTCCACAGTTCATTCTGTTTCAATCAAGATTTTTAAAAAGAGTAGCCATTCATAATGAAACATGATTTGAGGTAACAAACTTCAATCCACTGCAATGATGCTAGGAAACAACATTTTGTAAATAGATAAAATTTTATGTTTAAAAATATGTCATATCTGACCTTGCCTTCAGAAGTGGACTAGTCCAGATTCCTTCCTCATCTGATCAGATTGAACACTCATTGCCACTAATGAATTGTGTAAACATGTGGATAACCAATGTATAAACATGGCCAAAGGATAAAATATAAGTATTGCCAATGTGTGAACATATGGAGAAACCTTCCATTGGTTAGCATGGACCAATAGGCAATGATGCTTTCTGAATCTTATTGCTGCTGGTAAGGTAGGGGATTTGGCAACAGTCAGTCTTTTGAAGGCAAGCAAGAGAGAGAAAAAAAATGTCTGTGTAACCTGAATGACTGAATGTGCTGTCAATTGAAACACTTCCAACAATGAAAGGGTTTCTACTCTAGTCATTACCTATTGATATATCTACACAATGAGACAAGTCCACAATAAGACTGGAAGCTGCTAAGACTACAGCCGACTCAAGACAAGCTGTCCAATACAGCGAGAAGAGTCTTGACTGGAACTCCTAAGGCAAGCTAATATATAAGTTGGTAGTGAGTCCGGCATGACCAACAGTGTATTAACCAGATTTGAGTGTTCACATTTTTATTGATACTTGAGCCTGAAATTCAGACCAAACACAACAAATTTGGTGCAGTCAGACAAAAAGAAAAAAAAAATTTCCACAGCTAAAAAAATAGTATAAAATATGCCAAATTCAACAGATTTGGCACAGTCAGACAAATATATATATATTTCCCCCCACAACTGGAAAAATACCTTAGATATTCGTCATATTAAAATCACTATTCTGTCTGAATAAAAATCTGATTCAGCAGTATGGAAAAAATACGCGCGAGTACAAAGAAAATAGATTGTCGTACTTACAAAACAGTGATAAAATTTTATCACTTAGATCTTCTCAAACAAAAAAAAAACAGATTTAGCCGATTCATAAAAAAAATTGATGGCAAACATAATAGGCATACCAATTAAAATCATAAACCAATCACAAGTGCATAACTTGTAATAAAGTGACGGAAGCTTTCCCTAGTGGATTAAAAGCTTTTTTGGAACATGTACAAACAGTAGATGTCAAAAATTAAAATTTTAGAGTAACTCACAAAAAAAAAAAAAAATCGGTACTTTGTTTCTATTATGAAAAAATGAGAGAAAATTTAAAAAATGGCTAATTTATTGGCCCCATGGAAGTTTTTGATCCAGCCCACTCTGAGGGCTGGTCAAGCTATAAAATTAGTCACATTAATAACCATAATAGGTCCTCAAACTTATGAGAAGTCTCAATCTATGGCAGAAACGCTCACTGAACTAAATTTTGATAAAACGTTAACTCTCTCAGATTATTTCCCGCCAAAACCCTTGACAATAATGCAGAGATATTTATTTCAACTTCTGTATGCAAGAACAGGGGGGAAAGTCAGAGTTTGCAACAAAAATCCGATCATTGGCATTAAAGTGCGAATTCAAAGATTTCCATTTCGTGATCATTTCATTTGCGGCATAAATGATCACAATTTAAGATTTAAAATGATGATGCCAGATTTGGATTTTGAAACAGCTGTGGCCTAAGCAGTACTAACAGAGTAATTAGATAGATAGTCAGGCAAACACATTAAATTTTTTTTTTACTAAGTATAGATATGCAAAAAATCAAGCATAACACTGGGTCGGTCATAGTCTCAGTTACCTCAGATAATTCAGCACCAAATAGTCTAAGACATTGCTATAAATGCAATGAACAAATGCACACATATACAGAATTCCTACACCACTATATGACAAGTATATTTTGCAAGTGGGTCAGACATATAAAGGCTGCGTGTTTAAAATTAAAAAGACAGACAGGTGACATGAGAATGGAAAACATTCCAAAAAATAGCAAAGGCAATTAATTATAAGAAAAATAAACAAGCTGCCTGTATAAATGATATTAAAGACAATCAGTGTGGATTTATACACAGTATTATAATTAATGATACACCAGCTACAATAGAACTGGACACGGTCTGCAGTGTCTATTGTTTCAAAAAAGACCTGGATTATCATTAATAAGAATAATGATTATAAGCTGCATCCTAGCAGCAAGTCAATCTCAGACTATCAGGGCAATAAAATAAAAAATGTTGGGTCAAACAAGTTAAAATTACAATGTCTAACAAGACTATACAGCTACCACTGGTAATGGCAACAGGTAATCATACTAATTTATTAGGCTGTGACTAATTTAGTCACTTAGACTTTCCAGTGATAAAGTGAACCAGGTCACAACATTAAGCAAAATGAATCAAAACATGCCAGCAAAGAACAAAACTGTTCAGTGGCCTAAACCTGAAGGGCCCTGGTCTAGACTTCATGTGGACCATGCTGGCCCATGGAAAGGCAAACGGCTAACCAATAGACATCAATCTGCCAGCACTGCTAGCACAGCTCTTCACATCAAAGACCCCAGCAGAACTGCTATTCAATAGACATCTGCTAACTAACCTGTCATCCCCGAAACCTAATTCCAAATATGTACAAAAAGAAAATAGCAAGATAAAAGTACAAATAGGCACTCAGGTGCTATGTAGAATGTACTATAGATACCAGCAGTGGTTACACAACTGAAAGGACTAAACTGTAGTAGTTCAAATAGCAGAAGGTTATCAACATCATCACCAGCTAAACCAATTGAGACTGAACCACACAGGAACAAATACATCAAGAAAAAATGATGGCCACCAAATCCAAAACAGCAAACAGGGAAAAGTCTATCAAACAAGGAGGATGAACAAGACAAGAACAGTAATAAACCTGAGAAACCAATAAAGTGGACAACACATCATCCAGCTCATGATGATGACTAGGTTTGCCAGGAAAAAATTTAGCCAAGAGGAGGGATGTTATATCTGACTTTGCTTTCAAAAGTGGGCTAGTATATATTCCTTCCTTATCTGATCAGATTGAGCACTCATTGTCCTAACAAATGTATAAACATGTAGATAACCAATGTGTAAACATGTGTATAACCAATGTATAAACATGACCAAAAAGTAAAACATAAGTATGGCTAATGTGTAAACATGTGGATAAACCTACCATTTGTTAGTATGGGCCAATAGGTAATGATGCTCTCTGAATCTTATTGCTGCAGTAAGGTAGGGGATCTGGCAATAAATAGTTAACCTTTTTTTGGGGTCAATCAACAGAGAAAATATCTGTGTAATCTGAATGACTAAACATGTTCTCAATTGAAACTATTTCCAACAAGGAAGATGTTTCTACTGTAGTCATTACTGATATGTCTATGCAGTGAAGCAAGTCCATGATAGGGCTGGAAGCTGCTAAGACTGCGGTCGACTCGAGGCAAGCTGTGCAGTACAGCTGGAAGTCTTGACTAGAACTCAATGCAAACTATCCAGTACAGCTGGAAGAGTCTTGACTAGAACTCATAAGGCAAGCTAATATATACAGCTGGGCATGAGTCTGGCATGACCAGCCCAGTAGTAACTATATTTATCTACTACAACTGTATTGATTTGAGTGTTCATATTTTTTATTGATATCACTGTTGGTTTGAGCCCAAAAACCTGCAATTCAGACCAACCACAATAATATATATATTTTGTACTTTCAATAAATGTAGATTGTTAAAAGTTTACTTGTTGGAAGACCATTTCTTGCAAAAAACGTAAATGTATGTTTGTTTTATTTCCACTAAATAAAGGTATAAGTAGCCATTTTTCAAAATAAAAGATATGTTTAAATGATGAAAGATAATTTCTCATAAGAAACAAAAATGTTTTTATAATCATTTGTATCATTTCCAGTAAATAAAGTTATAGGTCATCATTTTTCCAAATAAATTGATCGATTAAGTTTCTCAGTTCCCGTGTAGATGCGAAATCTTACTATCGGACTAATACATCAGTAACCACATTATTTAAGATCAGATTCATGTACATATGTATAACAAAGATTAAATTAATAGTTGTATGGTTCTGTATGTGATGTTTGAGACCCGAAAGTTGAGCTTAAATTGACTAAATTGAGATATTTCTTTTTACTTTACTCATCTGACTTTCATTACAGAAATCTTACGCTTCTAAATCAAACATTTTATAATGATTTTTTAAAATCCTGCTCGCATTAATTAATTATTTTAGTGTTCTTGATTTCAAGTTAAATAATTTTTTAAAACTAATTTGAACCATTGTATAAAAGAATGTTTGGTCTATTATTTTTGATTGTAATACTTGCATAATCATGATACAAAGCATAACTATTTTATACACATGAGTTAATGTATTTTTTTGCTCCTGGAACTCTCTATAAAAATTTATCTTGTACGAATAAATTCACATATTGTAGATATGCATTGTGAGAGAAATCATTTTAGTAGATGTTCAGTAATAAAACCAATTGTACGATTTGGTGTAAGGGTAGAGTATTGGACACTGGAACTCAAGGTTCCATGGATAATGACCCAGTTTAGTGCTTGCAATTTCTTATTAAATAAACCATTCAGAGTAAAAGCCTTTTAATAACCCCCTCCCCCCAATAAAACAGAGATGAAGAAGGTCTTATCAATCTTGTCAATTACTAAATAACGAGAGTTTGAACTGCTAACATTTTTTGTTTTACCCTCTAGTTAAGAATAAAGCTAGTTATCCACTTACTGGCTATTATCAATTGGCTATCTGCCTGAAAAATTCCATGTCTATTGCAAAAAATTTCAAGTTTATTTAGCCTGAATTTGAACCAGATCACAGACATGATAACATGTATTACTTTATTGATAGCTTTTTTAATGGGTATTACTTTATTAAACACATTCATCATTTAAGTAATATTCAATCCGTGAATTCATTACTCTATTAAAAATCATAGAAACAATAGGTTCAGTAACCGAAGATCTCTCTCACACTAGTGATGAATAATTTATCATATGAAAATCATATCTTTTTTCAATTCATTGACACTCTTTTGATTAATCTGGATTATTTTAGCATTTTTATCAGCAAAAATAGCTATGTACCTATTTCAAGCCAATAATGGTTCACTCTTTGGAAAAACTAAGGACCAGTAATTTTTTAAAAAAAAATCCTCATAAGTTTACTTAAGAAATTTTCATCTAGCTAAATAAATTACCAAGCACTTAATTGGGTTTGAACTTAGATCTTGATCATGATAGTTAAATTCAGTAATGACTATATTAAAAATCTTTTCCATTTTTTCACGGATAAGAAAAGTATAGACTGCTACCTATTTTTTTTTTTTTAAATCTATGAATTAAGGAATATTTGTACATTTTTAAATGATTTAATATTCATCTTTCAATCACCATATTATATTTTAAAATAGCTATCATTCCATAGGTATGCAATGCATTTTAGAATCCTTTCTCATCAACCATCTACAGCTCCTCTGTGCTTCCACACAGTATAGTGACTGATCTCAACATTAACAATATTAGAATGACCAATGTGATACTGAAATATCAATTATCAATGCAACAGTCTTCTATAAATCATTCTATTTCATTATGGCAAAAAGGCAAAGTTATACAAATTCATTTTACTAATTAAAAAAAAAAATTGAATGACTAATGCTTGAGACTTCAAAAGAAATTCACACACTGGAAATAATAGACCTAGGCTTCATCAATAGATGTAAAGATCTGGAATTTCCTACCTTACCACTGTGGCAAATTATGAGAATATTTTATTAACAAAACAATTCAATACATAATCTAATAAATTAATGCATGCGCAAATCATTGTAAAGAAACTTGAGCAGATGAATGCTTCAATCAAAATGCTTGCAACATTTGTTAAGGTTTTTTTCCCCATATGATATAGAGATCGAACAACAAATTTTTAAAGAACTTTGTTTATTAATTCCAATTTTTTTTTACATTGATTTATAAATGCATTCATTTATTAATTTTTTTAATGACTGAAAAAATAAAGCAATAATATTTTATGCCAGCGGGAAAATTTTAAGATGTTTTGATTTAAATGTCCATGAATAAAATTGTATTGAAACACAATCATGCATAATCATTTATGAATAGACTGTAGATGCTTTCAGTCTATATATAATAGCATGATGTGACACTGTTTTAGGTGTTATGTATTTACCTGATGATAATAATTTGTTTATATTTTACTAACAGTATGTATCATCATAACAAAACAACAATAACAAAAGTATAAATTATGAATGCAAATGGAGAGAATAAATTACTTTATTATGAAATTAAATTCAAACTCTTGTTTATTATGCAAGGATACTATAGTAATACTAAAAGAATACAGTATAAATCTGTTACCAAAAAATGTACTCAGTACGATATTACCCCTCACAGAAATACAATCATTAATTTTATTACCATTATCAGTTTAACAATCACTCATAAACAAATACAGTTATTCTAAGTCTCAAAAAAATAAAAATAAAAAAGTTAAAAAGGAGTTTTGTGGTGACTACAATGTACAAACAAACTCAATCAATAAATACATTCATATTTATTCAAAACTTGTCTTTGAGATTGCTTTTTAACATTCTTTGTTTATCCTTTTGACTTCTACTATGAATCTTCTACTATGAACTTCAGTTTTTTTAAATGCATCAATATTTTGTTTAATTGTGATTACCTATTATAATCTATCTTTAGCCACATTCTACAAAAGTAAAGTAAGTGTACAAAAAATAAGTAGATACTACCTTATATATAAATAGTGCTCAAATTCATAATAATATATATTTTTTATGAAAGTCTGTTGATATTGATTCACTCCAAATGCCAACGAGAATAAAAGTATACACTTACGGTAATAGATTTAATATTGTCACATCCAGAAAATTGAAGAAAATATCACTTCATCTTATAATCTTGCCATCATACTTTCAGAAACAAACTTTCTTTTATTCCAGTGCTATCATCTATTGTAGCCTTGAGTACTTAATAGATATTGGATGCTAAATAAATCCACATTCATTGATACTCTACCTATATTCCCCAGGCTAGTTTCTAGCTTATAGTTTTCATCAGTGTGAAGAAACTTTGAGCACACTAAATTCAGATCCAAGTTCATCAATGCCAAAGGCCATAGGTTAAAAACTAGTCTGACGGTATGAATAAAAAATAGCATTGGATATAGATTTAATTAGCTCTGCCATATAGCATCTATAATCTAGATGATGCCTTATAAAAGAGACTGATTCTGAAAATGATTGTCTAAACTGGTGATAAGTGATATTCATATTTTCAGAATCTCATAAAGTATTCTTATATAAGTTTGATCCCAATAATTTTATATAATCACAATACAGATGATATTTTACTCTACAATATATTTAGCAAAATATCAAATTCTGTATCAATTTAGTATGTGCTGTCTGTCATTTTTATTTACAAGGAGCTCCTAAACCATGGCTGATACAACCATGTGATAAAAGATGTCAGATAATCAATTGATACAAGAATTCCAATATATTGTACAATATACTTTAAAAATTGCAATTTTCATTAAAAAAAAAAAAAAATTTCATAGAAATAAGCATAATCAAGTGACCCCCCCCTCCCCCCCAAAAAAAAAACCTCCAAATAACTCTCAAATTTAAATATCAAAAATATTAGTAAATCACACGGCCAAAAAAAAAAAAATTAATATCAAAAAAGAATATTTAACAATTATTAGTAATTAGAAAATAAGAAAAATTAGTGTAATAAAAAATTAAAAACAATACTAAAGTATTTTACTTTTAAAATAGCATATGAAATGTACAGTAGCAAAATAAAGTATTAATCCAAGATAATAATAAAAAATACTAGCATCATCAAAGCACTTATAAAATCACAGTTTAGCAAATATTAATAAATAACTGCTTACAGGGAAAATATATTAAAATCACTTTTACAATTAAATAAACTTGGGTTCAAAAATTACTGAACTAATTTACTATATTTTCTGTAATTCTCAAATATAATGAAAACACTATGCATATTTTGTTAAATGCAAAAAAAAAAAAGATCTTTTGCAGAACAAAACAAAAAAAAATGCAATAGGTGGATAATTTCAGAACTAATATTTTAGCAAATTAAGAAAACTCTCAAGTCAAAACACAAGGCAGAGATTTTACAAGAAAAATATGGTTCCACCTTCCTATCTACTTAAATGTATATATAAATAAGCCAGCCTCAAGCATTTTGACCTAAGAGTGAGAAGCTTTAAACACTTTCATATTTAATTCACTAAATATTATATATAAATAAACAATGTGAAATCTTTCAATTTACTATGAAGTAATTTTCAAATCCGGCGCATCTGACAAAGGTTTCAGCCTTTCACGTTATTATTATATAATCTGCTTGCACTTAATATTATTAATATATTTACATTTAAAGAGAAAAACAATAGAATATAGGGAGGGTAGATAAATGGATGGATGATAGATAGATGAATGAGTGAAACAATAAATTGATAAACAAATGGAGACATAAATAGAAAACTATAGATAGTTAGATAGAAAGCTAGATACATAGATAAATAGACAAAATAAGTAAATGAATAGATAGATAGGTATGTAAGTAGACAGTCATCATCAACCATTATCAATCCACTGCAGAATGAAGGTCTCTCCAAGTTCAATCCATCTCCGATCTTTAGCTTCTCTTCTCCACATCACCCCTGCACACTTTCTTATTTCATCAATCCATCTCACATATGGTCTCTTTCTGAGTCGTTTACAATCTCTTGGAATCCAATTTAAGATTTCAATTGTCAATCTATTATCATCTCTTTAGCAATATGTCAAGCCCAACTCCACTTCAGTCTTTTAATTTTTTCAATGAGAGCAGTAACACCTGTTTGTTCTCTTACCCATATATTGTGTTTTTGATCTCTTCTTGTTACTCCCAACATGCATCTCTCCATATTTCTTTGAATGGTCTGAAGTATCTGCATTCTTTTATTAAGTATCCAAATCTCAGATCCATAAGTAAGAACTGGTTCAACATATTTATTAAAAACCTTCCTTTTCAAACACATAGGCATATTTCCTTTTAGTATCAAGTTATTTCTACCAAAAGCATTCCAACCAAGTTTAATTCTATGATTAATTTCATCCATCATGTTTCCATCTGTATTAATAATCTGAGCAAGGTATAATTGAAATTAATGGTTTGAGGCTGAAGTAAATAGATAGTTAAAAGAAAGATAGGCAGGTTGGTGGATAGGTAGATAAACATATCGAGACAGAAGATTAGTTATACATGTAGATAGTAGGTAGACAGATAGTGGATGGGTGGTTGACTAGATAGTGTTAAATAGATAATTGGATACATAAATAAAGAGATAGGTAAAAACCAGATAAATAAGCGGATAGATAGATAGATAGATAAGACATAAAGAGATAGATATGTATGTAGTTAGATAGGTAGGTATACAAATAAGTAGATAGTTAAGCGATACACTGGGAATAGACAGTTAAATAGATGGTGAATACATAAATAAATAGGTAGGTAGAAAACCAGATAAATAGACAGGTATATAGATAAACATATAGGGAGGTAGATATATATATACAGATAGACAGTAAATAGATAATGAGATAGAGAGTGGCAAAAGATACATAGATGGGTATGTAGATAAATAGAGAGAGAAGTAAAAAATAGATTGATAAATATGTTAGGCTGAAAGATAGATAGCTAATAGTTGAATGAATGAGTAGATGACTTGTTAGATAAATAGATGAATGGTTATTTTTTCCCCCACTTTAATTTCTTTTTTACCAACGTAATGCAAAGTGTTTGACTGAAACTTTTTATTTTCGTTCACTACTAACAT
Source organism: Epiperipatus broadwayi (assembly GCA_028023455.1). Lineage (NCBI taxonomy): Eukaryota > Metazoa > Onychophora > Udeonychophora > Euonychophora > Peripatidae > Epiperipatus > Epiperipatus broadwayi. The sequence continues at coordinate 8,285,230 of JAQFVV010000025.1, read as the reverse complement.
CACTGAGATCAAAGGTGAATCCTTGTGAATGTCAAGGATATTCCCACTAAATTTTTTTTATCTCCATTTTAATATTCTGCATGTGTTTGGCAATGGAACATAACTTTGCACATTTTCAGGTAATAAAATATATTTTTAAATGTAGTGTAATGTGTTTTTTTTTAATATAGTGTAATATGTTTTATAATTTTATTTAATATACAAAAACTTACATTTTATTAATAGTTAATAGTAATTTGTTGTTTTTGGGGTCAAATATTATTTACTAAAACACTGTTTTTGAAAATCTCCGCCTCCTGCTTTTCTTTTTGTCTGCAAAGGTTTTTATTTTTATTTTTTTAACAAAATATCTATAATAGTTTTGATTGCAATATTTGATAATTATAGGTAACATATATTTTTATTGGAGACCACCATAAAATATGTACCTGTTAAGAAAATATTTTTGATGAAATATCAAATTCTATTCTGCCATGGGTTTTTTCCCTTCATAGGTTAGTTTAGTAATTTTTAACCATGTTCATTTAATTGGAAAAATAATTTTAATATAAGCAATTATTTACTTTGTTAAATATTAATATTTTCTAAATTATGTTTCATTTAAGTGTTTGATTATCTTGATCTAGTAATTTATTTTGCCTTTGTACAACATTTAATAAGCTATTTTTTAAAATGCTTTACTATTGTTTTTAAATTTTTTTTTATTACATTAATTTTTTGGTCATTTCATAATTATTGATATTTGATTTTGAGAATTATTTGATTTTTTTTTATCAAATAATTATGTTAATATTTTGATCATTCCTTTTGATATGTCATATTTTAAAAGTAAAATACTTTACCATTGTTTTAATTTTTTTATTATCATTTTTTAATTACTAATACTTGCTAAATATTCTTTTATGATATTTGATTTTCTTTTTTTTTTTTTTTTGGCGATGTGATTCGCTAATTTTTTTGTCATTTCTTTATTATTATTTAATATATAGGGTATATGAGCACAGACTTTCACACGACCCACCACTCTCCACACTATCACTGATATACTTGAACACATATATGTTGAAAAGATAAATAAACACTAATATACGTATTTCATGCTAAACCAGCAATCATCAGTTGGTTCACATTACCATCTCTACACATATAAGCTATAAGTGCTCAGATATATATTAAGATAGCCAATCCTCACACTCCAATGGACAGGCTTCAATCCACTTCATACTCCAACTCTTCAATCATTCATTCAATTGAAAATCTGATGATGGAATGCTCAAAGGCCACCCTGAGGCTGAGATTCTTGTCACACCCATGTTTATTATTATTTGTGATATTTGATTATGAGAATTATTTGATTTTTTAGTCATATGATTATACTTATTTCTATGAATTTTTTTTTTGATGAAAATTGCAATTTTTTAAGTGTATTGTACAAAATATCTAATCTTTTTTGTATCAATTGGAGGGAGATTATCTGACATTTTTTAATACTTGGTTCTGTCAACAGTGATTTTGAAACTTCCCTTGAAATAAAAATGGCAAAAAATACAAATTAAATTAACACCACAAATTCTCTATAAAATTTATTTAATTGAAGTAGTTATTCGTATGCATAATTTGGTGCAATGATAGATAGGCAGTCTGAAGCTCAAGAGTCCATGGATCCAGTTTGTCAGGTTCCATTGCTTAAGCTTCTTATGATCTCTTAGACAATAGCACATTTGATTATATATATAATAAAATAACTTGTTAAATGGAACACACTGGAGTATATATTATTAATGAAACATTTGATCTTTCCCCCTCAAAATATGATTTATTAACATAATATTAATCTTTGAATTTACATGTTATATGTAGTGATATACAAGATTCAAACTATGATTTACAATGCAGAACTTGATTTACCGAGTGAAGAGAAAAACCTTGAACTGTATATGCATATATCTTGCCATTCATAGCTTTTCTCATAGTTTACTAAGTAACCCCTGACCTTAATGGCAACTAGATAGATCACAGCTACCAAGAATCACATCATCTCCACCACCCGGAAGATGAGAAAGTGAAAACCCATACTAATCCCTGCAGCAACCACATCCCCCCCCCCTGCTAAGGACTAGGAACCAGGCCTTGGGGTATTTGCAAAGCTCAGACTCTCTCATCCAATGCCATTACTAATCCCCACAGCACCCAGATCCCCTCCAAAACCCAGGCTTGAGAGACCTTCCAAGCACCAGACCCTGTCAATCCAGATGGCAGAGATGAGTGACACAGCATCCCCGATTTGAAGTTTAAACCATAGTAGAACTCTCTGGCCTGAGTCACCCAAGCATGAGATTCTCTCATCCTCACAGCCAAGACAAGCAATGCTGCAGCACTAATCAAAAATGTAAATCTTATATGCTTACATCATATGCCATCTACAGATTATCACATAGTCTAATAACCAACATATGAATCACATAGAGAACAAAGAGATTAAAGCCACAATGCATCACGTCATCTCCACTGCCCCGAAGATGAGAAAGATGAAACCCGTACTAATCCCCATAGCACTCAAATCCCAGCACCCCCCCCCCGTAAGAACCAGAGTTCAGGCCTCTGGAATCTTCCCAAATAACATTGATCTTTAATTTGTTAAATGAAGCACATTGGAGTTACACTGTCCAATGATTATACAAAAATCTATAGCATATACTCAGTTACGCCTTTTGATCTACAAGACTAAAATATTTTCGATTACTCTTTATAGAAAAAAATGCCACCTTTCCCCCTCGCGTTATTCAAATACAACTACTGTATTATATAATTTATATCAAGTCTTTTTATTTTTAGTCTAATGTAAAATGATTTAATTTCAAAGAAACTATTCTTCAGTCAAAATATAATTAGAAGAAAATCTTCAAATAATTTTATTGGAAAATAATTTTACAAAACAAATCAATAAACTTTATTACATAATCGCTGAAACGATGATCACAAAGCACGTAGGTCTAGGCAGAGTTTCAGTAACAACAGCTAATTTATAGTCTTTCTGGCTACGACGAAATCATAAATCTAATTTGTAAACTTTTAACAACGCGACTTTTTTTAATTAAATGACAAAAGTTTTTATTTTTATTAATAACTCGATTGCAAGATTACTAATAGCTATCTTCACAAATATATACGTAAACCCTGCTTAGTTAGATGCGTGGTAGAATCGGAATCTTAAGGTTCATTGATCGCGCTCCTAATTAGTACTTCCGGCGCTAGAGCTCCTCAGCAATAAATCATTCGAATATTTATTTCATCATATGTATTTATTTCATTATGTGTTTTTATTAATTTCATTTATTTTAATCATCATAGCATAGCCTTCACTAATTTTATACCAAAAACCATATCTCTTACATGATTATTTTTTCTTTTCTTCTTACCCATTAAGTCTCTTTTAGCATATTTTTCGTAAATCCTCTATATTGAAATATATATTCATTCTAGTTCTAGCTGTATTTTTACATTGGACTATTTCCATCATCTAAAATGTGTGTTGAAAGTCTTTAGAAAAGTTTAATTTTAGTTAAATATTCCAAATGCATTCAACTGTTAGTAATATCACAGCAAACAAATGTTAGTAATATCACAGTAAACAGGTTAGTATATGCACTAACTGTCAGTAAAATCACAGCAAACAGGTTAGTGTATGCACAAAGTTTCGAGAGGTATTTTCTCACCTCTTCTTCAGGTGTTGCTGGCCTGACCAGTGACAGTACTAGCATGGGATTCGAACCTGGGTCCTTAGATTCTTGATAATTGAACTTTAAGGTAACGCTCTAACCAACATGGCTCAGTTGGTTAGAGTATTACCTTAAAGTTCAATTATCAAGAATCTAAGGACCCAGGTTCGAATCCCATGCTAGTACTGTCACTGGTCAGGCCAGCAACACCTGAAGAAGAGGGGAGAAAAATACCTCTCGAAACGTTGTGCATATACTAACCTGTTTGCTGTGATTTTACTGACAGTTAGTGCACATACTAACCTGTTTGCTGTGATATGATTAACAGTTGGTGCATATACTAACCTGTTTGCTGTGATATTACTAACAGTTGAATGCATTTGGAATATTTAACTAAAATTAAACTTTTCTAAAGACATTCAACACATATATTAGATGATGGAAATAGTCCAATATAAAAATACAGCTAGGAAACCATCATCACAAACCTTCAGACAAACACTCATTCTAGTTCTCTTTCTTTCACAATTTGCCATACTTTTTAAAGATTTTTGCATTCCTTATTACACTTTTTCAAACTTATTCCTTCTATTCTCCATCAAATCCACATCTTTAAACTTTCTAATATGTTCATGTAAAGCTACAATCAAACATAGCATTCAATTTGTAATGGAATGGTTAGTCAGCCATGAAATCATGTGATGCTTAATAATTGGAAATATTTATTTGTGTTCCACAAACATTCAAGCCTCTTCCAGCATATCTTTTATAATTCCTCTGCTTAAAAATACATGTTCAAATCAGTTCCACATCTTTTGCATAATTTTCTCAAAAAAAGTTCTTTGAACATATTTTTTAACATTTTTGAATTTCTAATTATATTCTTTCAATTTATTCCTTTTATTCTCCTTCAAATTTGCAATTCTAAACCTTCTAAGTTGTTCATGTCTCTGTATTATATAAAGTTGTTTATTTTAATCATTCAAGGTATCATGTGATATTCAAGTAGTTAGTGCAGTGGATTCTAAAAGCTGAAATCTTCATTTATTACGCTGTTGGCACATCCAGCGTTCAAACTTCTCATTAGCTTTCAAGCAACAAAGGCATTTGATTATTTTATTTATGGTGAGCATTGAGCTTTGATTCACAAATCTTTAGCTCTTCAATCTATTATTTGCCTACTATGGTAAATCATACATAACTCTTTTACTTAATCTGGTTTCAGTGAATTATACAATAACAACCTAACATTATTAAAAGCTTATTTATTTATAACCTTTTCAAATAAATTTCAGTCTAAGGTTTACTTTAATTTTTCCTTCTCGCCAATTTATTTTAATTGCTTACTTCATTTACATTTATTTTCATTTCCAAAATTTCTTCAATTTTTATCAATCCCACACAACACTTTGTTAAGCTCATCACTGTTATGTACAAATACTCCCTGTTTAAACACCTCATCTAAACATATATTGAATACATAAATTGGTATTCATATTTGATTAACTGTTACAACAATGTAAAAATATTTCTAAATGGCATAATGAATTAGGGATCAAGGTGTGATAAAGGTTTAATTGAATTTTAATTTGAATCAATTAAAAGTAAAAACGTCATCTTACCAATGGCTGTCTACTCTTTTCAATTAAGTATTTAATATTTTGAATGTAACAGAGGAAAACTTTGGTTTATTAAAAACAAAACAAATCCATTATCAGTTAGTGATAAAACAAAACAAATCCATTATCAGTTAGTGATAACATATCTTCAGTAACTTCTAGCTTGGATGGCTTTCACTTTGAGAAAGTGAGCTACCTTTATCTTAGCAACTTTTTAAGTAAAAAAGTGATTTTACATAATGCAGTATAGACTACAATATGCTGCAGCAGCTTTTAACAAGTTAAAAGGTCATGTATTTCATCACAGAAAAATAACTACTGCAACTAAATTAATTGCATGAAGAGTGATTGTTTTGCCTAATTTATTGTATGGAATTAAGATTTCACTCTCTATTGGCATTAGAAAAATTTCATGTAAGGAAGATCCATAAAATTCTTAAAACACAATCTCAAAATTATAAAACCAATCAATATTTTTCAGTTTGCTGTATAAGAATATTACAAAAGCTACTATTTGTATGTAAATGGATTATGTCTTGTACATGAGGGGTCAAAGTGACTTATGGTCAACATGGGTAGAATGAGAAGGTTGGTACCAATGTGGGCTTTGAGCATTCCATCATTCAGATTTTGAATGAAATGGACAGCTGAAGAGTTGTGGGGTGGAGTGGATTGAAGCCTGTCCATTAAAGTATGAAGATTGGCTATCTTAATATAAGCTGATCATTGACTGTATATATGTGTGATGATTATCTGGACCAACTGATGAGTGCTGGTTTAGCACGAAATACGATATTGATGATTGTTTATCTTTTTGACATGTGTGTGATCAAGTGTGTCAGCAGTATGAGAATAGTTGAGGGTTGTGTGAAAGTCTGAGTTCAAACCCCTATATATTACATATTGGAGTGCAGGTGTGAAAAATTCTGTACTGTAGAAAAAATTCATATATTAAAATCTGCTATTGTAAAATCAAATCTCCATTAGATGAAGGATGTAAAATACATGAAAAATAACAGAATTTATAAAAAAAATTATGGTGAATTTTCAAGAGGAGACACTATATATGTTATAAAGGCTATCTTAAACATACTTTAGAGAAGTGCAATTTTGGTTATTTCTATTGGGAAGAATATGGCTGAGGACAGAATACAGTGGAGAATTAAAGACATGGTGTTGATTTGATTCAAAAAGAAAAGTTTGCTGCAGAAAAAGTTTAAAGACAGTATGGCAAAATATCAAATAAAAAGAATTAACAGACTAGCATGTTTTATATGTGGACATATATTGTGACTCATACACTGTCTGCACTGTATAATTATTGCAAAACTCATCTCTCGTTCATTACTACTTTCGTCTTGTTTCTTTTTTCTTGGAATAGTATTATTCATATGCATAGCTGTTAATGATAATGTACATTATGTAAGAGATATCTTTATGACAAATGTTTAATCATAAGGTCATTTTAAAATTTATGAGTGAACTCTAACTGCTTAAAATAAAATTTAAAAAAAAAAAACAGTCAATGGTTTTATTGCTTGAGAATTCATAAGAAGTTCAAGTGCCAGGAGTGTCAGAACTGGAATCAATCTAAGGACTTTATACTCTACAGTCTGACATTCTACCACTGCACTAAACTATTAATGTCTAAAACAAATTGTGCTAAGATAGCATCAAATGATGAAAAATACTATCAACCATAATTAGAAATATGTCATGCTTCATCATAGTGAGGTATCACTTTAATTACTAAATCTTCAACAAAATACATATCTCCTGATTAGTTTCCGGTATTAAGTTTATAGTAGATGATTCTAGGATAGAGTGAAGAGGTTGCTCTTAGAAGTATGTGACAAAGTTACATGATATTGTTGATAACATCTGTCATAAACCTAAAGATTTTTTTTTTAAAAAAGAAACTGTCCTAGTGACATATTAATATAAGTGAGTTGACTTGATTCAAAACCTTGTTGTTGTTTTTTTAATTTCCAAGATATTAACTTAAATAGTACAAAAAAGTAAAATCTGATTGCCAGATGAATAACTGTGCCAATTCCAGATCTGATTTTAAACTTCACTTATGAAAACAAAATCCAGAAGCTTGTCTGTAGATGGTGATTTTATAGCACTGTATTATTTTAATGCTTATTGATTATGCAGTCTTACTGTATATACAGTTAAGAGTAAAATAACTGCTTTTGAAAACTATAATATTGGGAACCCGTGTAAAATCTTTTGAACTCAAAAGTTTTGAATATGTATCACAAGACTTGTTTTTCTATGGTTTAATGCAGTGATAGTCTACCAAACTCTGGAGTATGAGATCTTGGATTTATTCCAGTACTGATACTTCTTATGAGCTTTTAAGCAATAAAGCTATTCAATTTTTTGACTTTACTTTGCTTAGTTTAGCATAACGATAGAGTGACAGATTCTGAAGCATAAAATCCAGGGATTGATTCCCATGCTGGCATTTCCAGCACTCACACATTTTATAAACTCTTGAACAATAAAGCCATTCAATTATATTTTTTATTTATGAAGACCTGCAAAAGATCAATAACTGACTACGTTAAGATGGAGTAGAAAGCAATAAGGAAAAACACAGCTAACCACAATAATAATTTCCCAATTTAAAAAGTATTGAAAGCTATTTAGAAAAATGTTAAGCCCTATGAATTCTATCATAATATTCACCAAATTTTAATAAATGGAACATTGTGATATTATTTTCCTATGACATATTATTAGTAGTCAAGCAACTATCATCTGTTGTTATGCGAATGATATTCTATATATTCATAACATTTTAAACAGTAATTGGGATAATAAAAAAAAAAAGCTTCCCCCATGGATATACCTGCTGTGCTAATTGTGGCCAATGACATCCTGTATTGATCCTTTTATATGAAAGTTTGTAATGATGGTATCTTAATAGTAATTATATATTGTCCTATTTCCATCAAATAATATTGTTAAATATCTTTAAAAATATTCAAATTTATCATGCTCAAGCATACAGGTTAGTGGATGAGATGTTTGAAATGGTATTCTTCTTCTTCAGAAATTGCTGACCTGATCAATAATTGTATTAGCATGGGAATCAAATCTGGGATCTTTAGATTCATGAATATTGAATTTAAGGTGCTGCTCTACCCAACTATGAAATTTTGTCAAAGGCATCAATCAGTAGGCATTTTATATACCTATTCTATACAAGTTCTCCTCATTTCTCCACTTTTTCTTACAGGAAAAATTAACAATTAGTTTCTAGCCATGAATTATAACACTAGAATGACTTATAAAGTTATTTGCCACTGTCATATGAACACCTTTCAATTTTCATCTTATAGGTTCATTGGTACATGCATGGTCTGCTACTTTAGATATATCTGTTTTTCCTCTAATCATCAAAGATCATAAAAAAATACTAAGGAGCAAAACAAATATAAAAAATCAATGCAAAATAAATGAATGTCAACAAATAAAGATACAGACATTCTTTATGACATGATGCTGAAAAAAAATACAGATTTCAGTATAAGACCAGAAGTATAATTATTAAATAAAAAGTATGGAACTTCAGATGTACTAAACTTAAACTCAGGAGTTATAACCATGAAGAAATTTCTATGTAGATTGTGAAATGCCAATAATAACATCACAAGATTTTCTCATATGCTTCCAGGAATCAGTTCACCATTTTCAGCACCATCAACTGTTTAAGTTTCAATAATCAATGATCAGTGAATACTCAATTGTATAAAAGAATAATATCCATTTAATCCAGCTTTGAATTTTATCCTCACTGATGAAAGCAAAAGCTAGAAACCAGTATAAAAATATTATAGCAACTATGATATCTGGTATAAATTGGTTATTCAAGCTTACAGTAGATGTTTCTAGAATAGGATAAAGAAATCAGCTCTTGATATGAAATATTTAGAGGTTAAGATATAATTAAATTACATGTAACAATAGAACCATTCTACTTTTTCAGTTATACTATCATTAGCTCAACTTATTGTTATATATTAATCATCACAAATGACAAATGATTTATAATTTGCTCTGAATTAACTTAAATGTACAACTCACCAGAAGTAACAACTACAAACCAAAATTAGTAATTTAAGAGATTTTCAGTATATTGTAATATAACATTGGTGTTAATATTAATGAAAAAGTTACAAGCATTTGCTGTAAAGATCAAAGTTAAACCTCTATAACATCATGTGATCTTTTCTTATGCTTCTGTTAACACAGTAGCAGCTTTCTCCATACAATATGGTCAAACTTGTGCAAGCCAAAGTAATCAATGGATGCTACAAGGTTAGTGCATCAAATCTTTACCTAGTACCTATTCATCCATTATCCCTGGATTAGTTTCTAACTTATGGCTTTCATCAGTGATGAACCTTAGATCTAAATGCAGTGCTATCAAATCAAAGGTTTCTCACTGATGAAAGCTACATGCTACAAACTAATCTGGGGATGTTGGATGAATAGGCACTAGATATGGATTTTTAAGCACTAATCTTCCTCATCCACCGATTATTATGGCTTACACTAGGTGACAATATTATATGGTAAAAGTTGCTAAAGATCAAAGTTCATAGCTTGATATTATTGCTACTGCATTTATCATTCAAACAAATTATTCTTTTAAAAAGCCTGTAGGTTTTTTTATTTATTTTAGATTATTAATTTTTTATTCATATGACACTCAGATACACTTTGCCAATCTTTTCACTAATTGAAATAAAAAAATATCTAAGGCAGTTTTATTAGATGGTGCTGACCGTTATTTTCATACAATCCATATAGTCAATGGGCAATAATTGTTTGTAAATAAAGCAGAGGTGTCTAATAAAGTGAAAGAATATATTATTAAAACATTTTTATTAAAAAAAAGTATCCATAAGTAACTAAAGCATGTTTAAAGGTCTATTAATTTCAATCAAAAAGATGTTTGTTAGGTAGTAATAAAGTTAGAGTTCAGATGTGTCAAATTAATTGATTGTAAATAGAATAGATATCAGCACTCTATAATGAATAAATTTCATTGGTAAGAACTTTTATTAGAAAAACCATATTAAGGAGGTGGGTGTCCAAAAATTAATCCAATCTCTAAATTATTTAATTTATGGATAATCTCTACTTTTAAGTTAAAATTCAAATAGTGGTTGAAGAAAAAACATTTTTTGGGTTTTAGCGCATTGCTCATAGAATTAAGTAAGAATTATTGTTTTATAAAATATTTTAGATATATATTATTTTTTAGTTATCGAATACTTTGCAACAGATTTTTATAACTAACTATTCATATTCAAATTTAAAAATTACGAATGTAAACAATGTTGCCATGTGTCTAGTATTAGAAATGAAATATATCGCACTTTAAAAATCAAATTATTTATAAGATTATTTTATTTATGAAGACAGAATTTTTAAAAAAGAAATTTTAGTTAAACAAATATAAACCACATAGTTTGCATCTAAGAAAACAAACAAAGTAATATTATGTTTTGAAATTTGACCCAAACACTCTTAGGCTGGACAACCCTGAAATATTTTATTATCATATTGCAGTCATCAATATCTAACATGTGTACAAAATTTGAAAAAAATTCATTTGATAGTAGATTAAAAATCAGTTATTAGATTTGATCCAAATAAACAAACAAATAGAATTTCTATGTTAAATAAAAATGTTTTAAAAAAGATTGGTTTTTACATTAGTGTCAAATGAGGAAAAAATATAATAACCAAAGCATGTTTAAAGTTCCAATCAATGAAATATTTGTTAAGTAATAGGATTAATAAGACCAGAGATTAAGAATTTATACATTATATTTCAATCACTTAAACATAATGCAATTAGAATGAAAGAAAAGTTTTGTTTAGGCATTGCATTATCAGGCTGAAGCTGTTTTTCTCTAATCTTCTTTGCTCATCTTGTTAGCATAATATATATATATATTGTGCCCTTGTCTGTAGATCATAGGTAGGGTAGAAAGGTCAATTATGAAAAAAATTTTAAATTTTAAGTTATATTTAAGTGATATAAAAGTACTAATAGATTTGTAATACAATTTTAAGCTAAAATACCTAACAGATAACAGTATAATAAAGTATTTTAAAAAGTAAACAGTTAAATAAAGTTTTAATATCATTTTATGTTGTGAAAGCTGGCCATACAAAATAACAAGCTATAGACAGTTAAAATTATAGTAATGATTAGAATATAATATTTTCAGAATTAATAGTTTAAATAAATGAAAGATAATATTATAATTAGTCAAAATTAATAGGTATAATTTTATTAATAAACTTCGGATGGTGAGAATTATATTTGGTCCTATAAGTTTCAATTTATTTTTCAAAATTTTAGAAAGTACATTAGTTTTTAATTTAAACCGAGACATAAATAAAAGATTATTTTGTAAAGTGAATAGACACGTGATCTATATTACATCTTTCACCACACACACACTTGGTAAATAATAATAAAGTTTGTGAATTTAAAACTAGATATAATTGTCATCCATCATTAAAATTAAAAGTTAAAAATGTTATATATTGTCTTAATAATTATTTTAAAGATCAAAAAATAAGTTTATCAAACTATAATTTAATTTAATAATATTAAGTTAAAATAATATTCCAGACATTACGTCATAAATATTTATTTAAAAGTACAATTTATTATCCCAAAATAGAATGACTAATATTGTTATAAAAACAAATATTGACCAATCAGGATTTAAATTGCAAGAAAAAAATCTAAGATAGACAGAAGCGGAGACAATGTGAAAGTTGAAGAGGACGTAACCTTTTGAATTCTTGTAACATCAAAGCTGAAAAAGTAGTTTAAATTTATAAATTAATAATTATTCTAAGTTAGTCTTTAACAGATAATATAATCTTTATCCAGAAAGATGATTTGCTAATTTCTACGTGATCTTACCAGTGGATTTATTCAAATTTGACCATTCATACTACAGTAAAGATGGAAATACCAAAAATAATAATTGAAATAATTATTGAAAAAAAATGAATGAAAATTTATAAGTTTTATTATTGTGCTCAACCAGAAACTAAATCCTATAACCTAAAAAAGAAAAGTAATACAAAGAAGATTGTGAAAATATAAGAAAGAAAATATTTACTGTTGAGAGAATCTTATGAAACATTTTTTTATAAGTACTTAAAACTAAGTCATATTTCCCTATGAGAAAAATCATGTATTGTTCAAGTAAATATAAAGAGAATGAGGAAGAAAAATAGATATATTAAAGGAAAACATTATTTAAAAATATAATTTCCAAAAGTAAAAAGTAGAGAAAAGTCATAGTCTATATAAAGTGCTATATAAATTTACTAAGAGGAACCTAGATTTTATCTCATAATAGAAAAAAGAAAATATATTTAAATGGAAGAAATATTTTTAAACAGAGATAAATTAATCACTAAAGGAGAAAATGATCCAGGAAATAAGGAAAAATTTATTGATTTTTAAGATAAAGTACAAGTGATCGAGGAAAACCAACCGCGGGGAAAAAATTAGCAGACTATATAAAGGAGATATCAAGAATAAGTGGGGAAAATATGAAGAAAACTAAGGATCATCGTCTAAGAAGAATTAATAAACATAATTAAAATTTTCAATAGAACATTAAGTGACTAAAGAAAATAAAGTATATTTTTTTATTTAGCTTTGCAAGGAACGATTTTCCAAGCGAATCCAACAAAGATGTATTAAATATAATTTTAATATTTTTTTATTGTATTTAAGTATAAAATTTGAATTAGTTAGGAAACATATAAACATAAATTTTATAATAGTTATAATTATAATATGACTAATGGAATGAGAAATATTAATAATAAATAAAATTTATAAAATTTAAATACCTACTAGAAGTCCTGGAATGGAGAAGTTTACAAATACGATCCAGAGGATAGAGATCGTTGGTAATTTTAATATTATTGGTAATATGTAATGTAATTTTTTTTATAGGTCATCTATTAATGAATGAGGTATGAACGATGTTAAAAGTTATAAGTACACATTTATCCAACACAAACATATATTTGGTAGTAAAATTTAAAAATATAGCAATAAATAATCTAAAATAATTAATAATAAGTAACATATTATTTGTTTTTTTTTTATTTGAAAATATCCAAATAGTTTAGAACAATAGAGATAGAAATGTAGAAGTATAGTAAAGAATTTTTTAAGAATGCGTATGTTATATTAAAAATGAATTTTATTATTATTAGCAAGATAGACAAAGAATTTGATGTAATGTAGAGGAATCTGAAGAAATCAGTCAGATAGTGACTTGGGAGTACTGATATCAAAGGAAACCAAGAGGATGTTTTATTGAAATATAAGGAATGAAATATGGGGACATAATAATTTGGTGATGTATAGATAAGCTATAACTGACATATATTCTGGATGTCTTTACATATCTTTACTTTTGTGGTGAAAAAAGTACACCTTCCAATATTAGAAGATAGACAGATAAAGCACTCTTATGCGCCTTAATTCACTGTATGATGTCGGTTTTATAAAGGATAATATCTTTTTTGAGACTATATCTTTATCTTGTTTATGAATAATCGTCAGGGAGATAATTTTATGAGACAAAGATAGAAAGGAAGCTAGATATTAGTTATGTAAGAATAGTTGTTTACTAGAGTAAAGTAGAATTGTATAAGTCCAAAGTGAAAGTATCAGTATTATAAAAGATGGAGAATCATATGATATAATTTATAAAGAAAAAAAAACTTTAGAATTAAGTTTTAAAGAAGAATAGATTTTAAAATATGTAGTGATATTTTAAGAGGAGAGATATTTGAAATTTAAAATGTATAATAAATTATTGTAAGGGGTGGATGACGTTAATTGCTATATAAAACTAGGAATAGGACAATAATTCGAGATAATTATTATATGATCGATGATAAAACTGAAATCAAATTGTCATAAGGATTAAATTCTGTAGGATTCCATACTAACAAGAATATAATTAGAATTTTGTAATTTTTGTATGATTTTACATAAAAGTAAAGATTTTATAGAAATATAAACCTGAAGTTATAAGGATATAAATGTCAATGAAATTTTAATAGCTAAATTTGTGTATTAAACTAAGCTCAAAGTATTGAAAATAATATATGGAAATATAATTTTTGTAATTATTATGGTAAAAGGGTAAAATAAAATTAGATAATAGTGTTAAGAATCAACGGAGAAATAAAGAGTTGTAATAAGTAGATAGGGATATCCGGTAAATATGTACAAATGTTATGTATAATGTTAATAAAAGTTATAAAATTTTATTAGTAAGCTTTCTTGGTTTTGTCCTACACATGAAAAGCATGAAATCACAACACGTTTATAATTAAAATATTTAAGATTTGCACAAAATAAATAAACATTAGAATTTTAATATTTATTTTATTTTATTTACGTAAGAAATGAAGTATAATTAGAACAGAAGGATAACTGATTGCCACAGTATTTAAGTAAAATATATGCGAACGTTACCACATAACTTTTGATTATCGGATTGATAAATATTACCACGAGAATATTTAATACATCTAGAAAGAAAAGAGGATTGTATTACTCTATTATTGTCATTGTTATTATTAATTAGTTATTCTTTACGTAGTGAATTATGACATAAAATTCCCTTATCATAATTTGCTATGGCAATATAAAATCAGTTTTAATTACAATTTATAAACTGGGATTTAATTATTTACTTACTTATTGATTTATCTATTTGATTTGAAATGATTAGATCAATTTAATTTATTTTATTTAATTAATTTATTTTATGGAGCTAGATTTTTTTAAAAGTATTAAGATATGATACTGCTTTTCCTTGTGCTCGGTCTCTGGAAATAATAAAAGATATTTACGTTGATTTATTTCATAGACACGACTAGATTTTATGAAATTCTGAGCTAGCGATTGTTTTATTTAAATCATAATAATATGTTTGATAGACTGAGCTAAAGAACCCGGAATTATTATTAATATTAATTGTTATTGACCGGAAATAAATAAGTAAAGAAAATCCGGAATAGTTAGTATATTCTTAGCATGTTGTTATTATGATGGAGCAAGAGAAGGGAGGTTACAATATATATATATATCTGGTTCTAGAGAAAGTCCAGTGTTGTTCTGATATCATCAATCCATTTATTTTATTCTTAGGGTTCCTTTAATATACATTCAAAACTAGCTACTTTTTTTTTTTTTGATAATTTTCATTATTTGCTTCATAGTTCTTGCTTTTCCTTTTTTTATATATATTTTCTGTCCATTTTGCTTTAAATGTTCTTCCAATTATTTATATTTCTGTATCACTAACATATATTTATATTACAAATAATATAAAGCAACAAGATTTCTTCCCCCTACTCTAGAGCCATCTATTGACAGCTTGATTAATCAAAGGATGCCTGATGATACAGTGCTGTTACCCCACTACCCACATACCAATTTCTTGTCTTTATCATCAATAATTAGGATTCAAAGTTGCAATTAATGCATTTACATCTCAAACAAACATCTTTTACTGCTTTATATTATTCAAGCTATTAGCCTAAAAATCCTTAAAAATCTAAAATTTTGAACCCAAGCTAATTCACTTGCATCATTCCAGTTTTGAATCCTAATTCCAAGAATGGAGATGTTATAGAACTATGCCATGAGATGTTCATTGATTACTCAAGCTTACAGTAGCTGGTTCTAAAACTAAAATAAAGAGATCTACTCTTAGAGTTCAGAGATATAGAAGTCATGATATTGTTATTGATATTAATCTTACAGCAGAATATTCAAAACATAACACTCAATCATACAAAATCTTTTTTCCAGATTGACTCCGAAAAACTCAAATATTTTAGAGTAGTTTTCATCCTGCTCAAAATGATTTTGTGTTATTTTAAGATTGTCACATCTTCATTTAAAATATTTGCAATTTCAACTAATTTATTGTTTCTTTTGTTCTTTGTAAAATTCTTCTATATATTCCATGATGCCATTCTTTTTTCCAATTATAATGTCACCTTTTGATGCCCTCTTTCCCCTAATTCTAAAATGGTTTTAACATTTTTCAGATTTTTGCTCAAGAACTTTTCTTGACCCTTTGAGTTATACTTACGTTATCATCATAACCATCATCAACCATTATCAATCCACTGCATGATGAAGGTCATCTTTGATCTCTAGCCTCTCTTCTCCACATCATGCCTGTACACTTTCTTCATCCATCCATCCATCTCACACATGGTCTCTTTCTGGGTCTTTTAAATCTCTGGGAATCATTCATATGCAATCATTAAAATATTTTCACATTCATTTTTTTTAAACATTAAATGGTGTTAAGTAAAAAATTACTGGTGAATTGCTTTTTTGTTGTATCTGCTATCTGTAGATCTTAGTAGAGTACCAGTTATCTTTTTATTGATCTCCATCAAGTCTGATCATTCATCTTCAAAATCTGTTAATATTTTTCCAAATGATTATTTTGAAATATTTTCGTATTTGTTCTTTTCTTCACACATTCATCATCTTATCTAAGTACTGACAAAATTGCTTCTTTTTTGTAGCAGCAATCGGTGCAATTCAGTCACCTTTTTTCTGACTTCAATCATGTCTGAACCACCCCCAACGTCTAGTACTATTTTAAGATGATTTTCAAATTATAATTTAAATTCATTGGAGTGCTTTTGAAACTTCAGAAAATCAAAAAGCTTTCTTAATAGCTCTTTTCTACTTTGGCATTAACATCTCACTAACTGATGATCACTTCTTGTGATAGATCTAGTCAGCATATTACAATCTTGGAGAATCATACTTTTAGTAGTCATAATTCAACTCTTCCATATTTTCATTGCAGGCTTCCATGTCATTTTAAGCGTTGGATTGTCTCAAAAAAGTAACTCATAATAAGATACAGTTTTCTTTTTCTGAAAATTCCATACATTTACACCCTTTGTTATTCCTGTTTCTATAACCATATTTATCAACTGTTTCATCTTTCAATCATTTTTCAATTTTAGTATTAAAGTCCTTAAAGACAATTGGTCTGATCGAAAATATTTCGAACATCTGTATAAAATTTCTCTACATCTTCATCAAAAGAACTTGATGAAGCCACATTTGGTATCTTTCATTAAGTTTGATATCTAAATTTATCATCCTATATGATAGTCCATCAATTTTAATAATGCCATTCTGCTTTTTATTTATAATATATCCCATTCCACTTGTGCTGCCTTGATTTCATAGTAAAATGTATGCTATTCCAATTAAATATCTCTTCACTTCTTTTTATTTTATTTTATCAAGCCTATGTTTAATTGAATACTAAACAGTCTTTGCTTCAGTTTGTAGAATATTGACTCATTTCAAACTGTAAATAGTTGTATAAAAATCATCATGAAAAAGCTGCCTGGATCTCTAATCAGAAGTTTCTTTAGTAACTGGCAGTTTCTTTGGCTGATAACTTTACAGCCACCAGGAAATAAAATCCACAAATAATTTAGTGGCGATAGTTAATACAAGAAAAAAACAACAGCATTCACACACATGTACACTTTCATTAGATTTTTTTAAAAAAATCATCTTCAAACAAGATATCTAAGTTAAGAATTATCAGACAACTGATATGGAAGCCCAGGATGTCTTCTTGGTAGTAAATTCAAAACAAAAAGCCAATAAATGCATCAAACTCTGGCTGATGTGTATGAGTAATCCTACCATGAATATTTGTCAAATGAATAATCACATGATTATAACGGATGCAATGATAAAAATGTATACAGTGGCATTAGGTATTTACCTTGCTTCCTTACTTTGGATCATCCCCCCAGAAATCAAGGTTATTTTTCATTTAACAAACATTTTTTAGATATAAGATATACCATATAGTAATAATAAAAACTATCACAATTGTGAATAAGTTAAATTCTAAATCAAAAACATTTTTTGTTTATTTTGATTTCTATTAAAAGATTTTTTATTCACAGAAATATAAAATCTAATAATTTTTTCAAAAATTAAATTATTTTTTTTCTTAGTTATATTCCCTTTCAAATAGTTTGTTTTTCCTTCTTTGTATATATTAAATTTAATAATATCAATTAGATTAGCTTTTTTATAAATATATACTAAAATAATATTATAACTTCTAAATTAAATCATATACATCTAAAGTTGGCATATTAGGAATTTTCCACAAAATATTTTTATATAAAAATGGTAAAGAACCTTAAATGGCCACTGCAGTTATGAGGTTCTTCAATATCCTTTTACAGAATAAAAATAAAGGAAAATACCTCACCTGAAGAGTTAGCCTAAGTTAACAAAGGCTTTTGTAGTCTACTTTTCTTAGTTTACTCCTTAACTATTCTTAGCTATATATCAGTTAGTAAATACTTGGAATGGGCTATATGAAAAACATTTTAAATTTGCCGTGAAAGACTTTTCTTCAAGATTACAACCAGGATTGTGGGAATGGCATCCACTGTGTCAATATCACTATATTAACTATCTTCCCACAAACAGTTGAGATAATGAAGCAATAGAACAGTATACCTTCCTTGATTTTGGGCATTGCTTACCATCTTCTTCTAGCACCAACAATCAGTTTTAATGAGTGGATAAAAGATAAATCATTTAAAAATAAATGATTCACTGCAAGACTAAAGTCTCCTCAATAGTCACTTAAAAAAAGCATTAGTCAAGGAAAAGGCAGTATTCATCAGGATTATCCACTGTGATGTAGTGAGGGCTTGAACAGTTTTCCAACCTTGCTCTATTCTCTAACTAAAAAGCTAGATATCCATTTGCTGACCAATGTTGGATGGTTTCTAGATTAATTTTATGAGATAATTACCTGAGATAAAAATCTGAAACCTTCTGAAAAAATACTTCACTTACCTTGAATTTGAATATTAAATTGCAGGTTTTGAAAGTGGATGCTCTAGATTTACAGAACAAGATGAGATATGAATGTGAAATACCAACAACTATTCCAATAGTTTGTTTTAATGTTGCACTGATAAAAGGTTTATATATGGATTTAGATGGCTGAAAGTAGTGAAATAAGATTTTGTCAATCTTTGAGGCTATACCAAGAATTTTTCCAATTAAGCATCTATAATAAAATAAATGATCTAACATTATTACTAAATAATAATATTCACACATTCCCATAATATAAAATTATACACATTTAATGCTTAGCCTGATTATTCACATTCATGGTTTTCATTTAAGATTAACTAGTCTAAACAACTATTGAAAGCATGGACTGTAGGTAACAATGTTTACTCATGCTTTTAAATGATGTCCTTGGAATAAAAAAGATGAATGTTAAGTGCAATTGGAGAGAATGCTATGATGCATGTTGATATTTCACTTAAAGTCTTTTACATTCATACAGTTCATTGTATTTAACTAGTATTTTTGTTATTAATCACTGTTAGCCTAAATATGTCAGTTGCTAGCTTATAAATGTAAACTATAATCTGAGCAATCACAGGTGCATAAATCCTGCCTTATCAGTGGGAAAGATTGCAATCATAGTTTTTTGTTTTGTAATCTACATGAAGACCACCATCTGATTAATTTCGATTAACTTAAAATCTTTTTCCTCCAAATAATCTCAACTAGATACCCATAGACTTATCAATAATCAGATAACCATTGACTATGAACCAACCTGAAAGACTACATATCTTTTATACATGCCAAAAATTCCAGATTCTGAAAAATGTTATACTCTGCATAGATTTGAATCTCAGACTACAAGTATAGCAGGTGAATACATTATCCATTATATACAAAGTTTCTGTATATACATTACAGTATAAGTTAATTTATTATTTAGGTATATGCACAAATAATGAAAAATCTGACTCTTTATGGATTATGTAAACTCTACAAAAAAAAAAAAAAACTAAGATCTTCAATATTTGATTTTTATGGACAAGCATAGTTATATATTAGCAGAATGGTTAGAAAACTTTAAGTGTTAATTAAAAGTTTAATAAGCAAATGTGTTTGAATCTGTTATGTGCAAATCATATAAAATAAGTTAAATGAATAACTATATATTAGTAGTTAGTGCAACACCAACATTATATAACACATTTTTATTGCTAAGCATGTAAGGATTTTGAATCATTTATGGCATATATATATTCTAACCTCCCCCCGCGCATTCTCACCCCAAAAATATACTGTTTATTACGAATATTCGGGTTCTAGCTCAGTTAACAAATAAATAAATGAAATATTCAGCATTAATTAAAATGATTACTAGCTCTAATTTTTAAATACAAATACGGTTCAATTTTAAAATTGAATTAACAAATAGTTACTATTTTCATGAGACATGGAGTGACAATACGGGGAACGAGATAGACTACATTGAGACATTATCCACACGATACTACCTCAATGGCATAAGAACACTATTCCCCCTTTTTACTATACCAAATAACTAACTCATAGTATTCTTCGACTTTCTAAGCTCTATTCACTACGATTAAAATAATAATTATATCTTAATCTTTTTATAACAAGAATCTAGCTCAATTAAATAAAATGAAGTAAAATAAAATAAAATCTCAGGTTCATAAATTGTATTCTAACTGATTTAAAATTACTATAAAATATGAAAAGGGAATTTTATGTCATAATCTACTACACAGCAACTAATAATAATAAAATAATAATAACAATAATAATATAATATAATCTTATTTCTCCTAAATAAAATAAATAAATATTACTGTAGTATTTTAATAATCTGACAACATAATATCAACATTAGCATATAATTTAATTAATATTTGGCAACCGACTTATGACCAATAAATAATATAAAATTATATCTTTTAATTTTAACATACCAATAAATTCTCAAAATTCTTATAACACTTTATGTTTACCCTTGCAAAACCTATATTCTGTTTCAATTATAAAGGTATCTGTTCATGATCATGTGGAGAAAAACAACTCACAAAAACTTTAAAATAAATTTAAAACAAAGTTTATTAACAACATAAATAAATTAACATATTTTACACTATATACATTATATCCCTTACTCTCATATCTCAACTTATTTTTGTTTATAAAATGAAATCAAAATAATATTTACTTTTCCTGTTAAATCTTTTTTTTTAAACACTTAAGAAAATACGTATTATTACTATTTATTATTATGGTTAGCTTATTACAAAATGCATTTCTTATATATTATCACAAACACTTTTCATCCCTAATATTATTAAAATTACATTTTCTACAAAATTTTACATTCGTAATAAAATTCTACAAAATAACAAATTTTAGTTTTATATTGGTTGTATGGAATCTTACAAAGTCAAAACATTGTTCTACATTCGGTATTAGGTTTTTTATTGTTCATTATCCGATGTTTATTAATCCTAATATTCTCATTTAAGCCTTACTTCGGATGATATAATTACAGCTATTAATATACCATGCACAAGTATATGTTTATTATACTTTATTGAACTATTTTCTTAATAAATATGCAATACTTATTTTCTAAATATTATTAAAAAAAATTCAAAATTTATTATCACTTTTAAAAACACAACTTTTTTAATTTTTTCAAAAATCTTATATTCATTTCCCAATTAATTTTACAATGTATTATATGATTCTTCTCTCTTTATGATATTTGGACTTTCAATTTTAAAGTTACACAATTCTATACATTCCAGCAAATAAACTATTCTTACATAAACGATAACTTATCTTCAGTTCTATTTTATTCATTATTTCTTTGAAAATATCTTTCTGACCGATGCAGATTCATGAAATAAGGATAGCGAAGATAGATGCATAGGATCAAAATACACCTAGAATATTACTCATCATATACCTTGACAATCATGGCACAGTGAATTAAAAGACACTATAGAGGAGTGACCTGTACTGCTACCAACCTCTATCATAGGAACGATGCTAAAGCTATTTCTTCAGCTTTATTATAACATCAAAAGTTTAAAGATATGCAAAAACACTGTCCAAACTATATGTGTTCAGTCATAGGGCTTAGTTAACTATACTGAAATCACACAAAACTAAATATGATCCAAATCCTTTATTTTTCCTATTTCTTAAAAAACATCATCTTGGTTTCCTCTCCACTAGTACTTCCAAGTCACTATCCGATCTTATTTCTCAAGATTTTTCTATACTGTACATCGACAAATACATATCTGCATTACTAACAATAATAAAATTCATTTATTTTAAAACTATTCCACTGTTCTATAAGACAGCTTGCTTACTACTTTCCTCCGTATATTTAGTCATACAAACTATTTGAATATCTGAATACTTTATCACATGAAAGTTCAAAAGAATCACACAATTGTTCTGTTAAATATATTATTAATATACTTTAAATAATTATTGCATGCATATTCCGAATTACTCCTATCTCATAATATGTTAAAAATGTTGTATAAAGTGTGTACATATAATTTAAACTTTCACACTCATTTTAGTCAATAGATGATTTAAAAAATACATTATGCATTATAAACAACTATTAAAATTATCAAACACCTTTATCTCCTCGATTGTTCGTGGCTTCACCATCCATTTGATCCTTGTAGATATAAGATTCACATCCATACCTTTATTTTAAAGACTATTTCTATAATTTTATCAGCTATTATATGTAAATTTTAATATTACTAAATTTATGTTTTATTTTTCCTAATCTCACATAACATTTTATATTTTAAATAAATTAGAAAAATATTTAAACTATATTTCTTCTTCTTTATCAAACTTTCTTGAAACCTTCATACTAAACTAAAAAAGTTTATTATTTCTTCTTAGTCACTTCTTTCAATTTAAGGTAAAACAATAGCCTTTTAATAATATTCATATGACAACTTTTTTTATAATATTTAATACAATTATTAATTATGATATTAGTAACCCTAAAGGCTACAATTCTCTTCTAATATTTTCTTGCTATATTTTCTCCAGACTTCTGGCATCTTCTAGGACTTTGTTTAAATATAGAAATTTTCTGTTTCCGTATCCAACCTTTCACTGACGTTTTAGCTTTGGCCCCTACTTAAACGTCTTTTAGTTATGGCCCCTACTTATCTGAGAACGGATTGGCTGTGTCATTGCATCTCTTTGTTAAATATTAACTAAATACACGATTTTTAATTCAGCTTCTAAAAATTGAATAATTTTAGATTCAAATTGGTTAAATGTAACGAAAAATAAAAATAATGTTAATAACTGTCGAAAAATATAAGAAAAAGGTAAAAATAGGTAGCAGTAAAACAAAGAATTATAACTCAACCAATGATTGTGCCGTTATTCAGATCAACAGCTGTCAAGTAATTCTCTTTATTTCCAGTTTGCTTATTTCTCTTGTAAAATTTAAAATTTTCCAAATCAAACTTTATATTTCCATAAAGTAACATCAATTTATTTATGAATGTAAAAATTCGATAGATGTTATTATTTACTTCAATTACGAACGACACACTTCGCTGTCGTGATTGAACTTCATTTAGAAACACGCCTTAGAAATTGTCTGATTTCGTATGTAGCAATATTTCCAAACAAACTTTATATTTCCATAAGTAACATCAAACTTATTTATGAATGTAAAAAATTATGATAGATGTTATTATTTACTTCAATTACGAACATACAGCTGTTGTCGTTTCTGAACTTCATTTAGAAACACCCTGAAATTTCCATTATATGTAGCAATAATTATTTTTTGTTACGGATTATTTCTCCAAATCTATTTTTCTTCTAATATTTAAAATTTTCCGAGCAAACTTTATATTTTGATAGAGAACTATATTTTATTATTTGTGAACATAAAAAATTACAATAAATATAATTATTTACATCAAAATCATTACGAATGTGTACATCTTCTTCTTTAGCGAGAATGGTTTTAGTTACCGATCCTCGTTTTCAAATCTGTCATTTATGAATCTGTCATTTAGAAACATGCCTAGAAGATTTGGTAGGTATCCAATCAGAGAAGACACAGCGATGTAACAAGTAGGCTGTGAAGATTAATGATTTTTTAAAAAAAATATAACTTCTATATACTGTTTTCTGTAGTATTTCCATTTTACTGCAAGATTTTGGCTAAACTTGAATAAAATCACTGGTAAGAAAACTTTTAAAATTAGCCCTCCATGTAAAGGTAGTTCAAAATATTATATTAAAAAAAAACTTTTAAAATAAATATAAAATTTTAAAATTATATTACTTTTCTAGCTTACGATCTTATCCAGCTAAAAAATATGTTACTCCCTCCTTCACTTACACATTACTTTCTCCTGCTCCGTCTAATTCTTATATTTTGTCTGCTAAAATACCTCCGTTGGTTGGTTAATGACTTTTTTGAACAAATTTCCTTTAGTTTTATAATAGATTAAACCTTTTAAAATAAAGAATTATGAGCATGCTTAAATATTATTTAAAAGATTTTTAACTCAATTATAATTTTATCAAAATCATTTAAACTTTAAAACAATTATTAAAATAACATTTAATATTTCAACTTTTACTTTAACGATCGATAGCAATTACATTTATTTATAATTCACAAACTTTATATTATATTCTAACAAGTGTGTGTGAAGGTATATATATACGCCGATCTAACTTTATCAGATGATTTTTTAATTTCTGGCTAAATTACCAAACTGATATATTTTATAAAAATTTGGAAAAAATTTAAAATGAGAACTAAATATAATCTCACCATCCCAAAGTTTATTTTAAAATAAATCTATTAATTTGACTATTAAAATAATTATAACACTACATACATTTATTTAATTTATTAGTTTTAAAATATCATACTCAAATTATAATATATTTTAACTATTTAAGCTGTGTTATTTTATATGGCGTTTTTACAACCATACAAGGATAAGCTTTATTAACTGTTTTCTTTTAAAACAACCATACACTTTAAACCAGGATTTCAGCCTTAAATTGACTATAAGCTAATCACAACAACAAAATACACAAACGACTAAAATTAAAATTTAGACACACCGACCTATATAGATAAGGGCCAATATATATATATATAATGTAAGGGATTTGAGCACATACTTTTAGTTCATTTCAGCTATCCATTCTCTCTCATAAAATCGATAAACATGACCACACACATGTGAAAGAAATAAATGATCTCCAATATCCAGATTTTGTGTTGAACCAACACTCAGTTGATCCAGATCATCATCTCCCACACATACATATAATCAGAACCCAGTTTATATTAAGGCAGCAAATCTTCAAACTTTAAAGGACAGGCTTCAATCTATTCCACCCTTCAACTCTTCAGCTATTCATACCATTGAAAATCTGATGATGGATCACCCAAATCCATTGTTAATGCCAAAATTATTGTCATGCCTATTTTGACTCCAAGTTCCATCATCAGATTTTCAATGGTATGAATAGCTGAAGAGTTGGTGGGTGGAATAGGTTGAAGCTCATCTATTAAAGTTTGAAGATTTGCTATCTTAATATAAACCAAGCTCTGATTATATATATGTGTGTGTGGGAGATGATGATCTGGACCAACTGATGAGTGTTGATTCAGCACAAAATATGTTTATTGGAGATCATTTACCTTCTGTGGACATGTGGATCAGTTGTATGAGATAGAGTGGATAGCTGAAATGAGCTTGAAATTCTATGCTCAAATCCCCTGTGCTCAAATCCCGTATATTACATCTAAGCTCCCAGTATATTAATTATACTTGCATTTAAATATTATAAATTTAGCCTGTCACCTGTTCACATATTTAAATGGACAAGATCCTATACATAAGGGGTCAGACTGACTTAAAAAGTTAACATAGACATGACAATAATATTGATATTAGCAATTTGTGCTATTCATCAACAGATTTTCAATGATATGAATAACCGAAGAGTTGGAGGATGGAGTGAATTGAAGCTTGTCCATTAAAGTTTGAAGATTGGCTACCTTAATGTAAACCGAGCTCTGATTATATATATGTGGGCAATAATGATCTGGACAAACTGATGAGTGCTGGTTCAGCACAAAATAAGGATATTGGAAATCATTTATCTTTTTCATATTGTGTGATCATGTGTATTGGTTGAGTTCATCAGGTAAGCTACCAAAAATAAATAAAAATTACCAACAACTTCAGTAAAATATTGGATTGGTGGATAATAGAATAACCTTTAGATATGAGATTAACAGTAACAACTAAGAATGTCTCCTACTGGCCTATAAAATAAGATGTGGTTCATCTAAGACTGAAAACTCTGTCTTCTTGTTTCTCTTATTAAATTCAATTACTTAAGTTAGTACAGGACCTGGTCATTATAAGCCTCTTATGCTATCACTCATCTCTTACACTAACCATGATGGTGGCACTGTGTGTTTATGCGACCACATTTTTAACCTTTACTTACACACATACATCAATTTTCATTGTGCTTTTGAGTGGCTGCTGCTGATAATGATTATTAACTAAATAATTTACTCAATAAATACTTAAAAATACTGTTTAAAATACTTATTAGAAAATGAAACTATTTACTCTCTAAATTTTGACTTAAAAAGTAATATATCTACATTTAAAATGACATGCAACAATATTAAGTCCACAAAAAGACTGTGCATGGACATTAAGAATAACATACATTTTGTGAAATTGCATAAGTGAAAAAAACCTTTAGACAGTCCCTCACAAGAACAATAAATAGACCAGTAATAATTTGCATGCTAATTGGGAGGCTGATGGTTTCTGTTTTAGTCAATTCCCTCACTAATGATAGCTAAACACCCTTTTCCTGATCAACAGTGGATGGTTAGGTGGGTTGGCTATACAAAAAAAAATCCTAAATATGTTAATCTGAATTGAACTAAAGTCTATACGGATTGCAGGCAGATGAACTATAATGGCATAAGACCCTTTATAATACAATCTAATATCGGAAGATTATTTTGAAAACTTGCCTTGAAACCCCATTTCAGATGCAGAAATGTTTAGAATGTGCAAAGTTATTCAAATATAGCCCTATAAATATGTAAAATATTTAAAAATTAAATATATTAGTGTTATTTAAATATAACTTATTAAAAAATATTCCTTAAAAATTTTTTTTATTAAAAAATAAAAAAAAGGGAGGAGAAATTCAAATAAAATACTGTGCTATGATAAAAGTTGTGCCATTTTGGAAGATGATGGCAAAAAAAGAGAAAAATGCTTAGAAAGTTATTTAATTTAGTAATACTTATAATGATAAACTAAATTTATAAATCACTAAGTTCTGCACATTATTAACTTTAAAAAGAAATAATTTTGTTTGCAAAATTCATCTGACAGAAGTTGAATTGTCATTTGTGTGTTATTTTTTATTATTTTATTTGTATTGTAAAGCAATACAAATAAGAGACATTTGAATAGTGATGAGTTGAAACTGAGGCATGATGTTAAGGCTCTGATGAACACTGCATAAGCATTGATGTACTTAGGATAGAGAGGTTTAATTAATATTCTCTAAAATTATGTATTTACATTTATGTATCTTTGCTGAATGAGGCTTGATAATGCCAATTAACTGCAAGATTGTAATATCCCCCCATCCTCAACAAATTATACTCTTGTGCATAAAAACAAACAAACAATAACAAATATTTATATATTTAAAAAAAAGAAAATCATCAGATAACCTATTTAAAAGCGAATCTAGCCATTTTACTTGGATGCTACCATTTTTATAAGTTTAAACTATTAATAAATAATGGATGCACATTACTAATTAATATTTATACAGTATATTATTCAAGCTTATAATAGATGGCAGCACTAGAGTAGGTAAAGAGATGGGGATTAAATTTAGTGAAGAAAAATCAAATATACTGATGGTTAATACTGAGGAAAGAGAAGATGTAGAATTTTTATTGGGAGATATTAAGTTAAGTGAGGTGAATAGATATAGTTATTTGGGAATTATTTTAAGTAATCAGAAAAATTATTTGGATGAATGGGAGAAAAAATTGATAAATGAAGCAAAGAAAAGAAAGGGATTGATAAAGAAATTAACAGTATTTTCATATAATAAATATGATGTAGCTAGAATTATATGGAAAGGAGTTGCAGTAGCAGGGTTAACATATGGTAATGATGCATTATATGTTAGTAAAAAGATATTAGATTATTTAGAAAAAGCTCAAAGGTAAGTAGGAAGACATGCATTGGATGCAGAAGTATAAACAGCAAGGGAGGCAATTCAAGGAGAAATGGGATGGTCAAATTTTCATATGAGAGATGCAAAAAGTAAAATGAAAATGTTTGATAGATTGCAGTTTATGGATAATAAAAAAATAGCTAAAATAGTATTTAATTGGGTTATGAGTAAAGGGCAGGTAACAAGATGGGTGAGAAAGGTAATGCGGTATGCAAAAGATTTGGATAAAGAATTTATATCCATCAGTATATTTGTACAAAAGATGGGATGATTGTGTTAAGAGGATTATTGAGTGTTATAATAGTAAGGAATGGGATAAAAGAATAAATTTATTAATAAAGACTAGGGAGTTAGAGAGATGGAGAAATAGTATGGAGAGTAAAAAGAGTTTAAATATATATAGAAATAAACAGAATATTAGGTGTGAGTTAATATATGATAATAGTAAGGAAAGTAGTTTATTGTTTAAGGCTCGAATGGGATCTTTAGCTACAAAAGAATATACATGTAAATGGAAAAATATGGGTGATTTATTTTGTAAATTATGTAAGGAAGGAATTGAAAATATTAGGCATTTGTTAATTGAATGTAAATGTTTGAAAACAGAAAGGGTACATATAATGAAGTTGTGGAAAAATAAATATGAAAAGAATGATTATACAGAAAGTGAATTATTAGTTTTTATGCTGGGTTTGGGAAAAGATAAGGGGGATTTAGATATAAAGGTTATAGAGTTGACAAAAATTATGTTGTGGAAATGGAATAGAGCAGATTATGGGTAAATTTAGAGTGGGGAATGTAAAAGAAAGTGGCTAACAGGTTTATCTGGGCATAATTGCTGAGATATTCTTGACTTCGTTTAAGGAGAAGCCATAATACATCACATCACATCACATCATCAGTTATTCTTGAAAAGTATGTGTAAACCATGGTCATGTAATGTTTTTTTTTCAATTAACATATTATCAGCAGCTTTAAAATATCATTTCACCAAAGGTACTTTCAAAAATTTTGTTGAGGAGATTACTTCTAGTTAGTTACCAAAAATTCAAGGTGGTTTTAGACAATCAAGAAGAACTATTTGCCAGGAAAATGCAAGAAAAGTATCTGGGAACAAAAGAATACTTTTTTACCAATTCAAAAGAAGATATATAAAACATTCTCAATAGTTTGAACTCAACAAGTAAAGATTTTGTTTTAGTGATTAAAAAAGTTTATATCCTTTATCAGTCAAAAATTTCAGCAACTTTTAAGTTGGATGATTTATGATCCTGAGAATGTTAGTTATTTTTAAAAAAGTGGACTTAGATGTTGTGGTACAGCATCAACTCCAATATTATGCTGCTTCTAGCATATTAAAAGATAGAATATTTCATACAGGCATTAAAAAAATTTCATTCAAAGATGTTCCATAAAATTCTAAAAATATAATGATAATATTATAAAGTCAACCAATAATTTCTTCAGTTTGTTGAATGTGATATTATATAGTGTTTTTCTGAAGGTTTGTGATGATGGTGTTCTAGCTTCATTTTTATATTGGACTATTTCTATCATCTAATATGTGTGTTGAATGTCTTTAGAAAAGTTTAATTTTAGTTAAATATTCCAAATGCATTCAACTGTTAGTAATATCACAGCAAACAGGTTAGTATATGCACCAATTGTTAGTAATATCACAGCAAACAAAACATGGAGTTATACTATCACTGTGGAACAGAGCTAAAGAAGTTTGTTCAGAAACTGGCGATTTGGAAAAAGAAAAGATCTATATAGAACAAACTCTTAAGAAAAATTGTTATCCATCAGCTGTTATTAAGGAAACATTAAATAGACAACAAAAAGAACCATCAAGAGAAAGGACAATTATTAGTACTGTAGTGTATCCATACATTCCAAAAATAGCAGACAAATTAAGGAAAATCTGCAATCAGTATAACATCAGAACAGCTTTCCAGAGACATACTATACTATGAGGAATTCTAACATCTACAAAACCTAAACTTGAAATGCTGCAAAGAAAAGACTGAATCTATGAAATACCATGTGAATGTGAAAGAACATATATTGGTGAGACCAGCCATCCCATTCAAAAGTGCTTGCAAGAACATAAACTGATGATTAGAAGAGAGAAAACAGATGTGTCTAAGGTAGCAGACCATGTATGGACCAATGAACATACGTTTGATTGGGAAAATACAAAAATATTGGATAAAGAAGAAAAGGTACAAAGAAGAAAATTTAAAGAAGCTGCTCACATGACAATGGCAAAAAATCCCATAAGCCAACCTAGGGTGACTATACATAATGTATGGAAACCACTATTAACTTTGCTCTGAGGAAAAAGTGGAGAAATCAGAAGGAACCTCATAGATAAGTATATGAAATTACTACATACTGTTGCCTTTGGCAGAATGGCTCAGTTGGTTAGAGTGTTACCTTAAATTTCAATAATCAAGAATCTAAGGACCCAGGTTCGAATCCCATCCTAGTACTGTCACTGGTCAGGCCAGCAACACCTGAAGAGGGGAGAAAAATACCTCTTGAAATGTTGTGCATATACTAACCTGTTTTCTGTGATATTACTAACAGTTAGTGCATATACTAACCTGTTTGCTGTGATATTACTAACATTTGTTTGCTGTGATATTACTAACAGTTGAATGCATTTGGAATATTTAACTAAAATTAAACTTTTCTAAAGACATTCAACACACATATTTGATGATGGAAATAGTCCAATATAAAAATACTGATATTATATACTCTACTACTAAAAAGACACATCTTTATAGTTACTGGACATGTGAAACCAATGAATAATAACAGATTTGTGGGAGAGGCAAGTCTTGTTGGTGCCATATAGATTATCTCAAATATATTCTAAGAAGTAGAATGTTGATTGATTTCACTGAGAAGATATAGCAGAGAATAAAATACATTGGAAAGCTAAAATTAGACATGGTATTGAAGTAATTCAAAGACAAAAGTTTGAGTGATGAAGAAATTATGAACAAAATATCAAATAAACAGAATAACATACCAATGAATTTCCATATATTGATATATTTGTGGTTACATAAATTTCACATGATCACCATTTTTTATGTTAGCATATAAGTGTTATTAAAACAGGCAAAACTCTCCATACAGTAGTGCCACTCAGTGCCAACCAGAGTAATCAATGGATGCCAGAAGGTTTGTGCATAAAATCCCCATCTAGTGCCTACTCATCCAATATCCCCAGACTAGTTTCTGGCCTACATCAGTTTAGGAGCCCTAAATCTGAGAGCACTGCACCTAGGTGCTCTCATATCCAAGGCTCCCCAGTGATGAAGGCCAGAAACTAGTCTGGGGATATTGGATGAGTAGGGACTAGATGAGGATTTTATGCACAAGCCTTCTGGCATCCATTGATTACTCTGGTTGGCACTGAGTGGCACTACTGTATAGAGTTTTGCCTGTTTTAGTTAAATAAATTTGTACAGTTATTGCAAAACTCATTATTATTTTGCTTTATATATATTCGTGTTACATTTGTGAATGATTACTCCTGATGTATTATTTTATTTTAAGTTTGTGTATATTCAAAATTAAATAAGAAATGTTATTAGAGTAAACAGTAACTTATGCTAAATTAATAAAGCTATACACCCATAAAATTTGAAATTTTAACCCCCTCATAATTTTGTCCAAGTAAAAAGGTTAGGTTAGTTACATTGCATAATTATATACCTACCTCCTTAATAATCAAATTAATCAAACTTTATTACTATATTATAACAATAAAGGGCAGCTGAATATTAATCACTAAATCATAATTAATCTGTAGGTGTCAAATTAGAATTTTTACTTCTTTCTACTATTTCCGATATTATTTTATTTTTAATAAAATAATTTTTTTTTTAAGTTTTAGAATGAGTCATTCCTAATCAAAAGATTTTAATTCAAGAAACGTGTTTAAATAATGATCAAACTTGGTATCAAAATTCATAAAAAACAAAGGGTGGGGAGAAGGATATAATAACTATTATTTCACTTTAATATATTTTTTAAAGAATGAAACTATTTCTTTAATAAACTTTCATTTGTGTAATTTAGTTTTAACACATTATTTATTAGTATTCTTAGAGATAGATATTGTTCTTAGCAATCACTATTTATAATGGCTATCAATTGACAAATATTGTTATCAAAGATAATCATTGGCAACAGATGTTGTTACTACAATCTGATCACAATTTGATAATCAGAGCTATAATAAATTGGTTATATAATGTAACCATGCAACTTACATAAGGTTACATCCCATAGTTACAAATAATAACTTCTGCAACCAAACATGATTCTAACATCATAATTAATTAGCTACAAATGGAAATAAAACACTAGCTTGGTTAGGCTACATTTCATTAACAAATATCACCGAGAATATTAAAATTGAGTTACATTTATGCTTATGTAAAGAATTTACTTCCTAGAACATTGATTACAGCAAACTTATCAATCATTGTTTGTAGCTATAAATAAAGACTTATAATTTCATTTCCTCTGCATTACTCTCAACCACAAGATGTTTACGAATATTCCCTTTATCACAAGCATTAAATGTAGTTGTTATTTAATGTGCTTAAAATATTATATGATGTATATGCAGATGTATTCTATTTGTATGGAGATGTTCTTTTATATATGTTGCTTTACACACATTTGCACTATAATTATTATATTTCATTTATTTGGTGGGTATACAGGTTCATTCTGTTAGATTTGTGCCATTTGGGTGATATTGACACCCCTTCCAAAAAAAATCATCATAATATATTATAAATTGAAATTTTCATATAACATATAAAAATTTATTACAAAACAAATTTGATCGTTATTTTCTCTTAATATAATTTTTTGTTATATTTACACTTTTAAAAAAGAAAAAACAAAATTTTCCAATTTAAGTTTAATTGCGATATATATCCTGTGCATATGAGTTTGAATTATGAGATTTGATTTAATTCTAGGGTAAGATTAATTAATGAATCAATTGCTAGATGGCCGTCCACAACAATTTTATAATGTAAATTTCTGACGAAGACTATAATATTGGCTATATATGTATGTATAATAAAAGTGTGATGAAACAGCTCCAAATACAATAAAGTTGTCTGACGAGAAAATAATATAGACATATAATCAAAGATCTAGTCTAACTAATAAAATAATACAAATACATAAAAAAACATGTATAATAAAATAAAATAACCTGTTAACATCAGCAAAATCAAGTAATGAAGCACCCATTTTTAAAAATATTTTTTTGATTAACTATTGATCTAATTTTTTTATTAAGGCAAATTGTTCGTACTGCCCTTACAGATTGCTACCCAGGTGCATTGCACTCCCTGCATCCCAGCATGGAATGGGTCTATATGTATATTCACCATATGCACAGATATATACAACTTGAAATTCAAATCTGGATTAAGTGAAATTCTTTCAAGAGACAGGATTTTTCTCTCAAATAGCTGGGTCATAGCAAACTAGCTACCTACCCAATACTGATCAGTAAATGAGTATCTAATTGTCCTTAACCTACAGATAAAATAATAATGAAAGACTATTCACTCCTCACCAATCATTAATTGATAAGCCTAGAAAGCACTATCTTCTCCTTCACTGTTAATTTTGCAAGAGACTATTGAGGAGACCTTAATCCTGTGGGGAGGGGGGCATTAATAATTAAAATGGTTGTTTTACCATTTTTTAGATTAATGATAAATAATAATACAAACTAAAAATAGAAAAAAAGTATCAATAGTTTTAGCTTGTTAATATAAGGGCTTTTTTCCCCATTGCTACATAATGGATAAAAAGAAAAGAAGTAAGAAAAAAAAAGCTGTAGTTAAAAAAAAAAGTTAAGATATCACTATAGATATATAATAATGTGCAAACATTCACATTAAGATATATGTTACACCGAGGAAAGCAGCACAACATTGCAGAAAGAAGTTTTTTTTTTGTATTAAATAAATAAAAAAAATTGTTATATAATTTTTTCACTTTTATTTTCTTATGTATGCAATATACAATAAACTTTACAAATGGAAAATTGCAAGTTATCAAAATGTATGAATACTGTGAACAGATAAGCAGAGTGACAATTTGAAAAGAAAATGTTGCTTAGCACATGACTCAGATATAATTGGATTTCTATATAGACTGAACAATGACAAAGATATGTATAAGAGATTGTGATTTGGGCCAACTGATGAGTGCTGGTTCAGCATGAAATGTACATCTTGGGAGTCATACATCTTTCTCATGTCTTGAGTCACATGTTTATGATTGCATGCCTCTACAAGATGCTAAAAGTGGATAGAAACCAGTCCCTTTCGTGCATAAGAGAGGCGTAGTGAAAATTAAACAACAGAAATATCATTCCATTAAATTTGAACATATATTGTTGCAAAGCAGTTTAAATAGCAAGGATACATTACTTAAAATCAATATCATAAGAGAAAATCATTGTTTCCCAATAAAGAGGTGACTGGTTCTCTCTCCAAGCTATTGCAATGCCATTTCTGAATCCACACATGATACCCAGGGACATAGTTATAGCTACAACACACAAAAAGTTGACATCCCTAGTATATTTTGTATCTTCATAGATCATCTTCAATGCTATTCCTGCCATCATAAAATTTTGTGAATCACTTAAAAATATTATTGTGACCTGTGGCTTTACTGCCATTATACAGTTTGAATCACTTTAAATATTTTAGGAGCAGTTTTGTCAAGTGCAGAACAAAATTTAATATTAGCATGTTCTATCATGACATAATGTACAAAACACACTGCAGACTTTATATTCTAACTTGTGGTTCATACGTGCTAAATCTTAAAATTTTTGGGGTGAATAGTTAAACCATGTAATATGAAAATACATACCTTGATTCAGATATGATGCTTCAGGCAGTGTGGACCAGCCATACAAGTTGATTTATTTTTTATTACTTTATTTGATAACTCTCAAAATCTGTTGGGGCATAATTTACAATTATTTTCAAGATTATTGTAAAGTCTGCAGATGAGTAAAAATCTAGAAACATAATTAAACCTGGAGGGATAATTATCCTATATATATATTAATACTTCCTAATCTCTTTGAGATATATGATTGATTAAGTCTAATTATTTTCTTCCTTGACTCAGTTAAAAATAAATTTAAGATGAATGGAGAACACATAAGTCTGTAACTATATTAACGTCAGAGTATATTCTTAGAGGGAAATGATTTTATGGATACATATAAATTGTTTACTTGCCAAAGTTGTATAGAATGTCATCTGATGTTTTAGAGTATAAATTCTATTATGGTGAATAATTTTTCTGGCAAAACCCCTTACAATTCCTTCATAGATGAGATTGGAAATTCACTTTATATCACCAAGTCAAACAATAAATAGAAAGTTTATAATAATACCTTGAGTATTAACAATTAAAACTTTATAATGATGATTATCACATCTTGTTGCTAGTCTTACCTATGTTTAGTCATGTGACATTTTAAATAATTTAAAGTAATGACTTTAATATAATTTTATTGAGTTATTTGTGGTTATACATTGGAGTAGTTCCATCTTCTAATGGAAAAAAAAATCAAACTTTATTTATATTTTGAAAATACATTTGACTGCCAATAATGACACAGAACTAAGTACAGATCATGACAGTTCTTTCCATCTCTTTTCCAGGTGTTATGACCTGACCAGTAATAGTTCTAACATGAATATTGAGCTAGTAATCTTTAGATTCATGAATACTGAATTTAAACCACTAAACATCACATGATCACCATCTCTTATACTCACTGATGATGACCACAAGCCAGAAACTAGTCAGGGGATATTGGATGAGTAGGCACTAGATAGGGATTTTATGCACAAGCCTTCTGGCATCCATTGATTACTCTGGTTGGCACAGGGTGGCACTACTGTATGGAGAGTTTTGCCTTTGAATACTGAATTTGTAAAAAAAAAAAAAAAAAGGAAGTTTGAAATTTTTCCCAAAAATATTTAATAATTCAAATAAATGATGGAAATAAATCGAATTTTGACTACAAACAAAATGCAAATATCTTAAACCTTTAGACAAACTTCATATTTATAACTATAATTTTGCACAAATTTAAAATATTTTTTTAGGATCATGTTTCAAATTTAATCTCCTTTGAAATTTATTATAATTGTGAAGGATTACATTCCTGAAGCCAGGATGAATCAATGTGCACAGCATTATTATTCTCAGTATTTATATGCTGATAAACCTATAGTACAGATTTTTTTGCATTAGACAGTGATTAACTTCTTCACTCACAGCCTTCAATTCTTTTTCAAATAAAATTCATTTGTCACAAACCAGTTGTGGAAATCTATTAACATTGTCTTCTAGTATTTATTGTCTAAATCCATTCTTCCACCATTGGCTACTAAAGAAAATAGGTTGAGGGTATCACTGTCTATGGTCATCACGATGGTTTTGCAAGTAGCATATAGTCTTAAAAAATTTCATTCCTTTTGAGAAAAATATACACACACATACTATTCACATATATACGTATTTGTTTGAATCCAGTTATACCACGCACATGATCCGAATCAAATCATGTCAAAGTAAAACTTCTATTTTTTTTCAAGTACCAATCATAATGAAAGATTTTTTTTTTGGTAGACAACTTAACTAATCATCCAACTTTGATTGGCAAATGGGTAATTGGTAAATCTGATATATAATGACTTCTCCTTTTCTCGATGAAGAGTTGACTGAGAGATCTTTTCATTCTAATGGACTATTTAAAGGCTGTTTTACTAGTTTGCATCCACTAAAGAATAACTCCTGGACATGTGGACAGCGTAAAGTGTGTGTACACGTAAGTAATTTTTCCCTCCTTTAAATTTTAAAATTCTCAATGTAATATTGACAGTTTTATGTTTTAAAATATTTGCTGAAATTTTCATTTACTGCTGAGAACTCTTTGAAGTAGACTGTTTTTCTGAAACAACTTCAGAATTGCAAATGGAGTTTTGGCAAAGATGGGAAAACATTTCAGATAATTTATTGAATTCTAATTAATAAAAATTTAAATTTGAAAAGAAGCTGAGAGATTAATCATCTACCAGATTTAATTTCTTGATCATTTTTAACGATCATATTAAGAATTCTGCGATTTGGGTCACAAGATTCGTGCATAATTTTTACTTACAAATAATTCAATATTGATTCATATTAAAATTACATTAAACTAAAACTTAATATTGTTTATCAATACTTTTTTCATAGGGATTTTAAATCCGATGATAAAAAATGAGTTGGTAAATACAACAACAATAAAAATAATTAAACCAAAATTATTTCATTTCGTAAATAAATCAAAAATCAAATCAAATAAACATAAAAAATTCCATAAATATATTTAAAAAGCATGTCTTTTATTAAGTGATTTGTTAAATAAGTTTACTGACTTGAAAGAGACTTATGCAGTAACTATTATGCTGAAGGAATCAAATTAATTATTAATAATAACATTCAGTTTATATATTAAACCATATATATAGCTAATTGGTGCTGCATGCAAGATTATGTAAGTCAGATAATAAATTAAAAATCAAAAGAAGTAATGAGTTGATTAATATTGTCAAAAGTTGATTTAAAATCAATTTGGATTGGAAATGGGTCTGTCCAGATATCTCACCAAAGGTCAATACAGCACAAGACATACAAAGCATGTCAAGTCACAGTGAGCAAAAATAGAAACCTCAACATTTTGCTGATAGAATTAATTTTAGTTGCATGTAGTTTATACAGTTGATGCTCATGTTGAGCCCCAATTGTAACTGACCTATCTGTATTTCAAAATGAAGATATCTCTAGCACATTGTCTTACAAAATTCATGACACTTTTTCAAAGGAAAATGAAGAATACAACAACTTTTGGATGTCAATATATTGTTAATATTTGTCAGACTTAAAGACACCAAACTTTTTGCACAACTATGATGTCATCTCCTCATAAAAATACCTTAATGATTATTACTAATCACTTATTAGGATCATAAAAGCATGTGAGAAGTTGTGTTCTGGACCACCTAAAGAGTACTAGTTCAAAATGAAATACATCTTGTGAATTATTTACTTTTTACAAATGTCTTTATTTAGATGATTAAAGCGTATGTGATGAAATATCAAAACATATATGTTGGTATCCATTTTCTTAGCAATATTTAGTCATTAGCAATGTAAGATGACAGAAGGTTTAATGCACCAATTACATTTGATGAGAGAATTTTCACAATAATTTCTAAAATAACATAACCTAAATGGGGTAAAACTTTTGAAATGATTCAAGATAATGTCAATTCAATTTTTCCCTTATCAGATGAGAAGTAATTGGATAAACTGACAGAATATTTTGGATTATAACATTAAGTTTCTTAGGTTCTGACCCCCCAAGCACACTTATCTATATATCTACAATGTCAATCTAGTGACCTAAGCTGAATTTATTAAATATAGATTATGTGTAAATTAAAATAATCCCTACCTTACTTTGCTTAGAATATAATGATGTATGTATTATTTATATGTAAACTTCTTTGTCTAAAGATAAATACTATACTAGGATCAAACCATTGACACATTCTCTCAACAGTGATAGTCTTTCATTGTTTATCTAACAAGAAATTAGGATATTAATTATTATTTACTGAGGCTATAACCTCGATAATATGCGTATAAAATGTGATAGTAGGGACCTCTACAGGTGTTTTAACCTGTAGAGGTCCTTACTATCGCATTTTATACGCATATTATCGAGGTTATAGCCTCAGTAAATATTACTTAGGTAATCAATGTGCGTTTAATAAATTTGTAATTACGATATTAATTATTGTATTGCTTGTAATAACCAATCTTAGGTAGTTCAAAATTAAAATTGTTCATACTTAAAAAATAAATAAATTTAAATATGTATATATTAACTATTTGCTATAGAATTACAAATTAAAGGCTGAACCAGTCCCATAACACCCTAGGGTATTGCAATGACACATTAGGGATATAAAATAAAGTGATGAACTGCATCATAATGTCTTTTATGACAGGAATCTATAATTAAAACAAAGTCAAAATTGATACCATTCTGGATTGATATAAAAAAATGAATATCCTCATATTGCAGAGAAAGCTTTCAGCATATTCTTGTGATTTTCTATGGCTCATGATAACTGAAATACAGGCTTATTATATACCTGTCTCAATATATGCATGCAATAAGGGTACATGAGCACAGACCCACACATGACCCACTGCTCGCAACTCTATCTAATGTCACTGATACACTTGAATGCATATATGTTGAAAAGATAAATAATTACCAATATATTTCATCTAAACCAGCAATCATCAGTTGGTCCAGATTATCACCTCCACACATATATGCAATAAGTACTCAGATATATATTAAGATAGTGCAATCTTCATACTTTAATAGACAGGCTTCAATCCACTCTCACACTTCAACGGTGCATCCAATTGAAAATCTGATCATGGAACACTCAAAGACAGCCTGAGGCTGAGATTCTTGTACACACATGTTGACCTAAAGTCAATCTGACCCCTCATGTACAGGACAATCCATTTAATACATACACAAGGGATGGGCAGACATCTCTACTATGTAATAACTGAGTGGCGGGTCATGTGAGGGTCTGTGCTCATGTACCCTACTTATTATATATATTGATACAGGTATATAATAAGCCTGTATCTCAGTTATTACATGGCAGAGATGTCTGCCCATCCCTTGCATATGTATTAAATGAATTATGATCTGTACATGAGCAGTCAGATTGACTTTAAGTCAATATGGGTGTGATAAGAATCTCAGCCTCAGAGTGGTCTTTGGGTGTTCCATCTCAATTGGATGGACAGTTGAAGAGTTGGACTATGGAGTGGATTGAAGCCTGTCCATTAAAGTATGAAGATTTGCTATCTTAATATATAACTGAGCACTTATTGCATATATGTGTGGAGATGATAATCTGGACCAACTGATGATTGCTGGTTTAGCATGAAATACGTATATTGGTGATTATTTATCTTTTCAACATATATGTGTTCAAGTGTATCAGTAATATGAGATAGAATGGTGGGCAGTGGGTCATGTGGGGGTCTGTGCTCATGTACCCTATATATAACTTATGATGTAAATAAGACTTTTCCTACCACACAATTATTAAAAACATCAAAAGAGTGAGACTAAAATCAATCAAGGGTGAAAAAAGGCAGTATATCTTTCTAGTATTTCACTAGTATTCAAAAAAATCTGAGTCACATCATGCTAAAATATTGCATTGACTATATTGTTTATAATTTTATTGCAATTATTATTTTCAATTTTATTATTAAATATACATATGTAATTAAAATTATAAATTGTTTACTACTTTTATAACTATTTGATTAATGTTTATAAAGAAGAGATGAAGTTAGATTTATTTTTCCATGTGATTTATGCTCAATTAAAGACAGACATATTAATCTTTAACAGGATAAAAATTTTATATCTGGGCTAGGAATGATATGATAATCTCTAGTCTAACAAATGATTAATAATAATTATTAATATATTTATTTGAAGTGGATAGTATCAAAGTTGTGAATGCAGAAAGTTTGACACTTTAAAACTGTATTAATTTGATGTAGATAAATGTTAACAATTTGGTAAAGAAGTGTAACAGATTGCAATTTGGGCCAGGTATTGGATACACATCTTTATGATCATTTATCTTTTTCAGATGTCTTTATTCTTGTTTTAAGATTATATGATGGCCATTTTAAGTATATCAAAAAAAGATATTCCACATAGAAAATGAGGCGAGATTGATTTACTCAAGGGATTTATGTTTATTTAAAACACAGATATATTGATCTTTAACTTAGTTTAAAGTTATATCTGGGCAAAGAATGACATAATAATCTCTAACCTAATAAATGATTAGTAATAATCATTAATATATTTATCTGAAGCAGATGGTATCAATGTTGTGAGTGCAAAAAATTTAACATTTATAGATCAAATGGTAATAATTTATTGGAAAAACTATACAATTTAAAATAATTTATATTTATTACAAATTATTTATAATTAAATAAAACAATAAATTATACATTAACAGTAGGAATGGAACAAAAAATATACCTCATTGGGGGTGCTATTATCAGAATACGATTGAACAACCCTGGACTAAGATTAGGATTTAGCATATGAGGAAGAGGGACCTGAGTTCTCTTGTCCTATTTAAACTTTCAATTAAACTGGAATAGATGCTTGGTAATCTTAATTTGTGATATTATTTTACATTTTATTCTCCAATTATCTTACACAAGTAAAATATTAAATAGACTCCAAAAGCTATCTGCAGGGCCAAGGCAACTCCAGCATCTCTCACCCCCCCCCCAAAAAAAAAAACAATGAAAAAGATACAGCTCACCTGATTGGTCAGCTGTTAATTATTGAGAGTTTCAATTTACTGATAGACAATTGAGTAGATTATAAAATGGCTACTTTAGAAATTTCTTAGGAAACCATCCATTTTCAAATCTAACTCACAAGCATAAGATGTGGATAAATAACTAGTAGAGTTTCTAAATGATGTAGATATTATCAACTTTAACTTTAAATTAACACAACTGATATTCATAAAGCAGAGTAATCTAATACACATTTTAAATAACATTGTGAAAAATTTGTCACTCCCAATATGGAATATTATAAGTCTGTTGCACTAAATAATATATCACCTTTCATAATATTGTAATAGTAGCAGTTTTATCTGCAGCCTAATTTATTATATGAAGTGATTTTATATAATGATAAATGTTAGAATGAAATTCCATTCAATGTGGATATGCTCAATACCAACTTTAAATTGACTCACTTTAATATTCTCAAAGCAGAATCAATTAAAATTCAATTCTAATAACCTTGAGAAAGATCTCTGTTATCCCCATATTCACTACTCTATTGGCACAATAT
The DNA here is from genome assembly GCA_028023455.1 of Epiperipatus broadwayi. Classification (NCBI taxonomy): domain Eukaryota; kingdom Metazoa; phylum Onychophora; class Udeonychophora; order Euonychophora; family Peripatidae; genus Epiperipatus; species Epiperipatus broadwayi. Next base: position 8,242,468 of record JAQFVV010000025.1, on the reverse strand, counting down.
AAAGACATAAGAAAGGTTTCATTTAAGAATACTCCATAAAATTTTAAAAATACAATGGCTAAATCATAAAACAAAACAATACATTCTTCAACTTACTGAATGTGATATACAAGCACTTTAAAATGCTGGTTGAAGAAGCTGTTAATAGCAAACAATCAAAATGAGTTAATCCAGGTGAAGCACTTTCAAAGTATTATCCCTCATAATCATAGCCAAAATAGTAATAGTTGTAGTGATATTATTAAATGGTAATATATGCAAATGTATAAGTAAATTAATCAGCTTGTCCATTTTCTGGAGATAGTGAAGCATGTGCCATGTCTATTAATTGTGTTATTGTCATTGATGATAAAATACACCTCTTTTATCTTCCTCTTGCAGTCATTAATTTCAGTGCACACAATTTTGGTGTTGGAAGATACTATAAAATCTACTATTGCAAAATCACACCTTCATTGGATTGGACAAGTAAAATGACTGAACAATGAAAGACTTCCTAAAACAATATTTTATGATGAACTTGAGCAGGGTTTCCATAGGAGAGATAGAATCTGTCTATGTTATACGGATTATCTCAAAAGATATTCTAAAAAACTCCATGTTAATTATTTCTATAAGAAAAATATGGATGAGAATATAATACATTGGATAGCTGCAATTAAACATGGTGCTGAAGTATTTCAGAAATAAAACTTTTCTACTGAAAAAATTAAGACACATTGTAAATATCAAGTGGAGCAGAAAAATGGACCAGCATGTTATAGATATATTTGTTTCACAGATTGATTAGTATAGCCATCATAAAATTCATTTCTAGGACAATTTTTTCTTTTCCCTTTCTTTCCTTCTTATAAAATGACCATATTTGGTAGGATATTTATTATTATTACCTTTATTGCACTACATATTATATAATATACTCAGAACACTCATCTCTCAATATTGTATATTAATAACGTAAGTTTCATAGTATCAATATCTAAATAGATCAACAAACCGAAATGATAGCAATCTTATCTGCAGACTCACTTCTTATATAGGAAATGATTTTATATAATGATGAATGCAAGACTGAAATTCTATTCAATGTGAATATTCTCAATCCTAACTTCAAATTGACTCAATTAATACTCAAATTTTAATAACTTTGTGAAAGATCTCTATTATCCCCAATACTCAATATCCTATCAGAAAAACATAGAGACAGTAGAAAAGTTTCCCTTTAAAGATGCTCCATAAAATTTTAAAAATACAATGACAAGATTATAAAACCTATTAATACATGTATTTAAATATTATCAGCCTGTACTCCACCCACCTCTCTTTTGTGTATTTAAATGATCTTGAGGTCCTACATATGAGGGGTCAGAATGGCTTATCGTCAACATGGGTATGAAAACAAAATTGGCAAGCAAGAGCTTTGAACAGGCCACCATCAGATTTTCAATAATATGGATGGCTGGATGATTGAAAGCTATTCATTAAAGTTTGAAGATTTTCTATCTAAATATAAACCAAGCCCTGATTATATATATATATGTATGGGAAATGACGATCTGGACCAACTAATGAGTGCTGGTTCAGCACAAAACACATATATTGGAGATCATTTATCTTTTTAACATGTATGTGATCATGTGTATTGGTTTTATAAGATGGAGTGGATAACTGAAAGGAGCTTGAAAATCTGGATTTAAATCCTCTCTAATTACTTCTAGCTCAGGTATATATACTCTACTTGTATTTAAATATTACAGATTCAGCCTGTATTCTGCCTATCCCTCTTCTGTGTGCTTAAATGGTCTTAAAGTCCTACATATGAAGAGTCAAAATGATTTACGGTCAACAGGGTATAACAACAAAATTGTCAAACAAGGCTTTGAACATGCCATCATCAGATTTTCAATGATATGGATGGCTGAAGAATTGGAGAGTGGAGAAGATTGAAGCCTGTCCATTAAGATTTGCTATCTTAATATAAATCGAACACTGATTATATATATCTGTGTGCAATGATAATGCGGACGAACTGATGAGTGCTAGTTCAGCATGAAATATGTGTATTGGAGATCATTTATTTATTTCACATTATGTTGTCATGTGTATCGGTTCTATAAGGTGGAGGGGATGCGTTAAGGGAGTTTGAAAATCTGGATTCAAATCCCCTCTAATTGCATCTAGCTTAAGTATATATATACTAGACTTATATTTAATGAAAGGTAAATGTTATAACATTCAACAAAAAGTAAGATTTATTGATGTTAAGTACTTTCGATACAATCAGATATTTAAAAACAATCAGCAGCATGTTTTAATTTCTTTACAAATTCTTTTACTTTACTTTCAAAATTAAAACTTTATTTACACTTTAGAGAGATACAAGAGAAATCAATAATAGCATAAAATTAGGTCAATAAATTCTTTTATACTTAATCCTTTATCTACTATACATTTTTATAAATTATTTTAATCTTCAATGATTAGATCATTTGATACTAATTATAAAATTTAATTCAATTTTTGCGAAATATTTTAAAAGATAAGTTTTGTAACATTAATGATTTTTTTCTCTATTTAAAATTAAAAAAATATTAGAAAAAATTAATTAAAAATATAATCTATATATTTGTTGGTGTACTTTACATGCATATATGTTTTTGATATATATATTTTCTTTTTATTTTTGTGTTTCTGAAAAAAATTCTGAAATATGTTTACATCTTGACAAAAATTGTAATAAATAATCAAAAGGTCTGGCGTAAGTTCAAATAAAAAAGGAAAAACTTTTTGGTATATTTTAAAAATAATCATGGTTATTCTTTCTCTTATTCTGTCCACTTTCTTTGATGTTACATTCAGCCATGTAGGCCGCAATAGGCTTGGTGATCGAGTCCGCCTTCCACTAATCATTTCTCTGCATCAATTGCTGCAATCAGATTCTTCATTTCTGCATCCATTATATTTTTCTCTTTTCTTATTTTTCTATGTGCTTTTTTCTCGAATCGGAATGGCAATTTTCATTTAGCTGATGATAAAAACGAGTGTCTATCTAATTATCACATATACACACGTAATGGTATAACTTCGAAATTAAAACAGAGATCAAAATTTTTAATAATCCTTAGATAACTAAATTCTACCCACTGAAAAAACAATCGTCTATGTAACAATGTAGTACAAGAGAAGCTAATTAATGAAAAACAACAAAAAAATATAAAAAACAATATAATTTACTTAAAAAGCAAACCTGAAAAAATATATTTAGCAAACACTGACTGGTAAACGATATATGTGTCATAAATGTAAACATTTTGTGAGAAATTTTATTATCAATGGCAAAGCAAAAAAAAAACAACATGAAAACAATATACATTTGAAAATAATGTCATTTATTTTAAAAACAGTTCTAAAAGTAATGTATTTGATGATCAAATCATCATCATTATCAACCATTCAATCAACTGCAGCATGAAGGTCTCTCCAAGTTCAATACATCTTCTCCAATCTCTAGTCTATCTTCTCCACAGCATCCATGCACACTTATTTCATCCATCCATCTTTCATGTGATCTTTTTCTGGGTCTTTTAAAATATCTTGGAATCCAGTTTAAGATTTCAATTGTCCATTTATTATCACCTCTTCTAGAAATATCTCCAGCTCAATTCCACTTCCATCTTTTAATTCTTTCAACAATGTCAGTAACACCTGTTTGTTCTCTTAACCAACTACTGCATTTTCAATATGCATCAAATAATGACTGACAAAAAATATTTCCAATAAGTGTGATCAATACAAACATTTCTTAAAAAATTAAATTAATGATAATGAAACCACTATTTTTTTGGATTAATTTTTTTGAAATGTTTGCATAAAGCATTATGTATTCATTAAATTTAATATTTTTAGGTTTTCAATCATATCATATATTTTTTTATTTTGCCCTCATCAATGCTATTTGGTGTCACTCCTATTAAATATATATATATATATTTTTCAAATATATATTTCTCTTTAAAGACATTATTTTTAAGGTTTGTTTTAAAATAAATAATATTATTTAAGTTTTCAAACATTATTTTGTTTTTAAATGCTTATATTTATTTTGGAAAATCTGTTTTGTTTGTTTATTAACCTTTAATCTTTTTCAAGTTAGAATGAAATTTTAAAATTGACATTTAATAACTAAATTATGTCACTCTAATCCATTTAAAAAACATCTTTTCAGTATATCAACTAGTTTGAAAACATATGAAACAGAAAGAAAAATATGAAAAATATCAGTAATTTAATGTTTTGCAGTTAACAATTATTCTTAGAATTTTCATTTGTTTTAAATAATGGTCATAGTAGGGCAGTTTAATTTTTTTTTCCATTTAATAACATTTTAAAAACCATTTTAAATCCTTAATGTATATATCTATTTAGTATGCAAATATACTTATATATAATAAATCAATAACTAAGTTTTTTTATTTAAAACTTATCCTATTTTTATTTTAAAACAATTTTTTTTTTTTTTAAAATAAACTAGAAAAATTGCATTATTTAAAGCAATTGGAAAAACTTATGAAAGATGTTGATTTTTTTTCTTTAGCATTTTTTTTAAAAAACAATTGTTTTAAAATAAAAATAGATATATCAATTTAAATAGAAAACTTAGTTACCGATTTATTTTACATATATAATTATGTACACATACTATGGGTTTGTAAGTAATTATTAAAATCCAGTCAACACTTAGATAATCCCAATATCGATAACAATCAACAATTTCAAACTGTTGTTAAAAGGAGGTTGTCTTGACAACAGTTTGAAATTGTTGATTGTTATTGTTGACTGGTTTTTAATGAATATAATATATACATTAAGAGTATAAAATAGAAATTCATATAACATTAAGAATATATTACATATACTATATGTGTGATATTGACTTAACCCCTTGTGACCTGAACGGCCATTTTGAAGTCACAGAAAAAATTACAGGACATACAATTTTAAATGAAATGTCTAATTTATTACAATAAATAACAAATATATATACATTTTTAGAAAGTGCAAATATGAAAGAATGTAATGAAGCTGATAAAATAGTCATTACCACAAAAAAATAATTAAAGAAAGGAGATTTTTCACATTTTATATATCTTTATTTTTACATTGGTTCACAAACTCTCAATTTTGAAAGATATAGCCTAAAATGACAATTTCATAGACAGCTTCATCACATTCGTCATAAAATGCAGAAAAAAATAATATATAACATGACCTACCTGAGTTACAGATTGTTGGTGTAATGTGGCAAAAGGTGACCATTTCAATTTCTTTTTGCTTGACACTCTATGTGTTCTATTTTTAAGCAGTTGTTTTTCTAGGCCCTCTATGCGGGATATCTATTAGAAATGCAAGGTTTTAGTGAGGATCAAAAAAATAACAGTAATAACTTTAGTAAATTCTAAGTTATGGGGGTAAAAAATAATGACTATATTATTGAAAAATCAGGGGTGGGGCGAGATAAATTATGCATTATTACATAGCAAACCATAATAGCAAAGTATGCTATCAAATAAATAAAAAGTTATCTGCAAAGTATGCTATAAAATGAATAAAAAGTTATCTACAATGAAATGAATAAAAACGTAGTAAATTCTAAGTTATGCATGTAAAAAATAATTACTACATTATTGGAATATCATGAGGGTAAGAGTGAGCTAAATTATGCATTATTACATAGCAAACCATAATAGCAAAGTATGCTATCAAATAAATAAAAAGTTATCTATAATGAAACGAATAAAAATGTAGTAAATTCTAAGTTATGCATGTAAAAATAATTACTACATTATTGGAATATCATGAGGGTAAGAGTGAGCTAAATTATGCATTATTACATAGCAAACCATAATAGCAAAGTATGCTATCAAATAAATAAAAGTTATCTATAATGAAACGAATAAAATGTAGTAAATTCTAGTTATGCATGTAAAAAATAATTACTACATTATTGGAATATCATGAGGGTAAGAGGAGCTAAATTATGCATTATTACATAGCAAACCATAATAGCAAGTATGCTATCAAATAAATAAAAGTTATCTGCAAAGTATGCTATAAAATGAATAAAAGTTATCTACAATGAAATGAATAAAACGAGTAAATCTAAGTTAGATGTAAAAAATAATTACTACATTATTGGAATATCATGAGTAAGAGTGAGCTAAATTATGCATTATTACATAGCAAACCATAATAGCAAAGTAGCTATCAAATAAATAAAAGTTATCTATAATGAAACAATAAAAATGTAGTAAATTCTAAGTTATGCATTAAAAATAATTACTACATTATTGGAATATCATGAGGGTAAGAGGAGCTAAATTATGCATTATTACATAGCAAACCATAATAGCAAGTATGCTATCAAATAAATAAAAGTTATCTATAATGAAACAATAAAATGTAGTAAATTCTAAGTTATGATTAAAAATATTACTACATTATTGGAATATCATGAGGGTAAGAGTGAGCTAATTATGCATTATTACATAGCAAACCATAATAGCAAAGTATGCTATCAAATGAATAAAAGTTATCTGCAAAGTAGCTATAAAATAATAAAATTATCTACAATGAAATGAATAAAACGTAGTAAATTTAGTTACATGTAAAAATAATTACTACATTATTGGAATATCATGAGGGTAAGAGGAGCTAAATTATGCATTATTATATAGCAAACCATAATAGCAAAGTATGCTATAAAATGAATAAAAACTTATCTACAATGAAATGTATAAAAACAGTAAATAAAATAAAATAAATAACCCAAAGGAATTACAAGCAATTATTATATTTAGTGGGAGATGATGATGATGAATGTTGAATACTTACAGGTAATGGGAATACGAAACTCAAAATCAAACACATCAACAGAAAGTTGTTATAAACGAATTACGTTTAGCGGCAAAATACTTGTTTTCTCCGTATATTTTTTTATCGGTTGATAAAATCTAGAAAGATAAAAAAATTACAAAATTTAATAATGACTTTACAAAAATTGCTATAAAAAATCTAATTTTCATCGCACAGAAAAAATTTTTAGACGTACAAAAAGATAGAAAAATGGCGGAGAGAAAGAAAAAAAAAGCGTAACTGTGACGTATACGGTTTGCACGCTATTGCGGTCGAAATTGTAAACTTTTTTTAATGCGTAAACAAGCGGTTTTCGGTCTCAAAGGGTTAAAATAAATTATGTATTAAATGAAATTCATTTACAATATTTACACATGTATTATTATGTACACATACTATATATAATATATCAACTATAAATGTCCAGTCAATTTAAAGTATTATATAGTTTTACATTTCCATTAAGTGTCCCAATAGTAAAAACTTAAAAATAATAGGATTTTTTTATATTAAATGCTTTTGTTGACTATGCACCAAAAAGAAATCAAATAATTGTTTCTTCATCCACAATTGAAATTTTTTGATTTAACTTGAAATAAAAGCATAGTGGCTTCAGAAATTAATTAAATCAATCTGTATTTTTTATAACAAGGAATTGACTTAAAAAATTTCTGAACCACTCATGCTTTTATTTGAAGTTAAATCTAAAAACTCCAATTGTAGATGAAGAAACAATTATTTCATTTCTTTTTATGCACAGTCAATAAAAGCAATTAATATAAAAAAATTATCTTTATTATTTAGTTTGGGTTGTGATTTTTTTTATTTTACAAAATATGAAACTTATTGATTAGTTTTTTTCTTTGGTATATTGGTATGTGAATGGCAGCTCTACTAATGGACAGAGTATACATTCTATTGTAGTTTATATATCATATAAAACAATGTCTAATCTATAAAATAAGAGTGCACATTGATTGTAGAAGTTCTAAAATAAAGCGATAATTAAAATATATTAAAATAATATTTACATGAAATAATAATACATGAGTTATCAAAAACAGAAAATAAAAGTAACTATTATAATGCACTTTTATAAACAATGTTGTAAGTCATTTATAATTGTTGTTGATAAGTCATGTATTATTATTTTATGTAAATATTCTCAAATAGATTATATTGTTTAATTCAATATGTAGAAGTAGTTTTCTATAAAGGAAAGGTTAATAATATTACAAATAAATTACAGTTTAGCACTGCTTGTTACCAGGCAGGTCATATGCATAGTACTAGGTAAATTCAGACTTGTGAGGGAGAGAAAGCAGAGAATGAACACAAAGTAATTAATATGTAAACTGATGAATTTACAGATTCCACTTGTGTGATAAAATAACACATGAACCATTTTTATTTATTGTGTGGGTGTTGTTTGCGATAAACCACGCTTCCTTAAATTTTCTCTTGTGATCGTTGCGCTAATATAAACAAAACTGATTCAAAGTTTGGCATGTATTAATAGAATAATAATAAAATAATATAATGCAGTTGATTACTAAAATATATTTCAAATTTTAAATATAAGGAGGATATATTGTGGAGCAGTAGACATTTTTTAATGTTTTATTATGTAAATTCCATTTTTAATCTATTGAATACCAAATTAAAATTTCCCTCGCAAATTCTCTCCAATTCTCTAATTGCCCCATCACCATTATTAGAAAGTTTGATAATTAAAATATATTTATGGATTCCACTTTTGAATTCTAGCTGTATCCTCATGTTAGTAGAAATTTTGAAAATTAAAATATTTTTATGGATTCCATTTTCAATTTTTGATGCATTGAATATCAAATCAAATTTTTACTTGTTAATTCTATCCATTTCTCTAACATAACAGTCCCCTTGCATTAGTAGAAAGTTTTGATAATTAAAATATATTTACATTAAATAATTATCAACAGCAGTATTGCAAAAAGAACAATTTTTATTAAATATAATAAACAATAATTTATAAGAAATTATTTATATTTCTCATGTGATAATTTACTATAAAATTTTAACATTGTTGTAATATATGCAAATGAAAAATTAAATGGGGTCCAATGAAGTTTAAATAATTTAAAATATATTTAGTCAATAAAATTTTATTGGATTATCAAAAACTAATATCTTTTCATTTCTCTAGTATGTATTTCTATATGCAAGCCATATTTTACTTTAAAAGATAGTATACTTAAAGTAAAATGGTAAAAGTTGATCAAATTTAATACTTCTCTTGCTGTACCCATAATATTTTTAAATTTACCTTCTCATTTGATAAATATATTTAATCTGATAATAAAAATTTACCAAATTCTGTATAATTTCTCTTGCCATTCTAGTACTATATTAAATTTTAATTTAATGTGTTAAATTATATATATTTAAACTAAAATTTTAAAAGTTTATCAAATTTAATATTATAACTGATCTAAAATGTCATTATTCAAATGAGAAATTAAATACAAGATTATAAACACAAATTATATTTTTCATTTAAAAATTTTTCCAACTCTATAATCTTTTAATCAGTGCTGCCCTCTTTTGGGTTTTTTTATGGAATTATTTGAAAATAATTATCACTTAGATTTTTCATGCATTTTTATATTGCAAATTACAATTTTTTTTAAAAACAATTAGAGCAAAAATTTATATGGTAATAAAATTCTGTATAAAAAAAGAAGAAAAAAGCGAGATTCTTCAATATTGATGCAACATTTATTGAATTACAAAGCCACAAACAAACAAATTTTAATATTTACATAGTAATATAAGCATATGAAAGCTCTCATCCATAATAATAATAATAGAATCATTTGCCATACTAAAATTAGTGTTTAAATCTGGGCCAGATGAAACCTGATAATTTCATTAGTCTTCAATCAGCTTATTTTTTTTCCAGGTAACTGGATTGCAATTAATTCAGATAATCATCCAGTATTGATTAGTTAAAATATATCTAGCTATGCATAATCTTAATAAAATAAAAAATAGCTTTGTTATGCAATGGGCAATTCAAAGGCTGTTTTACATATATTGTAATGGTCAGACTATGTATGTTTTGATTATTTACATTTATTTAATTGATTTAGGCACCACCTGACATTAGGCATTAGAAAACATACTAGCACACACATACATATCACCATCAACAACAACCATTATCAATCCACTGCAGGATGAAGGTCTCTTCAAGTTCAATCCTTCTTTTCCAATCATTAGCCTCTCTTCTCCAGATCATGCCTGCACACTTTCTTATTTCATCCAGCCATCTCACACATGGTCTCTTTCTGGGTCTTTTACAATTCTTGGAATCCAGTTTAAGATTTCAATTGTCCATCTATTATTATCTCTTCTAGCAATATGTCCAGCCCAACTCCACTTCAGTCTTTTAATTTTTTCAATGAGGTCAGTAACACCTGTTTGTTCTCTTACCCATATATTGCATTTTCGATCTCTTCTTGTTACTCCCGACATGCATCTTTCCATACTTCTTTGAGTGATCTGAAGTCTCTGCATTGTTCTTCTATTAAGTGTCCAAGTCTCAGATCCATAGGTAAGAACTGGTAAAACACATTTATTAAAAACCTTCCTCTTCAAACACATACATATATATTTAAATAAGCATTGAAAAATATTTTCTTTAATATGATGTTAATGATCACTACACAGACATTACAGATCCTGCAAAATATAAGTTATTTAGGAAGAAATCGACATGAAATAAATATGCAGACCAGGCAAAATTACACATAAAGATGTTTACACTTTATTTAAACCAGGAACCTGTTACTAAATATTACAATTGTCAGACAAATATAATTTCTTTTTTTTAAAAAATAAAACAATTTCTCTAATCTCTTTTTTTCTCTCCTCACTTGTTCTTTTAAAATTCACATAGAAGGTGAAAAAACAATAGTTATTAATAAAGTGTTCATGGTTTCTTTTGATTAATTTAAAACCATTAATTCTTCATGTAAATCTTATAATGCAACTACTTTTTGTTGTTTCTATGATTGAGCATATTTTCCAGAGTAAATCTCTGGCCTTTAATATACTCCAAATACGATCATATATATGGCCAACCCTCACAAATAATACATTTATATTATAAGCTTAACAGCATAGTCACACACATGTCTAATATGAGATATTTTTAACCCATACACCTTTCTTACAATAACTCTAGGGAATGTCCACTTTAAGTGTAAATTCTGATTTAACAATAACATAAACTAATTATGAGATGGTTCTTTGAATGTGATTTCTATTTATTATTAATACTCCTGAATTAATTGAGGCAATCCTATGGATCTGATCCCCAAATTTATATAATAAAACTGTAAATAAATCCACCATATAGATATAATGTGTGATAAACCCATTTAACAATGATCTAATAATTATATATACATAATGAATTCTAACATACACCCAAAATTTAATTCAGCAATCAAAAGGAGGGTTAATTTGTATACAAATGGACTCGATCTAATTTCAAAATAAATCTTTAACTTAAACTACCACTAATTGTTACATAATTTTTTAGCACTTATAGCTTTAACTATTTTACAAGTGTGCAGATTTGTTTTAAATTAAATATTATACCTTTGATTATTTATCTGACAATTTAACATTAAAAGAAACTACTTTTTTACACTTAACAAATTGTAATAATATATACATTAATAGCAGATACCAAATGCAGATAATTCAGGTTTATGCCCCAACAAGTTCTCATAGTGATGAAGTAGTAGAAGATTTTTATATGGATGTACAAAAGGCTTTTGATCAGAGTAAACAACATTTTAAAATTGTTATGGGAGACTTTAATGCTAGAATTGGTAAACAAATGAAAGACGAAAATGCTGTAGGTAATTTTGGTTATGGTAATAGAAATGAGAGAGGAGATAGACTTGTGGAGTTTGCAGAAAAAGAAAAACTTTATATTATGAATTCATTTTTTGAGAAAAATGTTAAAAGGAAATGGACATGAAAGCATCCAAATGAAGGTACAGCAGAATTGGATTATATTTTGACTAACAGAAAATACATATTTCAAGATTGTAATGTTCTTAATAAATTTAACACAGGAAGTGATCATCGATTAGTAAGGTGTAAGTTACATGTTAATGTAAAACTAGAGAGACAAAAATTATTAAGAAAAACAATATTTACAGTTGATATTCCTAATCTTCAGAAACATTCTAATGAATTTAAATTAGAACTTACAAATAGGTTTCAAGTGTTAGGAGATTTTGAACATGATTCAGATTTGAATGAAATTAATATGAAAATAACTGATACACTTTTAAAAACTGCAACATACATAGCTGGTAGGAAAAAGCAGCAATTGACTAATAAAATTTCTACTGAGACTAGAGAATTTATGAAGAAAAGAAGGAATATGAAGATATACAAAAATGATGTATTAAAAAGAATTGAATATCTCGAATTTTGTAAAATGGTATGGAAAAGAGTTGAAAATGATATAAGAAAGTATAACTGTGAAATAGCAAGGAAAGCTGTAGAAGAAAATAAAAGTCTCAAAAATGTTAAACAATATTTTGGTATTGGTAGGAAATTTATATCTGCAATAAGAAAAAAAGATAGAATTATTACTAAAAAGAGAGATGACATCATGAAATTGGTAGAAGATTTTTATCAAGAATTATATAGTAATAAAGAACAAGTACCTCCTATATCTATTACATCTTCCAAATTGCCCAGAATTTTAAATGAAGAAGTGAGGCATGCAATTAAGTGTATGAAGAAAGGAAAGGTTCCAGGAAATGATGGAATTATAATTGATATATTAAAAGAAGCAGGTGAAGAAATAGAAACAATTTTAGCAAAGTTATATACCAAATGTCTAAATGATAAAGATGTATCGGAAGATTGGAAGAATGCAGTAATAATATTAATATTTAAAAAAGGTGATAAAGAAGATATTAGAAATTACAGACCTATCAGCCTTTTATCAGTTTTATATAAAATTTTTACCAAGATAATTACAACTCGTCTACAGAGAACTTTGGATTTTCACCAACCAAGAGAACAAGCTGGATTTAAAAGTGGTTTTAGTACAATAGATCATATCCAGGTATTGAGAGAAGTCATAGAAAGGACAAACGAATATGAGTTGTCATTATGTTTTGGATTTGTAGATTATGAAAAGGCATTCGATTCTATACACATTTCTTCAGTGATTAAAGCATTGGATCATCAAGGTATAGATCCAGGATATTGTCGTATTTTAAAGAATATTTATAAAAATGCAACAGCAACAATTAGATTACATAATGATACTGGAAAAATCAACATTGAGAAAGGTGTAAGACAAGGTGACTCCATATCTCCAAAACTCTTTATAGCAGTGCTGCAAGAAATATTTTGTGGATTAAAATGGGAAACTAAAGGAGTGAAAGTAAATGGAGAGTATTTAAGTTATTTAGATTTCGCAGATGATGTAGTTGTTTTTGCAAATAATGCTTCAGAGCTGCAGGAAATGTTGCAGGAGTTAGCAGATGAAAGTAGAAAAGTAGGACTAAAGATAAATGTTAAAAAGACTAAAGTAATGTTTAATCGATTTGCTCAAAATATGAAAATAAAGATTGATTATGAAGAATTAGAAGGTTAACAGTTACAAATACCTTGGTCAGATTATTAATACAGATGGAAACATAATGGAGGAAATTAATCATAGAATTAAACTTGGTTGGAGTGCTTTTGGTAGAAATAACTTGATACTAAAAGGAAATATGCCTATGTGTTTGAAAAGGATGGTTTTTAACAAATGTGTTTTACCAGTTCTTACTTATGGATCTGAGACTTGGACACTTAATAAAAGAGCAATATAGAGACTTCAGACCACTCAAAGGAGTATGGAGAGATGTATGTTGGACGTAACAAGAAGAGATCAAAAATGCAATAGGTAAGACAACAAACAGGTGTTACTGACCTTATTGAAAAAATTAAAAGATTGAAATGGAGTTGGGCTGGACATATTGCTAGAAGAGATGATAATAGATGGACAATTGAAATTTTAAACTGGATTCCAAGAGATTGTAAAAGACCCAGAAAGAGACCACATGTGAGATGGATGGATGAAATAAAGAAAATGTGCAGGGATGTTGTGGAGAAGAGAAGCTAAAGATCGGAGAAGATGGATTAAACTTGGAGAGACCTTCATCCTGCAGTGGATTGATAATGGTTGATGATGATGATGAATAATATATACAAGACAAAGCAATTTTTTTTTCAGTTGCCTTAAAATGCAATGTTCCTTTCCTGCTTTACACAATCATAATACAAAATATAGTTTGTTATCAAGCCTTGTTAGTTGAAAGGTCATCGCAGCCACCTTGCAAGCAAGTAGTTGTTTGCAGATGGTTGTGGGTTCGAGTCCTGGCCGATGCTATGACATATGGAAATATATATATATAGTTTGTTACTACTCAATATAAACTAAAATAAAACTTAAAATAGTTAATTCATTAGGATAATAGTCTAAACAGTTTTTTTAAGTTTACAAAGCAAAATTTTTACACCCAAAGTTCAATTTTTCCTATTGTAGCAAACATTAATTGATTCCATTTGTAAATTACCATAATGTCCTTTAACAAACTCTTGACTTTAAAATTTAACGTTTAAGCATTGAGTTTTCATTTTAATTAGAGATTCATTTGAAAAATAATATTAACAAGTTCCAGAGATCCAAGGTAGATTTTAGTAGTCAGCAATTTTTTTCCTCTGTTTTATTCAGTCAGTATAATGGTTTGATATAGCTAGAATAAAGTGAAAATGCAGATGGCGCTGTAGCTTGATTAAAATATGAATTGAATTTGACTGCTTTCAAGAAAAAGTGACTATATATGTTTTTGATATCATGTTTTAAACATCCTTAGATTTTGTTTTAACATCTTTAATATCTTATTTTTGACATTGTTACAAGAATTTTAAAAACACTCTCATTCTTTAATTGATTGAGCATTAAAGCATACTTTTAAAAGATATTTCAATACATTATTTGATAAGAGAAAGTTTTAACATAAATTATATACTTTACAACTTTCTCTTAAATTTAAATATTTTTAATAAGCCTTTTACATTATTCAATATTATTTTACAATATGATATTTAATATTTTTAACATTTAAATATACATATTATTATAACATTCAGCAATCCTTAAAACTCTTAATTAATTCACAAACATATGAAGGCTAATGACATTCATTTCAATATATATATATAATCTTGTTCACATAAAAACTAAGTCCAAATATGCTATTTATTTATGGGGTTATTAAAATAATTAAAATTTACATCTTGATTATTATTTGAAATGATCTTTAAAATTAATAAACTGCAAAAATTACTGCTAATTTAAAGTTTCTGTTCTTTCAAATTTGATGATTGGTTTATCAATATATATAAAAACATGATAATTAAATAATAAAAGTAGTTATAATTTATTTAATTGATACACTACTATTGATATAAAAAATGACCATTACTTAAGTCTCTGAATTTGACTCCGACTTGTTATAGTAGGCTTTTCAAACTGATTGCTCCATGAATAAGATTATGTACTATTAGCACTATGTGTTCAATAGTCATAATTTATTTACAGACTTATTAAAATTATTAGTTTTCATATATATATAAAACTGCAATAGAAATATTAAATAATATTTAAAATGAATTATGTGACTGACTTTCAATTACATAATTTTACTATTCAATAGAGAATTTATTTTATATAATGCCATCCACATTACAGATAATAACATAATAGAAATTAACAAAATATAAATACAAGAGACTGAAGTCATCATTGTTGATCATTTATTTATTCACATTAGAAAACGATAACATATTTGTGTTACCAGTAGAAAAGATCTGTTGTGGCATATATGTTCCCCATTTATTCATGGTCATTTATCTACTATGATATACATGTTTTCATTTATCCACTGTGATGTATATGTTTCTCATTTATTCACTGTGGTCTATATGTTCCCCATTTGTCCACTCAGATATACATATTATCCATTTATCACCACTGTCTACTTGTTTACCATTTACTTACTGTGATATACATGTTTCCATTTACTCACTGTGATGTTCTCCCATTTATTCACTGTAGAAATACCCATTCATAGAAATAGTATTGCATATATGTGTGGAGATGATAATTTGAACCAACTGATGATTGTTGGTTTAGCATAAAATACGTATATTGGTGATTGTTTATATTTTCGGCATATGTGTTTGGGTGTATCAGTGATATGAGATAGTGGTAAGTGGTGGGTTGTGAAAGTCTATGCTCATATACGCTATATATTATTAAGAACATTTGTATATTATCAAAAATTACATAAAAATTCCAAATATAATCTATTTTTTAAAAAACTTTTACATTTTTATATGGACCAAATACTATCAATTCTCCTTTTACAGACTTCTATTATTTAAATAAAAGTATGAGGGGCTCCTCTTTTACTTTTCATAATAATCAGACATGAATTACAATTAACTCAAGTGGCAAATTTTATTTAATATTAAATATTTATTCATTAAAAAAACACAATACCATAAATATACTAGTATTTTTGTAATGATGGTAATTTACTTGTATTTATATATTTGACTATTTCCATCATCTAATACTAAATATTGAATGTCTTTAGAAAAATTTAACTTTATTTAAATATTCCAATTACATTCAACCGATAGTAATAGCACACAGGTTAGTATATGCAAAATGTTTTGAGAAGTATTATTTTTCCTCTTCTTTAGGTATTGTTGGCCTGGCCAGTGACAGTACTAGTCATGGGAATCGAATCTGGGCCTTTAGATTATAACCAAATAAGCCATACTGCACAGCAACCCTGAAGAAGAGAGGAGAATAATACCACTTAAAACATTATGTATATACTAACCTTGTGCAATTTCTCAAAAGTTGAATGTAATTGGAAAATAAATTAATATTAGATGATGGAAATAGTCCAGCATATAAATACAACATAAATATACTGATTTAAAAATAAAACTTAAGGAGAGGGAGAGACTAAAAATTGATGTTTAATTGTTGTGAGCACCATGTTTCTATTTTGTATTTTAGTATTCAACAATTTTGAAGAAGAGTCTCAGTGGTAAAAGGAGAAAATACTTATTAAATTTTTACTTATTTACTTGATGTATAAAAATATACAGAACATATGAAAATATAAAATTAATAATTATTTACATTTATTATTTAAAACAGGCAAAACTCTCCATACAGTAGTGCCACTCAGTGCAAGCTAGAGTAATCAATGGATGTCAGAAGTACATAAAATCCCTATCTAGTGTCTACTCATCCAATATCTCCAGACTAGTTTCTAGTTTGTGGCTTTCGTCAGTGATGAGCCTTGGATCTAAGAGCACTGCACCTAGATCTTAAGTTTCCAGCAGTGTATGGATCTTTTAAACATAGGAATACTTACAATAAAAAGTGTATGTGTTTTTAAATGAATTTTAAACCTGGCAAAATTGCTACTTCTGATCAACATCTTATATCTGAGAGAAAAGTTGACATTTCTCTCTCCTCAAACTGCCTGCAGGGCCATTTGTAAATCAACACATGTTTCTCAGTTATATAGTCTAGCTGGTCATCACAAAAATTTTAAGGTGTTAACATGTCTGTATCATGAATTTCAATATAAAATGTGTACCGTATCCCACAAAGGAACAACAATATATTGACACTAAATGTTTGAAATAATTCAAACTGTGTATAACAGTGAAGACATGAATGTTTCCAAATGGTCTGCAAGATTTTGTGATGACAAGGAGAGCACTGAAGATGATTCACAAAAATGTGAAACACACTGATACATTTCATGCCATGAGCTCATGATTCAAACATGGTAGTACCGTAATATTTTGGGGGTTAACAGCTAAATTATGACAAAATATAACATAGGCAATGATTTGTAGATGGCACTGCAAGAAGTTTAGAGAGAAAATTAATTACAGTTTCACTGGAACACCCTACATATAGCTATATATATAGTAGATTCCTTCAACTTTTTGATATTTAGCAGCTCAATATATCAATAAAAAAAGCTTTCATTTTCACTTACTGTTGCCAGCGTCTCTGAAATTTACACTATATTCATCAGTATAATTGATAAAGTGTCAAACTTACTGCCCTCACAACTTTGACACAAACAACCTGATGGAATTATATTAATAATTTTTATTAGTCATTTATTAGATTAGAGATTATCCAATAAATGAATAATAATTCTGTAGTATAATTTTCATTATATCTCTCTCATACAAGTAGGGACTGGCTCTGAGCCATTTTTAATACTTTTTACAATTGTGATTTGGGCCAACTGATGAGTACTGGTTCAGCATGAAATGTACATCTTGGGAATGATAAATATTTTTGACGTCTTTGGATATATGTTTATGATATCCCCCCCCCCACAAAGTGTTAAAAGTAGATAAAAACCAGTCTCTATTTTGTATGAGAGTGGTGTAGTAAAAATTACACTATAGAGATATTATTTATTAAATGAATAATCTGTAGTCTTGTGAATGTCTAATGAAAAATATTATATTTCCTAGTTGTAGTTAGGATTAATGTCTGTTAAATAAGTTCAAACCCTTGGGGATAAATGCTACTAAAAGCATAGTATAAATGATAGAAATGGATGCATTTGCCATTTCTTGTTATCTAGTGGTTATTATAATTTTATCCAGATTAATTAAGTGCTGGCTATCAGTGTTCGGAATATCAATGTTCAACTTATATATATATATACGCGAATGTTTATTGGTTGGTTTGTCTAATAAATTACCTAAATAAATCTTTTTAAAATTCTCCTGAATTATTTATTTTCATCTATTTTATACATATTTTAAAATTATTTCCAGTAAAGTTAATACTTTGTTTGAAATTAACTTAGAGAGAAAAAAAGAACAAGAATAGGAAGTCAATATTTGAAGAAGGCTCTGTAGGATTTTTAAAAGTAAATTGACTTTGGTGAAATAATTAATAATTTATGACTTTAAAATTAACTCTGTAAAAGTATTTTCTCAAAAAACTTTTTCCTTTATAATTGAGAAAAAAGAAATTATTAATTTATTTGATCAATAAATCTGTTAAAATGAGAATTTTAATTCATTCTTTAATATATTTATTTTTATAAGAAAGTTTTAATCATTTTTATATAATGATTTTGGAAAGTGTATTGATTGGTTAATGCATTCTTAATCCAAGGCTTATTGAAAAATTGATTTGCTTACAATTTAACTAAATCGCAAATCAATACTATTTGCTTACACTAGGAATAGTGACAAAATTGTTTAGAATACATTTTATTTGAGAACAGCAAACATATTTTATAATTTTTGAAAAGCTTTTTTGCTATTTTAATATAATGAAAGTCCTTATAAACATACCAACAGCAATATCATAGATACTTACTCATCTGCTTCCATGAGTGGCTCTCTTTTCCCTACTCTAGAGCCACCTATTGTACTAGACAGCACAGTACTATAATATCCTCATACACCAATTTCTGACTTTTCCCTTAATCAGAAACGACTTGGAATCAAAGCTGGAACTAATGCATCTATATGCAGTTAACAGCTGCACTTTATTTTTTCTTTATATTATCCAACTAATATTTTGAAATTTAAAGAACTCTAAGGCTTCAAATTCAAACTAATTCACTTGCAAAATTATATTGATATTAGATTCTAAAATATACAGGAACTAACCTGCTTTCAGATAGAAGTGAATTAGCTTGGTTTCAAAACTTTAAGGTTTTTTTTTGGATTTCAGGATATGAATTTGAATAGTATAAAAAAAGTAAAAAGCTGCATCCATAAGCATAGGTACATTAATTCCAGATTTGAATCCTAGTCTTCATTGTTGAATACAAAAGCCAGAACAAGTCTGGGAGTAAGAATATTAAACCCTATATAACTTAATACCTATTCATTATTCAAACTTACTGTAGATGGCTTTGGAATGCTGTGAAAAGACCCATCTTTATTAAAATATACAATGCATGGAAAAATTGAGGTGAAAGAAGGACATGGCCATCAATGAGATTGAGAATGGAAGAAGATGACCATCAATAAGATATATGAATTCAATCATCCCACTAATGAATGTGTCAGTGCTCTCTGCAGTTTAGGATAGATGATGAAATTATGGATGCAGAGTTAAAACTTTCAACATGATGCTCAGAGGAGGAACACAAAAAATTGTTTTAGTCTAAGTAAATGATACTGTTTAATGCTTAATTTATAACAAATTCTATTCAAAAAACAGTAAGCAAACAAAACACAAAAATCTTAAAATTAGTAAAGATTAAATTTACAAATATGCATTGTATTTAACAATACTACAATAGTCATTTGCCCTTCAGTACATTTTATATTATCAAGCATTGCAATTTCACTGTGTGACATGAAATAATTTAGCCATGTGGAATTTCTTAATTTTTTACCCCCTTCTAAAAGTTTAAAATTGCTTCCAAGCTTGAATCTCCTGTGATGTACAGATAACTCCCATATATTACAGTCAATAGGTTCCTAAAACATGCCATGTCATTCGAATTTGTGTCATACAAAACAAAGATCTAGTACTAAAAACAGAGTTAGGTTCCAAAAGTTAAAAAAAAAAAACTATACTATTTGCATCTTATAACTAAAGAGAAATATTTCTGTTAAAACAATAATTGATCAAAATTATTATATACTAATAATACATACCAGAAAATATTTCATCTAGATAGTAAACATCACATGATCACCATTTCTTATGTTTGCTTATAATTTATTAAAATAGGCAAACCTCTCTATACGCATTGCCACTCAATGCAAGCCAGAGTAATCAATGGATGCCAGAAGCCTTGTGCATAAAATCCCCATCTAGTCCCTACTCATCCAATATCCCCAGACTAGTTTCTGGCTAATGGCCTTCATCAGTGAGGAGCCTTGGATAGTGCCTGATGAATAGGCCCTAGATGGGGATTTTATGCACAAGGCTTCTGGCATCCATTGATTACTATGGCTTGCATTGAGTGGCAATGCATATAGAGAATTTTGCCTGTTTTAATCTGGACAGTAATAAGAAAAAACAATGACAATCTTAAAAAATTAATATTCCATGAACAAAATGAATTGAAAATTCTGGTAAATTTTAAAATTCTATATGAAATTTGGGACAACGTACATGTTGAAATGATGTTTGTTGTTAAAATCTCTTGTCATGTCCCTTGTTATACAGGAATTTTCCTAATTGACAAATTTTTTTGTATAAATACTCTGATATAGGAGGAGTTTTTCCAGTTCTCAAACCATGTTAGAGTGAAACAATGTTGTAGGAATGTCATGTTGTGATTTTTCCTAATTCTAGAACCATACTGTAGGAATGGCATGTTACATGGGTGCTACCTGTACTTCTATAAAATGATAAAGTGAAAATTATCAAAAATAAACAAATAATTGAATGATTTTAGAGCAGTCCAGAGTTTGACTTTTACCAGTGCATTAAATCACATAGATGAAAAGGAAAAAAAACAAACACATTTTTATGACAATATATTTGTTTTTGAGGAACAAAGATTGATTGAACATATATATATGTTCTCTATATTAGCATCTTTTTTTAAAAAAAATATTTTTTATTATAATCATAATTTGTTTACCTATTATAATTTTTAAATTAAATCATCCTACATGTATACATATATCTTTAAAAGCAGCTGTGTTGTATTTAGGCATGAGTTGAAAATTACACTACAAAATGCATTAACTTACAATACAAATTATCACCTACTGTCTACTAATTTATATCATCCACTACTAGGAAACTTAAAATAAAATTTAGTGGGTGGGAAATTCATTATGAGAGAAAACAATAAAATGAATTTTATTAGCTGTTACATAATTTCTATTTCCTGAACAAACATTTACCTACAAATTTTAAATGTCTAACAAGATTTGTTATGGGATGACTAGCTAAAAAAAAAAAAATCCAGTGAAATCAAATCCCATGCCATGGACATAAAAATGGATGCACTGCCATTTGTTCTACAACTTATAGTCTAAGCATATGTGGATATTAATGGCGAAACCTAAAAAAAAAATTATTGCATAATTTGCAGCTATTATTGAATAGTTTCAAAAAAAGTAAATTAGAAATAAGTTTTAGTAATTTTGCTTTATCTGAAAATTCACTTTCCATTAAAACAGATATGGAAAAAATGTTAATTAATGTGTTAAACAGGAAATCCTTTAATTAAAATAATTAATATAAAAAATATTTGTAGTTTCTGCCCCCCAAAAATATTTTAATACAAAATTAACTACAAAAGCAATAAAAATCTATACAATTTTTTGATTCTGCTGAGATACATTTATTACTAATATATGCCGAATCACTAAACATCACATGATCACCATTCTTTTTGATTACACAAGCTGTTTACACAGAAGCAACTCTCCATACAGTAGCACCACTCAGTGCAAGCCAGAGTTATCAATGGGTGCAGGAAAGTTTGTGCATAAAATCCTTTATCTAGTGCCTACTCATCCAATATTCGCAGACTAGTTTCTAGTTTGTGGCTTTCATAAGTGAAGAGCCTTAGATCTGAGAGCACTGTACCTAGATCTTAGGATCCCATGCAACCCTCCAGCAGCCACCTTTTACCTTATTAACAGACTATAAAGCTTTGAGTCCAAATGAAAACATTATTATAAAAGGTGGGTTACATTAGATCTTAAAATCAGGTGCAGTGCTCTCATATCCAATGCTCTTCACTGATGAAAAACACAAAATAGAAACTAGTAAGGAGATATGGGATGAGTAGGCACTAGTTAGGGATTTTATGTACAAATCTTTCTGCATCCATTGATTATCCTGGCTTGCACTGAGTGATGCTACTGTATAGAAAATTTTGTTTTTAAACAAACACTACCAATTTGCACTTATTATATTCATATAATAAAATATATAACTGTTTCTTATTTATTTTCAGTTAGAATCTAGAAATGTTTAAACAAAGAAATATAAGAATAAATTTCTTTTAAATAATGGAAACATTGATATTGCTAAAAGCACAATTATGAAAATGTCTTTAAACTTAATTAATCACAATCTTCAATAGTTAGCTTTGCAAAACATCTGTAATAATCTTTGCTAACAGCATTACTATTCAAGGCATAAATACACCAACATCAATTTCAGAGTTTACAATATCTCTCATAAAACATTGCACAACCTTACAAAACATGTTGTGACCAAACTGATGACTTAAACATTATGGTATAATCATGTACAAGCATGCAGCTAGTCATGACTTTGAATCTAGGCATCCAATGTACATAATATTTAAGAAAAGTTTGTATCTCTGAGATCAGCTATGACCACCTCAGGTTAATGGATGAAAAAATGCCCTTCTGGTATTTCCATTAAATACTTTAAAAAAATTTTTTTTTTGATGAACTGTTATGTAACATGGCTTCATTTTTTTTTTCAAAATCATCACTTTTCAAAATGATCCCTCAAAAGATGTTACCTACATGAATTGAGTGGTGAACATGAGAACTTACTTCCACTACTTGAGAGCCATCTAAGTTACTTTAAAATTTCATTTAGTTAGATATTAAATATTATATTGTAATCTACATTTTATTATATTAAAATTGAATTTTCCTTAAAAGTAAGAAAATCAAAGAACTATATATTTCATTCTTTTAGCAATAAATTAAATACTTTTAATATTTCATTTAGTTAGATATTAAATATTATATTGTAATCTACATTTTATTATATTAAAATTGATTTTTCCTTAAAAGTAAGAAAATCAAAGAACTATATATTTCATTCTTTTAGCAATAAATTAAATACTTTTAATAGTAATATATTTGTTTTAAATAATAATAAAATCAAATAGTTTATTCATAAGAAATTGACATGCCAAAAGTGACAGCTCATCCAATCCATGGACCATATGCTACAACGTTTGTCATGATTGCACATAATATATATGACTAATAACACCTTTTCAAATACAGTAGTGATCAATTTGTCCAAAAATTGCTCAAAATTTTATGGTTTGCATTAATTGCATAAGTTGAGGATTATTTAAAGCAGTGCTCCATACTGTAGGAATCACAGCCAGTTGTTAAGATTCTAAATCATGGCAGATAAATAAGTAATAATAATAAAAAGAAGACAATGAGTAAGGAATATAAAAAAAAAACGAGATAGAAAAAATTGACTTTTTTAAATGAATGTTAGAAAAGAGGCAAAATTCATTCAGATTTCATTATAAGTCACTAATTTTAACCCACTGCATGATTTAGTGCAATAGTTGAGGGTCAAACTCTGGAAGTGGGTCCTAAAATCGATTTAGGTGCTGACCTATTTTATATTTGAACTTCTTAAACTCTTGAACAATAAAGCCATTCAAATATATTCTTTTTAATAAATATATACATCATGATGGCATTTCATAATGTAATAGAATTTATCAGATAGGAAGATAGAATATTATTCTGAAGAAGAACAGTTCAATTTTCAGAGAGGGAAAAGTACAAGAAATGCTATTCCAGGTTAATTAGAACAATTGCAGAGAGATATATGAAAAAAGATAAAGGTATTGTTATATGTTTTGTGAATTTGGAAAAAGCATTCGATAAGAATAACCTGAAAATCTTATGACCATCTTAAAAAATAAATTTTTTGGAAAGAGTTAAGATTGATTTGGAATATATTTATTGAGCAAAGAATAAGAGTCAGACTACTGAATAATGGGATTGAAGAAGTGAATATAGAAAGAGGAGTTAAACAAAGATGCCATAAACCACCTGTGCTTTTTAATATTTATTTAAAAGATATGTTGGATAAATAAATCTTTGGAATATGAAGAAGTTAATATTAAAGGCAAAATAATAAAATGTATAATATTTGTAAATGATATGACTCTTAAAACTATAAGATGAAAGAAGTCTTCAGAATATGTTGAATAAATTGGAGGACGGATGTATGGAATATGGAATGAAGATTAATAAATGAGAAGACAAAATATTTATGGATAGAGAGAAATATTAAAAGACTACAAGTTGAAATTCATGATGGTATAATTCTAGAGATAAATGGATTTAGGTAAATGAGAAGATTGGTTTTAAGCCAGTAAACATCA
Source organism: Epiperipatus broadwayi (assembly GCA_028023455.1). Taxonomy (NCBI): domain Eukaryota; kingdom Metazoa; phylum Onychophora; class Udeonychophora; order Euonychophora; family Peripatidae; genus Epiperipatus; species Epiperipatus broadwayi. The sequence goes on along the minus strand of JAQFVV010000025.1, from coordinate 8,217,293 downwards.
CATGACCTCCACCTCTTATGCTTGTGTATAACTGTTGTTAAAACAGATCTAGGTACAGTGCTCTCAGATCCAAGGTTCCTCACTGACAAAGGCCATAAGCCAGAAACTAGTCTGGGGATATTGGATGAGTAGGCACTAGATGGGGATTTTATGCACAAGCCTTCTGGCATCCATTGATTACTCTAGCTTGCTGTGTGTGGCAATATATATAATGAGTTTTGCCTGTTTTAGTAAATGAGAAGACAAAATATTTATGGATAGGGAGAAATATTAAAAGACTACAAGTTGAAATTCATGATAGTATAATTCTAAAGCTAAATGGATTTAGATATTTGAGTAGTTGGTTAGGTGAAAATGAAAAAAAAAAAGAAGTTCAAAGAAGAATAGTATTGGCAAAGGAGGCATTTATTTTAAAAAAAGAAAATCCATGAAGAGAGAGTTAAGGAAAAGATTAGTTAAATTCTAAGTATGTAGTGTACTGTTGTATAGGTGTAAAATGTAGACAATGAGTAAAAAAAATAGGAAAAGATTGGAAACCTTTGCATTGTGATCATGGAGAAGGATGAAAAAATGACGAAGAAATTTTGGAGAGAATAAAAGAGCATTGAGCGAGAAAATTAGAAAAGCAGAAATTGGATTGACAATGTATTAAGAAAGAAAAACAACTTAATGAAAAATGTCTTGGAGGTAATATTAAATGGAATAAAGAAGAATGGAAATGATTAACTTATCTGTATGATATAAGAGATGGAAAGAGATAAGTGAAAATGAAAATCTGGGTAATGAAGAAAAAGGACTGGAGAAATGGTGAACTTGCTACATATGTGACTACTCTCTGCAACTATCCATAGGACAGAATACTATTGATGATGACTGCATATGAAGGATCTCTAATTGCAATAATAAGTAATTTATCTATTATATTTATAACCTCTTCGAATTTGGACTAAGTAAAATTGATAGTTTTTCAATAGGTTTAGAAATTTTCCTGCTAGGTAGGCAGATTGATAAATGTGCATATAGCTAACTATTCTTAGCTAGGGATAAAACGAGATGGCAGCACTAAAACCATACAATGTTTTTCTTTGGTTGTTGGAAATGCCATTACTCAGTAGCGAGCTATACTTTTTAACCATATACAACACAGTACTCATCTTTATTGGTCGGACTTTTAACACCGCTAATCACTTAAGCTGCTTGATGTTTTTTTTTTCTGGACATCTTATAATGCCATATAATTTTTAATTACACGTCTTTCAATTCTTGCTAAGAACCAGATTTAAAACACAGTAATATAAGATCACATGCATAATATCAACAAATCGTTTAATTCCTTAGTTTTTACAGGATATGAACAAGAACTATTGGTTTTGTTTATATATATATGCGCGCACGATTAAAATATACCCTGTATGCATATATTATTGTATACTACAGTTCAAATGTTTGTAAACTTACTACGTATTAGACAAGTATTATTTATTTTGACTATGTTATCCACCATTTTGCTTCAGTCAGCCTAAATGGTGAGAAAAAATTACGATGCATAGTATAATAATAGACTGTTTATTTTTAACTTTTTCAAAAAAAAAAAAAAAAAGTAAAGAAAGAAACGTTCTTTCCTACCAACAAGAAAATCTAATTCAAGAACATGCAGTAATCTGTTCTTCCAAGGACAATTATATAAACAGAGTTTTCTACCTCCAAAAGAAGAAAATTGACAATAGGAGACACTCGTTTTCTATGAATTCTTTATGCTTAAATTATTCTTTACAATTTTCATCAACTGACACCTATTTTCAACTGTCTGAATCTTTACCTCAGGCAAAATGGTCTTCCCGTCTTAACTAATTTTTTTTCTTTAGAAACAGTCTTGAAATTTATTGCTCAGGTGTTATTGTATGTGGTTAAACAATAGCAATAGGCTAGGCAAGTTAAGATCCACTTTAGAAAACAAAAATATATCACAACTGCAAAAAGAGAAGTTTAAAATATCTTACTCCTTAGTTACAAAACGAAAGCATGATAAGATTACATCTATATCAAGCTACATCAGACGATCTATCTATCTATTAAAATTTTTTTCTCTACATAAACCCACACACGGAAAGACAATGTGCTGTTTGCCGTGATCATGATGCGCTGCTTGAATTAAGGTCAGATAAAACTAAAAAAAATTTGGGTGGCTTTAATCAGAGGACACTTTTTTTTTCAGGTAATCAACCCAGCTAACAATCTAATATTGGTTAGTAAATGGTTATCTAGCTATTCTTAATTACAAAATAGAAAGAAATAAAAAACTGCTCAAATCCTCATCACTAACAAGCCTGATAAGTAATGCATTGTTCCTCTCAATTTTGTATGAGGACAGTTAGAGGATTTTTTAGGCCGTTTCACTTGCAACCATTTGCTAACAAATAGGGCTTTAATTCCGTTAGTGAGATTAATGTTTTGCAATGCTGTTTTTTAATTTCAACAGCAAATTTTTATTTTTCTAAAAAATTTCAACATATTGCCTAATTGTAGCTCATCATTGTATTCTATCATCCAGCTATCTCCTTTCCATGGACATAGTCAAAAGCCTTTAGGAACATAAATGAGCCTACCTCATTCACTATAACACCCACAACTTCTCCATAAGTTTTTTTAACTCTTTATTTGCTTCATCTGTCCAATCTAAAGCTATACCTTTATGATACTTGGTTAATGTTAAATTGGAAACCAAATATACTGATCTTAAACTGGATTTAAAAGTTATATCTGGGCTAGTATTGATATGATAGTCTCTCGCTGATAATTGATTAATAATCATTGATGTATTTATCTGGAATGGATGGTGTTGAAGTCATAAGTAAAGAAAGATTTAACACTTGAAAAGTGTAATAATCCAATATTATCATAACCAACAAGCTGAAGATGATATTGATTGGATTTTTGATTTTGCTCTTAATTTTTACAGTATCATTAAATGAGATTTTCCCCATGTCCTTAAATTTTGGTAGAATAACAGCTGCATATATAAATGAATAATTTATTATATTTAAAAAATTAAATGCTTTGTAATTTGTAACGGGAAAGTAGACCCAAAATAATCTGTAATCTTTTGATTAATAAAGATTGCTCTTGAAAGATATATAAATAAATTAGTTGAAATAGTTATAATAATTACAAATGACATTCTAAAATCCATCACTGCTGTAATCATATAAGATAAAATTTTCCATCATTTAACTTATTTAATATATTAATAGCATATTGGAATCTGAATTACACATCACATCCATCTTCCTCTCTAAAAGAGATTTACATTCTCAAACTGATAATATTTTCTAAAAGCTACTGACAATTTTTTTACTCATATACATAATCTTTCAATAATTAAACATCATGTGATTACCATTCTTTATTCTGATACAAGCTGTTTAAAATCTGATTGGCTGTCTGAGTGATAATTGCACAAAGACTTGCAAATTTTCAATTATTACCAATAGAGTCAAAACTCCATACAGTAGCATCACTCAGTGCAAGCCAGAATAATCAATGGAAGCAGAAAGGTTTATGCATAAAATCTCTATCTAGTGCCTACTCGTCCAATATCCCCAGACTAGTTTCAAGCAAAATCACAAGCTAGAAACTCGTCTGGGGATATTGGATGAGTAGGCACAAACCTTCCTGTATCCATTGATTACTCTGGCTTGCATTGAGTGTCATTATTGTAAGGAGAGTTTTGACTTTGTGCAATAATCATGAGGACTATTAGTGAAGAAAAATATAATATTCATCAGATCAGGCAGTGAGCTAAATTAGCTGCTTTGTCCATTAAAATTTATTAACATTATATAGATGAAGTGAAGAATCTAGGACATTTAAATCAGAACTTAGTGTTCAGCAAATATATATATTAAATTTTCTCTCCTATTTTTATGATTGTGGTTTTTAGAACTGTTTATTGGTGGTTTCAGGATGCAGCCATTTAAAATGTGATATAGATTCAGTTTTTAATCAGAGCAAATTAAAGTGAAAAATAAAAACTTCATCTTCTCAGTTTGTATTAAATTTCTAATTAAGCTACTCTTGTTAATTCAAGAGATGAGCTATACAAAATGTTCTTAATATTAGCAGTAGTAAACTTTCCACACAGTAATTCCAGCTAGTGCAAACCTTAGTAATCAATGGATGCATGAAAGTTTGTGCATAAAATCCCTATCTAGGGCATACTCATCTAACACCCCCTGATTAATTTCTAGCTTGTGGCTTTCATCAGTGAGAAGCGTTGGTTCTGAGGGAACTGCTCCTAGACTGAAGGATCTAATGCAACCCTCCAGCAGCTACCTTTAACCAATTTAGTTAACTATAAAACTAGGAGCTCAAGATGAAAACCCATTAATGTTTTCAATGCAATCTCATTTGCCTCATGAAAACCACAAGCTAGAAACTAGCCTGGGGATATTGGATGGTTATGCAATAGATAGGGATTTTATGCACAAACCTTCCTGCATCCACTGATTATTAATGCTTGCATTGGATGGTATGGTGATCGTGTGATGTTTTAAATATTCTGACTAAAACCTATGAAGACTTCCAATTTTGAAAATGGATGCTTATGCAG